>CM034153.1:711143413-712343413 GCA_019776745.2 Taxus chinensis | reverse complement strand
TAATATATATGACCTTATTCAGTATCTCAATAATGTTGGAGAAAAACTACCTCCCAATTATAGCATTGAAAATATAAGTAATATCATAATTTCAACTAATCAAACAACTCTAACCAATCCCAAACCATATTCATCCCTCAACATCAAACACGTCATCTATAGACCATAACACCATCAATATTTACTACCATATTTTCTTTGTCCAAATAATATTCAAAATAAACTACGCTTTCTATAATTCATCCCTTAATCTACCTTTCCATTTCTTAAAACTCCCTTTTAGTCAATCCATATCTAACCAATTATTAAAACCCCATCAAGCTTGTTTTAAATTCTAAATAAAAAATCTAGTTTATAACTCTAAATCAACAATCCAAACCCAATAAAAAATCTAATAATCAACCTTAATCTAGTTAATTAGGGTCATTATACCATAAATCAACATCAATCTTATTTCAAACCAACTTCTAGGGTTATTATTTAACTAGCTCATGTTAAATCATACTTTAAATCAAACACTCTCGTTTATCCAACCTATCCACATTACAAATACAATAACCAAAACAAGCTTAGTTACAAGGACAAATAAAAATGAAACATAAAACTAGGTACATGCTTAAGATGGGAGGGAACATAAACCATGATGATCCCCTTGAAAAATCCTTGGAATAATGATTGATTTCAAAGTGATGATGAAGAAATCTGTGTTAACCATGAATAATATAAGTAAGGTAGCCATAATGACTATTCTCAATTGAACAAGGAAGATCCCAACTTGATCAATATATTTATGATAATAGATATGACCTTATTCAGTATCTCAATAATGTTGGAGAAAAACTTGCCTCCCCAAATTATAGCATTGAAAATATAAGTAATATCATAATTTCAATTAATCAAACAACACTAACCAATCCCAAACCATATTCATCCCTCAACATCAAACATGTCATCTATAGACCATAACACCATCAAGATTTACTACCATCTTTTCTTTGTCCAAATAATATTCAAAATAAACTAAGCTTTCTAAAATTCATCCCTTAATCTACCTTTCCATTTCTTAGAACTCCCTTTTAGTCAATCCATATCTAACCAATTATTTGAACCCCATCAAGCTTGTTTTAAATTCTAAATACAAAATCTAGTTTATAACTCTAAATCAACAATCCAAACCCAATAAAAAATCTAATAATCAACCTTAATCTAGTTAATTAGGGTCATTATACCATAAATCAACATCAATCTTATTTCAAAACCAACTTCTAGGGTTATTATTTAACTAGCTCATGTTAAATCATACTTTAATCAAACACTCCCATTTATCCAACGTATCCACATTACAAATACAATAACCAAAACAAGCTTAGTTACAAGGACAAATAAAAATGAAACATAAAACTAGGTACATGCTTAAGATGGGAGGGAACATAAACCATGATGATCCCCTTGAAAATCCTTGGAATAATGATTGATTTCAAAGTGATGATGAAGAAATATGTGTTAACCATGAATAATATAAGTAAGGGTAGCCATAATGACTATTCTCAATTGAACAAGGAAGATCCCAACTTGATCAATATATTTATGATAATAGATATGACCTTATTCAGTATCTCAATAATGTTGGAGAAAAACTGCCTCCCCAAATTATAGCATTGAAAATATAAGTAATATCATAATTTCAATTAATCAAACAACTCTAACCAATCCCAAACCATATTCATCCCTCAACATCAAACACATGTCATCTATAGACCATAACACCATCAAGATTTACTACCATCTTTTCTTTGTCCAAATAATATTCAAAATAAACTAAGCTTTCTAAAATTCATCCCTTAATCTACCTTTCCATTTCTTAAAACTCCCTTTTAGTCAATCCATATCTAACCAATTATTAGAACCCCATCAAGCTTGTTTTAAAATTCTAAATACAAAATCTAGTTTATAAATCTAAATCAACAATCCAAACCCAATCAAAAATCTAATAATCAACCTTAATCTAGTTAATTAGGGTCATTATACCATAAATCAACATCAATCTTATTTCAAACCAACTTCTAGGGTTATTATTTAACTAGCTCATGTTAAATCATACTTTAATCAAACACTCCCATTTATCCAACGTATCCACATTACAAATACAATAACCAAAACAAGCTTAGTTACAAGGACAAATAAAAATGAAACATAAAACTAGGTACATGCTTAAGATGGGAGGGAACATAAACCATGATGATCCCCTTGAAAATCCTTGGAATAATGATTGATTTCAAAGTGATGATGAAGAAATCCTGTGTTAACCATGAATAATATAAGTAAGGTAGCCATAATGACTTATTCTCAATTGAACAAGGAAGATCCCAACTTGATCAATATATTTATGATAATAGAGATGACCTTATTCAGTATCTCAATAGTGTTGGAGAAAAAACTCCCTCCCAATTATAACCTTGAAAATATAAGTATATCATAATTCAAGAAGATCCTGAAAGGCCTACTATAAGAAAAATTCCCTTTAAACAAGAAGATCCTATAACTTAGTTGATAAATATCAACCATATGAAATATTGGCAAAGGAAGAACCAACTTAGGTTAACAATTGGAGCGTGGCTGTCACCAAGCCCTACATGATAAAATTTAACAAATCTCTCAAGTGGTATAACATGCTTCCTAAATATATCTTCATGTTAATGAGTCGCCTCATCAAGAAATATCATCCAATCATCAATGAAATATTTAACATCAAGAAGCCAAATTCATCCTACCATCCACCCCATAGCGAGGCTCTTCATTTTCTCAAGAGGAAAGTTATGAAGGATTTTATTTTAGAGTTTTATCTGGAGCTCAAAATTACACTCAGCACCTGATATTATGAAGATCCAGGGCTTTGAGGCAACATGGGATTGTCTCCAAGTTATGGTACCTTACACTTGAGACAGACCTCCAGATAAGTCCGACTTCCTCTACTTATTCCTACTACTAAAACTACTCCTAGGAAGGGAAATGTAACTATCTAACTCTACGCTATGATTTCAAGGGACCAGGAACGAGAAGGATATGCATGAAACATGAAATCCTACACTAAGGGGAGGTGATAGCACTAGAAAGAAGAGGATGAACACTCTTAATATGAGTGAAAACAAGGGAAAATGGACGAAAGGAAGGGTAGATATGCATACCATATTCCAAAACAACATCCACACACTCATTTTCATGGAGCACAACATTAGAAGATAAACCCTGCAAGGGATATAAAACAATGCATAGCATACCAATATTGCAAATGAAAGTGACAAGAAGATGCAATAAAACATGAGCTAGGGTAGAAGTATAGCCACAAAACACAACTTCTATTGCTTCCAATAGAATGCATAGTCAATTACAACGAAATTAAGAGGTAAGAATCCACACGCAGTGAGCCAAATATGAAGCATGTAACTCAAAATGTAAAGAGAATGCTACTCTGAATAATGTTTATTACAATCCAAGAGGGTCCAATATTTACAAATGAGCATTATTCTACAATATATAGAAGAATAGGAGAGAAGAGGAGGGAAAAGAGAGGGAAAACGCATATTTCCAATCAAAACCATGAACAACATATAACAAGATGCCTAAAAATATGCATGTATCTCTGTCAAATCCACCTCTCCACATTAGTTAGCTTGTGGAAGATAAGAAAATAGGCCAAATCACATGAAATGCTAGGTAGTTGTGTCGACTGGAAGTGTGCATTAATAGACCTAAGTCATGTTTTCCCATTTTCACCTACCAAATCCACACAAAAACCCAATTCTGAAGAGCCTAGAATGTATCACACATAAGCAGCTTTCCAACAAGACCAAGCTGTACATGATTTTGAGCTCTGTGGAAGGAAGTTATCAGCGATTTGAAGTTCTGCAGTGGCAAGAGCAACACGACATACACGTGGCTAACACTCGTGATTGGTCGCAGGAGTTTGTTGGTTGGTTGCATCTCAAGCTCTCTTTCGACCATGTGTCATACCAGATTCATTCACTATAAGGATTCAGTGCATGCACAATGGCACTTTTCTATTCCTCCTTAAGAAGTGTACTTTATCTGCTAAAGTCCCCAGAGTTGGACATGTAAGTGGCAAAATAGGACATCTAAGCCTTGATTGTTCAAAATAGGACACTTGGATTGGAGGTTACATCCTTGGGTGCATGCGTGGAAGTAGGAGGTAGAAGACTAAATTTGTAATAGATGCAGGGATGCAACAGTACACTAGATGCACATGAGAAAGTGTGTGCGGGATTGAGAAGAAGAGGGGTGAATATTTGTATAGGTGCATATAGATGTGAAAAATAATTCTTAAGTCCCACCAAAGGAAGGCATGAGAATCATATGAGAAGGTAGAGCACGAGGCAAGATCAAGTGGAAAAGGGGAAAGTACATAACCCAAGGAGCACAAGAAAGGGGATTGCACAGAGTTAAATGCACAAGGGGTTCATGAGTGCACTTGAGGATATACATAGGACTTGGAAGGAAAGCATGCGTAGGAAGAAGCATGTTACGGGTACTCTGCAAATATTCAAGGAAAATCCGAAGGTGTGCACAAAAGGATGTGTAGCGGATGTCCAGAATAAAAGAATGAATGTGTAAAGGAATGTGTGTGAAAGGGAAAGGGGAAAGGACTTGCAGCTATGTAATAGAGGAATTTGGTCGCGTGAAGCATGTGTGAAAGTATTCAGTGAAGAGAAATCTAAGGAAGAAAGGAAGAAGTAAGGAGAGTTCATACGGAAGTGTGTGCAAAGAACTACAACCATGAAAATTGCACCAAGGAGAGAAGACCAATAGTACGTGCAACCTACAATCATGAAAAGTAGATGCTAGAACCAAACATAGAATTGTATGTTACCAAAATAACTAGGGGGTTATTTTAGGACAATAGTTTGTTGGCTTTTGGGGAAATATTCCTAATATATGATGAAGATCAGTGGCCTTGAAGCATCCATTAAGCATGGAGTCAGCCTAAAAACATAAAATTTTGATCTATAACTTGAAGAATTCACCCCTAGAAGATGAATGAAGCACTTCTTGGAATCTACATTAACCTGATTATTCCCAATTATGAAGAGTATTCTACATTTAAAATTAGTGAGAGTGGAAAATTTTCTTTTAAAACATAACCTCCACCACTGAAATCTCATTACTTGTGAGCACAGGAACTACCATTCGGAAGCAATAAAAGAGCGCGCGTAAGAGCGTACAAGAGAAAGGAAACCTATAGTACCAATAAAATGTTGCGCACGAGGCACGCTTGGATGAATTTAAACTACTCTACTATGTATATGATGTACACAAGAACTCAATTGAATGGCTTGAGGTAAATCCCATTGAATCAGATTGTTAATTCATCTCCATAAGAATGAGATAACTCTAAATATTTTACCTCCTTACAAGCACTAATTATATATGGTCCACTCCAAAGTGCATCAAAATTTGAATGCCGCCCTAGTTGAGCTCTATCAACATCCCATTTTAAGACCAGATCACCCACTTTGAAAACATGAGCTTTATCCTTTCTGACAAACTAATGTTTGGTTGACTTTTGATGTTGTTCCAAACTGATTATGGCAGAATTCCTTATTTCTTCAAATTCAACCAATTCTTCCATTCTGCTCTCTCTTTGATCTACACCCTGAAATTCCAGTTGTTGTGCTGGCTCAAGTGAACGAAATTCTAAAGAAAAAGGAATCAAAACCTCCTTTCCATAGACATGTTTGTAAGGTTAAGTATCGATTACCTTTTTCACCGTGATTTTATCTTCCCAACGTGCACACGAGATATTTATATGCCACTGTCTTTGGTTGATATACATTATTCTTTTTATGATTCTGATCAAGTTCTTGTTAGTAGAATTAGCTAGGCCATTACCCTGGGGGTAATAATAGGAAGAAGTGTTCAAATATATTTCAAGACTAAGAGCCCAATTAGAAAATTTTGTGCCTAGAAAGTCCTTTGCATTATCATAGATAATAGTTTGTGGAATGTCAAACCTTATACAAGAGGATTGATCATGCTAATGAAGTCAAGACCCCATTGTAAAAGAGGTTGATTCACTGGGATTAGATGGAGGGGAAGCAACTTCTTTTTGTTTGTGAAGAAGGCATGGTCCTTATATTTTCTGACCCACTTATGTGCATCTGTAAAAAGAGTAGGCCAAAAATATCATGCCTCAATTATTTTCATTGATGTTTCTTTGGAAAATAAGTTTCCACCAAAGAATCCATCATGAAATTCTTCGAACAATTTTTTGGCATGTACGCCATTAATACATCTCAATAGCACACCATCAATGTTTCTCTTGAAAAAAAATGCCATCAATCAATGCATAAGGAATGGATTGTAGCCTCAAATGTCTTATTTTTTATTTACTTAAACTAGGAGGGTATGGGCCAGAAGAAAGGAATGTTACCATTATATCAATCTAGCTACGCACATTAGAATTTTCATTTTTCTCAACTTTAGTGTGCAAAGGTTCCTCATCTATCAACAAGGATATTTCTTGATCATTTTTTGCATCCTAAGCAAGCTGCTAATACAATGCTCTTCCTCTTACCATATTTTTGGCTATCATACTCCATGATTTTACTCACCCATCCGACTCTTTTTTCATTGATTTATGCTCCCATGATGAAGTCTCTTGTGCTAGAGTGTGAGACTAGGAATTTAACATGATTAGTGGTGAGCATTATTTTGAACTTCTTTAGTGCACACATGATGCTAAAGACCTATTTTTCCATGTGTATATTTCAATTCATAATCCTTTAGTGTTTAACTAAAGAAAGCCACTAGATTCTCCAATCATTGATCATTGTCTTATGTCAAGACAACAACACTAGTATTAGATCCGTATTCATAAAGGATGAAATATTTATAATAATCTGAATTGATAAGTGTTAGGGAAAAAGAATTTCTCACTTGATCTTGTTGATTATTTATTTTGCTTTTATTGTCCACTTAAAGACTGGATCTTTCTTGAGCATGAGAGAAATGATCCTAACCAGTCCTACAAAGTTAGGAATAAATATTTTAACAAAGTTAATCTTGCTCAAGAATGATTACAAGGCCTTCTTGTGAGATGACAAAGAGAATGACAAGATGAATGAGATTCTTTTCAGATCAATGAAAATACCATTCTTTGAAACAACATGTCCCAAAAGCTTACCTTATGCAAGAGCAAAGTTGCACTTCTTGGGGTTGAGAGACATCCCAAATTTTCTACATCTCTCAAAGACTTTCTAAAGATGTATCATGTGATATGCACTCTACTTTGAGAAGATTATTATGTCATCCAAGTAAACTAGGATGAATTCATTGATGTACTATTTGAAGGTGATTTCCATTTCTATTTGGAAGGTTGTGCCTGCATTTGAAAAAATCACGCACTTTGGGTAATTATCTAGTCTCCCGATTACATACTACTATTCATATGATTCCTAAATAAGAAAAGTACTAATTAACCCATGTTTTTGGCCATCTTTGCTTTCTTTCTATTGCCACTTTTGCTCTATCACACACCTTCTTTGCTCAGTCTGATCTCCGACCCTTCAATTTCTTTGAGTCTGGACACCATCGCGCCAGCTAGGACCATAGCGTTAGGCGCTCCTGTCGCCTCTAGGCACCCCTAACCTCTTTGTACTTTACTCACATCTTTTGGGTCATTTCTATCCATTTGAGCATCTTATCTTTTTCGTAGTCGGCCTTTTCGGGGTTAATTACGAAATTCAAGGAAGGGAATCATATAAATATAAATTTATGTGATCATAATAAAGGACCAAGCACTAAGCATTATCTATCACCACCTAAGGTTACATCCAAAAGGCTATCAAGAGCATCAAAGCATCTATTCTACATTCATTCAAGGGAAAGGGACTGCATTATTCTGCATACAATTCATAGGAGGGGAGTCTATTCTATTCCATGCACACATCTATTACATTTTCTTTACATCTAGCTACTTGCTCGCTATCAAGTGCGACACACACAAGAGCCACCTAGGGCACAATTCCAGACACACACACACAAAACTACATTGGGTCTGAGATGTAGTGCAACGCTCAGTCATAAGATCACCATTGTGACAGTTGAGGACAGTCCGACCCCTCATTTTGCATCTTTTTTTTTTAGGATTTGATGTCTATTTGAGGGTTTTGCAGGTCAATACTTCATTGCAGGTTTCCAGCGACCTCAGTGATCATTGTGCGACCTCATAGCAACCAAAGGCAATACAACAATGAAAAAATTGTGACCTAAAGAGGATGGAGTTTCTAAGCATTTTCATAGTCACAGGCACCTATTTCTAGTCCGTAGCGCCCATGCAGGCGCCCCTGACCCTTTCTGGGCACCTTGTCCAACCTTGTTCTTCCATATCTACATTTTTCTTGGGTCTCTGTGTGACGCTCCTACCTCTCTATTCACTTGGTCAACACTTCGATACACTCTAGATTTCCATTGTGAATCAACTAAGGCTCTTCTTACTCCTCTTTGCAACTAGGGTTTCACATTTTATTGCTTAGTTTACTTGGGTTAATTTTTGTACTTAATTGTTGCATTTATTTACTGCTACAATAGCAATCATATTAGGCATATATTCACATTTCACTTAATCATTTTGGTGAACCCAAACATCGATCTTGAACACTCTTAGAATCCTCATACCTTTATTGCTCTCATCTTTCTAGGATCTCTGTCATCATGAACATCTCCATCCATGCTTATTTACAGAATCATCCTGATTGTATCAATAAGCTCAAAGAATATTTAACTACCACTTATATTCATCCTCACACCTCACCTGAATATGTATACCATAAGTTTGCTTCCGCTTTATCTCTTAATGAAGATCAAATAACTTTCACATCCGATGAGCTGCCTTCTCAAGCAATGTTAGAACATGACCCCCCTTATATATTCAGGTTTGTATCAACAATGTCGGGTCAAGCATGCCTTAGTAGACAATGGGTTTAGCCTTAACATCTGTAATATAGCTTTTCTTCATCACTTAGGCCTTTCTGAAAATTCTTTAGCTCCTTCATCAGTCTCTATTCATGGATTTGAAAATATTCCCAAGCGTGTCTTAAGTACCATTACTCTCCCTGTCACTGTTGGTCTAGTGTACAATCACTATTCCATGTCATGTCATGCCCAATAACCTCAATTATAATATTCTTCTTGGGCGGCCTTGGATCCATGCCATGCATGCAATCCCCTCTACTATACATACATGCAGCTTAAATTCCATTATCAGGGAATTGTTTATGATGTCCCGAATGATCCATCCCCTTTTATGTATTGCCATTCTATTGAACAATCCAATGATACTCCTTGTTCTTCTACTTCTACTCAATAATTTTCTAAATATGGGCTAGGATATGAATACTTGCGCGCTATGGCTTCTCCGATACAAGCTTGGGTCAGCAAGAACATGGAGTCACAACACTTTGGGATCTTCCCACACAATCTAACAAATTTGGATTGGGATATCATCCTCCACCTCTCCCTCCTTTATAAGCTTATACTGCCTTGCATACTTCTTCACTTCCTCTTATACATCCAGAACTCATCAGTGATGTTGCCTCTACCATGCTTGGGATAATTTAGACATTTTTGCTACTGATTATGCTCTTCTAGAACACATGGGCGTTTATGATCAATTCCCTTCCTTTCACCATAAGAGGCATTCTCCATCGTCCCTCAATGCCATTGCTTACTTTGGAGAGTCTGATACACCTACTGACACAACGATCCTCCTGATACTATTCCTACTGATCCATACATCGAGGATCGATCAGCTCTTCTCAATGAAGATACCATTCAATATAACCTTGGTACAACTAAAAATCCACGACATAATTTTGTTGGCTTCCTCTCTCACACCTAATAAATAAAAAGATATCAAGCAAATACTTCATGATTTCTCTGAAATTTTTGCATGGGACTATAGTGATATGCCATGTATTGATCCATCTGTTGCAATGCATAATATCATTCTTAACCCTGGTGCAAAACCCGTCCAACAGAAAATCCACAAAATGCACCCAAAAGTCGTGCTCCTAGTCAAAGAAGAAATCTAGAAATTACTCGACGTCAGTTTTATTCACATTGTTGATTATCCTAAATGGGTATCTAATATTGTACCCGTTATGAAGCCGGATGTCTGGGTCTGTTACTGCACCGAATTTTGCAATTTAAATAAAGCTTTTCCAAAGGGTAGTTTCCCATTGCCTCATATCGATGCCATTGTCAATTCTACAGCCAAATATGATATTCTATTTTTCATGGATTGCTTTGTGGGTTACAATCAAATCAAAATCGATTTGGTTGATCAAGAGAAGACCTCTTTCACCACACCATGGGGAACATTTTGTTACACTATCATGCCCTTTGGCCTTAAAAATGGGCTACTTATCAATGAGAGATGACACACATATTTCATGATTACATTCACAATATTATCGAAGATTAAGTTGATGATATATTAGCTATATAATGACGTCATTCAACTCATGTCCAAGATCTACGAACACTATTTGAATGCTTATGCCAATATCATGTATGCCTGAATCCCAAAAAAGTTTTTGGGGTCATGGTAAAATCCTTGGATATATCATCTCACAACAAGGCATTGCAATCAATCCTAACAAGATTAAGGCCATTGTCGACATGTCTCCACCTAGAAATTTACATCAACTAAGATCATTACAGGGAAAAATTCAAGCTATCCAGCGGTTCATTACACAACTTGTTGATAAAACTTAACCATTCACATGCCTAATGAAGAAAGATACTAAGTTTGTATGGGATGATCAATGCCAACAAGCATTTGATGACATAAAAGCATATCTTTTAAATCCACCTGTCTTAGTCCCTCCAATAGGCTGACCATGAACCTTTCTTATTATACATTTCTGCCACGTTTCATGCCTTAGGAGCCCCGCTAGCACAACATGATGGATCTCAACATGAAAGGTCAATCTATTACATCAGTCAAACAATACTCTCTTATGAATGCAACTATAGTTACATCGAAAAGCTATGTCTCAGCCTTGTCTTTTTTGCAAACAAATTGTGCCATTATCTTCTTAACAATGAGGTACATATCATCTCCAAAGTAGATCCATTACGATACCTCTCATTTCCCGTACACATCTATCGGGATGTCTAGCACATTGGGTTATGCTTCTCACCGAATTTGATTTCAAGTTCATACCACAGAAAGTAATTAAAGGCCAAGTCATAGCAGATCAATTAGTTATGACAGCCCTTCTCGATTCATCTCCTATCTCTGTATTCCTTCTGTGATGATTTCACTACTTATACTGTTGATTCTGATACATGGAAAATGTACTTTGATGGGTCTCATTGTCACTCTGGTGTTGGGGTTGGGATAGTTTTCATCACCCCACATGGTGATCCACTCCCCTTTGCATATCAATTAGGGTTTTCCTATACAAATAACATCACTGAATATGAATCCCTCATCCTCGGCCTTCTCACTACTCGAAAACTCCTTATTCGTAACCTATACATACACGGTGATTCCCAGCTCATCATAAATAAAGTGAATGATACATATAACACAAAAGAGGAACACTTAATCCCATACAATACACTTTTCAAAGATCTCTTGGCTACGTTTGAGTCCTACTCTATCACTACCATTCCCTTCAAGGATAAATCATCATGCGGATGCCATGGCTAGTATGAGCATCGCTTATCCCCTAAGATATTACCGATGAGCAAGCCACATTCATCATTAGGCACTTGCGACATCCTTCCACTTCCACTCTACCTCTTGTAGCTTGCACCATCACGCGTAATCATGACAATCCCAAATGGTTTACTCTGATTTACAACTTCTTATATAAACAAACCATTCCCGATGATCTGCAACCTCATGAAGCTCGTCGTTTGTGATGTGAGGCTACCCATTATGTCATCGTTCAGAACATAATTATTTAAATGTGCACTTGATGGTCATCTCTTACGATTGCTTAGGGATTGCTAATATTCCCACTGCTATTTCACAAATACATGACAGCATGTGCGGCGGCTCATTTCTCTGGCAAAGCCATGTCTCAAAAGCTTTTGCGCTCAGGGATATTATTGGCCTACCATGGAGCAGGACTTCCTCAAATACGCTACTCATGCGAGAAAGTTCTAGAAGCACGACAACCTTCATCACACACCTGCATATGATCTCTAACCGATTGCACCAACATGGCCATTCTCTCTCTGGGGTTTTGACCTCATTGGCATGATAAATCCTGAATCATGCTAATGGACATAAATACATTATTACTGCCACCAAATATTTTACCAAATGGGTCGAAACAACCCCACTGTGAAATATAACGGTACTGAAATTTGTGGTTTCCTCACTACCCATATCATTACATGCTTTGACATTCCCTCTGCCATTATCATTGATAATGGATCTTCATTCAAAATAAGGAGGTTAAAAAGTTTTGTGCAAAATTCAAAATTAAACAGTCATTTTCTACTCCTTATTACCTGCAAGGCAATGGCCAAGCTGAGGCCACCAACAAAACTATTGTCAAAATTTTACGCAAGACAATTGCTTCTAGTGGTGATGACTGACATAATCAACTATTTTACGCTCTTTGGGCTTATCATACTAGTGTGCTGTACACCCACTAATGCAACTCTTTTTCACTAGTCTACGAGTACTGAGGCCATCATCCCACTCAAACTTGAGATACCCTCATTGCATGTTTCTCTCAAAGGCATACTTAAAGACAATGAATATCACAAAAACCATCTACATGAGTTAGAAATGTTAGACTCATGTCATTGTCCAAGCACTCGAACATCTTCATGCATATCAATCTCGCATAGCACAGACATACAATCATAAAACTTGTCCTCATGAGTTCAGCATAGGTGACCTCGTCTTAAAAGAAAATCATAAAAATAAAAACGTTGAAGCTCCTTTTAAAGGAAATTCAAGCCGAATTGGCTTGGTCCCTTACATTGTTACTGATAAAACTTGGTGGTGGAGTCTACCATTTTTGCCACCCTTTTGGGAAACCAACTCAAAAATCCACTCAATGTCATGCATCTTAAGAGATACTACGCATAAAACAACATTCATTACCCCATTTGATGCACTCTAGTTCCACAGTCCATACTCGACTGTTGAGGGTCTACATCTCAAATGGACCTCATAACACTCACATGTTTAATCACTCCCTTGCTCACTCACACATTTACAATCTACTTTTACACTTTGACAATCACATCTTTCTACTACATGTATTTTAGACCATTTCCCAATGACGCACTCTCACTTACGGTCCATTTGTGACTACTAAGGGGGCATAAATAAATTGACTTCACTACATACAATTCCATTCACACTCAATTGGCAGGCACGTGGCCCTTATCACACTCACTCTACATTACATTCCATCCATCCACAAAATATTGCATGTGTTGGTCACATTTAGTCTTCCTTACATTTACTTGTTACATGTACACTTTATTACACATGCTAGATAGATATCTTGTATGTCATTATCTTTATCATACACACATTCACGTTCATTTTCCTTTCTAGTTGTAATTGTAGATTACATAGATCAATTACACGCAGCATGGATGCTTGGCACAATACCTATTACCAGTCCCATAAAACCTCTTAGGGGCATCCACCTCCATACACTACAAGTCCTATTGTTTCAGTTTGTTTCATAACACACTACTCTATCAAATTATACATATTTTGACATAATTTTTATCTTTCTAACATGTTAACAGATGCTTCATGTGTAGAATTTGTATTTTAGGTCTATTTTCCACCATGGTTGTCTGTTACATTGCTTGTCATTGTTTGTCATTATTTGCCACTGTTTACGGGCTTTCCGTTTGTCTTGTGTGCACACTTCAATGCTTTTGGCCTAGTCAACCTTGATTGTCTTACGACATCATGTCCCATCTTTACAACCTGCTTTTCGTGGTCTACATTGTATTCTTGTATGTTGTCTTCGTGCGTCTTAGCTTACACATTGTTTTCTAGATTACATTTTACATGTATGTTTGTTTGTATTAACACTTGTCTCCTAGACACTTTGTTTACGTGTACCTTGGTTTCTACCAAGCACATTCCCTCCCCATTGTAGGGCAGAGTTTCAACACAACAATTGGTTTTCCTTCTAGTTGCATACTCCTTTAGCGACACACATGCACCCCAAATGAGGGGGCATCATTTAGGTGAATCAATCACCTCATACAATAGTTTATAGTCACCAATTCAGCACAATACAATTATCAACATCAGATAGGGCTCAGATCTTGACTTAGGTCCTTTACAAAACACAGACACTAGATGCCCATACTCGGACAGTAGTGCCTAGGTGCCCCTAACCCTTCCTGGATGCTTATGACCAGAGGGTAGTTACACAACATTTTTCAGTTCAAAACAGTCTTTAACAGTTTTACACAACTTTTACAAGGCACACAATCCTTAGCACTCAGCATGCATGCATGACATTCTTTCCTATTTTTGCGTTGGATCAGAATTGTTTGAAATGGGTTGGATTTTTACACACCATCTGCAGTGGTGTTCTACATTTACGAGAAGAATTTAAAGGTTGGAGGATGAAACTAGACTATTCTCCCTACACTTCTTCCATTTCACTAGCGTGAGATCACCTGCAAGACTCGATCGTCAATGGCGTGACATTTACAAAATCCTTTCTACATTCTTTCCTCATCATGAATCAAAAGCACATGTTCCTTTTCACATTTTCAGCATTTTACATACTTCTTTACATGTTTTTTATACATATACATGCATATTTGACTACTTGTTTGTTCTTCTCTTTTGTAGGTCCATCTATATGAGAAGTACGGTAGTCAACATCATTCAACATCACACACATCAAAATTGACATCAACAATAGGCACATTCACGACATCTACAACATGTGTTTTCACCTGAGGTTCATTGTCTCATCCCTTTTTGCACTTTCTTATCTTTATCCTCCACGCTCCACTTTTTTTATTGCTCCACACTTTTCCTTGTCTCTCGACACATTTCTCGCCATCGATCTACATGGTTATTAGGTGCACATCTCTATCTAATTTATGTTATCCAACTTTTTCTCTACAACTTAAAGTGGGGGAAAATGTAGAAACAAAATCTTGCACTTTAGGTAATTATCTAGTCATGATTGCATACTACTATTCATATGATTCCTAAGTAAGAAAAATATTAATCAACCCATGTCTTTAGCCATCTTTGTTTTCTTTTTACTACCACTTTTGGTCTTGCACACCTTCTTTCTCAGTTTGAACTCTGGCCCTTCAGTTTCTTTGAGTCTGGAAACCAACGCCCAACTAGGACAGCAGCACCAAGTGCTCTTGTCCCCTATGGGCGCTCTTGACCTCTTTGTACTTTATTTACCTCTTTTAGGTCATTTCCAACCGTTTGAACATCTTATCTTTTTGGGAGTCGGACTTTTTGGGATTAATTATGAAATTTAAGCAAGGGAATCATATAAATATAAATTTATGTGATCATAATAAAGGACCAAGCACTAATCATTATTTATCACCACCTAAGGTTGCATCCAAAGGTTGTCAAAGAGCATTAAAACATCCATTCAAGTGCAAGGGATTGCATTATTCTATATACATTTCATAGGAGGGGAGTCGATTCTATTCCACACACACATTTATTACATTTTCTTACATCTAGTTACTTGCTCACTATCAAGTGCGACATGCACACGAGGCACCTAGGGAATGATTCCGCACACACGCACACAGAACTACATTGGGTATGAAATTTATTACAACATTCAATTGTAAGATCACCATTGTGATAGTTGAGGACAATCTTATCCCTCATTCTGCATCTTTCGTTTTTGGGATTTTATGGCTATTTGAGGGTTTTACAAGTCTATACTTCATTACAGGTTTCCAATAACCTCAGAAATTTTTGTGCGTCTTCATAGCAACCAAATGTGAACAAAAACGAATAACTTGTGACCTTGAAGAATTGGATTTATGAGAATTTTTGTAGACATAAGCGCATGTTTCCAATATGTAGCACCCCTTCCCCTTTCTAAGCACCCATGTCCAACTTGTTCCTCTAGATCTACTTTTTTCTGGGTCTTGATGCATCACTCCTACCTCTTTGTTCACCCAGTCAACACTTTGGTACACTCCATATTTTATTGTGAATTATCTAAGTAATTCTTTTCCTCCTTACAATTAGGGTTTCGTAATTTATTGATTAGTTTTCTTGGATATTATATATATATATATATATATATATATATATATATATATATATATATTGTTGTTCATTTACTGCTACCATAGAATTCATATTAGGCTAATATATTCCATATTTAGCCTAAATCAGTTATGTCATTCAAGTAAAATATGATGAATTCATTAATGTACCATTTGAAGGCAATTCCCATTGCTCTTTGGAAGGTTGCACCTGTATTTGACAAACCAAAATTCATGTTCTAATAAGCATATGTTCCCCATTTGGTTGTAAATGTAGTATTGAATTGATCCTCTTCCTTCACCATGATTTAATTGAAACCAAGGTTCATTTTAAGCCCTCTAAAAAAATATTATATAATGGGCGGCGAATCTCCAAAATTGACTTTTAAAAAATGACAAGTTTCAAAAAAAAATGATTTGTTGTAAAGGTGATTTGGCATGTGAAAGTTTTCCATGCTTTCACAAATTTAGATGGTTGTTAGATGGCCATATATGTAGCATAAAATGAGATGAGTTAGATGTCTATCCATGTGCCATCAGACGAACTAGGTTAGACGACAATATATTCTCTATTAAGCGGTTTGGGTTAGGCAGTCGTCTCTTCTCTATTAGACGGACTAGGTTGGAAAATCGTCTCTTTTTTACTAGATGGAATGGGTTGGATGGCCATATCTTCTCTATTAAATAGAATTTATTGGATGGTCATCTCTTCTCTATTAGACAAATTGATTTGGATGTCTATCTCTTCTCTATTAGATGGAGTAGATATTGTCATATCTTCTTTATTAGACAAACTGGCTTAGATGATGTTAGGTTTAATGATCACCTTCTATGTCTGTCTCTCCCAGGCGTAGACACGTGTCTCTTTCATAGCCATAAGAGGTGTAGGATGACAAGCTTGGACGATGGTCTATGTGCCTAAAAATGAATAAATACATAAAAAATGTGGCTTTCAGGGGCGTTGCCTCTGAACCCCCGTCGAGGGGGGCATCACCCCTGAACCCCGTAAGGGGGGTACCCCCCTTACAACCCCCCAAGCCATATGTATTATACATTGGAAAATATAAGCACATTTTGATTCAAAACGTTAGCGAAATACATGTATAAGTTCATTTTTAAGTGTAAATAGTAGGTAAACTAACCCATACAAATGACCTGTCAGCTGAAATTTTAGGCGAAGTGGGCAGCATCTGAATGTTGAAATTTTTCTATTTCTAATTTTCAAAACCAATAATATTTGTGAGTTTACAAAAAATTTCCAATAAAATTTTCCCTGCTTGAAACCTGCGTACCTATCAAACATGGAGAATATTTGTGCGCCAATCACTATTTGCAAAATTTTCTCCATAGAAGGAAAATGATGATGATCCTTTAATGATGCCTTGTTCAAATCTCTAAAATCAACATAAATTTTGATTTCACCATTCTTATTTCTCACCGGAACAAGATTTGCAACCCAAGTAGAGTACTTGACAGGAAATAATATTTTTTCCTCACTTAGTTTGGATAACTCCTTCCTTGTGAGGGGCACTATCTTGGGGTTAACAAGCATTTCATTTTTCTGATGGGTTTGATACTAGGATCAAGATCAATGGAGTGTTGAGAAACACTTGGATCAAATCCCTTAAGGTCCACATAATCCTATAAGAATATTTTTCTATAATTTTGACACAATGAGATAAATGATTGCTTTTCTTCTTCTGTGCATACCTTTCTAAACAATAACTCTTTTTCATGTGGAATAGTGATTAACTGGAAGTCTTCTTGATTTTCTTTCATGTTATTTTATTCTCCTTTATACTTATCATAGAGACTAAAAATATTCTCTAAGGTGACCAATCCTTTAGGTAATTTGTTTGTCTTTAACCAAATAACTTGATCACTATAGTTGTTATGCAAATCAGTTTGCATTTTTGAAGAAAATTCAACTTCGTTCTGAATGAACTGCACAATATTTGCATCACTATCAAACACATTCCATTTGGTTTCATTATCTATAATTTATGGACTAACCATCACCTTGATGTGTTGCACATTGCCTTAGATAAGGTCCTTAGCCAATGAAAATTTCAAACCAAGAGCTTTCATCTGGTCTACTTCTTTGTTCATTTTTTTTGGCACCACTTGCATATTGAGAATATTAAATCTCTCCAAGTGGTCCCAAACTATTAGTTTGTAAGATTTTAACATCTTATTCTTTATCATGCATATGTTCCTCACTTGGTGGATAACTAATTTGGTATCACCAAAGATTTGTAAAGTTTTAATATCTCTCTTTTTAGCAATGAGAATACCATGCACTAATGCTTCATATTCTGCTATGGTGTTTGAACATGTAAACTATAGCCTGTGTGTGGAGAATAACTTCTCATTCTTAGGAGAAATGATAAAAATACATGTGCCTATGCCATTTCTGCTTTTAGAACCATCAAAGAATATATTACATAGTCCATAAAAAACATCCTTTTCTTGTTTAAGAGGGGTGGGAACAATTAATTCTTCTTCAAGAATGTAATAGGTTCCAAGTCTAGTTTCATCAAGTGTATCATAAGGATCAAACTCATAATGTTATTTGGCCCATTCACCTAATAATAAATTAGGTATGGAAGAAGGAGTAGGTTTCTCTTCTGAAACTAATTGTTGCTCTTGATTTTCTTGGATTAGGAAATTTGATTAGAGAGGAGAAGGGTCATATGACTCAACATGATAGGAAAATATAGGCTTAGCTTGTATCATAAAACTTGTACAATACCTAGTTCTTAGGATCATATGAGACCAATTTGAAGACAAGTAGCCACCCACTTTGGTAGTGAAATATCTTGATAGGAAAATGGAAAAAAATGGAGGAAATTCAATGACTAAAACATCTTGAGTTATAGTTATACTCAAACAAGCATGTAGGGTTAACTCAAGATCTTTGATGATTCCTAGGATGTTGACAATTGAGCCATCAAGCTACAAGACTCCTTTAGAGATAGGGATGTACTTAAGACCTATGATATCAACAATTTTCTTAAGCATGAAAAAATTATTGGCCCTTGAATCAATCATACAATTGTGAACAAGGTGTTTTCCCACTATCAAGGACATATAAAAGGGTGGTGTTTTGAGAACTTTATTTAATTTTTTCTCCTCTGCTTGACATAGATTGAAAACATCTTGAGTTCTTTGAACAACTGGATCATCTCGAGGGAGTTGTGTAAGGTATTCATGTAAGATATTGTGCTGAGATGGACTAGAAAAAGCATCCCACATTGTGACATTGACATTTTCTTCTTCATCTAATAAAAAATGTTAAATGGAAGGCCCATGGACTTATGCATTTAAGGTGCACCATTCTCTTTTCTTGATTGTTCCAAGGTCTAGAGATGTGCCTTGGATTGTGTGACTTCTTGATGTTCCAAATGGGTTGCATGCACAACTTCATTTGTAACCACGTGTAGAACCTCGCACACATGAGTAGACAAACCATGACTATTGGGAAGATTTGTACCATCCTTATGCTTGTGAAGTATATCAATCTGATTAGTAGAAGATGAAGGCTACATGAGAGTATCCAACATTCTCTTCTTGGACCTTGTATTTTTAACAACTTGAGCATGTGGTCTATTTGAGTTATCCATGCATTGGTTCATTGCATGGAATTCATCAACCCCAAAGTACATAAGGTCAATCTCATAGTTGATCTCTTGAACTTCTTCATTATTAGGTTCACATGTGTTCATGGATGACTCATTATTTGAAGCACTCTATATCATGAAGGCTTGCACGTGCAAGATATTTGCGCAATTTTAATTATTGTGTGGAAAATTACAATGAAAGCACCATTCTAATTCTTGAACCACGTTGTTTTGTACTATAACCAATGCTTTTCTTGAACTAGGCATAGGAAGAGGTTACGCAAGAACAACTATTTGAAGAGGACAGTTTGTATTATGACCTTGTCATCTATCATTTGGATGATTTTTCCCATACTTCTTATTTGTATACTAATTTCTATAAGGCTGATGACTTTGATTGAATCCTTGATTAGAGTTATTTCTAAAGGCTTGTGCCTGTTGTTTTTCTAAGGATATGACTTTATTGGACAAATTTCTTATCAAGGTCTTCATTTATTCATCTTCTTTCTACTTTTGGGGAGAGTATAATGTGGAGGCAATGGGCTAGGAAATATTCAAAGGAATGGGATCAATGGAGGGATGGAATGTTTGATGCAATTCAAGAAACAAAGTCATAAGAAACCCTTGGGCTATTTTACTAGATTGGATTAGAAAATTTTCTACTCTAATGGCTATAGGATGGGCATTAAGAAGCTACATAACACCCATAGATTGTATCATAAATGCAATGCTCTCAAGAAATAAAGAAATTCACCTTATGGATTTGGTCTTAAAAGGAATGGGATTCAGTCCCATGTCCTTTGAAATATGAGGTAAGTCACCCATGAGCTCATTCGGAGCTCTCTTGATAGTTGTGAGTTTTTATAACAAGGAGATGGTGTTTGCATTCTCCTCAAATTGATTGTTAAGTGCAATTCCAATCTCATCCTAGTTTTGAATAGAGGCAAGTCTTAAGCTTCTATACCATTGATTTTTTTGACTTTGAGTGAAGAAGCTAACATCCTAACTGCAACATCATCTTCTATGACTAGATAAACTAAGCATACATTTGTAATGTCTTGAATATGGTCAGTAGGGGTAGGTTGATTCTCACTATTGAAAAATGGAATGCTCTTGAGTACAACCACTTATATATCATATTGTGCACCAAGTTCCAAAGGATTACCATCGTTGAAGCTAATAAAGGGTATATTTCTATGATGCATCATTATCTTGATTGGTCTTAAAACCTTAGAAGCGTGTGTGAAAGGTCTACCAAGAGGATGAGTGGAAAGTGATTTGCATGCAGGATATGGGGATTTACATGCGACTCTGGTTCTTCTTCTTCGTAGAGACGGTTACAAATATTGAAAGGATTCACCAATTATTGTGCATTGTCTAGTTTTAATCATACTCATGAAAAAGTGCACGTTGACTGCTAAAACCAATAAATGTGGATATTAGGAATTACCATATGTGTTGAATAAGCCTCCAAAGGTTGGAAATCACTAAGTCACCCAAGCTTAACAATGGTGAAATGTGAGATTTCAATACTAGTCCCACCAGGTGTGCCATAATTGTTGGAGCTAAAAATTGCACCCATACATGAATCAGGATGATCCAGGGATTTGAGGAAACTTGGTATTGTCTCCAAGTTGTGGGACCTTGCACTTGAGATAGACCTTTGAAGAAGATTAACTTCCTCTGCCTATTTCTACTGCTTAAACTACTCCTAGGAAGGGAAATGCATCTAGATATAACTCTACTCTATCATTCCAAGGGACCAAGATAAGAATGAGATGCATGAAATGAAATCCTAAACCAAGGAGAGGTGATAACACCAAAAAGAATGAGAAGAAAACTCTTAGACGAGTGAAAATGGGGGAAAATGTGCAAAGAAATGACAGACATGCATGCCATAATTCATAATGACATTCAAACACTCATTCTCATGGAGCAAAACAAAAATGGATCATCCATTTTATTAGCTTTCAGTATTTATTTTCAACTCTTTATCGCTTTATACCCACTTAACATTATCTTAAAAAGTTAATCAACCTCATCAAACATCCTATTTTTTTTTTTATCATGTTTAGCTTAAATGTAAAATGTCATTTTCATGTTAATCACGTTTTTATCATTACTTACCATGTTGTTATTGCACATAACCATGTTGTTTTTGTGAAAAAAAAATCTTGTCTGTGTCATTTTTACAAATGAAAGCTTCGTTTTTGTTAACCGCATCATTTTCATACCCTGGAAACATCATTTTAGCATGGTATAACATCATTTTCTTTGTTATGCAAGCTTCCCCACTTGTCCAACATCTAGATTAGCTTCAAACTACTAATTTTTGTGTTTTTAAGTATCAATCATTATGAGAGCTAACATAAAAACATCATTTTAATTATTTCTTTCTTTCATTTTGCTTGTATATAATTTGTATATCTTGTGTGTGTGTCCACCCAAAATTAGGTTATGTTATCCCCTCACGTCATTTGGTGATCTTGGGGATCAAAAACAACCTAGGATCCCTCTTTTTTTTAAGGGTAATGTGACGTGGAATTGATCCCCACACACTTACCATAGCCTTTAGGAGTATTGTGAAGTAGATTTCATCACCATGCACAAAGAAAAACCTCATGATTTAGGGAGGTATATAAATTCAAGGAATGTTGTTATTGGATAAGAGTTGACCCATTTTAAATGCGGTATGAAGTGAGGGGATTTCATGTCGCAATACCCAGAACTTATACAACATCCTTTCAAAATGGACTTAGGACCCCATGTACTGTAAGGTATATAGGGGACACACCTAGTAAGCCTTAATTATTATAGGTTTAAGATGTTTCATCTATAAGTGATTAGTATAGGGAGTATAACTCTCCCAAAACTACCCACTATGTACTGCATAGAGTGAGAGTTGGGAGAGCAATCTATCACCACTTTAGGTGAGGTATATTGGTGGGCTACTAGTCGCATTGCACACCCTTATCTACTAACATATGATTGTAGCTTGCATGTTCATGTTTGAGTGTTGTGTGAGACTCGTGTTTTTGTATACCTCACACCCAAATCAAAACCACACAATGACTTAACATAAATCATATTTTTTCTAAAACATTCAATCTTAATAAACCATAACCATCTAACATACTACTAATCCCATACCTATCCAATCATCTTATCTAATCGTCTTACCTAACAAAACCCCCTTCATATCCTAAATCTCAAATCAAGTCCAATCAATAAAACCCAACCAAAAAATGGCCTTCATGCCTAAATCCCGTTTCATCCAAAATAATATCCAAACCCCTACCCCTTGGGTATATAATTTGAGAAATATATTTCCCCATCCTCTAGCTATCAAACTTATCCATCCCACCATGACCTTGATAAAAACATCTTTGACACCATATTTTAACTCAATCAATAAATATCCAACCTTGCATCCCACATTAACCCTTCAACATCCCAAACTTTATCACCTAATCAATATCATCCACAAATCAATCCTATTAAGGCATGTGGGCCTAACCACATTGATTTCTTCTAGAAGACCAAAAATCATCTCAAACAACACCTCATACCAACCCCTTCATCGATGACATCCTTAACATTGTCAATCAAATTGGTTTCATTAAGGATCACAAGTCATTACCCATAAACATCAATCACATCAAAATCAACAAAATTCTTCAATCCCACAACAAAGATGACCTCCTTCTTAAGGTCATCAATCTAGGAGCCAAGATTGACCCCCAAAAAAACTATCCAAAGTCATTCATCTAAAGGACCCATTTATCCAAAATCCATTTATTTCTAGCACATCAACTCCTAAGTCCATTAACGATCATCATTATCCTAAACTTCCCCACATCAATTCCCATGATAACAAAGGGCCAATCGATCCCACCCCAAAAAAATCCCCTCCCAATCATTCGCATCCATGGACAAAGTACTAAGAAAGTCAACAATTGGCTACTTTAGCACCCCACATCTAAGGATCAAACCCATCATCACATCACTAGAAAACCCACTTTGATCCATGTGCATAACCGATCCAATTCAGCCCCTAATCCTAATCAATTCCATGTGGCTCCTACATTATATCCTTCCACATTGACACCAAGGCCATATCTATATAATATATCCCCTAGGCCACAACAATCTAATCAAACCCCTAGACCTCATTAACCCAATTAGGCCCTTAGGCCACACCAATCTAATTAGGTCACACCAATCCAATATGAATCCTAAGCCTCATACATAAACCAAGTTGGCTCCTATGCCACAAAAATCCAATCCTATACCTCACACCACTCTCCTTAAAGCATAATCTAAAAATACAATGAAACCAAGACATTTCACCCCCTTAGATGAATCTTTGACCACCATTTTACATTGATTAAAAAATGCAAACACAATCCTTCATCCACTAATCAACCCACGTGATGGAAGCCATGCTGAAACCATATTGGTATTGAGAAAAACCACTACTGTGAGTTCCATCACACTAACAAACATTTGACCAATCAAAGCATGCACTTTAAGTCTTATATCTAAATCCTCATTGATCAAGGACATATTATCCTTGTATCAATTTATCCACAACTTGAGGTACATCCTAATCATCTCCCCAAGCATTGTCCACTATCTAAATATTATTCCACATCTGAACATCCCTTACCAAAAAAGACCAAAACAAACCTATTAGATCCTTCTTCATGAAAGTAGGCCTCCTAACGGATGATGAACAAATGCCTCTTCTAGTTCCCAGTCTCATGATTACTACCTTTAAATCTTCCCCCTAATCAAATTCATCTACTATCACCAACAAGATGTTCACCATCATGAATCATCAAGGTAAAGGCCTCATTATCCATGAACAAGGTATTTGTAAACCTATTTCCCTTCATCATAACCTTAGTCATTCCAACATAGGTTGGAAACCTATTACTAATGACATCTCTTGTGACATCAAAATATAATATACTTATCTTGTTTCCTTCGATCATTTTATCAATAATATAATCCCAACCACCCATCCAAGTAACAAATCATATGAATTCTTTCAAAATGAATAAGCCATTATGAACATCATAGGATTCTATGAGGATATCTCTCCAAGAGACCTTACCACATGTTTTGACATAAACTTGGATGCACAAGCTTACCCTAAACATGAAGCTAAACCTCTTCATCCTAAATGATCAAAACATCCATAAATCAAGAAACATAATAAAAAAAAATCAAACATCACAAATTATACTCTAAAATATAAAAAGGCCATACAATAATATCCATGGAGGAGGAGCGGGAGTGAGATTTTTCAAAATTTGAAAGTGAGCGGGAATGTCCGGTGCCGAATCTATAGGGAGAACGGGAGCAGAACCTGGCGAAGGAGCACGTGATCGTGGAGCCCATTGGAAATAGGGAAAAGGATGGGAGACCAAGCACGTGGGTGAAAATTTTGGGGGGGAAAAATTAGGTTCCAGGTGTCTCGAAGAATCTGGAACCGGTTAAAGAAAAAGGTAATCTCTCCCTCAAAATTCTTGACTCTCTGTTGGCTAGAACAAAAAATTTCCATGGAAGGGGCTCTCTTTGCAAAATGTATGGGCTCTAGACCAAATATAGATTATTTTAGAGGTTGGGAAAAGAGGCGTTGGGTGGCTAATAGCTCCATTGAAATCTCAGCTTACGCTAATGGGTACTTCTTAGCTATTCTGCCTAGTAAGGATCATGTGGCAAAAATTTTGGCAAAAGGACCATGGTTCATTGGAAAATCTCATATAATTGTTCAAAAATGGGAGCTGGCCTTCAATCCTTATGGAAATCCTATGACAGAGTTCCCGATATGGGTCAACCTCCTGGGCTTACCATTTGAATTATGGGAATCGGAGGTCCTTTTTGGTATAGCAAAAAGTCTAGGAAAACCTATTGCCCTGGATCCGGTAACTAAATCAAAAACTAGACTCACTCATGCCAGATTCTGTGTGAATATTCATCAAGATTCTTGTCTGGAAAGTAATATAAAGATAATGACCCCCTGAGGGGGATTGGGTGTAGCGTTTTGATTATGACCCTACCCCCCTTTGCATGTAAAAATTGCAAGTTACTAGCTCCTGATCAATGCTCTTGTCCATATCTTAAAAAGAAGAAGCCTGAAGCAAAAGTCATGCCTCAAAAGATGGTGAATGAAAAAGAGGTGAAGGAATGGAAAAGGATTGGGGAAGAATGGAAGGGTTATTGAAATCAAGGAATAGGAGGTTCTCGAGGTAGCTTCTGAGGCAGAGCCATTGAATCTACTTATCAAAACTAGAAGAGGAAGGAGTTGGAACTAGTATTCAACAACAAAGAAGTACCAATAAAGAAACTAAAGAAAAAGAAGATGAGCCTATTTTTCAGGGGCTGGAAGAAGAAATCCAATATTTGGAGGACAGGGAAAGCAAAGACATGGAAGATAAAAAAACTTGCCTTGCTAGTTGCGGATGGACTATCGCTGGATGAAGTTTCTTCTATAGGGAAGAGCTCCTTTGCACAAAGAAAAGATGAAGATTTAACAATGTCAAATGGGTCCGGGATCCTAACAGATTTTGTAGTTGACACCTATGAGATGATAGGATCACCAAAGAATCCTATGAGTAAATCCAAACCTGTCACTCATAGTAGCTCAAGGGCTAACTTCGGTAAAGATTCTAGCCTAAAGGGTAGGAAAAGTAATAAGGAAGTAAGGGAGTCAAGTTCAAGAAAGGAAGTGGATGCAGGTATTCAAAAAACCCTAGGGAATCTGTTCCCTCGTAATAAGAAGTGTTAGATGATTCTTCTCTCTTGGAATATTAGGGGGTTGAATAACCCTAGCAAACACAGAATAGCAAAGGATCTTAGATGGAAAAATAAACCAGATATTTTCATGATTCAAGAAACTAAAATGAGCACGGAAAGATTTAGAGAAGTGGGAAGGTCTATCTAGAAAGATAGTTGTTGGGAAGGTTGCAGTTCATTGGGTGCTTCCTGAGGGGTTGTCACGCTATGGGATGCTAACACCGTGCATGGTATTCCTATACTTATTACTCTAGGGCATGTGGCTATGTGCTTTATGAATCTGGCCTCAAAGAAATCCTGGTATGTCTCCAATATTTATGCTCCTAACCTAGTAAGTGAGAGAAGAAAATTGTGGCAAGATCTCTCTAATTTTAGGAATTTATTCAAAGATAAAGCCTAGATTATTGGAGGAGACTTAAACTCCCCCCTTTCTCCGGGGAAAAAAAGGAGGCATCACTTCCTTTACTGAGAGTATGGAGGACCTTGCTGATTTCCTTAACAATAATGGTTTGATGGATTTGGAGTTGGAAGACTCAAAGTACACCTGGGCTAATAGGAGAGTTGGGACTAAGCTTATCTAAATCAAACTTGATAGGTTTGTTGTAAGTCATCTCTGTATGATCAATCAACTCTACTCGCTGAAGTCCCTCCCCAGAATTGGTTCTAATCATAACCCTATCCTCCTTAATCTTGGTTTAAATCTGGTCAAGAAAGCTAGACCCTTCATATTTGAAAAGATTTGGTTAGACCACCTTGACATTTTCAATAAAATTCAGGAGTGGTGGAATATCAGGGTCTTTGGGGTGGCCAGTTACATACTTAGTTACAAATTAAAGTACCTCAAAGGTTGTCTCAAAAAGTGAACAGAGAGGTCTTTCATAACATCTTTCAGGAAAAAAGTAGACTGACTGAAGATTTAAGGAATATTGAGGAACTTATTGACCTTGATGGTTTTAATCCGGTGCTCAAGGAGCAGGAACAAAATCTTCTAGTCAAGTATCATGATATTCTGGAAAAGGAAGAAGTCTATTGGAAGCAACAATCGAGAGTGAAATGGCTTAAGGAGGGGGACAAGAATACCAAATTCTTCCATTTCTCAGCCACCTCCCAGACAAACCTCCTCAAAATAAAGGAAATTAAGAATGAGAATGGCGAGATCCTCTTGGAGAGTAAGGAAATAAATCAAGTCATCATAAACTACTTCAAGGATCTTTTTCAGCAAGGTCAGGGGAGTGAAGAGCAGAATCAAAACATATCTTGAACCTGTTCCAGAAAGTCATCTCCCTGGAAGAAAATCGTGAGCTCTTAAGGATCCCTTCTGAGGAGGAAATCAGATTTGTGGTATTTGACATGGAACTTGATAAGTCACCTAGGCCTGATGGTTTCCAGGCTTTCTTCTACCAGAAATTCTGGAAGCTGATTAAGAAAGAAGTCATTGAAATGGTCTAAGATTTCTTCAATAATGGGAAGCTCCTCAGCCAGCTTCATAATACTTTCTTGATCCTCATTCCAAAAATAGCTGGGGCCAATGAAGTTAAATATTTTAGGTCGATCAGCCTCTGTAACATGAGTTATAAAATCCTGACTAAAATCATAGCTGACAACATCAAATTGGTTCTCGACCATTTTACCTCTGAAAATCAAGGTGCCTTTGTCCTGGGAAGGCAGATTACTGACATTATTATGGTGATTCAGGAAGCCATCCATTCCATTGTTAATTTCGACAGATCTACTATGTTCCTTAAGTTAGATATGCATAAGGCCTATGACAGAATTACTTGGTCTTTCCTTGGTGCCATCCTGAATAAAGTGGGCTTCGATAATACTCTAGTTAGAATGATTATGACTTGCATATCTACTGCTAGTTATTCGGTCTTGGTCAATGGCTTCCCGAAGGGCTTTTTCAAAGCTGGTAGAGGCTTGAGACAAGGTGATCCCCTTTCTCCTTTCCTCTATGTTATAATGGTTGAATCTTTGAGTAGAATTTGTAAACAGGATTTAATTTCTAGGAGTATTCAGGGAATCAAGATTTCTAATGGTCTCCCCCCGATTTGCCTCAACAAATTTTTTGATGATAACTTCCTGATGGGTAAGGCCTCTATTCAAGAAGCCACCAATTTCAAATTTGCTCTCAAGGACTATGAGTTGGTCTTGGGATAGATGGTTAATTTTCTCAAAAGTGTTGTTTTCTTTATTAATGTGGATAAACAAGTCCAATTAAGGCTCACTCGTATTATGGGTTGCAAAATCAAGTGTTTTCTAGACTCTTACTTAGGAATTCCTCTTATCCACAAAAGGCCTAACAACTCTATTTGGAATGCTCTGTTGGAAAGAGTTAATAAGAAACTATCCTCCTGGAAAGGTCTCCTACTCTCTCAAGAGGGTAAGATCCAACTCCTTATGAGCTCTCTTCAAGGAGTCCCCATTTTCATTATGTCTCTCTTTAAGCTCCCAACCAAAATAATTGATGCTCTGGAAAAAATTCAGAAGAGATTTCTCTGGGCTGGGGCCTCAGAAAAGATTAAATTCCCTCTGGTGGTTTGGGAGAAGGTCGTAAGGCCAAAGATGTGTGGCGATCTGGGTCTGAAAAGTATACCCATTATGAACAAAGCTTTGGTTGTTAAAGTTGGATGGAGAATCGCTAGATAGGAAGGTCTATGGATTGATATAATAAAAAAGAAATATCTACGGAATTTAGGCAGAATTGACTTGTTCTTCTCTCATGAAAATCTCCCTAGAGAATCCTTCTTCTAGAATTCTCTGTTGGATTCTAAATATATGCTCTCAAAGGGATCCCTATGGGATATTGGTAAGGGGAATAGCATCAGATTCTGATGGGATAGTTGGATAGAAGATTCCCCTTTAGCTGATCAGGAAATTTGGAAGGAGGTTGCTCAATTCTATGAGGAGAATGGTAAAATTTGGATAAGAGACTTCTGGAGTCATGATGATGAGGTCCAATGGGAAACCATAGTTCCCCCCTGGTTATGATGGTGACATCAAACCCTTTCAAGATCTCAATAAGAAACTCAAGGAATTCCACATCCCCATATTCCAAACTAAGGAGGATTCCATCATTTGGAATGAGGAAGATTTTTGAAATTATTCTGTTAAATCAGCCTATAGCTTACATTTCAAGAAATATCTTCAAAAAGAGTATTGGTGTAAGTTATGGATCAAGGATTTGATCCCTAAGATCAATATTTTTTATTGGCTGACTGCTCAAAATAGAATCCTGACAGTTGAAAATCTTATAAAAAGAGGAATGCAGATCCCTAATAGGTGCACTCTTTTTCGGAGAGGAGAAGAGAATGTGAATCATCTTTTTTTACATTTCCCTTTCTCTAAAGGTGTCTTCTCGCTGATTTTGGAACTTTTCAACATGCAATGGATTATGCCTTCGAATATGGAGGATTGATGTACTCAATGGGAGAGCCCATTTAGGTTTCCTTATCTAGCCTAGGCCTGGAAGATTACTCTGCCTCATATCCTATGGGATCTATGGAAAATAAGGAATGATAGTGTTTTTAGAGACCATAAACCTCTGATTGTGGTGGCTAAAAGGAAAATCCTTGCTATTATTAAGGAAAATCTCAAATTATTTAAAGGTAAAACAAAAAATCCTTGTCTGAAATGGGAGCAGGAAGTCCTGGATAATTTCGCCTATAGTCAGGTCAAGAAAAAAATCCCTGGTAAGAATGTCAACTGGATTAGACCAATGGGAAATACGATCAAGATCAATTTTGACGGGGCTACAAAGGGGAATCCAGGCCAAGTTGGGGGTGGGGGTATCTTAAGGAATAGTGAGGGTGATTGGTTGTTCATCTATGCAAGTCCCCTGGGAAAGCAGACTAATAACATGGTTGAAGCTAGAGCCCTCCTTTGGGGTATTTTGGTTGCCAAGGAAAAAGGCCTTAAGGAAATTTAGATTGAAGGTGAATCCTTAATTGTTATAAATGCTCTCCTCAATAGGAGTAAGATCAATTGGTCGCTAAACAACATCATTCAAGACATCAAGGAATTGCTTAAGTTTTTTGACAAGATATCTATCAATCATACCTTGAGGAAGGGAAATAAATGTGCAGACAAGATGGCCAATGTGGGAGTCCTTAGTAATGAGTACAAAATTTGGTGCAAAGGGGCGAGATTACCCTCGAATATTAATGATGAAATTATTAAGGATTAAAGGCACTAGGATTAATGATGCCAGCACGAGCGGGGGAAAGTATTTCAAGTACCAAGATAGATTATAAAAAAATCATTGTTCCAGTTCGAACTTGGATAGGGAGAATAGTTTGTGGGTTGTGAATAGTTTTTGCTGGAATGACAATGCAGACAAAGTGCAGATGGGTGGAGACAGGATTCGAGTGGAACCCACTAGTCAAAACATGGAAGAGAGCAAAAAGGATCTTTGGAACAAGCTTAAAGTTGGTGGATTCAACAATTTTATTGCTAAATTACATAGCCACGACCTTGCTCTGTCCAAGGGACTTCAGCCAAGCTTGGAAAGAGGGGGTTTTTAACTGTCCGTGGTGTGGAGGTTGAGGTCTCGGAGTCCAATATTGCTAGGGTGACTGATATGAAGATGGATGGGTTAAAAATATAGAAGGAAAGAACCCGTAGAGATCTCGAGATTGAGCATTTTTTTGTTGGTAAGGAGACTTGTTTATTCTTTACTGATGGTATTGCTCATTCTTGTATTCTTGGAGTTTGGAAGGATGTTTGCCTTCAAGTTATGAAATATATTATGCTGGAGGGTAAGTATAGAAAAATCTATAGCCATCACATGACCTTCCTCAACATGTTCCGTCACAAGTTTATGGTTAGTATTCCCTTTTTTCTGGCCACCTCTCTTTCGAATTTGTTGAGGGCTTTCCAGATTAAGAAAGCTGAGCTGCCCCTCCATGAGGGCCTGATTCTTCTTTTGGTTGAGAATGGAAAGTCGGTTCTAGATCATCCTTTGATGACAACCCTAGAGGAGCAAGACGAGGAAGAGGACATTACTCTTGTGGAATGTCTTACTAAAATGAAAGAGGGTAAAGGAACCCCCCGGAGTGATGAGAAAGACAAAGATAAAAATGAGGGTGGTGGTGGGGAAGCCAGTGCTTCTAAGAAGAATGAATGTGTGAGAGACCCCACTATTTTTGAAGAATGGAGCAGGAAGATGGTGTATTTAGAAGGGGTCCTAAAAGCTATGGAGGACATGAAAAATGGGAAAAGGGAGTCCATTTTAAACATCATCAACATCTCGAAGAATATGGTCGCGAATCAGGTCCAGATAAAACACAGAATGAAGGAGCTGGAGATCCAGGTCAAAGTGCTACTTGACAGAGTGGAGGAAATTTAAGGGGATAAGAAAAGGAGGAGATTCAACCTTCGCATTAGTATTTTGGAGGAGTAAGTGTTGGTTGGTTCGGGCCTCTTGGATTGTTGTTGCTGGACTGGGGCCTCTATAGGTTTTGGCTTGTTGTGGGGGTTTTGTTGGTCTCTGAACTATTTGTGGAATTCGGGCGAACTATGGTGCCTTGTTGTTTCCTAGTATTTTTTGTCCTTGTGGGGGTCCAGATCATGCATTGTTAGAATTAAGCCTGTTTAACTCATTTTTCTGGGACCCCTTTCTAGTTTTTCTTTTTGTTTTGTTTCTGGTTGTGTTCCTTTTTTGTACTGGCCATTGGGAGACGATCCCTGTTTTTTGCCTTATCTAATAAAAAAAGGCCAAACATATTTCAAAAAACACAAAAAATGATACATTCCAAAAAATGAAAATAATTCATAATCTACGCATGGATGTTATTTCCTTCATGTACATCCTTCCTTCTATCATGTTATCCCTTCCCATATCACCCATCTCTATCATATAATCCATTCATGTCATATTCTAATTCATTTATGTGAACACTTAATTATCTTGTTTGCACACATTGTAAGACAATAGTCTCTACTGCAGTCAAGTGACCATGTTCTATCATTACCCAACAAATTCAAGCATAAAAATCCTTCTAGATATCCAAACACATTAACCCACTTAATTAAATTGTTGTGAATGTAAGATATGAAAAATCATAGTGAATGAAAGATACACAAATAATTTTGCAAACATCTATGTAATCCTTCAGTGCAAACCTTAGTAAGGTTGTAGAAAATTCATTTGTGAACCTTGTAAATGGATGTGGGTGCTCTTGAATGTTCTTGAAATGTGAGTCCAAATGCTACAAACATAGATACTTTGGTTTGAAAATTTAGTAGAGCTATTATACTTAAATCCAAGATGATTTGTAAGAGGGTAAGCTTGTAATTTATAGGGGCAGAAGTAGTTGGAAATTAGTTAAACAAGTTTGAATGCACATGCTAAAAATAACATTGGAGGAGATTACAATAGTGTTGGGGAATTTAGGGGCAATAATGAATTAAATGTAAAATTTGCATCTGGAAAGGTGGTTGTAAGTGTAATTCAATTTCCCCCACCTTTTTAGGATTCTAGAAGTGTAGTTAACTAGGATGAGGATGTGGAGTCTAAGTTGAGTCTAAGTGGATGTTGACCAAGTGGCAGTTGACTAGGATGTGCACACACTTAATTAATTAATAAATGATAATTAACTTAGCTAAAGGGGTACTAAGGATACATGGGATTAATTTTATTAATCCAAAGGGTGCAATGTGTTTGAATTAATCGATTTAATCAATTAACCATGAATGGGTGAATAACGGGGTATATTAGGATAACACTGGGAACAAGTGGAAACATGTGTGTAATTTTGGGGTGTCTACATTTATCCCCTCTTTAAAGTGCTATTGTGAAGTAATAGAGCTATTAAATATAGTAGATGCATGCAGATCGTGGATTGTAAATTGTGAAGCATTAGGATGCCCCAACAAGTAGGAAGAAGTGAAGTATTTGGATGCCCCAACAAGAAATGAAGCATTATGATGCCCCAACAATTATAATGGTAGAGGAATGCCCCCTCAAGCGGGTGGATGATGCAGCAAGGTGGTGGAAAAACCGCTTAATAGGAAGGAAAACAAGGGATTGGAACAAGGACGGGAAAGGATTGTGCTCGTAGCATGAGCGTTCAGTTTTAGAACAACGTTATTTTTTTATTGAAAAATAGAGTTGTCACCATGATTATAAAACAATTAAGATGGTTAACCCAGATGCGTGTAAACAAACACACAAAAAAAAGATAAATAAGAAAAACAAACCCAATATACAAAGTAGGTGTCGACATCAGGGTTATAAAGGAACGAAGATGTAATCACACTATTTACAAATGGTCCAAAAAGTAAACATCAACAATGCAACATAAAGTCAAAAAATAAGACAATCATCTATGCTCCCAAGTGGGAATAAGATCAAACTGGAAGAGCAGAGTTAAAGTGACTCCTTATGGAACTCTTGCTGAATCCGTTGTACAAATGATCAAAGTTTAAAATTTCCCCAGGTGAAGTTATATTGTGAAGGAAAAACAATTTTGTGATTTTCCCCAAGCATGAGTTAGCATGTCATGCAAAGGAAAGAAAGTGAATAGTTGTAAGATTTTCATGATCACTAGGGTAATAGATATAGGTATGATGTTTATCAAGATTGTATTGAGATGTTGAATGATTCACTTTAAGGGTTTTGCAATTGTAGGATTTTTATGATAAGTGAATGTTTGTTAAAAAATTTGTAATATTTTTTTTATTTTCTTGGATTATTAAATATTTGATTTTTTTAAATTTTGAAATATTTGATTTTTTTTTAAATTTTTGCGAGTTTTGGAAGGAATTGAAAATACAAATGCAATGAAAATGCAAGCAACACGAATACACCGGGAAAAAGGAAAATACTCTATGGCTTAAATAAACCAGGACAAAAACACAACACATGCAAATGAAAAAAAGATACAAAACAAGAAATAGAAACAAACCCAATACCCAGAAAATCCATCCATAAGGGATAACATCTCATGACCCGTAGTAGAATTGACAATCATGTCAATATTAGGCAAAGGGAAGTCATCCTTGGGACATGCCTTATTAATGTCATGAAAATCTATACAAATACGGATTCCAGGGGTCTTCTTCACAACTGGTACCATATTAGATATCCACTCTGAGTAGTCAATGGACCATATGAACCCTACATTCAATAATTTTTGTAGTTCGGCCTTAACGAGCAATGTGACCTTGGGGTGTATTTTACGTAGTTTTTGCTTTATAGGTTTAGCATATGGGTGCACCACAAGGTGATGAACCACAATAGAAGGATCAAGGCTTGATATATCTTTGTAAGACCAAGTGAATACATCTTGAAACTCAATTATAAGTGTTTTGAAGGATTTGATTTCAGTTTCTAATAAACTGGCACCTAGTTGTAAAAATTTTAGTTGGTCTTCAGTTCCAATGTTGATGGTTGTCGTCTCTTCTACCAACAACTTAGAAGTGTCATTATATTGAAATGATGTTGTAGGCTTGTGTAGATTGTCTAATATTTCTGGATCCGAATCTCCTCTCTCTAGTTCCTCTGAAAGGTTTTCACTAGGAGATGCGTCCTTTTCCTTCTTTTTCTTTTTCATTTTTTGCTTCTCGTATAACGCCTCAGAAAGGTTTTCAGTATGCGAGAAATTTGTATTTTTTCTATGTTTAATTTATTTTTCTTTAGGACTAAGATTATGAGTTTTTTTTCTGAAGTAGGCGGTAACATCAAGGTTTATAGTGTCACCTCCACATTCACTTCCACTTGATTAAGAAAAATATTGACAAATGTATAAAATACCTAATCTAAATATGTAACAACGTTGTAAATTAAATATGCAATGAAGTAAAGAATTTGACCCAAGAAAAATAAGATAGAAAGTATGAAACCCTAGTTACAAAGAGGAGATTAAAAGAATTACATGATTTGTAATTAATCCCAGACTGTGCTGAAGTGACGAAATGATGAATAGAGAGGGAGAAGTGTCACAAAGAGCCTCTGAAAATTATGTAACTACAGGATTTTCCTAGACTGAGGTGCTTGGAATGGGTCAGGTGCACCTATGGGTATTGTATACATGCTCTTGGTGCCTGTGACTATTTAGGCCCTCATAAAACCTCCTTCAAAGGGTCACAAGATATTTGTTTTCCTTTGCTTCTTATCACTAATATGTCACATAATGATTGTCAATTTTGTTGATAACCTACAATAAAGAATTGACCTGTAAAACCCTAAAAAACACATCAAATACCAAAAAGAAAATAATGCAAATGATGGGTTAGAATATCCTTAGATGTCAAATGAGTGATCTTACGATTGAGCAATGCACATCATTTTAGACCCAATGTAGTTCTGTCTGTGTGTGTGTAGAAAGCATGCCCTAGGCGGCTCTTGTGCATATTGCACTTGATAGCGAGAAAGTAGCTAGATGTAGAAAATGTAGATAGATGTGTGCATGAAAGAATGAACTTCCCCTCCTGTGAAGTGTATGTGGTCCTTTTCCCTTGTATGGATAATAGATGAATGCTTGAATGCTATTGTAATGTCCTTTTGATGCAACCTTAGGTGGTGATATATAATGCTTAGTGCTTTGTCCTTTATTATGATCACATAACTTTATATTTATATGATTACCTTGCTTGAATTTATTAATTAACCTTGAAAAGTTTGAAAACTAAAAAGATAAGATGCCCAAATGGATAGAAAGGACCTGAAAGATGTGAACAAAGTACAAAGAGGTCAAGGGCACCTGACGCTGGCGTCCTAGATAGGTGATGGTGTCCGAGATGAGAGATGTCAAACTATAAAAAGATAAAATATGATAGAAAGAGTGTAAGACCAAAAGAAATAACATAAAGCAAGCAAAGATGGCCAAAGAAATGGATTAATTAGTAATTTTCTTACTTAGGAATCATATGAATACTAGTATGTAATCAGGACTAGATAAATACCTAAAGTGCATGATTTAGTGTCTACAATTGCCCCCATTTTATGTTGAGCGAATGTTCGATAACCTATAGTAGATAAGAGATGTGTGCTTGATAACCACATAGATAAATGGCATAAAATAATGCCAAGAGATAAGATAAATCTTGGAGTGATAAAAATGTGGAGCATGGAAACAAGAGAAGAGAAAGTACAAAAAAGTAATGATGATGACCCTAGTGCAAGAGCATATGTGTAGATGTCGTAGCATGTACCTGTTGTTGATGTCGATATTGATGTGGTTGATGATGTGACTGATGTTTTTGATGTGTGATGTGACTACCACTTCCCATAAGGACAGACTTGCAAAAGAGAAGAATGGACAAGTAGTCACATACACGTGTATATGATCAAAATGAGTAAAAAGTATGTAAAATGTGAAAAGGAACATTTGAACCTGATCCATGATGAGGAAAAGAGATTAGAAAGGATCTTGTATATGATGTAGAATAATGAGTTTTTTGGGTGATCTCATGCCAAAACACGGAAGAAGTATAGGGAGAAAATTCTGGTGTCATCCTCCAACATTTAACTGATTTCCAAAGTATATAGAACACCATTACAGATGGTGTGTAAAAATATGATCTTATTCGAACAATTCTGATCCAATGCAAAAGTAGAAAATGTTATGTAGTGCATGCATATTGAGTGATAAGGACCATGTGCCCTTTAAAATACATTGTGTTAAGTGCTGAGAATTGTGCTAAACTGACAAATGCTATGTAACTGCCCCTAGTCACAAGTTTCTAGGAAGGGTCAGGGGTGCATAAGCACTATTGTCTAGGTTTGCGGGTTAGGGTTTGTATAAATAGGGAACCCATTTCTTTGTAATGGACACACACACACACAACTTAGAAGCTCATTCCTAGAGCTCGGAAAGGTGGAGATCGAGCCAAGAGGAGAGTTAGATGCCATGCCAACGTCATAGTTGTGTGAAGTCCTAATTTATTTAGGCATTATTATTTTAATTATTATTGACCTATTATTTTTAAGGTAATAATAAATTAAAATTATTGTGACTAGGAGTTATTAATAATACCTAGTCAGCCAATAGTGCCACACCAAATTATTGTGAAGCATGTAATATCGACTAGAGTTCCATAAGGCGTTATGAAGTGTCAGGAAGGCCGATCAAGAACCGGAGGATTCTAAATAGTTGAGTTGGTGCCATAGAGCTTGCCGAATATGCCAGGAAAGGGGAAGTCGGGTGCTATTTTTCACCCTTGTCATCTGAAGGTCTAGATATTCTTCTAAGCAGGTTCTAAATAGTTTCCATTAGGTTTTCTTATGAAAGTACTATTGTAACTTACAAGTTTTGACTAGTGGAATGGTTCGTAAGAACCCAGAGATGTAGGCAATTTCCAAACTCCGTAATCAATCATTGTGCAATTGTCTTTATTGTCTTGCATTAATTTTAAATTTATTACTTAAAAGGAGCAAATTGTCGGTAAATATTTAAAGCCTACAAGGGTCTGAGATCAGGTAGATAAAGACTTGATTATTTTAAATTGATTATTTTCTACAAATACAGGCTACAAAATGGGTTCTCTCACCCTAGTCAAAGGGAGGACCTAAAGTAGTAGGGAAGGTCATCCCTTTGCATGTGTCACCCAATCCATCTAAGGTCATGTCCAAACAATTTTGTCAGAATTCTCCCCAGCTACAAACGATATACATTTCCTGTCTACCATCCTTAAAGTTCATCAAATCACTCGTTGAAAAATATGTGGCCCCAAGTGGGTGTAATTTTGAGTACGAACACCACATTCCAAAGAGTGATAGACATCGCTTTCAAGGGATACACCAATCAATTCATCTTGGTTTATGTAGATGACATCACTATCTTCTAGAAATAGAGCACCGATCATATGAAAGCACCTGGAGAAATGTATTTGAATTATGAAGATTCTGAATTTGGATCTGAAATTTTTCAGTCCCATAGACAACGTATATGTTTAGTCTCCAGGAGGTAAGATCTTCTGCAGATTCAAGTTTAGTTTCATAAAGTAAGGTCTTGTAGGTGGATCATATCCAGACGTTGTTGTGACATTGGGGTGATGCCCCATGCACGATGTCGCTTGGGAACTACCCTTGCCATCTCGACGCTCTCCACCATGTGGTGATCATCCCCGTGGAGGTCATTCATTCCTTGTAGCCACTCGTAGCATCGATAATACAGTGCATTGCTAATAAATCTCCATGAAGCTAACAATGTAGGAGTAACTTCAAAGCAAAATCACCATCATACCATGGGGACCATCCATGGTAAGAGCTTAGTAGAAACTCACTTCTTACAACTTAGCCTCGTAAAAACGACTAAATGCTAAGTTCTTTTACCTCCGTATTTGCCATTGTCTAGACTAAGTACATCTGAATTCTAGTTAGATCATCTCTCCCATGAAAGTTGATGTTGAGAATGACCTCAATAATTGGATAAGGATGGAATATTCACAAAGAAATGGCTACAGGACCTGCCTGGTTCGGGCTGGCCTGATGATCGTGATCCCCCTCCCTACTGGGTTATTTGAGTGAATGGATGACCTAATATGGTTTATGTTTTAATGCTATTTCCTAAGCAATTCCTAAATGGATCAAGATTTTTGTTTTCCTAGGCTTGCCCTAGTTTGTTTGTGGTTTTGGGGCATGCTCTCATACCACTAGTTTTTTTGTTGAAAAATATCTTGTATCTTGTTGAAAACTAAGCTCACGGGTTGATGCCAATAGAGCTCAATGCAATATTAGAGGTCATGGCAAACCTTCAAGAAGTTACTTCCAAGCAACTAAAGAAACCTTTAGAGGCTTGCTAGCCAGAGTTGAGAGCGTATCCATTAGATGAACTCATGGACACAATTGAGGGGTTTTTGGTAAATGTAATAAGGTGTGATTAATTAATAGGTATATGTAAGCTTATAGAAGCTAATTAGCAGAGCATAAACAAAGATATGATTTGGGGGATATAACCTTAGAGTTAGATTTCTCATCCAAAGAAGACATTGATTTAACAACAATTAGGGTAACTGAGTGTCCAATTAATTAACTCAATAATTAATTACATACCAAGTAGAAGCGGACATGGTAATTAACAAATAGATTCGTCTGACCATCAAATTCCACATCATACAGGATATGCTCACTGCCTTGAAATTGAAAAGTTGCCTCTTCAAGCTTGACCAAAAGGTGTACCTTGATGAAGACATGACCAGGGGACAATATGAGGAATTCAAGAATGAAAGGGCCAAAATGATTGAAGCTAGAAAACATGGCAAGTGGGTTGTTATGAGGAGTGGTAAGGATGTAATTAGCGAGATAATCCACCTAATTGGTGGGACAAGCCATGAGCCTACTAATAGATGAGAGGATAATTACTGTGGAGATTTTCCCTAATACATCCATCTCACTCTAATTGTGGATATTTTAGTGGATGTACATTTGCCCCTCTTTAGGGTGGCTTAAGTGAAACCACTTCGGGGCAAAGATATTATTTTCTTTACAGAAACCCATGTATCAAGAAACAAGCCCCTAAATATTTTAAGGGGTAGAGTAAAAGTTCTCCAAGTAGAATGACAGAATGCCCCCTCAAGGTGTCTAGAGGCTCAGGTGGTATGGAAGAGCCTTGCATCGTGACAATAAAGCCTCTAAACTATTAATTGAAGACATATGATAGACATGCCAACATAGGATGCGGGTATCACGGGACAGAAGGTGCATCCCTATTTCCCCAGGTGATATTGAAGAAAAATTGTGATAGCAATAAAATGACTTCCCTCCAAGATACTCACCATTGACTAGTGATAAGAGATGATGGAAATCAGCTTTCATTGATCTATATCCTGATGTAAAAACAACTTTATTGGCAATGGGAGACATGATCCTTTTGGGAGAATTCAATGATCGTACAGGTAACAAACAATGCTCTTATTAAAATCATATCTCACATACTTTAACACTATAGTGTAGCTCATAGGACATATGGACAACTATAGGAAGTCAGCTGATACATTTTTTCACCTTGCTGGAAGACATTCTCAACTCCATTTGGAGAATCATCACGACTAATATAATGCAATACAATGAAAGCTTTCCTAAGATAACCTGGGTCAAGGAATTTTACAAGTACAAACACACATGACTCAAACAAACTAATGTCCAAGACTATGTCATGCACAAATATTTTTGTTATTAACCTTCCACTTTCCAAATTTTTGATTTGAAATTTTTTAGTGTAGGTTATTATTTATCCTTTTATTTATTTATTAGGATGATTCTTACACTTGTGTTAGCCCTACACTTGTTGGGTTAGCTTGTTTAGGTGTACTAGTTGTGTGGAGTTAGCTTACTAGTTTTGTTGAGTTAGCTTCTCAGTTATGTGGAGTTAACATACTAGTCTTCATGGAGTAAACTTAACTACCAGTATCAGTTAGTGGGAGTTCTTCACCACTGATTTAGGTAGTAGTTTCACTTCCCTCCTCCTATATGTACATCTTTCTTATTGAGTAATTCAAGTCATTATATTGTAATGTATTGAGCATTATGGATTATGATGGATTTCCATATATGGTATTTTAGCTCTTCTGTTTTGCAAATATAATGTGGTGTGCTATTATCATCTGAGATCATGGCTTAGAACAATATTCTTATCGTTCCTTTAATGGTATCAGAGCTATAAATTGATGTATGACATCCAGACTGTAAGTTTTATCTTTGCAAGCAAGGGTTTACCCATTAAAATCCTTAGCCCTTGGTCATATCAGGGCTTAAAGCTTGTTATTCACTGTTTTGTAGCATGCATTTTTATTTAAAATGGAGTGCACCATTAGATAAATGGAAGGTGCCAAAACATTAGAAATCTTGTAACTGTTGATCGGCCACTCGGTTTTGAGTGCAGTTTTTTACAAAAGTGCTAGATATTTTAAGGGATCTTTCCATTGGACACATTTCTCAAAAAAACTTGTACTATACTTATAAAGTGTCAAACATGGAGGAGTGTTGTAATCAAAAGTTATACGCAGATTTCTGTTGAGTTCGATTCAAGAAAATTTCTTGGTTTCTCTCTATTTTGTATCTATCACAGAGTGCCATAAAAAGAGATATTTGTAGTCAAAGTTTGTGGACTTCAACAGGATATTGTAAAATTTTTGGTTGCATTCTTTTATCGCATTGGATATAAGTGAAATGTGCTCTTCTACAGATGCATTCTTTTACCCTCTGGATACAATAATACAGCTTCCTGGATGAACAATGTTGCTATGTACATGGACGTCACCATCTATACCCTTTGGGTGGATTATTTTATCCATTGGATATAAGCATGCTACCTAGTCCGAATTGCAACTATTGCTCCTGAACTCTCTGACATTGATCTGTCAGTTTTTGATGTAGTCTTTCCTACTCTTAGATGCAGATCTATTCACCTATGGGTGCATTCTTACTACCCATTGGATATAAACGTGTCCACTTCTAGATGCCTATTCTTTTACCACATGTTGTGATATCCTACTGTTTTCAGATGCATGGATCTTTTGAGAAACATTGGACCACGGCATTCTAGTTCCCTCATGGGTGCATTCTTTTATCTCATTAGCGGAGTCAGTGACGTGTACCCTCTGACATGGTAATGATTTACTTCTCTTCCACATGTTAGGTTTTGGGCGTAGGATTCTCGTCATGACTTTGGTTTTCAAGCAGATACTATCGTTGTGGATGTACTCTTTTACAGAGCTCCTTTGGACATTTGGGTGTCACGTTTACTCTTTCTAAAAATAACATGAGCATTACACATGAGTTATTGCACCTTAACTCAGGCTTGAGAAACTTTCTAAGAACTCAGTTGTCAGACATTTTGATCTGAAGCCGACACACATTAAGGTGACTTCTTTTACATGAACCCATGGTGTATTTTGCACGATAGTCATATGCATTGGTGACATCTTCTTCATACACATATCGTGTTAAATATGGGGTAGATACTTTTACTCACTTGTAATATCTGACATAGCACTCAATTGATAGGATTCCAAATTTGGGAGGGCTGTTGTACCATTCACCTCTGTGGACGTCCACTTTCGGTATGAGCCTCATGCATTGTCCTAAACTTCTTAGGTGTTGAACATTCTTGTGTCTAGCGGGTGTATTCATTTATATCTCTTTTGTTTGTTGAGATATTTTGGATTTATATTTTTGATACTTTTTTTGGCATGTTGACAGTCTCTCTTGTAGGGGATTTATTTTGGTGAAGCCCATTGTTAGTTTGTTAATGTTCGAGTAGTTGATTTTGGACAACTCATACAGACCTATGTAGTGTCACTATACCAATTAAGCAGTATGGGAGGGTGTGGTATTGATATTGATTCTTTGGGTTTTGTTTCCTTTCCTTGTTACATGTTGATATTTCTTCTTTAGGTTTCGTGTCCTTACCTTGTTACCTTTGCTTTTCTTGGATCGTGGCACTCCTATTTATTTAGATATCATGTTTCCTTGCCTTGTTTCCTTGGTTTTTGTTCTTGGATCGTGGCACACCTATTTGTAGCAGTTGATCAAATTATGTTTGGTGTTTTTTGCACTTTTGACATCACTTCGTTGACAGTCTCCTTGTATGGAGCTATTCTGGTGAAACCTAGTGTCAGTTGTTTTTTAGTTTTGTGATCAAGCAGTGGATTTAGATCACAGTGCACACCAAACTTCTTCAACATTGTACGAGTTTTTTGAGTCGTGCTTCTTGGGATTCCTTGGAGTGGGTCTTTACTCTCTTTACTTTGTTGTTACTGGTTTTGGGAACCTTGCGGTATCCCTTTTTCCCAGTTATTGTACATGAGTACCTCATCAGGCCTAGTTTCCGGGACTCATACTGTGGACATGCCACTTCTATTTTGGCCCCTAGCTTCACTTGAGGGGGGGTGTTAGAGTAGGTATTTAACTTAACTCATGTTCACCTAGGTACTTTATTACCTTTATTGTATTTATCTCACCCACTTATGTGTATGGATATTTCTTTTATCTTATTTAGATATTAGGAGATATTATCTAGTTGTTAGGTATAGTTATTTCCTTGATCTATGGTATTGACTAGATCCTTGATGTCTAGTTTTCTCCTAAATTATGGTCTTGACTAGTTCTTTGATGTCTAGTTATTTCCTTGATTTATGGCTTGATCTACAACCTTGACTGGTTCTTAGATTGTTATTCCTTGCTTATTTAAGCAAGGCTCATTCTCAATGTATTGCATTGAGTTCCATAATAATATATGATATTTTTGCTCATTTGTTTACAAAGGTTTATGTAAAGTTATTCTGGTGAATTACTTTCATCTTATTGATCGTGGTGTTTGATTAACATTTGTGTTCTTGGCTTGGTACGACCTGGTTATCGTTCCTTTCAATATTACAATCAATTACGATCTGGTTATGTAAACCCTTGCTTGCAAATAAAAACTTACAAATGGATGTCTACATCATCTATAACTATGATACCATGAAAGGAATGATAACCAAATCATACCAAGCCAAGAACATAGATGTTAATCAAACACCACGATCAATAAGATGAAAGTAATTCACCAGAATAACTTTACATAAACCTTTGCAAACAAATGAGCAGCAATATCATATATTATTATAGAACTCAATGCAATACATTGAGAATGAGCCTTGCTTAAATAGGCAAGGAATAACAATCTAAGAACCAGTCAAGGTCGTAGATCAAGCCATAAATCAAGGAAATAACTAGTCATCAAAGAACTAGTCAAGACTATATATTTAGGAGAGAATTAGACATTAAGGATCTAGTCAATACCATAGATCAAGGAAAGAACTATACCTAACAACTAGATAATATCTCTTAATATCTAAATAAGATAAAAGAAATATCCACACACATAAGTGGGTGAGGATAAATACAATAAAGGTAGTAAAGTACCTAGGTGAACATGAGCTAAGGTAAATACCTACACTAACATGAAACCTCTCCCACCCCTCATAGACCATGAACCTATTTATTTTAAGGTATTAATCAACACTCTTGGGGTTACTCATATTACCTCTTCTACTTGCCAGTCTTCCACTCATATATCCTTCGACTATGAGTTTGATGATATTTATACTGAAAACTTGGAAGCTGACCTCTAAGATATAAATTCTATCCAATTCCCAATGGCAAGGGCTGAATATTTTTCCAAAACAATGTGTAATACAACTCTTTAATCCTTTCCCCATTCCACTTGTAATCATCCCACCAGTGTCCCACTTGGCCATTACACCCAGAATTTTTGGTTTAATAGTAGTTGCAGATCACTCCACAAGCTTTTGGCTCACATCATTCACCAACACCCTTATAGGAAGAAGTTAGTCCAAAAAAACATTGCCGACTCCTACAGAAAAAGAAGAGCTTATATATTCACAAGAAAGAAAGGGACACACTCAACATGTTGAGGTTTAAAGCAAAGTCTTTTTGGCAAACCTTCCTCCCAAGGAAATCCTTGTATCAACTACGCATCCTCTCTCTACAACATCCCCAATCAAGTTCCAATTTCAGTAGACAACATGTGGCAGGGTAAAAATCTCTTCATAGACTGTATGGTGTTACGTGATATCTTCAAACTTCAGGCAGGGAAATCAATAGACACAGAGACCTTGAGAGCTGAATTTCTTCACCACATTCCAAAACTCTTAACAACACACATTGCTGGTCTCTTTAATCTAGTGGCTTCCCATGGATTCCCGCCAGCATGGACGTCTCACATCATCTGCCCCATATTTAAATCAGGGAATCAACAGGAGCCAAATAATTATAGAACCATCATGATTGGGCATACTTTGAGCAAGTCATTTTCTACAATGTTAGATGATTTGATTTCTAAATTTGTTGAATCAAAGAAACTCCATAAAAAAGGACAAGTGGGGTTTAGACGGGATCACCAAACAATAGACCATGTCTTAACACTTAGAGCCATAATTGAAGAAGCAAGGGCCAGAAAGTGTAAGGTTTATTGTTGTTTTGTTGACTTTTAAAAGGCATTCGATATTATACGTAGATACCTTCTAATCCAATGGCTTCATGACCTTCAAATTCCAGAGCATTTGGTTCTTCTTGTGATGACACTCTATGAAAAGGTGGTTGGCCGAGTCCAAACTGCTACTGGTTATATAGGTGATATTAATAACACCATCGGTGTTAAACAAGGCTGCCCACTTTCTCTTACTCTATTTGGTCTTTACATTGATGAACTAGAACACATTATTGCAAATTCTGGTCTTAGAGATGATGGTTGTCTTTTATATGATATAATCATTGCTATTTTATTATTTGCAGATGATATCATCCTCATGTCACATATTGTTGCGGGCCTACAATGACACCTTGACATCTTAAGCTCTTTTTGTGATACTCATGGTTTACAAGTGAACTTGAGGAAAACTAAGGCTGTGGTATTTAATACAACAAAGAGGGTTTCCCATGCAACTAACCTCATGTACAAAGGAAACTTGGTGGAAGTGGTCTCCTCTTACACTTATCTTGGAGTGAATTTCACGGGCCCTCCTTTGAACATGCTTCATTCAGTAGAGGAGAGATTATGTAAAGGTTATACAACCTTCAATACACTTGAGAGACAATGTTTCCAACTTCAATTTCAAGATGCCAAAGCAAAATTGCGCATTTTCCAAACTCTAGTGACACCAAAAATGTTGTATGGTTGTGAGATTTGGGGCCTTGATCTTCGACACATTGGTTGGGCTCGTGTTGATAGAGTACTCGTCTCCATGCTACCCAGGACTCTTCGAGCAAAATGCTCAATTCCATATGCAATCATCTTGGCTGAATTTGGCACGCACCCTCTTTGTACCTCAACTATATTTCATCTTGTGATGCTACTTCATAGACTAAGATGTATGATAGATACACCAATTGGGCAAAATATACAATGTGCATACCTAGTGGTTTGGATCCCCAATCATCCATGAGCCTATTTGTATTGGGGATCCAAACCACTTGGTATGCACATTGTACAACTTTCCTCAAAAGCATCGGATTGGATATTAATCGTCTTCCCTCTCTCACATTCTCTATTAATTATCCCCACATGCTAAGAAGGGAAATTCATAGAGGAATTAGAGAGGAGATCTACAAAGCTTACATAAAATACAACCAATAGATCCATTGCCAACAAAAATGCACCACTATTTGGAGCATTATCTCCAAATTGAAGATGAACATGTCATTCCCCCCAAATACATCAGGCTTCCACTTGGTTTGAGATTCCCCTTGGGTCAACTACAAGTTTGTTCTCATCAGCTTCGCATGGAGACAAAACATTACATTCCTAGAGACCAACGCACTTGCACACTTTGCAACAATGAACCTGAATTAGAGGAGCACTTTATATTTCGCTGTCCTGTGTACTATGAGATCCGTGGAAGGTACTATTGTCTCTTCCGAGAAACTCAAGGCTCATTACGAGCCCTTATCCATTATGAAGACCAAAGGTGTGTAGCTTTATTTATCAAGGAGATGACCCAACATAGATATGGCCTCCTCAAACATCATCATGGCAGCCTTGGGTCTCAAACCATTGATTCATTCCTTCAACAAAATACATAACATCGGTGGCATAAACGAGCTCATGACTCCAGTCACGATCTACCAGACGTAGAACCTCTTAAGCATGACACATAGACTTGTTGTATCTGGTCTCTTTCTAGTTGCTTCTTGTATTTCTTTTGTATTTGTTTTTGTTTTCCTGCATTGTCTTGTTCTCTTTGCTCATCTTGTAGTCCCATTAACCTTTTTGGTTACTTTTGGACATTAATCTTTAAATTAAATTTAGCATTATTACATTTAATATATAATAAGATCCTTTTCATAAAAAAAAACTCAAATATACGAAATATTTGGATATGCGAGGCCAAAAACTAAGCTCCCCATAAAATGCACCTTGTAGGCATGCATGCCCCTATTCAATTTATGCATGCGCATGTATGGGCGGGTCTCGCTGTGAGAGAATAGCCTCAAGCTCAATTATTTATAGACTTAATTATAAGTTATGTTATACCCTATATTATAAAAAATAAACAGATCTTTCCTTTTTTTGAATTCAAATTTTGTTGGCTCGTTATTGACACGTTGAAGAGGCTCTCATACATCAACTATAAATAGAGCGCTTGGTTTGCCTTTCACCCAGAACGATTTCCTGTTTTCTCGCGATTTCGCAAGGCACTTTTCAGGTATGTCATTCAATTGTTATGTTTTCGTTACAGACTGTTAGCTTTGTTCCAGTTTGTTTATTAGCAGATTTAAATGTGTTTTGAGGGTAATATTTTGGTATTTTATTATGTGGTGTTTTTCTAATCGAGGGTTTGATTTTTTGATCATCGAGGTAAATGCATTCTTAAAAGTTTTTGGTTTTGGTTAATGGAGGTGATCGTGGCTTTTGTTGGGGGTTTATGGATTTATTGAAGGTGTTACAGTTAAATGTTTTTTGGTTTCTTTGATTGGAGGCGAATAGGCTTCAAGAAGTTGTGTTCTTGCCCTTTTTTTTGAAGGGTTTCTGCAAAGTGATGGACTGGTAGGGTATACAGTTGAAAGAGATGAGGTATCTCTTAGGGTTTGTTGTAGCCTGTAAGAGTTTATAACAGATTATGTTTTGTTGCCCGTCCATTCCTATCTGATCCCTTTGTTTCTTTCTTCTGTTTTCATCCGATTTGGCAATTAGTTCCACAAACTTCTTGTAGATTTTCTACTTTTCTTCTTGGGTAACCCGTTCATAGTTTTAAAGATTTGTTTTTTAAATGTTTTGATTCTTTGCGATCTGTTTCTTTGTTTAAATAATTTTTTTTGGCTTATTTTCAGGATTTTAGATTGCCAAGAGACAATTGGTTGCAAATGTTTCTTGGGTCATTATATTGTTTATAAGAATAGGGGTTTTTACTTTTCCTCCCAGCTAACATCCACAGTTTTGTATGGGTTTTTAAATTTTTCCAAGGGTTTGATGATGATCCTTCGCGTTCTGGTTTCTTTGTTCCTCAACCATGTTTTTTTCACATTTCCATTTTCAAGATTTTTTATTCCCCAGAGACATTGGTTTCTAAGTTATTTTTACCTACTATATCGTTTCAAAGAATATAAATTCATAGCTTGTCTAACCAAAAAATGGTAGGTCTTAGAGATTTTCTTTGTGCATTTTTTCCTTTCTGAAAATTTATGTCATCTCTGTTAAATTTTAGCCTGGAAATATATGTTAGTAATGTAAGTAATCACTGAGGAGGTTAATGTTTTTCTTTTTTCTCTTGGATATATATGTTAGTGATGCAAATCTGAATTTAGGGTTTGGTTTTTGGACGTTTTGGATTTTGGTTCTATTTTAATGGATGTGAATATTTAGGGCTTTGCATAGGGTCATATGGGTGTGATATGGTGATTTATATGGGGTGTGCTATGGCAAAGAGGATTTTTGGTGATCTGCTTTAAATTTCAGTAAATATTTGTATATTGAGTCTAATATGATCTGAGATCATGTTTTCTGCAATTCTAATGTGTGAACATGTTCCCTATATATTTACTGGATTATTGGGTGTTATCTGTAGAAAAATAAACCCTGATCGTGACCCCTCAAGACGTTAAATGAATTCTTTGTTAATTGTTATGTGCAGACTAAAGTGTAGGATTCATCTATTGTTAGGTTCATTCTTCAATTCCAATATGCAGATCTTTGTCAAGACCGTCACTGGCAAGACAATCACCCTTGAGGTTGAGAGCTCCGACACCGTCGACAATGTTAAGGCCAAAATCCAAGATAAGGAAGGAATTCCTCCTGACCAGCAAAGGCTAATCTTCGCAGGGAAACAACTAGAAGATGGTCCCACCTTGGCTGACCACAACATCCAAAAGGAATCTGCCCTACACTTGGTCCTCCGTCTAAGGGGAGGAATGCAAATCTTTGTTAAAAGCCTCACTGGAAAAACCATTACCCTCGAGGTTGAAAGCTCTGACACCATTGACAATGTTAAGACCAAGATCCAGGATAAGGAGGGAATTCCTCCTGACCAGTAAAGGCTAATCTTCGCAGGGAAACAACTAGAAGATGGTCGCACCTTGGCTGACTACAACATCCAAAAGGAATCCGCCCTACACTTGGTCCTCCGTCTAAGGGGAGGAATGCAAATCTTTGTTAAAACCCTCACTGGAAAAACCATTACCCTCGAGGTCGAAAGCTCTGACACCATTGACAATGTGAAGACCAAGATCCAGGATAAGGAGGGAATTCTTCCTAACCAGTAAAGGCTAATCTTCGCAGGGAAACAACTAGAAGATGGCCGTACCTTGGCTGACTACAACATCCAAAAGGAATCTGCCCTACACTTGGTCCTTCGTCTAAGGGGAGGAATGCAAATCTTTGTTAAAACCCTCATTGGAAAAACCATTACCCTCGAGGTCGAAAGCTTTGACACAATTGACAATGTTAAGACCAAGATCCAGGAAGATCCAGGATAAGGAGGGAATTCCTCCTGACCAGTAAAGGCTAATCTTCGCAGGGAAACAGCTAGAAGATGGTCGCACCTTGGCTGACTACAACATCCAAAAGGAATCCGCCCTACACTTGGTCCTCCGTCTAAGGGGAGGAATGCAAATCTTTGTTAAAACCCTCACTGGAAAAACCATTACCCTCGAGGTCGAAAGCTCTGACACCATTGACAATGTTAAGACCAAGATCCAGGATAAGGAGGGAATTCCTCCTGACCAGTAAAGGCTAATCTTCGTAGGGAAACAGCTAGAAGATGGTCGCACCTTGGCTGACTACAACATCCAAAAGGAATCCGCCCTACACTTGGTCCTCCGTCTAAGGGGAGGAATGCAAATCTTTGTTAAAACCCTCACTGGAAAAACCATTACCCTCGAGGTCGAAAGCTCTGACACCATTGACAATGTGAAGACCAAGATCCAGGATAAGGAGGGAATTCCTCCTGACCAACAAAGGCTAATCTTCGCAGGGAAACAGCTAGAAGATGGTCGCACTTTGGCTGACTACAACATCCAAAAGGAATCCGCCCTACACTTGGTCCTCCATCTAATGGGAGGAATGCAAATCTTTGTTAAAACCCTCACTGGAAAAACCATTACCCTTGAAGTCGAAAGCTCTGACACCATTGACAATGTTAAGACCAAGATCCAGGATAAGGAGGGAATTCCTCCTGACCAGCAAATGCTAATCTTTGCAGGGAAACAGCTAGAAGATGTTCGCACCTTGGCTGACTACAACATCCAAAAGGAATCCACCCTACACTTGGTCCTCCATCTAAGGGGAGGCATGCAAATCTTTGTTAAAACCCTCACTGGAAAAACCATTACCCTTGAGGTTGAAAGCTCTGACACCATTGACAATGTTAAGGCCAAAATCCAGGACAAGGAGGGTATTCCCCCAGACCAGCAGAGGCTAATTTTTGCTGGAAAACAGCTTGAGGATGGCCGCACTTTGGCAGACTACAACATTCAGAAGGAATCCACCCTACACTTGGTCCTCCGTCTGAGGGGTGGTATGCAGATTTTTGTCAAAACCCTCACTGGAGTCTGGCAAAACTATTACTCTGGAAGTTGAAAGCTCTGATATTGTTGATAATGTTAAGGCCAAGATCCAGGATAAGGAGGGTATTCCCCCAGACCAGCAGAGGCTAATTTTTGCTGGAAAGCAGCTGGAGGATGGCTGCACTTTGGCTGACTACAACATTCAGAAGGAATCCACCTTACACCTTGTGCTCCGTCTGAGGGGCGGTATGCAGATCTTTGTCAAAAGCCTTACTGGCGAGACCATTACTCTTGAAGTTGGAAGCTCTGACACCGTCGATAATGTTAAGGCCAAGATCCAAGATAAGGAGGGTCTTACTCCAGACCAGCAGAGGCTTATTTTTGGTGGAAAGCAGCTTGAGGATGGGTGTACTTTGGCAGATTATAATATTCAGAAGGAATCCACCCTGCACCTGGTGCTGCATCTTCGTGGGGGTTTCTAGGTCTTGTCAATGGGCTTGGTGATGATATTCTGATTTGGCCTTTGCATGGACTTTCATTAACATAGATTTCATATATAAAATGTATTATTTTAGCTGCTCCTATATTTTGTGTGACTGAGTGGTTTTTGTTTTTTGGCTAGTCAAGGTGGTTAACTTCTGGCTGGCTAGATAAAAGCGAATTTGGGAAACGGTCATTGTTATGGAACTTGAATATGGTATTATAAGTAAATAGGGTATTCTAAATAAACTCATGTTTGGGTGTTTTAAATGAATTGTTTTACTGCATGGTTGGATGTATTTGCCAAATTATTGTGGTTAATTATTTTCCTATCCAGGTGGTAAAATACACTTCGTATATGTTAAGCTTTTTTATTCATGTATGGATTGTTAACAGTTGCAGTGCCAGTTGATATGTATATTAAAAAGAACAAAACATTAGATATTCTTGAATGTGTTTATTGTTTTTATGCCTGTAATTAGAACATATGTGAACAAATGGATTATTGTGTGTTTATTGTTTTTATGCCTCTTAACTCGAACATATGTGAACAAATGGATTATTGATTGGTGGTCTATAATGGCCTTTTGCCGAAACTAATTACAAAATTTCAAAAACAATCTTTAATGGTACATCATAGTGTTAGTTTGAACAATCTTGTGCAAATGATTCTTCTTGTACAAATTGAATGATATTTGCATGTGAATAACATTATCAGTTTCACACCTGGTTTTCGTTGGCATTTTTCAGTTTGATTGCATACTTTTTGATTTAATTTAATTGATTTATTAATAAAAGTTATATATTGCTATATGCTAATGCTTTTCTCAAACTGTGTAGCATATCCTTAAGACACACCTTGGATATGATTTTTATTGATCATCTAAATTCATACTATCATTATATAGCTTTCTGCAATAGGCATTTGGAATGGGTGTGTTTTGTTGCAGTTGTTTTATGTGTTGCAAGTTGCAACTGTTATATATATATTTATCTGAGTGAAAATGGATGGCTTTGATTTTAGTAAAATAGGAGAAATACATAGAAAATGGTTGTACCGGTATAAACCGAGTGACAAGTTGGGAAAATATATTACCATACCAAACATAGAAATAGCTAAAACGTCTAAGAACCTATTCCATCAAAATCAAATACAGTTTTTTAAACAACGAAGTCTAGTTTCCTTATGAAAGGACTCTTCCAGTTCAGAAAAAACTTGAGAAAGACTAGGATTAGTGATGTCGTGATGTGTTTGTCAAATTTCCTTTACCAGCTCAAGATTAAAGATGTTGTAATGTGATCGGTAGGAGCGTATGAATGAACTTGTCAATTGACAGTTCGAGAGTGATCTTCTCATGTATATGAAGCAACTTGGAAACTCACCACTTCTGAGAAACCGTTGTGCTGCAAAAGGCACCAGATCTGACTATCATCTGAGCATATGTTCTTTTTCCATTATGATGTAGCTCCCTTGCTTGGTCTGTCATTGAATAAGAATTGAAGAGGGTTGAACATTTGCTGACTGCTAGAATTAAAATTTATGAAAAATGTTGCTGGCACAAATCAGTTTGGTTCCCTGTCTGTGGTTGATAGTCTCTTTCAAAAAAATTACAGGCTACATTTGATCCGTTACAGAGAATGCTACATACCATTTTTGTTTGAGCGCTGGGAAGAGATAACTTTGGGTTCTTATTTCTATCTAAATATAATGTGGCAGCTGCAAATTCCAGTAAGATGTCAAAAAAACCTAGAGTCTACTGCCATAGCTTTATAGCTTCCATGTTTTTCCATATCTGCTTCGACCGTCATTTTTTACAAAGGAGGCATATATTTGGTTCCATCCATCCATGCTTCCGGAGATGATCTGTGGTGAGGAGGATGTTACGTGATACCAACCATAAGGAAGTTTTCATTTTTGGCTCACTTTTCGTTAAACATTTATCTGTATTTTAGATGAATTGATATGTTGAAGAAACTCTAAATACTATATATAGCGCTCTAGTACCATTTTTAGGGGTCTAAACAGATTTAACATGTAGTTTTCAATCGTCATAAGATCTTGTCATTTAATGTTCTTGTATACTAAAATATAAAAGTCTATACAGATTTATCATGTAGTTTTCAACCATCATAATATCTTGTCATTTAATGTTCTTGTTTACGAAGTATAAATATTTTATATGTATGTTTCTTTGAAATACGACAAGAGATATCAATCTCAAATTTTTTATCTTAGATTTTTGACATACTATATTGATTAATAACATTATCTTCTCTACCATATTGGATTGATTGATTTTATTTGCGCAAAATACGATTGAATTATGGCCTTGTTCAGTGTTATCTAATAGATTTGGGGGAAATCATGTATTTTGAGTACTATTAGATTTTGGGGAAATCATGTATTTTGAGTACTATTTGGTGTTATATATTGATTAAATTCATACTTAGATTAAATAAAAGAAAATTAGGACATGTTCATATAACTAGATCATGTTTTTATTTCATTATGAAATATAATGAGTGTTGGGTGATCAAATAGATATATGTAGATCATTTGAATATTTGAGATTTTTACACTTTAGTATCAGAAAATATCATTTGAAATATTGTGTATTAATTTTTAGATATCCAACATTACGGGTCTCAAACTAGACCTATCATTAGAGAAAAACAATTGAGGTAAGATTGCAAATCTAACAAAGTATAAATATAAATGAATTAAAAATATAAAATAACTACTATGGTTGGCTTCTCCTTGGCTTCCCCTGTATTTAAAGAATTGTGAGAATTAAAACTCAAAAGAAGAATAAACAAGGAAATTTTTAAAATAATAGCAAATTATGGGAGGGGAAGTAAGCTAGAAATAATGTTTTAAATTATTAACAATAAGATTTACTTAATGCCGCAAAAGAGAATAATAATTTTTTTATAAAAACTTTTAATTAAAATTCTAAATTCTAAAATTAAAATTAATTTATTTCTAATGAAAATTTTAAAGCAGGTAGGGTAATAAAAAGAGAAAGGAGAGCTAACACCAAAAATAATTTTCATTCATGGTAGTCCACCAATAACTGACTTCCATGTGTTACTAATGAACTAACTTGAGTTGCGATTGATATTATTTTCATGGTGCATGATCTCAATTGCTTCACAAAGGTGACACTTTACATAATTGTCTTCAAAAGCAATAACTCTAGTAGAATTGAGACAACTAGAGAGTTTAGTCTTAAGGGAATGCTCAGCGAGTGTTGATTGATCAAGATAATCATGTTTGATGTCTTTATTATGCTCGACAATCTTTGTTTTGATCGATCTACCAATTTCGCGAATATATATTTTATCGCATGAGCATTTTATCATATAGACACCATTGTTACGATTAGTATTAATTTCCCCTTTAAGAGAATTGAGATTGTTTCTCAATGTGTTGATGGGAGTGAAAGCAATAACAAAACCATTTTTGCTTAAGATTTTAACGATTTTATTTGCGGTGTTTTTTTATATAGGGAAGGACGATTTTTCGGTTAGCTTTAACTTGATTATCAATTTTAGGGGCGGATTAATAGTATTTTTAACAGTGTTGTTGATTAATTTATTATTATATCCATTTTTCTGTAAAACGTTGACAAGATGATTGAATTCATTGTCGAGATGCTCACTATCTACAATCGTCATTGCGATGGAGGCTAAAGTTTTTAGAACACCAACTTTCTCAGAGGGGTGATGGTGGTATACAACGCTAAGGTAGTAGTTTGTGTGGGTTTTTTTTTCTGTATACTTCACGATATTATGAACCATTATTTTTTCTTTTTAGAAGGATGTCAAGGAACAAAATCACAATATCAATCTCCATTTCCATAGTGAATTGGATATGGGGAGAAATGCTATTGAGGTGTTGGAGAAACTTATTAAGATTTTCCATGTCGTGAACCCAAAAGATGTTGGTATCATTGAAAAATCGCTTTTGCCAACTTGCTTTTAAATGGTATGAAGAAATTGCTTTTTATTCAAAAATTTCCATAAATAAATTAGCAGTTATGGGAGAGAGTGGGGAGCCCATAGCGATACCTTCAATTTGTTCGTAAATTTCTCCATTGAAGATAAAGAAAGTAGAATGTAAACAAAGCTCAACAAGATTAGTGGTTTCATTATCATTGATTTGATTAATGATATAGATGGCTTCATCTATATGGATTTTTGTGATGAGGGAAATTACATCAAAGCTAACAATAAAACAATGCTTATCACATTTTTGATCTTTAATACGCTCGACAAAGGAAACAAAGTCTTTAATAAATGAAGAGGACTTACCCACCAAAGGTTTAAACTTGTTAGCGAGAAAGGAAGCGAGTTTATATGTAGGGGAGTGGATGGTATCGACGATGGGACAAATCGGAGCACCGGGCTTATGAATTTTAGGTTGGCCCTATATTCTAGGGGTGAGTTCCTTAGAAGGATTTTTTTTTTCCGTATTATCATCCAATGAGGAAATTTTAATAGCATTAGCAACGGATTTTAAAACTTTATTGATAGGGTTTTTTCTTAATTTTTTGTAACTGCCACATTTTAAGTGAACAATCATTTTGGAAATGTAATCATAGTGATTGAGAACAACAATCACATTACCTTTATCATCTTTTATGATGGAAAGGATTTTTATTATTTTTAAGGTTAATTAAAGCAATGCGCTCGGCTTTGGTAATATTACTTTTAAGAGCCTTAGCTTTCGAAGAAGGATGACACCATCTTGTCTAATCGCTTCGGTAGTAAAATGATGTTTTTTATTTCATTATGAAATATAATTATGTAAGAAAATTATATTGAATTGGGCAATGATCATGTACAATCATATACTTGAAGGTATATTATAGTAAAATTAGTCCAAATTAGGGGTGATTGGATAATTTTAAGCATATATGGGGAAAGTGGGTATACATGGGAAAATTATGCGTATATGGGAAATTAGGTGTACTTGGCGAAATTATTCATATGCACAAACATGATGATTGCCATTATTTGAGAAAATTTTATCGGATTAGGACTTGATTAGGCGTAATTGCATTGTTGAAAGTAGATTTGGGGTAAATTGGGCATATATGAGCACCATTTGTCAGTATTTCACCATCAAATATCATATTTACGAAAATATGATTGTTTGAGGCCCCAAAAAAATGGATTGGCTAGATAAATCTAAAGATGAAGAAAATCACACATATTGGAGCAAAATTTGTTGTTATACTATGATTGAATGTTGTTATTTAAGTAAACATAACTGATTTGGGGCACAACTAATGTTTTAACACCATTTATCCTTATTTTGCGATAAAATGTAATTATTTAAGAAAATGTCATTAATTTAGGTTGTGATTATATTTGAATGGCTACATGAATGTAAAGTTTGAGAAAATTGTGCATATTGGAGAAGAATATGATTGTTTTTATGATTGAATGCCACCATTTACACAAATTTGGAGCATATTGAGCATTTGCTAGCACTATTTATCCTTACTTCACAATCAAATGTCAGTATTTGAATAATATGATTGATTTAGGATCAAATTAGGTTTGATTGGCTACATAAATGCAAAGTTGGGGAAATCACACATGTTGAAGCAACAAATGGTCCTTATTTCATTATTGATAAGCCATGATGCAATTAATTTGTAGTGTTGGTGTTGGAATGATTAGGTATACATTAGTCTATCATATGCCAATATTTGAATAATATGATTGATTTAGGATAAAATTAGGTTTGATTGGCTACATAAATGCAAAGTTGGGGAAATCACACATGTTGGAGCAACATATGGTCCTTATTTCATTATTGATCAGCGATATGCACTTAATTTGAATGGTTGGTGTTGGCACGATTAGGTAATTGATGTAGAGAAAAACAAACATTCAAGCATATACTCACTACACCAATAATATTCAAACAAGTTCTTCACCTTTACTCTGGATTTGGAGGATCACCAAAAGCCTAGCTTAAAACTTGCCATGTGACCAATTTCCACTCCAAAGGCCTTCAAAAGACTAAATGCTCTATCCCAACATTGTTCCTATGCATTACACAATACTATTCCAACCACCAAATAGTTCATACTTCATGTATACTCACCTTGTGATTACCTAGCTTATCATTCTCCTCAAATTTCTTAGCTAGCTTTCCTTCATCAAACCTGAAAAATTTTACTTCTTTGCCTTTCCATTGTTTCCTATCTCCTCTGACCTTTTTCAATACTTTCAGCAACATCATCTCCACCTTGAAAACCACCTCAAACGGTTTCTAACAACAATGTTCACCAGATCACCTCCTCGATTGCCCTCTATGATCTTAAGACAAGGTAGAATCGTATATACAAGGTTAATGGTTTATAGACCAACCCTAGGAAATATTAAATCTTCATTAGGATTCTCCCAACACCCCAAAGTGCATGTAGATTCTTAGTATTAATTTTTTTTCATTGTTGTTTCTAGCTCCACTTTTTCTCTAAGCTCTTAAACCCCAAATTAGGTTTGTCTCCCTATACTGTCATGATTATCTTCACTATCAAGTTGTTTCAAGACAAAAACAATGAATTTTGAAGGAACCATTAAGCCTATTATACTTCCTTCAAAGATTAAATTCTGTAATCAATAGATAAAGGTAATTTAACGTTCTAACCTAGGTTTTTACACTGTGTAACTGATCTAGAGAGAGATTGGTCATGATTATCTTTACACTCCACAAATGAAAGTTAATATTTCTTATTCTAATAGATTAAGGAACCCTTTAATATATGTTCATACAATATTTCAAAGCCAAATTCCCAGTTTTCGGGTTTTTAATCCACGTTTCTCTTCAAAACCTTCGTTATGTCACTATATAGGCCCGAGGGGGTTTTTCTCAGTATAAGTAACACTAGAAATCAATTCAAAGCCTCAGCTTTTGAAAGAATGTATGTATTAATGGTATATAGTAAATTTTCTTACCAATGAATTTAAAATAACTTTTTCACTTCATCAAGTGAGGAAAAGATAACTTTCTTGTTTGTGAAAAAAAGGTTTTCTAGACTTACAACAAGGGTTTCAATGGAGTGAACAATTTCTACACACTTTTTTCATCGTAAGTATAGTCATAGAACTATTCCTTAATTTCATTTCGTACATGCACACCCTTCCTTCGTAGGTAGCCCAAGTAGATTAACTACAAAATCTAGCCAAGGATCAACTACCCTGCCTCCCCTCATCAAAGATCACAAACCTTTAAGGGTTATTCACCAGTCTACCTGCACAAACTCAATGTAAATTTTTCAAAACCATAACCCCTATAAGTCATTCACAGTACTATTAGTCCATAACATTTCTTATTTCTTGTCATAGGAAAGTAGTGGGCTGGTCTAAGGTCATCAAACTCTTCTCCTCGAGTCTCTATACAAGTCTCCCACATGAATCAACATTAGATAAACTTAAAAGAAATACTGCAAGTAAATAATCACCTTATTGATGTTAAAATACCTTGTTTATATTTAGACTTGTGCCTGGTTCACATACAACTTGCTTGTAAAACTACCCAAAGACTGTACCAATTATTAATTCAGGAAGGCATATACAAATACATACATTACTTACAAAATAAATGTAAAAGAACTCAAATGAATTTTTCTAAGACCAAGGTTACCTTATCACCCATTCCTGATAAACAATAACCATTACATACATGCTCAACACAGTCAAGAAACATGCCCAAAAATAGTCTTAAACTGAGTTTCCCTTCAATATTCTTCTTGAAACATTACACCTTTGATTCTCATTTGTATGGAATGAGTGATTGCACTTACATTATGATTTTTATCTACTCTCCAACACCTCCTACTTCATATTATTCTTCATGAGATTGATTACAAAACATGAATGATGATGAGATTCCATCTTAGGAAGTTGCATTTACCTAACATTTCTCAAGTTTATCTTGACTAACTTAATTCATGACATATGACCTTAATAAGAGCTTAATGACACACACATTTTGTAATTCCACATTTTGACATAATTTCCATGTTTCAAGAGTGTTAAAAAAAAAACACAAGCCAAAATGACACAAATATTCAAATATTGAAAAATAGAGGGAAAGGCTCCATTTGAAATTTGAAATTCCTAAAACTAGACTAGCCACACACAATGACACCTAATGACTCCTAAGACTTATGAACACACCTAGAAAACCTATAAATTGTGTCGTCATGGTTTATTTAGATAGATAGGGTGATACTCCTACATCATATTTTGGGGGTGGAAAATATTAGTCCTCATAGCTCTATTTTCTTCTTTTTCTTAAAAAATTATGTTCTTCTTCATCTTCACTCTAACATGATCTTCATCTTAATCTAGTTCCTCATCTTTTTCTTCCTTCATGTGCCTTTAATCCTCATAAAGGAAGTATTCTTCCCCATAGGTATCTTCTTCTTCATCTTATTTGGTCATCATATCTGCTTCTACAACATGTTGTTGCTACTCTTCCTTGATTGCATCTAATTCTCCATGAAATTTTTCTTATTACTCATAATTCATTTTATTTGGTTCATCCATGTCATACCTTTCTTCATCCTTTACCTCCATGTTTGGCCTATACCTTCAATGTCATTTCCTTCTTCATTATCCATGTTTTCTCTAGTACTTTTCCTAGAATTTACCTCATCCTCACCACTAATCAAGCTCCACATGCGTATGAGAGATCTATGTGATCTCTTCATAATACTAACTACTGAATAGTCATCCTTAGCTGATTCATAGTGAGCTTGATCCTTCCCACAATCTTATTCTTCTATCTTGTCTTCGCTCTTGTTCTTTGTTTCTTCATTTAAGGCATCATTTCTTTCCTCTTGTTCTTCTCTTTATGTACCTACTTCCACACATTCAAGGACAAAGTCAGATTTAAAAAATTGAGACACTTTATCCCCTTGAGAGGCTATATCAATGACCTCTTCCTCTTTACAATTATACTGCTTCACTTCATCACTCTCCTCTTCATACACTATCTCTTTGTCCACTTCTTTTTCTTTCTTTCTCTACCTCTTCTCTTCTTTCTTTAGCTTCTTATCTTATTTTATTATCTCTTCCTCAAAAGTATTTCTAATTCCACTTAATCCTCTTCTTAATCATTATTCCAACTAGTTCCTATACTTATTTGTGGTTTTTTATCAACTCCAAAAATTGTCCCATGTCTCTCTTCAACTCTATCTCTTTTGCCAACTACTTCTTCCTTTCCTATTTTTTTCCTTTCTTTCTCTTCTTGTTCCCTATTATTATGAATCAATAGTTCTAGTAACCTTTTAGCCATATCTGTTGTTGATTCTACTTCTTCATCATTATTTGTGTCATCTAGTTTCTAAGGTCTAACATCCCTTACTTGTGTCAAATCTCTTCTTTATCTCCTCATCCTTCCAATATTCTATGTTTCTCTTTCTCTCTTATCTTCTCATGTACCTTTTTTTACGTGACCTCTTCCCTTTCTACTACTAGTTTCTTCATGCATTGTTTCATCTTGTCCCCATGGTCAATGATTTACTTCATTCTCTTCCCTTCACTCATCTTCACTTGTCACCTTCACTATACACACTCACACAATATTCTTAGCCACAACAACCAATTTTTATCCAATCTCAATGCCACACTCTAATACAAAATGATGGAGATAAAAACATAATATCATGCATATAGTCAATCCACAAGATGGTTTCAAATAACTAAATTCTATTTACTCTACCTAGAGGATCATCTCAAGCCAATAATAGCTTAAAATTTACAATGTGACTAATTCTTACTCAAAATTATTTCAATAGACTAAATTCCATGTCCCGACATTGTTTCTCTACAATACACCATGTTACGTCAACCACCACATAGTTCATACTTAATGTATACTCACCTTGTACTTAACAAGCTTATCATTCTCCTCAATTTTCTTAGCTAGCTTTCCTTCATAAAACCTAAAAATGTTCCACATTTTCCTTTTTAGTGTTTCCTAACTCCTCTAACTTGTTTTAATAATTTCAACAACATCATATCCACCTTGAAAATTACCTCAAAACGTTTCTAGCAACAATGTTCACTAAATCACCTCCTAGACTACCCTCTAGGCTTGTAAGACAAGGTATAATGGTGCCTACAAGGTTAAGGGTTTCTAGAATAACCCATGCCAATATGAAAGCTTCATTAGGATTCTCCCAATACCCCTTAAGTACATGTAAATTCTTAGCATTAAATTATGTGCATTGTTTATTCTAGCTCCACTTTGTCTGTAGGCTTATAAACCCCCAATTAGGTCTGTCTCCCTATATTGTCATGATTATCTTCACTTTCAGGTGGTTCCAAGGCACAAAAAATACATTTTTAAGTAGCCATTAATCCTTTAATACTTCCTTCAAATTTTCAAGTTTTTCATCAATAGATAAAGGTGTCTTCCTTTGTAATCTAGCCTTCTAACCTAGGTCTTTGGACTATGTAGCTGATCTAGAAGGATATTTTCATGATTATCTTTACACTCCACAAATGAAGTTTAAAATTTATTCTTCTAAATAGATGAAGGACCCATTCAATATGGTTCCTAAAAGATTTCAAAGCCAAATTCTGAGTTTTGGGGTTTTTACTCCACCTTCTCTTTGAAACCCTGGTTATGTCACTATAAAGGCCCAAGGGGGGTTTTCTTTCTATAAGTAACACTAGAAATCAATTCAAAGTCTCAACCTTTGCAATAATGTCTATATTAATAGTATAAAGTAGATTATGTTACATGTGGATTTTAAATAACTTGTTCACTTTTTCAAGTGACACAAAGATCACTTTATTGCTCGTGAAAACAAGGGTTTTTGTTCTTACAAAAAGCGTTTCAATGGAGTGACGGATTTCTACACACTTTTTTACTATCCTAATCAACATTACATATTCATAATATCACTTTGTATCAAATATTTTTGACCTTGAGGACATTTACATGCATTCAAGTGTAAAATATAAGCAAGGATCACCTACCGTACGTCCCTTTATCAGAGAGCGCAAACCTTTAAGGGTTATTTAAAGTCTACTTGCAAAAAATCAATGTAAAGTTATCAAGAAATTTGCACCATAACACACAACCCTTATCATTCATTTGCATTACTCTTAGTCCATAATATTCCTTCTTTCATGTCACAATCAAGTAATGGGTGGATCTATGTTCATCAAAATCTTCTCCTCCGGGATCTAAACAAGTCACACACTTTAATCAAAATTAGAGGAACTTAAAATAAATACCACAAGTATATAATCATCTTAAGGATGCTAAAATCCCCTATTTCTATTTAGACACAGGTCTTATTCACGTGCAAAATTTCTTTCCAAACTACCCAAGGATTGTACCATTCATGCAATTCATGAAGGTATATACAAATACATACATTACGTGCAAAATAAATGTAAAAGAACTCAAATGAATTTTTCTAAGATGAATATTACATTCTTACCCAATCTTGACATCAAGAACCATGACATGCATGCTCAACACAGTCAAGAAACATGCCCAAAAACATTCTTACACCTAGTTTTCCTTCAATATTCCTCTTGAAACTTATACCTTTGATTCTCGTATCAATGGAATTAGTGATTGCAGTTACATTATGCCTTTTATCTACTCTCCAACACCTCCTAATCAACATTCTTCTTCATGAGATAAGTTACAAAACATGAATGATGATGAGATTCCTCCTTGGGATTTTACATTTACCAGACATGTTTCAAGGTCAGCTTGACTAACTCATTTCATGACATATAACCTTAGAAATGGCTTAATGACACAAATATTGCCTCATTACAACTTTTGAAATAATTTCCAAGTTTTAATAGTTTTTTTTTTAAATAACCACAAGCCAAAATGGCCCAAATATTCAAATATAGCAAAATGGAGGTAAAAGATCCATTTGAAATTTGAAAGGGCTAAAACCAAAATAGCCACACACCCTGACACCTAATGACTATTAGGACTCATGAACAAAACTAGAAAATATCTAATTGATGTCTTCATGGTTTATTTAAACAATCTTATGCTTCCACAAGGTAATTTAAAAGTTTATTTTTAAAGGATTTTTCTTCTTTTCAATAATTAAATACTATTTTTCCTATCATATGTTGTAAGTGCCCTTGGTGCTAAGTTGGTTAACAAAGCTTTTGATAAAATCTTTGCATAGTGGAGGTAAAGGGGTCGAATCTCCTCCCCTTCCCCCTCATTTTATAGCCATTTATAAGACATGTAACATTTAGAGGCCTGCAAACCATATAGTAGAGCGGGCACACTTAGCCCCTGCTAAGTAATTTAGCTGCAACTACCCAAATTTAGTGAGAAAAACCCTTTTTTAGGATTAATATGTTTATCTGAATTTATCCAAAAAGTGATATTGTGCAACATTTATTAAGAGAAATTGCCTGAAATAGTTGTTTTTTTGTGGGAATTTGACATTTTGAGCTAAAAATAGTGCTCTGGAGGCCACCAAAGCCTGAAAATAAAAAAAGTACCTGCTAGTCAATTTTTTCCACACAAAGGGTTAATTTGATTTTCCAGTTTATTGTATTGAGGTATTGTGCTAATGATCCATTTTGTCGAGATAATTTTAATCACCCATAATGGCCAACAATGCTCCAAATTTTTTCTACCTGACACACAAATTCTATGTGGTGACAACTATGCCACTTGGAAGACTAAAATTTGAACTCAAATTGAGTTTGAAGAACTGTGGCTTATTGTAAATGGTTTTGTAACCAGAACACCAGACGATGCAACACAACAATGTCAGTTTGACATGGCCAAGCAGAAGGCCAAATTGATCATCTTGTTCGGAGTGTCCAATTTATGTGTAACCAAACATTCAAGACACCATAATGGAAAAAAAGTGTGGGATAAGCTGAACACAATGTATGAGGCCAAAAACAAGAGCACACTATTGAATTTGTAGAGTCAACTACATACATCGAAATTCAAGCCTAATGAGAAAGTTGAGGCTTTTTGAGAAAAGTTGTAACATTGAGGGATTCACTTCTAGCCCTGAGAGAGGATATCTCAAATGATTCTCTCATTTCCATTGTTTTGAGAGAACTTATCTCATACATGTTGTTTGTGATGATAATCAATTTTCCAGATCAGACCATCAATTTTGAAAAGTTGATGATTTTTTTGCAATAAGAAGTATCAATGTATACCGAAGATGAGGAAGAAGAACAAGTAATTTCTTCTCATTAGAGAGGGAAGAAAAAATTCAATTCTTCCAATAAGTCCCAAAAACAACATCAACAAGGGGACAAATAGAAGAAAAAGTGTCCTACTAGTAGAAAAGGACATGATTTGAAATATTGATGATACAACAATATAAGAAGGGTTCATCAAGCAATTTGAGACCTGAAAATCATCAATATCAACAAGGAAAATCCAACTACAAGCAAGGGCAAAAGAAGGGGAACTGGTGGAATAAACCCATTAACAAGGAAATGTTGCTAAACAAGAGGACTACTAGAATGATGCATAATTATTGTACATTGCCCATTCCATTGAAGTAACCATGCCTACTAATACTATTTGATATGTTGATTTGGGTGCCACTCGATACATGAACGAACACATAGACTGGTTCTCCACAATGAGAGACACACCCTCAAAAAATTATGTCTCATTGGGTGGTGACTCATCCTATAGTGTTCAAGGTATTGTGAATATTTATTTACCTCTTGGTATATGTAATTTTAGGTTATTTTATGTATTATATGTCCTTGGTTTGACGAAGGATTTGCTATTGTTGGAAAACACAAGCACTGAGAGGGGAGAGGTGAATCATTTCTTCAAAATTTGAAGATAATTCTAACTCTCAGTAGACCATTCAACCTTGCTTAAAATTAACTATGCAAAACAATGACATTCAAGTAAAAAAAATCAATAATTAAACACATAATGAGACAATAGTTAATGTGGGAAACCCTTGAAGGGAGACAAACCCACTGAAATCAATGCACTATGATTGAAAATTGTCCCAAAATAGATTGCAAGGATTTCAAGTTGTTGAGCACCAACTCCAATGTCTAAGCTAAAACATGTACTTGACAAATTTTCCAAGCTCCTAATTACATGGAAGCTAGAACTCCCACTTTTGCTAAGCACCTACTTAGTCTTTTCAAAATTTCGATGACATTCAATTGGCCTAGTTGCTTAAATAACAAATTTTTGATATCTAAATCAGCTCATACATTCGCATGCTCACTCTTCACACTTATTCATTAACCTATTTCTATTAGTCCTCTCATGCCATCAACTATATATATTTTTAGCAACATTTCAAACATAATTAGATTTTTATTTATACAAGAGAGACATGCTCTTACACTTCTCTCACTTCATCTTCTAACTCTTCATCATGATCTCTGTAGGTGTGTCAGCTCCAGGTACAAACATTATATGAGATATCAAGACACTTTATAATCATATTAGGTGGTGAAATACCTTCCTCAACTCACTTCCCTCCTGATGTAACTGATAAGATTCCAAGCTAACATCGATATGATCCATTTGTAATGGTCAATTCAATTTGTCTTCTTCTTTGGCGATGTTCTTTTGTCTTCTACCAATTCTAATCCATGTAGTAGGTACTATGATGAGTTGAGAACATTACAAGGGCCTTCCTCTTGCTCTCCAAATCCTTTTCAAGCTTTACAACTTCCCATTTCAACTTCAAAGCTCCATTAGAGCTCTCATGCACAACTAGGTCTAAGACCTTCAAAACACATTTAAACAAATCAGAGTTAGAACTACACTTCTAGCTCATATCATACACTATACTTACGAAGGGGAGCACTTAAAAAAATCATTGTCATCATCACATACTTGGTACCCTGTAGATCAAGGCACAATATTTCATTTCAACTCTTAATCTTAGCTTGAGTCTCATAATCATGGAGGTATCAAAAAGCACATTCACAAGGATGATAAATCACCACTGATACAGGAACTTCCAAAACCTTATAAAGCTTGGAGAGAGTTTTTTAATACCTCTGGTTCACCTTCAAAGGCCTAGGATAGCTCTATCATCTCCATTCACATCATACAACTCTGATTGGAATGAGGTCTTAAGGGGTTTGCAAGCACAAAAACACAGTCTTCAAAAAGTGAGCAAGTTTACTCATCACTTCACCTAATCATGAATTCTAAGGCACTTTTCTAGCAAGTAAGAATCCTCATTCAGCTCGTCACATACACAACTTACACCATTTCAACGTATATGAGTTCACTTTGCATGCATTCTTCAAACAATTCACACTAGGTTTTTAAGTCACAAGAACCAGTCTTGGCCTTGATGACTTCTATCACTTCAACCTTGAATTTCATGCCAAAATAATGCCTTGAAAACTTCACATTAGTCTTCTAATTCACTTTCAAACACTTGTTTTCTTGGATTGAGTGGAGAAATGCTCACTTATAACTAAATTTATTAAACCTTCGTGACATGGAAACTAAGACTGATTTGGTCATTTGAACTAGGACCTTAAATAACTTCATCATATCAAGTTATGGGATTCAAAAAGTCATATTGGACTTTTATCAACTATTCATGCACATATTGGACCTCCAAAGCAAACATTCACAATCAAGTCTCTCTCAAACACCATGATTGGTTTTTGCATCTTTACTCCTTTAGCGGTATGCCATCTATATTGACATGGTTCATGAAAAATATTGCACAAAACTTACCTGTACCTTCTCATGAGTAGTTGGGGCACCTCTCAAGCTTGCTCCCACACCAGAATTACCAACATGAAATCTTTTATACAATACTGTACAAGAAAAATTCTTGACAAAAAGAGTTATTTTATATCATACAATTACACTTGAAGTATGAAACCAATGCAAAAATGTACTAGAAGGAGTCATTTATAACCCCAAGTGATCACTTTAGCACTTCCATGTAGTTTGAAGACCAAATATGTGATGAAGGTGGGGAACAGGTTACCCGAATGGTTTTAACGTGTTGGTCCGAAAATCTGTTGCATGGGCAGATCTATGGATAGACGAGCCAACAGTGTGCAGGGCATAGCCCCTCTTTGAGTCAGCAAAGCGGAAACTGGTTTATTGCTATTCTACCAGCAGGAATCTTATGCAAGTCTCACAGATTCTGCCTTCAGGGGTTTGGGATTTCATCCCAGTAGGGGTGTTTCCGACTGTGAAAAGAAAGGAAAGGAAGAGGGGATGAAGAAAGAGCAGGTCTGAAGGAAGAAAAGAAATGAATTCCAAAGCAGAAAGGTCAGAAGATTTATGTTTTGGGATTGGTAGTAAACAGAGCCAAACCTACTTGCATAAACAAACAAAGCAATACTGATGATGAATAAATGAAAAAAAAGTAGATATGAATCTAACAGAATAAACACATACAGATCTAACATAAGAAAGGTCTGATGCATAACACAACTATTCAACACAAAGTCTCAATATTTGTATTACTGTTTTCTTCTGTTACAAGAAAGCTCAAAGTATTTTTTCTTCACTTCTATTTTTCATCTGAAAGATATTCATCCATCCCACAATACTACAAGTATTGGAGTATTTATAGAAGAAGAAGAAAAGAAGGCAAAAAGGAGCCAACAACTATTTACAAAGATATTTACAAAATATCTAAAAGTCATGTTGACCTTTTTACAACTTGATGGATGACATCATCCCATGATGCAACATGGATGATGTCATCATATGTATCAACATACTCTAGATATTTCCAAAAAGAAAGAAGAAGAAGAGAAAGAGAAGAAGAAGAAGAAGAAGAAGAAGCAGCAGCTACTCGTCATCATCATCTTGCGGCCGAAAGGGGGTGGACTGCTTTTTTTGCTCCTCAGGTGACGAGATATGGAACTGAGAGTGGTATTCCATGAACTTGTTGATTATTGGCCCTAGTTGATCCTGGGAAGGATCCTTGTGCCGCTCACTAATCACCTCACAAGTCTCCCGCTCATCTACGAGCTTCTCTGGGAGTTTGGAAAAGTCCTTTTCTGCCTCAATGAGGAACCCGACGAAGTCCCTACAGGCCAGCAAGTTGTTGATGGACTCCGTGTCAAATGTGACCTCTGGCCCCGTTCCTTGAGAAGCGATCTCCTTGAAGATCCGGGTGGTTTCATCAGCTTTTCTTAAAGTGAAGGAAGGAGTAAGTAACCTTGGCGACATATTAAGAACAATTCGTTCCATTTGGTGCATCGCATCCAGGGCTTCTTCCTTGACTTTGTCAATCTTTTCTAGAATAAATTCTAGCTGATCCACCCGATAGTCCAGAGTGGACATGATTTTGTTGAGGGCCCTTGGGTGGCCGAAGACGCCAAACTTGACCAGATCTTCGACTGAACAGTCGAACATTTGTTGGAAGGCCTCGTGCTGCAGTCTAGCGTGTTCCAGCTCTTCTGATATGGGCCATGCTAACGCTTGGAGTTATTTATTCGCCTTACTGATATTCAGGTACAAGTCAGAGAACTTGGCGATCACTTTTTCGCTGTCTTTGAGGATTTGGCTCCTCCAAGCGGAAACGGCCATACCCTGCTCGCCGATCTTGGCATACTCGTTAATTTTCTCCTAGCTGAGAAGCTCAGAAGTCTCGGCGGCAGTTGTGGGAGGCGCACTACCCATCTTCTGTAAGGTTTGGAGCAGATATTTGTTTTGCTCCTTTAGTTGCCTTTTCTCTTCCTTGGTTTCCTGAAGCTTTTTGCAGAGGGCGTCAACTGCGGAAAGAGCCTCCCCCTGAAGACTTTCGGAAGATGTCCCCAGTGTGACTTGGGTCACAGTAAAATATTTTGGAGACAGATCCTTTTTCTCTTTGAGAGGATTGGGGTATGCGATTTCCATAACTCTTTCCCCTACAACACTTTGAGAGAAGCGCGTGACAGGCTTCTACTTCTTCGCCCCCTTAGATGGGATCACGGAAAAGTCCATCGGAGCGATGGGAACTTTCCTCTTTTGCTGACTTAGCTGTTGAGAGATCCAGGCTGGACCTATGGTAGAAGGACCGGAAACAGAGGAGGGGGAAGCTGCAGTAGTAGACGGGAAAAACGTGGAGACACGAGGCGGCGGCATTGAGAGAATAGCCGAAGAAGTGCCCACGGAAGGAAGGGAAACTACAGCAGCAGAAGACATAGGAGGGGAAGGGAGCTCGGAGATGAGGGAAGAAATGGAGGAGGAAAGATCAGCGAGGGAAGAGAAGATAGACGAAGAGGCGAGGGGAACAGTAGAAGAAGGGGAAGAGGACACGACCAAAGGGATGGTCGCTTGAGTCACTCGAGGAGGGGAAGGAAGAGAGGAAGAAGGGACGGAAGGAACCTCGGTTGTTGTGGCAATGCCGACTTCCTGAGTGGATGGGCCTATTGGAACTTCCTCTTCTACTTCTTTCTCTGGCGAAGCCAGAGTTATTACCTATTCTGGTGTGGCAGAAGGAGGACTTGCTGGAGCTTCTTCTAGAGTGGCGCTGGATTCACCTTCTATGCCTTTTCCCTTGCCTTTAGGCTGCTGTTTGGATCGTGGAGGTGCGTTACCCAATGGGGAGGTTGTGAAATCAACCCCGAGGTAGATTAGGCCCGTTCATCCGGCACCAATGTTCTGTCCTACGCAAAGTCTCCTTGACCCTCTCCTCAATTGTCTGAGGAGCCTTGGTTCTATCAATGGCCGGAGAGGGCCAATCGTCCCCATCTGTGTCAGTATATACCTTGTCTATTTCATCTTCCGTAGTTTGGTAGCCTTTGGGGACAATGGCTACCCCATATTGGACGATTTCTGCCAAGGCTAGGTGAGAATGATCCTTTCTTCTGAGCTCCACCTCATGGATGATGTCAATGTAAATGTCCTCGATCTGAGGGACGTGGATTGGATCAAGTTTCACCCTCGGCAGACAGCTCCTTGGGTCGAAGGTAGGCCTGGCTGGGAAATCATGTTTCAAATTGAGTAACTCCAGCTCTGCGAACATTTCCTTCACCTTGTGGTGGGTAGAGCATGTATATCGGCCTACGGTGAGGGGGAAAGGAGTTCCACCCTTCTTTCTTTTCAGGCATTTCTCGTGGTATGTGATCAGCTGCCTTGACAGCTCCAGTAGAATCAGTTTAGGCCAAGCATACCTTGGTAGCCTGGTTGGCTCTCCTAAAAAGTTGGCAGCCCTTAGATAGGTGAATGTGGGAAATTGGGTGAACAGGGCCCCCCATTTCTCAGTGGCTGCTACTATGCTTTTGGTCGCGCGACCATAAGTCATGTTCGGACCTCAGTAGGCAGATGATGTGATAGAAAAACACATTGTTAACTTTTGTAAATTAGGAGATACTATTCTCCAGCCTCAATTCCGGGTAGTACTCGTATATCTTGACCTGAGGCCAAACTCCACTCCGCGCCAGGCCTAGATAGTCCCTCTCTGATGCTGCAGCGTAGACCACGTAGGAGTTCATATAAAATGCCCTTGTTTTGCTAAATTGTTGTAGCTGCTCAGAGATTGTGCTGCTTATAATCTCTCCCCAGCAAAAGCGCTGATCAGGCATATTCTGGTTCATGGTCTCTAAGCAACGCAACATCCATTTATGGAAATAATGGGCATCAGAAAGCCCGAAGACCCTACTTAGGAACGTAATGGTATTGCTGAGCTCCTCTGAGAAGTCGCTGCGGTGGATGATTTGGGGCCACCGGGATACTACCTTTTTGTTTTTTAAGTAAACCTCATTCATTAGTTGCATACACTGATCTGCATTGTCATCCCATGCCTTAATGCAATCTGCTTGACTGACGGCCACAAAGTGCCGGTGGTGTGGTATGCCGAGTATTCCCTCAAAGTGACGGGCAGTGAGGTTGATGACTACCTCGCCCTTGCTGTTTACGACACACCTTGTGTCTTTGTTGTAACTTTGGGCAATCACCATCAAGAATTCATTGTTGACGGCGCTGACTGGGAGTCCACCGGTGAAGTGCAGGGCACTGCCTATCAGTTTGTCCATCCATGGACTCCTTGTGACTTTCTGGGTTCTAGCCCAGAATTCCTCCATATCAATATGTCCCAATTCTGAATCTCTGACGTCCATGCTACACTCGGCCTGGGACTCGGGCATTCTGACCCTCTGATATTTATATTTCATCTCTTCTTCTGTAAGTTTGGCCTTTCCTTTGGATTTGGTGGGTCTCTTGCTGGATGTAGACATATGTTCTTTCGAACTCAGTTGTTGATCATGCATGAAGAAGAAGCGAGACCCAATCCGAAAAGGTTGTATTAGCCATTTGATCTTCCATTGAAATGTTAGCAGAGGAAAGAGTTAGAGATTTTGAGACTCAGGGCGCATGACACATGAAAGTTGCAGCTTACAGGGCTAAATAGGTAAGGCACACGGGGAAAGTATGTTGCAAGGGCTAAAATGGTGCCAAAGGCGCATGGCGCATGAAAACTGCAGGGTGCATTTTTGCAAAGGGCACACGAAAACATCGTGTTGCATAGAGATAGGATGCGCCAAAGGTGCATGGATTTTTCATGTTACATTGGGATTTGGTGCGCCTGTGGCGCATGGGAAAAGTGTGTAATAGGAACTTTTCGTGCGCCAAAGGGAACATGGCGCGGCGCATGGAGGGTTTGCACAACATGAATGTTACTGTACGGAGGGATGCGCTTGCACCTTCAAAGCCTTGTGTTTAGCGCAAACAAAGTTGATGTTGCATAGATGCTGAGTGCGCCAAAGGGGCGCAGATTTACGTGATGCAACAAGGAAGGTTGATGCGCCAAAGAGGGCGCAAGGCTAATGCTTGCAGCATATGGAGGAGGCGCGCCTTGGGGCGCAGAGGTTTATGATGTAGCAGGCAAGCTGGGTGCGCCAATGGCGCGTATCTTAGTTATGTTGCAGGGGTGACAGATGCGCCGAACGAAAACAATGAACAACTGATCACCATCAGAGGGGTCATTTCATGGTTCAGATTCCCATTCTCCTCAATCTCTTTTGAAAGGTTTAGTTGGGCAATGAAAACGACTCAAACGAGAAGGGTTACAAACCATTTTCAAGATAACATCCTCTACCAGCAGATCTGGAAAGAGGGGGGGAGGAAAATAAGGAAAGACAACACAGGAGGAGGGCTAGATCAACATTTGACATTGCAATACTCCAAACACAAACTAAAACCAGACCATGAGCACACCAAGAACCAAAAAATGAAAAACGCATGAGAGGGAGAAGAACCTCTTACCGGATAAATAGCGAAAACTTGCAACGGGTCCACAAGGCGTTGAAAACGACGAGGCAGGGGCTGATAGGCTCAGAAAAATCACGTGCTATGCGACTGGTGAAAATGACATTTTGGGCGCGCAAAACATATATATAGGTGAACTAGTCATAAATGCGTCACCCACCTTGTAAAGGGCGCATGAAAGCTGCTGTCGACATGGGAAGGCATGCGCCCTTTGGCGCACGAAAGCGCTTGCCAACATGAAACTAAGCGTGCCTTTGGTGCACCAAAAGTTGTGTTGTCATTAGATTATGTGCGCCCTTTGGCGCACCGAAAAGTGGCGCAACAATAACTGCCAACATGAAGGCGCATGCGCCTCGACGCACGCAGAGAAGACTCAACATACAAGGCGCATCGAAAGGTGTGTTGACACTGAAAAGCATGCGCCAAAGGTTTTAAAGGGGGCGCACCAAAAGTTGGTGTTACATAGTAATTCCATGTACCCAGCCAAAAAAGACAAAAAAGACTAAGTTCGGAAAACCAGATTTCCCGGAAGGGATTTTGCAACGTTCCGAACGCACGGGATCCCTAGCGAGGGATCAAAACAAAATTTTCGGTATGGTTATCGGTAAAATTTCCCTTGTCAATTTTACGGGATAACATAACGCAAGGGGTCAACTGAGGTTTAGTCATGATGAACATCTTTCGGGATGAATTTATAAACCTAGGTTTCCTACTATTGTAAATATGAGGAACCATGTGATAATAAGTCATTTGTTGACATTGTTTGAGTAAAAATGCCTAGGATTAGATAACGTGATTAAATTCCTTCAAAGTGAAGAAAGTTCCATGTTGATTTGGGCAGCACAACGGTAACCAACTAGACATTCATCGTGAGTATAAAAATTCTTGTCTGATTTTACAAAGGAAACCTAAGGAAAATGTACATCGTGATAGCATCATTTCAATGATCCACAAAATCTTTTCCTAGAAGAAGTCTATGAGTTTGTTAACATGCAACAGTCATGCAAGTATATGAGTAAATTAGTCAAACACTCAAACTATTCTCAGAACACGATACCTTAAGCGATGGTTTCAACAATATGTGTACATTATATTGTGTCAAAATCCTATCAATACGTAGGGTCAAGTTAAAATATCAACAAGACCTAAGCACCAAAGTTATATTGACGCAATCTCTCCACGAGATCTACTATGACTAGTTAAAATGCCGAAAAGATCTAAGTTTTTGATAATAGAAGTTGCAAATGCGAATAACGTAACAAAACTACCTCAACATGTTAATCAAGCTTTGGAATAAGCAAGGTGTTAGTATCAAGATGATGCTATTGTGATATAAACAATGCAGTATCAATACTCTCAAAAGCTTTAGACGATGTTGGGACCAAAACTAAGTACATACATAGAAAGAAGTTATTAATTACGTGAGTGGCGTAACAATACAATAAGGAAACTTATACCACGTTCTCAAAATGAAAACAAGATGTAAGTGTCACAATTGTATGGCTAAAATGTGGGCAGACTAACAAATCAAAGGGGAAATAATAATGAAACAAAATACTAGCTATGAAGATGATATTGAAATCAAGATCAAGTGGCTATCAAAGATATAAGAATGTATCCACACACTTTAGATTTTTAACAAATCAGCCGCAAATATGGATGAACATAAATGGAAAAAAGAGTGGTGAACACAATCTATGATAATACTCCTGAAATATGCATTCTCTTATCCCAAATGGGAAACAAGAATGCAAAGGTATAGATCAAATGAGGTTGAAATAAACTAAGAGACACTTGGGCAGTGTTTCGCCTCGTCTGAAGGTGAGAAAGAAACTAAGCTAAGTGATACGCCACAAATCTCATGATGAGTGACACTTAGATCTAACTTAAGTGGACTCATTGCCTTGTTAAAAAAACAAGGTTTTATATCCAAGAAAGTCATCACTTCGTGATGGTTTGATAAGACGCGATAATGAACTAGCAAAGTGGGCTTCTCGAAGATATGGATTTCCTAGGTAGTTCACTTAATTAGGTGTCAACAATTTATCTAGAAGTGAACTTGATTTACCAAGGTTTCCCAAGGAGTATCTTGAATTTAATTTACCACCTTTTGATACAATGAGCACATAGTGCATTCAGTTGTATCGTCACTGGGACCGCGATACAGACAACTTTGACTCTAAACTCACAATGTATAACTAGTCAAGTGGGTAAGCAGAGTGCTTCTTGTTTCATCCTCAAGGTTACTCGGTGTTGGATTAATTTAGGGTTCCTAGAACCACCCCCATTATTGTAGCTTAAGGCATTATGCCAAAGGGGTTATGTTCTAGTTGAGTAGATAGGGATGTACCCTTTTCTAAAACCTGCAATACATTGTGATGTATGTGGTGTGTTTTTTTCATCTTGTTTAACTTAATGTGGTTTTAAGTAGCATACCATTTGGAAACCTACAATCAAGAAAATATTAGTGGGTTTGTGTTTCAAACCTCCTTTCTTCGACAAAAAAATTGATCCTACATGCAAGAAGTTAGTATTTTTCCAAAAGATCACAATATCATGAAAGAGAGTTTACATATTGTTTTTGATTCCTAAGGTCACCAAAAGGTGTGAGGGAAGATCATACACAACGCGAAAAAATCAACTATAAATAAGTAATGGAAAATACTTAAAGTAATTTGTGAAAAGGAATTTGTTTTAACCAAAATTTGAAGATTAATCCATTATGAAGCGTAAATCAAGGTTTTTGAAAGTAATAAGAAGGTTTTGGAAGCATTTTTGGTTCCCAAGATCGCTTATAAGGCGTGAGGTAAGAACATTCACACTTCGAAAACCTCTATTGACTAATAAATTAAAAACTTAACTAAGTTAGTCAAAACAAAACCAAAGGACCCTGCAAACAATAGTTAAGAACCTACAAACAACTTAGCAAAAACCAGAAACTTTGATCTTACAGCTCGTGATAAATTTTAACTCCCAACACATATGCTTGTGGGCGCAGACCAATGCCATGCACAACCCAACCGAAAGATGCACGCCCCGACCAACATATATGTGTGGCTACACAATGGGACTATAGGTTTTGACACATGCGTAGGTAGAATAATGTATGCGCTAGGGTTTCAATGGATACGTGCCCTAATAGACGGGTACACGGGCAGGGTATAATGCCAGGTCAACATAGTTTTTGACAGACACCTGCACATTCAGAGAAGTGGGTACGCCTACAGTTCTGTGCTTACACTTAGGTTAGGACGGATACACATCCCTTTATAAATGGACTGACAGTTCAAAGTACCACCAGACAAATGTGTAGCCAGTTCAATGCATCCGCTAGGGTTTTGATGGATGCACACCAATCCAAGACACCTATGCATGCCCCCTGTAAAAATCTCAAAATTCAACGAAATGAAAAATTTAAAGAATCAAACAAGTTAGTTATTGACCAAAGGAAGATAAACCCTTTTTAAAATGTTAAATATGTTAAAAGACAAGCTTTAAAACCCTAGAAAGCATAAAAGTGGTTAGAAATGGACATGTAAAGCCTAGAAAAGACTTGAAAAGGAATATGGAGTAAGTCCTACCGGCAAGGTTCATTTTAAGAAGCCTATGGTAAAATGGAGATGGAAAATCCCTGACGAATATACTTGGAACCACATTCACATAAAGGTGAATTTTCCAATTTTTGAGAACCGAATTTTTGGCTGCTATTTTTTGAGCGAGAGTGACTGCATTGAGAGAAAAATTATATAGACGTTGATGCCTAGCTATCGTGTGCCAAAATATTGTTAGGAATTAGTATTCACATGGTTTATTATAATTGGTTAGTATGTTTATATTGTTATAACAAATGTATAACAATATATTAGTACGGGAAGTTTTTTGTTTTGTATACTTCCTATTTTATAGGAAGTTGTTCAACAACATTCCTGGCTATATAATAGCCATTGTATTAGCATGAAATACATAGAAAATATAATATTGTTTTGTATTACATCTACTATGCAATTCTGTACCAAATTTAATATTTGGTATCAGAGCGACCTCTATCATACCTCTGATGGAGAATTAGAGAGAAATAGGGGCACCACCTGTTTTCTTACTGCCCCAATTCATGAAAGCCTGATATATTCCTTATGAGTGTAGGATTGATTATTTGTTATTAGTTTTTGTGGAAGTGTGCAGCTTTACCAGAATAATTAACCAGAAGAATTCCGTGAAGAGGAGACGTCAACAGAAAAATAGTTCTCTTGTGCATCATTGGATCGATGCTTTTGATCTCGCCTTTGAGATGATTTTTTTTGATTTACTTGTTTTGATCGGCATCGCATCTCCTGGAAAATTGCATATCTGTTCATAGCTCATGTACGCGTGGAATGATTTATGTGCCCAATAATTTCTCCTTCACAGTTGAATTAAAATTTATGTTAGGTACTAGCTCACGCCGTATCATACAAATTTAAATGATCCCACGTATTATTATTTCTGAGAGAGCAGGTTTGAGTTATCTAGAAAACACAATCTTGTACTCAGATTTGTGTGCCTGTATCATTAGAGATTCGTACGCTTGGAAGAATCAAATGCCTCTCTTGTAAAGCATTTTTTCCATGCTCAGATTATATTTTGTATTGATTGTGGATTGGTGCATCGTGCACATCTTAAGCTCCTTCCATTGGATTCCATAATCTCTGCCACGAGTTTTTCCGAACCGCCTCAAAACCAAAGCCCCTTCAGAATTTCAAGGCCCGATTACTGGTGACATCAACAGGAGAAAAGGACTGTTAGTTTTAGCATGGTAGCTCTCCAACATTTTTTTGTGCTTCCACCCTTCAACAGGTGTTAAACCCGTGTGTGCATAGTGTGTAGTCATTTAAAGATTCTTAATTTTGTTTCATTTTGAGTCGATTGGATTTTTAATATTATTTTTATCTGTAGTGTTAAGTTTTTAGATTTGTCCTAAATAATACTTCGGTCTCATTGTAATTGTTTTGTCAATTTAGATGTTCAAGCCCTCCATACACTAAGTTGTATTTAAAAAGACGTCAAAAGTCAGATTGTTAAAAAGAGTTGAAACATTTTTTTTGGTATTGTCATTACCAAAGTCATTTTTTCATTTAAAAATTTATCTCATTTTTTAAATTTCTATTCTAGTCCTTATATCATCCAATAGTGTCAAATGTCATAAAATCATCTTTTGTTATGTAGTCCTTGTTGTTTTTTCAAAGTCATGTCAAATAGGTGATTTTAGGTGGTGTCAAGAGTTAATGACAAAAATATTGGAAAATAATTTTTTTTTGCCTCACAGATGCATTTTCGGTGTTACCCGACGTCTGGAAATAAAGTATTTCACATTACGGGAAGGAAGAAAAGAATAATCTCAATGTGGAAACAAAGCTTCATATCCAAATCCAACTGATCTAGCAGCATGAAGATGGAGGAAGGAGGCATCAGAGGAAGGAGGTCGAACAACGACCTCTCGTTAGTCACCAACGACGGGGCCGTACAGAATGATTTGGTGGCACAGGTGTGCAGTGTGAGTACTTGTTTTTGAGTTTTGCAGTGTTCCAGTTTCAGCTTGGTGTGATTCTTTTTCAGAGTTCCTGTTTTGTTTGGTATTTGATGGATGTTGGAAAGAAAGTTGTGTTGGAGCATAGATGACTGTCAGTGATCCTCTGACTAACTTGGTCCTCTGACTGCCGTACTTTGTTGGAAGATGTTCAGCTAGGAGAATACGTTCACTAGCATTAGTGACCATGTGCAGCAAGACCTAACTAGCAAGATCCATTCAGGAGTATGTTCTTCGATGCATTTTGCTTCTCAGTATCTATTTGAGTGCAATTTCACATTGTGGGGGGGAATACATACCAATGTTCCATTCCCATTCTGCACCCAAAACGACTTAGTCAAGGAAAGCTTCCAGTGGCAGTCGCAGTTTTCTATGTTGTTCGAGATCGAGTGGCAGCGATCAATGATAGAGACTACGATTACGAACATTACGATTCTTATAGGAAGTAATGTGAAATTTTTTCAGTATATCTTCTATTGTGCAGTTTTGTGATATGCAAGTTGTGTTTCCTACATAATTCCCTGATGTATAAGCATAGTGATGAACAGTAGCACCAGAGTAAGTCAGTTCATGGATCTTGAAAGGGTTTGTGGGAGGATCCAGAAAACCACACGAGGTGGACAGTTGATGAGGTTCCTGTCACTTTAAGGTTTGTGGTTAGCCTGTTTAAAACCATGGAAGGAGAGAGCCTTTCTTTTGGATCAAGGTCATGAGTCACAGAGTTGGACATGCCACAGGGGTGAGCATACTGCAGTTGAATGTGTGGATGTTTTTCTACCATGTAAACACTAAGGGGGGGAATGTTAGGAATTAGTATTCACATGGTTTATTATAATTGGTTAGTATGTTTATATTGTTATAAACAAATATATAACAATATATTAGTACGGGAAGTTTTTTGTTTTGTATACTTCCTATTTTATAGGAAGTTGTTCAACAACATTCCTGGCTATATAATAGCCATTGTATTATCATGAAATACATAGAAAATATAATATTATTTTGTATTACATCTACTGTGTAATTCTGTACCAAATTTAATAAATATTTTGTTGACGTGTGACAACAGGCCTTGTTGTCACACATCGACATGCCTTGCTGTCGTACATCAACAGGCCTTGCTATCGCGCATCAACATGATTTTTTGACGCGCAAAAACAAGCCTTACTGTTGCATGCCAACAAGATTTGTTGAAAAGTAACATTAGGCAAGCTGTTGCGCGACAACAATCCTTGCTGTCATGCGATAACAAGGCTTATTGTCGCGCGTCAACAATCTTGAAAACCCTAATTTTTTCCCTATAAATACCCTCCCACCGCTCATTTTCATGTTTACACTTCTTGGCTCCCAAATTTTCACATTTACAGGAATCAAGTGCATGTACAATCAAGCTCAAGTACAATGGAAACTACAAGTGCAACCCAAGCTCAAGACCAAGATCAATCAGAAAATCCAGTCAACCCACAAACCCTATCCAAGGGCAAGATACTCTACAGGAACTTGTTGTGCCCCCACATTCAGACAATTTTGCAAATGAATACAGAATACAAGGATTTTTGGATGCATGTGATTTTGATGGGCTCGTTAAGATGCCCCAGTTTGAAATTGATCATGACATTATGAATTACCTTCTCTCCTCATACAATATAGAGGATGGTTTGTTTACTGTTACTGTGGATGATGGTTGTATGTTTTAATTTGGTGTCGATCCAGCTGATATCCATCGGTTGACAAGCCTTCCATATAAAAATTCCCCCATTGTTACAATGAAAGCAACCCTCGTCAAAAATGATAAGAAGTACCTCGAATCTACTTTCAGGTTTCCATGTTGATTGTAAGTGTAATCTGTTTTCAATTTTCATTTGATATTTTTAGTTTTTTATTTTGATACAATTCAAATCGATATTAATTCCAATGACTTTTTGGCATTTGCAGCTCATGTCAATAAATCAAGACATGGTGTGGATACATAAGGAATTGCACACCACTTTCTTGCTGCTATGATTTCTTTCTTTCAAGCCAAAATTGTTTTGCAAGGTCGACAAACAGATATACCAAACTGGGCTATTGCATACATTCTTGCAACTATCAGAAAGATAAAATTTGATTGGTGCACCTTTTTATCCAATAAAATAAAAACTGACATTACAAATGCATCGCTTTTGGAAAAACTAGTCATTCACTCCACAAACTATCTCCTTGGCCTTTATTATGAGGCTCTTTTTAATTTAAAAGACAAACCAATTCCTACTTGCACTTATGAGACAATGAAGAATTTTCAATTCCATTTCAAGAACAACAGGTATAAAGTTTATATTTTGACATTAGACTAACATTATGTTCATCTGGAATTTGATTAAATATTGAACGTTTGCAGAGAATATTTTTTGAGGCCCTTCCATGAAAAAAGTGGCGTCAAGAGGAAGAGGCCAACAACACGCTGAGGCATCGACAGATTCACAATCTGAAATGGAAGTTCACTCATCTCCGAACTCACCAAGCATTTGCATTAGTTAAACGCCAAAGACATAATACCCTAACATTTACTATTTACAAATTCCCATTTTCTATTTTCAATTTACCATTTACCATATTGAATTGACATACAATCGAATGTTGCTGAACATTGCAGGGACTTTGGACAATACACGTGCTTCTCAAAGTCAACCGTCTTCACCAACTCACTCAGTTCAGTCGCATGCAATTGTCTCTTCTCAACAACCGTACTCAGCAATCCCAACCACACACAACTCAAACACAACCAATTACTACTCCAACACGGCCACCTCAAGCACCACGACAGGCTACCCCTCAACAACAAGGTATGATTTTATTGCTTTACTACAAGTTTTGAATAGTTTTTCATAGTTTTTGCATAGTTTAATAATTTTTCATTTGATTTTTCTTGCACTTTTTAGTACATTGTAGTCCTTTTCCTTCTGTAAAAAAAATGGCACCGCCACCTCCTCCACCAATACGATTCAAAATGCCAACCAGAGGTTCAGGAAAAAATAACATTGGTAAACACATGTCAATTCCTTCGGCCCCTAGTGGGACACTAAACATTGCCTCCTTGTTTCAAATTCCAACCCTCTCTCTCGGTGGCTTGCCCAGCACAATGGGTGTATCAATTTTAAATAATATAAATTTAGATGAAGATTACTTGGGCATTGATAGCAATGACCCAACAAGATTTTTCAATACACGTGAGATGATTCAAGGCCAGCAGGTATACTTCTATTTCAACATAATTTATTCAACTTTCATTACATTTCACTTTCGATTTATTTATTTGAATATTGATTTATTTTATCACAAATAGGATCAGGCCACCCAAAGGCAAAAAGAGGTAGCAGTTGATCAACCCGATAGCCCCCATACCTCTCCAGAAACATCATCTTCTTCAGATACAGATGGTGAACAGTTGCTACCATTTCCTTTAGAGAACTTGATTGGTTATGATTTTCAATCCCATGTCCAAGAGTTTATTGTACCTCATATCAGTCAGCTCATAGAATGGGAGAGAAGGGAAAAAGTACTAATCAATGAGATAATAAGTCATTTTGAAAATTATTGGCAAAGGGACAGTTTATATGTTGCAGTCCAGAATCAACCTGCAAAGATGGATTCCTTACTTACCCAAGTAAGAAGTGGGACTGTCACGTATAACAACAATTATAAAGATGATATTTTAGATAAAGCATTAAACAAATTGGAAAATATTAGTGTTGAAGCCCATCCATATTTTAACAAATGGTCTAAGGACAAGGATCTGGTGGCAATTGCAAATGTTGAGAGAGATAGAGCGGTCATAAGTATTATCACTTTGAAACAATATTTTTTGTTAATTTGAAATTTTCTTATTTTAGTAATATGTTTAATTGAGATCACTTTTTTTGTGCAGTTGAAATATGAAAATTTGAAGAGTCAAGCAAAGGTGTTCCAAGTTCACTTGGAAACCGCAAAGAATAGTTTATCCGCAACAAATGAATTTGAAAGAAAATATTTTTTTAGTTAACAAACAAAACAATACACTAAAGCGGATAATTAAAGAGAATGGCTTCGACCCTGAAATTTTATTCAAAACTAAGGCAGCTATAGATCCCAGTTTGCTATCCCATGGAGATGCGACAAAGGAAGAACAAAGAATCGTAAAGAATCTAGACAGTGTTGCGGAAGATCTGATTAGTTATGGGATTATTCAAGCCATTGGGGAAAGGGGTACAAGAGGGGAAGCCATTGAGGAAAGGAGTACAGGAGTGGAAGCCATTGGGGAAAGGGGTACAAAAAATTGAGGGTTGAAAAATTTCATGATTGAGGGTTGAAAAATTGAAACTTTAAATTTGAAAATTTGAAATACTTTATAATCTGGATTTGAAAATTTGAAACTTGAGTGTGATGGTCATGGCGTTTGAAAATTTGAAATACTTTATTATCTGGATTTGAAATTTGAAACTTGAATGTGATGGCATTTGAAAATTTGAAATACTTTATAATCTGGAATTTTATATCTTGTTATATATTATATATAGAATTTCTAGATTGTATATGGTGTTTATGTTTCATTTGAATGTGATGGCATTATGATAATGGTTAATTATTTGTTTTAAGAAAATATGGAATGTGGTATGATAGAGACATCTTAATACTAATAGAGTTAAATCTTCTTCTCTCTACTTCTAAAATTCAAACTCTGTATCAGGTTTCTTCAGATTTAAACCTTCTCAGAATCTTCTCTCTACTTGTAATGATGATTTCATTAGATGTGGATGATGATTAGATAAATTATATATGGATTATGATGAATTGTATGTGGACGTAGATTTATCTTCAAGCATGACAGAGACATTTAAACCTTCTCAAAATCTTCTTCTCTCTACTTGTAATGATATGATGACATTAGAATGGATATAGATGATGATGAATGATGATAATGGATAATTGTTTTAAGAAAAATTGGAATGTGTTAGGAAAATCTTCTCTATACTTGTAAAATTTGAACTCTGTATCAAGTTTCTTGTGGAGCACATTTAAAATTTCAAAATCTTCTTCTCTCGGACTTGTAAATCAATTATATTCTTCTCTCACTTTTAATGAATCAATGATATGATGACATTAAAATATGATATGGATGATGATGAATTGTGTGGACTTAGATTTATCTTCAAGCACGATCATGGATGATGATAATGGATAAATAATTGTTTTAAGAATAATTGTAAAAGGAGTCTAGGAATAGACATCTTTTCTCTACTTGTAAAATTTGAACTTTGTATCAGGTTTCTACACATTTAAACCTTCTCAAAATATTCTTCTTTCTACTTGTAATGAACTCTGTATCAGGGTTTCTGCACATTTAAAACTTCTCAAAATCTTCTTCTCTCTACTTGTAATGAATCAATGATATGATGACATTAGATGTGGATGATGACATTAAAATAGATATGGATTATGATGAATTGTGTGGACATAGATTTAGCTTCAAGCATGATCATGGATGATGATAATGGATAAATTTTTTTTAAGAATAATTGGAATGTCTTAGGAGTAAAGACATCTTAGGACAGTAAAACATCTTCTCTCTACTTGTAAAATTAGAACTTTGTATCAGGTTTCTTCACATTTAAACCTTCTCAAAATCTTCTTCTCTCTACTTGTAATGAATCAATGATATGATGACATTAGATATGACATTAAAATAGATATGTTATGATGAATTGTGTGGACATAAATTTAGCTTCAAGATCATGGATGATGATGAATTGTTTTAAGAAAATTTGGAATGTATTAGGACAGACATCTTAATACAGTAAAATATTCTTCTCTCTACTTGTAAAATTAGAACTCTGTATCAAGTTTCTTCGCATTTAAACCTTCTCAAAATCTTCTTCTCTCTACTTGTAATGAATCAATGATATGATGACATTAGAAATATTAAAATAGATATGGATGATGAATTGTATGTGGACGTAGATTTAGCTTCAAGCATGATCGAGGATGATGAATTGTATAATGGATAATTGTTTTAAGAAAATTTGGAATGTGTTATGATAGAAACATCTTAATATGGAAAAATCTTCCTCTCTCTACTTGTAAAATTTGAATGTGTGATTTTATCCCACAAAGTTTAAACACTTTATCAAAGCATTTTGCAAATACAAAAATAAATTAAAGATAATTGTAAAAACTCAAGCAATGTCATATGATAGGGTTTAAGTTACCTCTTGTCTTTTAGATGGTTGTGACAAAGCATATGGAAGGAAAATGAGAAATCATCCTTTGTACCATGCTAGAAGATCTTTGATTCAAGAAAACTCAACACAAGAAATGGATTAGTATATAAATGGGTGAGTTTCCTGACATTGTCAGTCTGGAGAAGTGAGAGCTTCCTCGGATGGATGTCAACCCACGTTTTCAAGAAAAAAAGATGAAATAATGATTGTGCGGATTAAGGAAGAAACAAAAAGATTAAAGAAAATGCAAATGATAACCTATACATGTCTGGACAGTAGAAGTTTGGAAGTCTGGAAGAGTATAACAGTGGAAGAATATGCAGATCTGAACTCTGAAGGCCTTGCAAATTAGTATTCGACAAATGCATGTAACAAACAAATTTTTAAAACAAAATTTGGTATTCGAAAAATCCAAAATAGTAATTATATAAAACATATTTTTTTATAAATAATTGTATTTAAATAAATGTAAATATATATACCTGTAACATCTTTAATGATAACAAGAGCTGAAACAAAATATGATAAAAATCCTCCTCAGTCAATATTTGCATCTGTAGAGTTAATATGAAATTGAATAAATAACCACAGTTAAAATGTAAGGTGACAAACAATAAAAGTAAGGTCAAGGAGATACCTATTTAAAGCTGAAACAATCCATTATCAATAGCTTCTTCAAAGTCAATGTTCTCTTCTGTAGAGTGTGACGACGCACCAATTCCAGTCTCATCGTTGGGAATAGTTGTACTTGTAGTTGTATTATTTACACCTCTTATTTCAGAAAGGGAATTCCAATGCACAATTGCTCTGATGAAAGGAAAGGTTTCCATGGAGTAGCGAGAAACATAACACCTCATGTAACTTTCCATATTTTTATCCAACATGTTTCTCAGTTTTGATTTTATAAAGGATAAAGCACTTAAAACCCTTTCATCCTCCACAGACCCCAAAATCATTGTTTGGCATAACTCATATAATCTGAAATATTCATTGATGTCTTCTTGTAAGACAATACTTTGATAGATTCCTCACCAGAGCCTTGTAATAGCACCACTCTCAAAAGGTTCATCTAAATTTTTATATTGGTTCCTCATTGTTGTTGCAAAATTTGTTGATTGAGACTTTAATAAATCAACATTCAGTATACCTTTGATTTCCATACCCTTGACCTCTGAAGTCTTTGTGAAATGTTCCATTATTGTACCCATGGATTTATGGAAATGCTTTCTTACAAAGTCTGCACGAGCACCTTCAGTATTCCAAAAATTAGGATTCATCACACCCATTGCTTCAAGAATTTTATCTTTGGAGAAACATTCTCTAATTTCTGATGATAAGGATTCTGAAAAATTTTACGCTTTATTCTTGTTTCAACTGTAACAGACTCAAAGAGATTATGTGTCACAGGAACATCTTCTCTTTCTGATCCTGTAATATCTTGACGTTTTTACAAAATGTGCAGTGGTATGTCCCTCCCATTAACATTGATGCAGAGGTGATCATGGATATTAAATCTCAAATAGTTACTGGGATTTTTAAGATCTAATAAAGCTTTCCAATTCTCAAAAACATGTGTATCAAAACTATCTTGGGAACAATACAAGACATCAAGACTTTGACATACCATTTTTCTCATCTGTATAAAATCCACAAATATAGATTAATCTCCCATGTGCATGCTTCATCAGTGTATTGATCTCCTACAACATTGGAAGAATACCAACCAATGTAAGCAATGTCTCTAAATCAGTTAAATGGAACAACAAGTCCCTCACCCTTTCAACTTCATGATGATATTTGTGCATGTAACCAACCAACGAAGGATACTCCTCATAAAATCTGCATGCAAGTTCATACAAAGAAATCCATCTCATCTCAACATCCTTCAGAAGTTTTTTGCCATCTGTAATTCCAATTGCAAATTTTTGGAATTCAAGAAAATGCTTTGGGTTGCTTGTCATATAGGCATGAAGTTATCTTATAAGGTCTTCTACTTTAGCAACATTTTCGTAGTTGCTTACCATTTTATACGCTAAATTCATTTTGTGATCCATACAGTGAATTGCTAGTATATAAGGGGCCACTATTGTTTGCAATCTAACACACAACCTTTTTCGATGACCCTGCATGATTGATGCACCATCTGATCTAATTCATACCAACTTCGTAGTAATTTCATAATTAGTCATTCCAGCAATATCTTTCAAATGAGAAACAACTATTTTATGTAGGTTTTTGGCATTACAGTTTTCAACCATTTTCATAACACCCAACAGATGAGGTGTCCTTATATGATTTTCTAAAGTATAGATGTGGATACATACCCATGTAGTGTTGTTGACTTTTGTCACTTCATCAATTGAAAGAGAGATAAACTTTTCTTTTTTACATTCTCTTTCAAATCTTCCTTCTCTATCATCGAAAGGAATTTTTCCATTTCCCATGCACTACTGTCAGACCAATGAGACTGAGGAACGTTGGGAATTTGATTATATTGATACAAAACTTTGAAATCGAGGAAATCCAAAATCGGTCTTCCTTTCTTTAGTATGTGAAATAAAGTAGAGAACTGTATGAGTTTTGCATGCAGATTTGTTTGATTCATCTTACCAATTTGTGATGTGATCGTTCCTCCCTTTTCCATGAGATGTCTCTATTTTTCTTCTCTACTTCATACTCTACTGTGTATTTAACATGCATGCATTCTTTTTTAGTTTTCCACCTGTATGTTTTGATTTTCTGGCCATCCTCCCCCGTTACAGTCAAATATTGTTTTCCACAGTGTTTTTCTATAGTGTCCAGCTTCAGTTGCATTTTTTGTTGCTTTCCCAATTTCCACGTACATGTACATTTAGATGGGATCTCTTCTGAATTAGATGGTTGTACAGGTTTGATAAATAGAAATTTTGTAGCCCAATCAAACTTGTATGTCCTCCCAATTGTCCACATATTCTTGTTCATTTTCAATGTTTTACTTTTTTTAGTAGAATTTTGAGCATTATCACAATCACCTGGTTTCCTCTTTTGTGAACCAAAATTTGAATTTGATTTTTGTGTTCCATTTTGCTGAGTATTTTGAATGTGTGATATCTTGATGCACTCCTGGTTACACCCCAACAGGAAGAATATCTTTAGGATCTGACATCTCAATAGGTATATCTTCAAGATCTGGCATGGTATCATCATAGGTGACATTTGGTTGATACTGTGTAGAATGCATGTCCACCTCAATATTACCTTCCACACAGTTTGTACTCTGATTCATTCTAGTGGCAGCTATATGGGTGCTTGTGGTTGCGGTATCTGTAGCAGAAAAGTTTCCAAAATACTTGAACAACGACTTCTGAGATTTCTTAGTTACTTTTTGGGTCTTCTCATTCTGAGCACTAGCACCTTCCATTATTTTGAACTAATCCTTGCATCAACAAACAACTAAGTCATGTGTCAGAGAAAACTGATTCGCGTGTCAGAAAATACACTAATTCATGTGTCATAGAAAACTGATTCACGTGTCATCAAAAACACTAAGTCACGTGTCAGAGAAAATTGAGTCACGCATCAGTCGTGTCAAAATAAAAACTGAGTCCCACGTTAGCAAATAAATAATTCACGTGTCAGAGAAATTTCTATGCGAGTCAACAAAAGTACAGTCGTGCATCAAGAAGAGTGTCAGACATCAAAAAACAAACCCCTATCACACGTCAGCAATATCTCCTTGTCACCCGTCTTTAGAAAATATTTGTGGCATGTCAGCAAATGCAATAATTCACGCGTCAAAAAATATCCTTGTCACGCATTAGAGAAAAAATCTATCGTGCACAACCACATTATAGTCATGCATCAACAAGATTAGTTTCAGGTGCATCAACAAGCAAACCCTTGTCACACGTTAGTAAGATCTCCTTTCCACCCATCTACAGATAATATTTATAGTCGTGCACGTCAACAAATAGCACCTGTCACCCGACTGTAAACTACTAACTAGTAATCAAATCTGTATTGTGCTTTGGTGCTTAGAGTATGCAAGTTCATGGTATTGGTAAGGTACTGGTGGTAGTATACTACCCAGAAGAATCACCTAGGTTTTTATAGGAGATGTTTTCAAATGTAGGCGAAGCTAACCCCTAAAAAAATATACTGTAAATTTTAGGCGAACAGGACACTGACCTACTCCGAAAAAATTCACCTTTTCAAATTTTCCTAAAATGAAATTTTCACCATATTACGAATATTCACCACTAAAATTATCGGGAGGGGTGACCCTTTTATTTATGTGTTTTCTCTTTGGAAGAGTTTGTAACTTTGGTGCATGTGAGACTAAAGGCAAGCCAAAAAGAACTTTATGATTAGGAATGGTGAACATGCTTTGGACTAGTTAAGCTAGGTTTAGGCTAGTTAAACTTGATTAGAAAGTGATTAGACACTCATTGAGACTTAGGAGGGGTCTGATTAACCATTTGTGACTAATAGATAGCCTAGGAAGATGTTTAGCTAAAAAAAAGGGGTTATTAGCTAAATGAGTTGAATATAGGATGAATACGACCAAGAAGGTGTCGTGAATGGGCATCCGAGAATGGACTCAAAGAATAACTAATTAAAAAAGTCTCTTTAATTGGTTGAATTGGAGGAAATGCTAAGTGTAAGCATATTTTAGGTGTCTACAGTTTCCATTGTGAAACTTGGGCTAAATCTCTAGGTTGTATTGTTACAATCCTCGCACACATAGTAATTCCTTGATATACTTAGGCATAGTTTTTACATACTAGCCTTGTCTTGAGTTTTGTGAGTGTTGAGGTTACTTTTTTAGCATCGCTATAACACCATTTTGATACTAAAATCTCACTTCCTTAGAAAGTTTTGATTAACATATCTAAATAGTGTTGTTACACTGATCACATTTGTGTCTTCCATTTTACAACACTTAGAATTTGTTAGTGTCTAGAAGCTTGTTTTTAGTATACCTTGTTGGAGGATCGCATCAACACTCTCTTAGCATTTAGGTCTATGTTTGTTTGGAACTTGGTCTAACTGGTGATATTGTGTTGTCACTATTTCTGGTAAACCTATCATCGAAAAACCATTGGGAGTAAAATGTTATTGTGCACTGGAATTGAGTTTTGTACATCATTATATTGTCTTAGGAATCTATTGTCACATACTACCTTGTTAGACTATGGTCATTGTTTATTCTTAGGTGTCATTAAGTTCATATCGGAGCATTCATATTCAGTGCATCCATCTATTATTTGGTATTCCTTCTAATAATTTGAGGGGGTTATGTCATTTGGTTTGATCCTAGGGCCCTTGTTTGCTCAAGTGTCTAGCTGGATTCCATGGTGGTTCCCAGGGGTGGACACAGGACTTCCTTCCAATTGCAAAAGCTAAATACAGGTTCTGGATCTTGGTCTAGACATTTGTACCATAAAAATGCCAAAAATGCCCTAACATATCATATATGGGTGATGGAATACAACTTTATCTATCCAGGCACATACAGTATTGGGCACGTAGACAGAGGGCACACTTGAGTACACAGAACACTGCATGATGGTGTGAGATACTATGACGTGAGCCATTTTGCAGTTTGGGATTACAGTATCTATATGGAGCGTAAGTGCAAACCATTTTTAGTATACTTAAGGAGCACATACAAGGATAGTTTGCACAAGTAACATAGTTAAGTACCATGAAGGGTTTTGATCCATTAACTAGGATGATGTTGCTATTGTATAATTAAATAATCTATTATTAGCGATCGTGCATGCTATCATATTTCTTATGTAAAGGCGCATGAGTTATTATTATACCTGTAGTCTATTTGAGCAGAAGGTGTATCAATGCGCTGAAGGACATTAAGCAAGGTATGAATGACAGTGTTTAGGAGTATGATGCACATGTTTCAAAACCCTTTTTTCTAAACTTATCTTATTGATATTCACTCCAAGTCAGCATGCTCAATGGTTCATTGGAGGAATGATCACTCCTTTTCAGAAGAACACTCTCACACAAGAATTATATAGATCTGTACGAGGTACTTGAAGTAACTTTGCACACAGAGGCAGTTGGGAAGTGTAGACATAGGAGTGTTCCCATTTTTAGAGGCCCAAATTACAAGCAATGCTTAAATAGTTAGATAATTTATCAGCTAATTCACCGCATGAGACACGCAATGGAATTTGGTGCACAAATTGTGAAGTAAAGGGACATACAAAGGATAGTTTTTTTCATAAATCAGTGTGCGCCATGTTGCTAGATTGTGAGATTTTTCACTTGGATCATGATTCAAGTAGGTGCCCTTTTCTGCAATGCGTGATAAGAAAGAACATGTCTTGTTACTGCAAGATTTGTAGGTCTACCACTCATGATATTGAAAATTATAGGTAGATTGATCATATTCATGATTTCATTGATACTGGTGTACGTTAGACCAATGTTGTAAATAATTCAAAGGAAAAAGGTGAGCATCATGATCATTATCACAATGAAGGGTGCTCTGATGGAGGCTATGGTAGAGGTCAAGGATGCCATGGAGGATTCAGAGGCTGAGGTTGCATCAGTGGAAGAAGTTATTTTCCTCATGGCACATGTTATACATGCATATCCCTTGATCATTACAGGCATGAATGCCCCCAGAACATTATCTATTATTTATGTGGGAAGAACCACAACTATGAATAATTCTTGGACTTGTATGATTACTTGAGTAAGAAGCATAATCAAGACAAGGGCGTGTGAATGGTTAGAGCACAATAGATCATGGAAGACCAGTGGATGCCAAAGTTAGTGTCTGATCCTGAGTTGGTACCTGTAAAGATCACTACATGTGCCGAGGCTGCGTGTGCTAAGGAGGTTTAAAAGTAGAAGCCTGTTATCAAAAAGGAGGAGGTATTACATGTAAAGTATCTAGACCCTCAGCATAAGAAGTAGGTTTATCAAGAAACCATGGAGGTGATTAGGAATTTGTAGGGTGAAATACACTATTTGAAAGAAAAATTGTGGAAGTTAGAGTAGAAGAAAATAACTTAGCTCCATCAGATGCATGTTGATGATTTAAAGGAAGTTTGTAAGATGTTGCGATGAGAGAACATCATTCCTTTGTTGGGTGATACACTGGAATTGAGTACGAAAGACATATTTCACATGCTAACCTTCCTCCTAATATTTTGGATTATGACAAGGAGATTACTTTGAATGTTGTTGTTGATGACTGGATTTTGAGTAACATTTTGATTGACATAGGTTTAGAAGTGAATGTACTCACTTTGGATGCTTGGATATAGATGGGGAGACCGCCATTACAACCATCTTCAAATGTGTTGTTTATGGAAAACATAACTAAGGCCACAACAATTGGAGTGTTAAAGGATGCATCTATTACTATACAAGGGGCCAAATTTATTGGGGAATTTGAGGTCTTGGTGCTTGCAGAAGAGGAAAATTTTCTAGCACTACTTTGGGTGCCCTTGGTGTTGTGCGAACAACACTTATATGTGATTCAAAAAAGGGTATATAAGTTTAGAGAACAAGGAGGAGTGTGTGATCATCCCTTTGACAGACGGAAAAGCCACACCTTATGTAGAGCCCTTAAGTGAAGAATATTTAAACAGAATTTATGTACGTACCATTTTAGATTCAGAAGTGCTTGATCTATCAAAGGAAGGAGTTCTCCAGTGGGATGATGCAAAATCCATGAGCGATACTACAGGTGTTACATGTGAAAACTAGGAACATGAAACTTATGAAATACTTGGGAGCAAAGTGAGAAGTGTAGTTACACACGTAAGTAGGCCGTGTTGTCTTAGGAATTCGGGTAGTAACTAGGCTTCAAGGTACACTGGTAAAGGAAACTTTGAGATATTATTGCGTGCTATGGAAGTTCAGTGGATAGATCAAGTGGAAAGAAGGAATATGCCAATTTATACTTTACATGGGACGATAACGCCTTGGTGGATGGTACACATGGATAATCTTTTGGAATGGTGAGAGGTGAGAATCACCTTCTCTGTTATATTTCTCAGGAGCAATGCTCCTACTTAGATATGTGAATTTCATGTAAAGAATCATGTTCAACACCATGTTTAGTAGTGTGAGAGAATCTGGACAGAGGGGGAGGAAGCTTTACCACCTTTTTTGTGGGTACACAAGCTCTACTTCACCTTGTGAGGCTACGCGTGTTCATGGTATGTCTATGCAAAGTTGAATAGAGAGACTAGAAATCAGCAAGAATTGACTGCAAGTATGATTCATACCTTTTACTTTTTTTCCACTAAACCTCTAGTGATTGAATATTTACAGGTTATGAAGCGCTTGACTATGGGAGATAGTATAAAGGATGAGGAACTTATTCAGGAGCTACTAGGTGAGTCATACCTAGAGGAACGCTTTGAGGAAAAATAGAGAGATATTTGGGTAAAATGTGAATCAAGCTAAAGGAAGGTGCACGCTTGGTTAGGAAGAGGCCTTATAGGATGAATCCTAACTTGCGCATCAAGGTGAAAGAATAAATTTACAAGATGCTGAATTCTATAATCATTAAGCCCATTGAAGAGTAATAATGGGTTAGCCCTACGTTGATCAGTATAAAGATGGATGGAAGAATCATGATTTGTGTGGATTATAGGAAGTTGAATGATGTATGTGTGATAGATCCTTTTCCCACACCATTTACTGAAGAAATATTAGAAGGCATTACAGGGAGCACGATCTACTTCTTCATTGATGGATTTTATGGATATTATCAAGTAAGGATAGCTAAAGAGGATCAAGAGAAGACAACTTTCACCACTAAGTGGGGAAGTTTTTCATACATGGTTATGCCCTTTGGATTAAAGAATGCACCTGCAATATTTTTCGTGCATTATTGTACAAGCATTCCAAGAATTTATACATAAGTTCTTACAGGTTTATCTGGATGATTGGATAGTCTATGGGCTTGTAAAGGATCACTGTGGTAATTTAAGACTTATGTTTGAGAGATGCCGAAAGTTGAGCATATATTTAAACATCAAGAAGTGCATTTTTGCAACACCCTTTGGACTTTGCTGGGACACATCATCTGTAAGGAAGGATTGTTAGTAGATCTTTCTAAGGTTGTTTTTATTTTGAGCCTAGAGGAACTTACTAGCTAGATCAAGGTGCACAAATTTTTAGGGCACACATGATACTACATGAAGTTTATCAAAGGTTATGCCAAGATCACTATGCCCTTAGAGGAATTATATAAGGGTAAATGCAAGTTCTATTAGGGTGAAGCACAACAGTGTGTGTTTGAGACATTGAAGGAAAGAATTGCTACATTTCCTATTTTGCACTTTCCTTCATGAACTAAACCTTTTTATGTGCATGTGGATGGCTCTGGTATGGCCATTGGTGCAGTATTAACCCATCTAGGAGAAGGGATCGTTGATCATCCTACTTAATTTGCAGGCAGGAAGTTGACTCCCCCAGAACAAAATTACACAACTATAGAGCGAGGCCTTATCTATGATCTACATGGTGCATAAGTTTTGATAGTACTTGCTAGATACACCATTTATTTTCTATATAGATCATATGGCATTGAAGTAATTGCTAAACAAGCCCATTTTTTAGGGGTGCATATGCCATTGGATTTTGTTATTTCAAGAATTTAACTTTACAGTGGTGGTTAATCCTGACAAGAGTAATTCGGGACCAGATCACTTATCGAGGATTCAATTAGGTGAGGACATGCAAGAATTGAGGACACAATGCTGGATGCACAACTGTTGAGATTAAACTATGCGCCCTTTGACTTAGAGGATATTGTTGTCTTTTGTAAACTAGTGTGGCACCGGAAGGAATGAAGGATTTAGAGAAGAAACAACTTGCTATACATGCCATGCCTTATATGTTGATCAGTGACGACTTATACAAACTAGGTCGGGATGAAGTTTTACATAAGTGTGTACTTAAGCATGAGCGTGAAGCTATTATGGAGGAGGCTCATGATGGTATTGTAGGGGGAAATTATGTAGGAGATGCCACTGTGTGTAAGATCTTACTTGCTGTTCTATGGTGGGAAACATTATACAATGATTGCAAATAATATTGTAAGGCATGTGACCATTGTTGGTGCCTTGGAAACCCTGGGCATAGAGATGAGATGCCTTTAAGGCTTATTGCTAGCGCATAACCTTTTGAAAAGTGGGTAATTGATTTTTTGTGTCCTATATCCCAACCCATGCGCAAGATTAGATCATGCTACATCATAACTTATATAGATTATCTTACAAGGTGGGTTGAAGCAGATCCTACAAAGGATTACACAAAAACTTCAACAACAAGGTTTTTGTGGGAAAACATTATTAGCAGGTATGGATGCACATTGATTTTGACCAGTGAGAGGGGTACTCATTTTCTTAATGAGACCATCAGGATACTCTTGGCAGAATTATGGTTCACACACCATAAAACAACACCCTATCATCCTTAGGTGAATGAAACCGCTGAGGCTTTCAATAAGATATTGAACCATACCTTGACTAAAATTTATGATGTTGGAAGAAAGGACTGGGATGATAAAGTATCTTCTATACTCTGGGCATACATGATAACTTATAAGAGGTTGAATAAGGCCACAACCTTTTAGTTGGTGTTTGGAAACAGAGGTTGTTCTACCAGTGGAATTCATGTTACTTTGCCTTATGTATTGCACACATGCAGGAGGTTTTTGCTGATAAGTAAGAACATTAGGAGAGCATATTAAAAAAACTGATGTAGTTTGATGAGAGGTGTGTTATAGCACGATGGAGTTCAGAAGCACAGAAAATGCCAGGGGAGAAGGCATGTCATGATAGACATATTAAGGATAAGAAGCTTGAAGTTGGAGACATATGGTTCTTCTTTATGACTCTAAGTTTTTACGCTGCCCTAGAAAGATTAAAGTGCATTGGTTGGGACTGTATGTTATAAATTATATACTTGATTTAGGTGCTTGCCATACTTAGAGGTGCTGGATGGAACATGGTTTCCCAGTTACTTCAATGGGAGTAGGATGAAGCCCTACTATAAATAAGTCTTCTTGGTGTTTGTAATAAGGCATATTTTTTCCACTTAGATTAGGTTTCCCTTAATACATTTTCCTTTACATGTGTTTCCTTTCATCGTTGTTATGCTTTGTCAATTTAGTTCATTGTTTTGTGTAATAAGCGTGCTTGCACACTAGAAGCTGATTACGATCTAAGTGTTTTCATGCACAGAGGACCGCGCATATACCCTGAGTGTGGGGTGGAGTATATACAAGGTACATGGACCAAGTTTGAATGTTATCTAAAGATGGATATGCGTAAAGATATTTTGTGCAGGTGCTTGAAGTAAAGGTGTAGACAGAGAAAGATTTCTCATGATTGAAGACAACTTATGGATGAATGGACAAACAGTGTAATGTGAGGTAGGCTGCAGTAGTGGAAAATACTTAGTGAAGGGTGTAGTGGTGAAGTACTTCGATGCATGAAGGCATGCAAAAGGAGTTATGTGGTTGAGAAGTAGTAGATGCACCAGAAGGTTATTACTGTGGCGTAGAAAACTTAGCACAAAAAGGAAACAAATGCCAAGATAATGCGAGGTACGGTAGTAGGTGGAGAGAAATATATGTGGAAACTTTTTGAAAATCTATATAAGGTGGTGTTGTGAAATCATTTTCACCTTTGCGTTCAAGAGAATTCAAGTGAGTTGTTGACGAGCGAGCTAGTGAATGAGATATGAAGTGCGGAGAGCTAAGAACCAATTGAATTTGTCAGATTTACCCACTAGGGTGATTTTTACTCCATTTGGAGAAGTTTTTGAGTGCAGTAAAGGCATGAGAGGAAGGAAATTGACAGTTAGGGTTCAGATTTGAGCTAGGGCACACGGTGTTGAGTTGTAAATCTCAAATTAGTTAAAAGAACATACCTTTATAGTTGATATGGCACCTAAGAGAGCACCTGGAGAAGCTATAAGGGGGAAGAAGCAGAAGGAAGTTGAGATTGAAGTGGAGGACACCCCCAAAATCTGTTTCTCAGAGACGTAATACCCTGAAGGAATTTACATGGGATGTGATTGGGAATCACACATTTTCTGGTGTAAGATGAGTAATTACAATAACAGAATGAAGGATAGTAAGGATGAACTGGATAAGTTGCTAGTTGTGAAGACACACAAGAGAAAAACAAATGATACGGTCATGTATGATGATGTGGGAAAGAAGCCGTTGAAAAATGTGGGAGCTTTACAATTGTATGAACTCCCCCATTTTGGAAAACTAGAAAAATTATACCAGTGGTTGATGAACAGAGTCGATGAGGACTTATTCTATTTTATTGGGTGATGGATGAGGCTCACCATGCCCTTGATTGGGAATTTGACAAGACTTAGGAGTTTGGGCACTGAAGTGAGTAGCGACTTGTCAGATAAAGCAAGTATAATGGTAAGAAGGAAGGCGTTGGGTTACCTAAAGGGAGGGAACGTAATGGATATCGAAAAACTACAAAAGTAACTAGTGGTCTAGGTAGCAGCGCACCTCCTTACAAAGTTAAACAACCAGGAGTGGTGGTCGCAGGTAAATACATTATGGCTACACCTAGCAAAGAAAATGAATGAAGGTGTAGTTTAAAAATTAGTGGGTTTCATTCCTGAAACCATCATTGAGGAAGCACACGAAGGTGATAAGATACGTTTCGATGCAATCTTATCATCCCTTGTTTTTGTAGAAACTGGAGTGCTTGATGGGCAAAAGGATAAAGTTTGGCAATATCCCGAGGAGAAGAAATCTCTTATAGAGAGATTTAAGAAGTATACTTGTGATGGGACCATGAGTGGCCCCTTTAAACAAAGGGAAACATTGTGGTATGAGTACCTCCATGCTACATTTGAGGAAGAATGGAGAATACCCAAGGAATTATCTTTGGTATTAGATAAATAGGTATAATTTTCAGTATACCAACACTTTTGTATTGTGCACTTTGGGATGAAGGAGGGGAAGTGGATCCCTTGGTGTAAGCTCCCTTATGCCTTCACTACACTTTATTTCTAGGCATGTGTACATAGGTTTTCAGATACACACCGGTTGATTTTCAATGCAGATAAGGTAGACTGCGACTACCACACCCTCAGGAAGACTTATGTTTATCCAAGTAAGTATGCATATATTGAGAGATTACTTTCAGATAATATTAGCATGAAGGTAATGATTTTGGCCATTGGGAAATATAGGGTAGCCCTGGTATATATCCAAGTCAAGCCCAAGTTAGAAAATGGGAAGTATGTTGAAAATGAGTTCAAACTTCCTGGGCCATCTAAGGGGAAATATACAGTTGGAGCTTTGGAAGATGAGGAACTAGTCTCACCCCATGTTGAAGAAGAAGGAGAGGAAGAAGAATTGTAGGACGATAGTGGTGGCTTCGAGCATAGGGGTAGAAAACAACCTACTGTTGGAGAGAAAAAGAGAGCCTGAGGTAACCCCTCCACTGCACCAAGAAGATGAAATGTTGGAGATAGGAACGATGGAGGTGGATATAGAAAAAAATACTAAGGAACCTCAATTCAAGAGATTACTAAGAAGAATAAGGAATTAGAGCATGGGAAGTTCATATCCCCTTTGGAGGCGACTTAGGACTTCACCTATGAAGTTAGATCCAAAAAAGAAGAAAGGACATAGATACGTTCTCCAGAAAGATGATGAAGATTATAATTTTGAGGACAACACGCCAAATACTCTAGTACAGACTGAGGATATAGAGGATCCTTGGGAAGAGGAGATGAAAAATGATGAAGAGGACTTGAAGGAAACAAATTTATAAACAAATAAGGGCAAACCTTTAGGTGCACCCCATACTACAGACTTAAGTGAAGGATGGGTGTTAGATTCGGGAGTGTACACCCCTAAGGGTAAGCACTCAAGGAAAGGAAAGGAGGAAGAAAATTATGAGACACCAGGAACTGGGTACATTGATGATCCAAAAAATATCATACGCACGTGGTTCTAAAGAACTCTAGAGCCCAAGGACCTGTATGGTTGAGAGTTGATAGATGTGAATATGGAAACTATGCACACACAGAAACAACTATCATGGAACATGCAAACTCACATGGATGAGCCTGAATTTGATGTATCTGAAGAACTGTGTGTGTCGTATAGATTGAAGAAGGTGCCCCATTCACACCATGTAATTGTTAATCCCACTGTCATGTCAGATGAGAAGGTAAGCAACACACTAACTAGAGTATCTGCTAAAGTTGCTTTCTAGAAAATTGATAAAGTGGACACCATTAGAGCGTTGTTGGATGATAAAAAGGATAAAGACACTGAAATCAAGTGCCTTACAAAGGTGTGAGATAAGGCTGAGGTAGAGGTGCAAAAATTTCTTAAAATGGCAGAACAAAATGGTGATGGGATTATTGAAAAGAGGCCATATTTACAAGATAAGGTTGCATAAACATTTCTATCTGCTCTGCACTATTTGCACACAATAGTTTAGCTGCTGCTAGAGGAGGGACCAATGCACATGCAAAAACCTAAGGATGCTACAAAATAAGCACAAAATCCTAAGGCAATAGTAGGGCGAATATTACAAGCTATGAGGCCTTACTGCAGACTTTGAAAGATGAGTTAAAGAAGGCTGATTTGGCATGAAACATGTACATGGCCCCAGATGTGATTATCAAGACAAGAACCATGATTGAAGAAGATGAGGTTCAGAAAGTAGTAAAGAACGAAACACTTGGGTGCGTGGAGAGAATGACTTTGATAACAAAGAAGCATGACACACTTGAAGCAACCTAGGATCCACACAAGGAGAAAATAAAGGACATTGGAAAACTGATACCACAGAAAATGGATTTAATAGAAGGGATGGTGTCAAGTCTGGCTAATGTTCTAAGGATATTATAGAATGAAGGTGATAACATGACACTTGAAAAAATGGAGGTAGTACTTGGAGACATCCTGGATAAAACCAGTAAGGCTCTAAGTGATTAGAATGACTTGGAGGTAGAGATCAAGAATGAATATCCAAAGTTGATACTTCCTGTAGAAGAGCAAATCAACGAGTAGTTTTTCATTCTTTTTGTACAGTAATTAATTTATTATTTTATTCAGTATTCTTTGTTCTTGGAGGGATAAGTTGTGATTACCCATTTTTTTTGGAAGAAATGAAATTAGTGTGGGGTAATGTTGGGATGATGGAATATAGCCTAAGTATGGAGGTGCAGAAGGATTGGGTGCACAGACACAAGGTGCATAGGAGCGCGTGGAAGTATAGCAAAATAGGGCGTGCCCAGGAAGGTTTGAATAAGGAATTAACCATTTTTTAGTTTGGGGCTATGTATAGACATGGAGTGCAGTGCACGTTTTGTAGGATACTTAAGGAGTACACAAAGACTATTTTGGATGAGTATAAGATCAAGCACCATGCAGGGTTTTAAGCTATTGATAGGATTATACAGATGTTGTATAATTAGATAATCTATTATTAGCGAGCTTGCATGATCTCTTATTTATCGTGTAAAGGCACATGGCTATTATCAACATGCAGTATATTTTTGAAAGGTGCATGGGTGGTGAAAGACAAGTCCCCGTCCATATAAATATTTATTGATTTGCACGAGTTAGGGTATCAATTTTGTAATAGAGTTATGTTGCTGGATTATGTGCACACATGAATCATGGTGAAATTGTTATGGATGTATGAATCTTATGTGTTTTAAAAAAATTAATATAATATATATTTATGGCTGGATATTTATTGTAGACACATCTGTTAGTGGTTCATCTGGTAAATTTAATCTTGGTTCTTGTTTGAATATTCATGCTTAATGGTTAAATATCTAAATCTGATTTATGTTATGCAATATATTTAGTTATCTGTTATGAATCTGGATTATATGTACAATCATGTTAACTTCTGGAATAAACTGACATAAAAGAGGGACCTAGCACCCTTGTGCACTTTGGGTGAGTGCTTAGTTCAGGATGAGTGATGTGTCAGCGCGCTTTGGGCTTTTGGTGGTAAAATATAGGATACATTTTGTGAGATTCCTTCAAAGGATGCCCATCATGGCTAGACCTCATTTTGTTCTTCAAGTTAGAGAACCCATTCGGGTACCATGTTCCCCACCTTCATCTCATAGTCGGTGGTATGGTTTGGACACTTCTAATCCAAATTATTATTCAGGTCCCCCCCCACTCTTCTTCTGATTCCAATCCAAATTTTTCTTTTGATTCTTCAGATTCACCTCGGTCTTCTGAAAATTCTCATTAGAGCTATTCATCTCATTCAACTCTTAAGTTATAGTTCTCCCTCTCTTCACAGGACTCCCCTTATCAGTCACATAAACTACATATTCATCCTTTGAATATCTGTGTGGATCCAAGATCCATCAATCAAACATCTAATTTGGTTCTTGAGTTGCGGTCCTTCCTTGCTTTGCAGGCGCTCCCTTATTCACTGTCTCGACAATCTCTTCCTCCATTGAATATCTAGGTGAATTCGTATTCTCCTAAGTTGACTCCCATGTCACAATCTCCTAAGACAAATTACATGTCGCAAACATCTAAGCCGACGCATACGTCACAACCACCTCAGATGAATCTTATGTCACAATCATATGCTAAGTTTATACGTGATCCTCGTTGTTTCTAGTAATATGTCCTCTTCTAGGAAAGCCAATTCCAATCAATTCTAAATTTGCATCTTCTTCTAATCATAAGACATCTAGATCCAAATCTACTTCGTCTCTTGAGTCATCATCTTCTCAAACTTCTACACCAGTTGGACCTATTTCTTCTAGTCAACCTCTCATGGGTGAAGAAAAAATACCCATGCTGATCGATTCATTTCATTCAAAAATTCCTTCATTCAAAAATTTACTTGCTTATTCTTGCCTACTATATTTGAAATGAAGTTACTTACTTCACCTCAAACATGGAGCAAATGTAGACACCTAAATTCCACTTTTACAATCTTATTGCTAAATGCACACAAATCAACTCTCATTCTCACCAATTCCATTCATAATTAGTTATTTTTGCTTATTAACTAATGTTTCTTACCATCTTGGTGAATTAACAACACATTTTTGATTGCCTAACCTCTTTCACATTCAAGATGCCACTTTACGACATGAATTGTAAGTCACAATCCTCTTCCAAACAAACAATTAGTGATTTATTAGCTAATTAAGCCTATTTTGCTTATGTTTTGATCAATATACCCTATTATTGATTCAAACCCCTCTTCCAACTATCTAAAAATCACTCCATTTCCCTCCACAACATCTGTACAAGGCTTCAAAAGCTTATCCTAGCCTCTCTAGTTGACCCTAAGTGGTTGATTAAGGCTCCTCACATCCTAATCACTTTTTAATTCACTTGTCATGATTAGCAAGACTTAATTAGTGATTGACTAATTCTTAATATAATTTGGGATTTTAGTCACACATGCAAAAAAATACAAGTTTTCCACTAAATGGAAAAACTATAAAAGGACTCACCTCATACCTTTAATACTTTACACCATGCTTTGATTTGCATATCATATAAGAAATGTGATTTATAGCCAAGCTCAATCCTTGCCTCAAATTCTTTAATGAGCGTTAGTAGATGTGATATCCAAAATGACCATGTAGTCATTTTTGGAGAGTCCATTTCACCTTGTTTGGAGTAACAACCATAGCCCCCAATTTGATTTCCCTCTTAGATCTATTTAGGTCTTTGTTAGTTTAGCAATTCAATATTATTAGTAGGCATGATTCTAGCTAAGATTTTGAATTATATTCCACGTTAGTTCTTTTAAGCATTCCATTAAGCTTTTATAATTTAGTGTTAACTATTACTAGAATTCAATAAGCCTTGGTTAATTAGACTGGAAATGGTGTTAGCATCCCTTAAGTAGTCATGTTAGCTTTTCTTTGTAAAAGTTTAGGGTAGTTTTTAGGTCCAAAAACAACTGTGGAGAGGCCTCAAACATGACAATGCAAATATTATCCAGGTGCAATAACCAATATGTCCAAACACTCACCATATACACCAATCTGACTAATATATGATTTTGATATTCTCATTTGAGTTTGAGAAAATAAATAAATATATATGGAATGAATTAGGGTTTAAATGCTAATCGAATCGAGCCTTCAAAGTAAAGTGGTCAAGTGGAGCATTATACAACTGATCTATAGCCGAATTGAGGATAAGGACAAAAAATGAGGTAATCCCCAATATACTGTACAATCAAACCATGGCTGTTTGGAGTATTCTATGTCAAGCCAACACCAAATACTGCTCCTGAATATGGTTCATAGAATCTGGACGAGCCTACATACCAAGCTAGCTATCGATGCCAATTCAAATATGAGCACATAGAAGAGAATGATGAGTAGGTTGTGATACCGCACCTAGATTATCATCTCAATCCATTGTCGAGGAGATGCAGGGAGTTACTTGTGACCAATAAACATTAGAAGGGTTATGGGTATCCACATGGTGCACAAGTTTACTAGGGCTCGGTAGAGCACAAACTGGCCATTACTAAATAGCAAGCCATTGGAAAAATTGACTAGGGATGATCCTTCTACCACATCTGCACATATGATAGGGCTGAGATACATCAGTCATAATTTGGCCACACCTATCTAGAAGAGGCACCATTTGAGTTGAGAAAATGCTAAAATATCTCACAAGAGGGATGTTTGAGTTGATTGTAGATGAGAGATAATGGGTTGATTTGACCAACGTTCATAGGTTAAAACCTGAAGATAGGATAGCTGCCCTAATGACTGTAGATGTGTAATGAGCCACTATTTAACGAGATTGGAGATGACCTTTTACCATCGAGCCAAGACAATATATTTCTCAAGTGCATTAACTTCAGATTTCCAGGTTAGATAATGAGGATAGTGAACTGAGTTAGATAGGAAGTTGGCATACGTATTTACCGAGAGATAAGTCCGACCTAGATGAAGTATGAGACCTAATGAAATATTTTAATTTGAAATTGCAGTTAGAAGACATATCAGTCCAAGGCCATATAAGTAGGTAAGGACATGATATACGGTCCTGACCAGGAGTATAGAATACACCAAATGAAGTTTGGAGTTAGTAAACTAATGTCCCTCTATTGCTTTTGTGCATTGTATTTTCAGGATGTGTCAACATGTCAGTATACAAGGATAAAAAAATCTAAATAATGGACCTCAAAAAGTACTAAGCAGGAATGGAGGAGTGTATTGATTATAACAAGATTGCATAGTCAAATTAAGGGTTGTCAAAGTTCAAAGTACCAAATTTGAGTGTATACACAATCCACAACTTCCAAAAATAAATTATAATGGTTATCAAGATATGGGAAATTTTTCCAAACTTCATTTTTACTTGTACTATTTCCCAAATCTAACTTGTAATGGAATTAATTCAATGTAATTTTAAAAATAACAAAATAATGAATATAAAATTGAGCCACGTTAAGGGGAAAATTCTAAAGCCTTACAACTAGAATATAATGCAAAATGTGATGATATGGGTGCACTTTGGTCATCCTTACTAATGAATATAAAGATAAATGTTATGTAAGCCATAATTCATCCCACACATATCTCTACATCTGATATAAATTAAGAGCGTAGTACTACCCAATCATTTGAGGCACTAAATTTGTCAAGTCATTTAAAAATTAACTCTTTTCCTTTCATTCTTTTATTCTAAATGAGCCAATCCTTCTTTGGATGAGCATCCCAAATGTCTTAATTTTTCACAAAAATTATGAAGCTAGGGCTAACCATCCTTCCCAAAATTTAAACCTAATGAGAAATCTAGTTTAACATTGAAATCCTCACATATCATCCAACATATTTAAACATTATTTTGAATTCTTTGGTTGATCCCTCTCTAGGATTCCTTATTTTCAAGATTTTTTTGAGAACCATACATGTTAATTAAATAAAAAATTAAATTAAGGATTAAAATAACCACTTTATATCTCTCTCAGGAAAACAACTTGGCTGTTATAAATGGGACATATGCGACTAAGGAAAATACTCCTCCTTTGTCTTCTTCTCCAACCGCGAAGGCTACATCAGGGTGGGTTACGGTCAACAAAAAGAAAAAATCTACCACTCTGAAGGGTAACACTTCACCTTGTTGATTCTCATCTCTGCTATTGGCTGGCTGGGTTTCAGTGGTCTCATCTTTCTTAGCCGGATAACAAGTTGCTTCCATTGGTGTTGATATGCCATTGCTGTTTGTTTGCTGTACTTCTGTTGTTTTTCTGTTGCTGCTTTGTCGGTTGTTGGTTTTTACTTTGCAGTATGTTTTCTGCTGTCGGGCTTAATTGTGCTATTTGGATTTTGATCCATCTCTTGTGCTTTAACTGTCAATTTTGGCTTCTGAGCCTTGGTGTACAAGGGTATAGTCCCTTTCAAAAAACTATTTGCCAATAATAACAAAAAAAAACCACTTTATACATAGAAAATCACTTATTTTTTCTTCTCTCACTCTAATGGGACCCTAGAGTGCCTATCACACACCTATCACATCACTACAAATCATTTCCATATGTGTAGGATTTATGTCTCCCATAAATCCCATATGCTAGTGCTTTATAAAAATCCCCACATTTTTGAAGAAATATGGACTACTTCTAAAGAATATGTATCCATAAACTTCATTTGCAAATTTTTCTTTGAAATATTCCTTGACATAAAATTTTAGATCACATTGCCCATTTTTCCCCATATCCTTCGAGCCCATGCATGCAATTCCAACATAAAGAGTTCAAATCCCATTTACTTACATACTAGGATTCTACCTTGGAGGTTAGAAATATTGTTATGATCCATTTATATCCAAGGAAACAATCATATTTTTCTCCATCACTAACAAATATGGATTTTTTTAGCTTTAACTCATCAGTTCCTTTCTTTTCCTTGTCACCACCATTACTACACTAACGTCCTTGTCTAAAGTCACCCCTTTTAATCCAACCACTATTTGTATGTTGGTGGATATTTTAGGGGATGGAATACCCACCTTTCCTTACCCATCCCTCTGTCTCCCACCAAATCATATTCTAACTTGGTTCAACAAATTTGAAAAAATCTACCCACTTCCAAGACATCCACATTTTGTTTGACAACATTGTTATAGCAAATATAAACATACAATAATTTTGCAATGTTTCATTCTTTCAGAACTTTACAAATTGTATGCTTAGCGGATAAGACATTGAAAACCCTAAATTTTCTGTGAGGAATGAAGAATCTAAGGAGAACCATCGAGTCCATGTAGTGCCATATGCTATTTAACTTTTAAAAGTAAGCACAATTAAATATTTCATATTTAACATGTATTGCATAACTAGATATTGTAGATTTTAAACAAATCAAACCTTTCAAATGAAGACATTTAAAAAAAATAAAATAAGTCTTGATTTTAATATTGTAACTTTCCTCTTTTTTTTTTGACAAGGTTGTTAATAATGAAGAGGAAACATTTGTCAAGCAAAATAGATTAAGTATTACAAGTAGCTATACCCAAATACATTAGAATGCTGTTAATATTTACAAGATTGTAATAGCTTCACAAAATTGCATATGTCAAAGATATGTTGTCATTAATGTCTTTTAAAGAATTTTTGTAGACCAAGGGGACCAAGATCAAGTATAATTGTCAATTTGATCTCCAAATTTGAGTGTTCTTCCAAGAATGCTGAATCAAGAGACATTTTGTTTACCACCCAACTAATAGGCATCATCACATGCCTTTCCATGGTTGAAAGTCATGCTAGCCTCCCCCAAGGCCATGGGAGAGAGGAACTAACTTCCACAATGTGCACAAGTATAAAGGGGATAAACACAACAAGAATACATAGAAAGGATTTAAACACTTAGACATATGCTACACATGATGAGACAACACTATGAGGAGAAACAAATTCAGACCTCACAAAAAGGGGGAAGAGAAGAAATAGGATGCCCATGTGGCAAGAGTGTCCATCCATAGGATATGACCAAATACATATTTTATAACCTCCTTATTTCTCCCAACATGATCATCCTCCTTATTTCTCCTTTATGTCAATGAAATCCTTCTTGGGAGGATTTTCAAACCCAATGGGTTTCCTACCAAGAATGGGGAAATGTTCAAGCCATATGAAAATTTCTCCCACCTCAAACCATATGAGGGGATGAGAAGGAACCTTCATGGTAGTTGACCAACAAACCATGATGTTTGAGAGGGAAATCCCTCTCTCTTCCCCTACATTCTCCAAAAACCATCAAGCCATATGATGGTGGAGAGTAAAAAAAAAAACAAAAAAAACAACCAAGACTACATTATTCATACAAGCTTAACAACATAAAATTTCACACACTTTATTTATTTTTTCCAAATGCATAGCTATCAATACAAGCAACAACAAGGAAAGAGGGATTAAGAATCCTACCTCTATAAGCATCCAAAAAATCTAAGCTTTTCCACTTAATCCAAGCAATCCTCAAGCTCCCCAAAAATTCTCCAAGTCCAAAAAAAAATGAGGAAAAAGTCCCCTTCCTTCACCAAGAGGAAGAATATCAAGAGGAACCCAAAAGTTTCCTCACCAATAAGAAAATGACACGTGTCACCCTCCCTCCTTCCTCAAGTCAAAGATTCCCAAAACCCAATAAGTAAAAGTAAACTCACCTTTTAGCCCTTAACACCCAAAATACTAAAAATGTAATTAAAACAAAGTGGAGCAACTTTTAACAAAACACACTTCCCCATCCACCTTACATGGATGTGACCAAAGGAAGGAAAAATGGGAGGGAAACTCCCTCCAAACCTTGGAAATAAGCCCCCCTACATATTAGGTAGGGTCCAAGGGCCCATTTTCATGCTAAGTGAACTCCCAAACTAAAAAGTGGTCACTAAAAATGCCCAAAATAGCCCAATTTCGGGTTTGGAATACTTGGGCACAAGGGTAGAGGGTGTGGGGTCCACCCAAGGATCACATGTGGCCCCAATCCCTTCTATCAACACACACACACACATACCCAAAACCATCACTTAAATTAAAAAGATATTATTAAACCCCTAAACTAGTTTACTTAAATAAAACACACCCTAAACATAATTAATTTTACAAGACATAAATACATTACAATTGAGGGTTCACTCATGGTGCCCAATTAATGCAGCTACTCTAAGGCCTCAAACATTTAACATGGTTAGGACTCAGCCCGTGGGCTGCTTGTGCACAATTACGTAGCTGCCTTGAAACCCACTCTCCTATAACCTGTCACATGCACACTCATTGCACACATTAACCGCATCTGTCCAATACAATAACATCATCTACTCATCACAAAATTAATCAAACCTACAATATCCTAACATCATTATACAATTGATAGTGCAACACATACAATTATACACATAGTCCACCATGAATCATCCACATATATAATTACAACGACATACACCTATGCTAGCATGAGATTACCATTATTAAATCCAGAAAACTATATCATTGATCAACTCGACTAAAAGAAATCAACATCTAACCAATAAATCTCACTATCATGTAACTCTGTTAGTGTCATCAACATCATAAGGAATATATCAATATACTAATCTAGTCCAATTGGCGCTACGCACCCAAATACCATAATGTCCATGAGGATAAATAACATAGCATAATGTCCAATAATATATCAGAGTCTCAGTCAAAACATGTTTATGCATAAAGGAACCAATAGATAACTGGAGCGATAAAAATGTGGGCACTACAGTCCACTTTTTTGACAAATTGAACCTTGAATTATATAGTTTTGACATATCCCCGTTAGACAAAAACCATTTTGATGATTTTATTCGTTAGACCTCCAGCTCTAAATATTCACATTGTTTTTCAGAATTTCACTCTAATCACTAGGAAAATAAAGTTCTTCTACTTTCCCTAATTATGCAAATAGCCTAAAAGCTTAAGGAAGAAAACATATGTTTTGGGGTTGGCATTAAACTAGAGAATGTTCAAACAACTTATCTAGATTTCAGTCTTATTTTTGAGTATGTGTTGTACATGGCATAGGGTTTTATGTGAAATACTGAAGCCACTTCAAAATACTTTTTTTAAAGATAATTTTTATATTAATTTTTTGATATTTTTGCTCTAATTATCTTTGTTAATATTTTCTTGTGCTAATGTACTTAGAGTTTGATGCTCAAGGACCAAATAGATATTGTATATAGCCATTATTTTGTATTTTCCTGACTTGACTAGTATTTTATCCCATAACATCATACTCTAAGCTACTTCAAATCTCTTGCTAGGATTGAATTTTCTATATTTATTTATTTTCAAAGTGCTTTCTATATCGATCTTGCTTCCATTGTTTTTCTCACACTTCTTACCCTAGGTAGTTTGTTTTCTTCCCCCTCTTACATGCATGTTAGACAAATCTATTATATTCTAATTTCCTTACACTTACAAACCTAAATAGTTTTTTTTTCTTTCTCTACTTTTTTTATTGTTGTATAGGGCATGTGATTTGCATTGGTCAACGCAGTTAGTACGTGTAGAGTTCAAACAATATTAATTAAATTAATATCACAAATGCCATTTCAGACTAGATTTGATCTAAAACATGGATCTGTAAATACCCAATTCTATGTATTCTCCATATTTGGTACTTGATCTATAGGTTCTCAGTTGTTTCTTTCTTCATAAGATGGTTCGATCAGGGTGGGGGTGATCCGAACACCTTAAAATGGTGTTCCGGGCCATTATTGTTCTGTTTAGGGGATTTCTCAGTTGACGGTCACGTAACCACCCCAGCGGTGTGGTAACTACCCCCTCTATGCAGAGTGGAGGTTGCACAACTACCGTGGCAGTTTTGTAATCACCAGTCTACGTTAAGCGGTGGTCTTGTGCGAGATGGTTCCAAAATTAGGGATCTCAATAGTTGCAAATGTTTGAGCTTCCCAATAGATTTAGTTATCCTTTCCATGCGTCCCTGAGCAGAGAAACTATAAATACAAGGTTTTAGAAGCATTCAAGCAAGTAATTTTGGGTCAATTCTATTGTGAGCAAAGTTGGAGAGGTTGGAATTCTTTCTTGTTTGTTTTATTTAGGAGGAGTTCTTCATTTTTTGAGAAATTGTGAACAAGTAGATACAATTAGAGGGAGTGTTAATCCTTCTTGAAGGCCAATTAGTGGCAGTAAGTTGTATTATTGGAGAATTACATAGTGAAGGGGATCAAATTTTCTCACCAATTGGAGTTTTTTCCCATATTGGGTTTCTCTAGGATAAACCTTCACTCCTTGTCTCTCTTTTCTCAGTTTACAGTATAATTGTGGTTTATTATTACACATTATATTAGCTAACAAAGAACGTAACATATTTCATTCATTTTTCACAAGCATAGTGATATGTTTATTGTTAGAATTTAGCAATTTACAAATCAAATTGGTATTAGAGTAGTTAAGATTTCAGTTTTTGTGTGGTTAACTTGTGTTGAGATTGCAGTTAGATGCCCCTTACCCGAAAGGGAAAATAAAGTGGTGAAGGTAGCCTTATTCCTTTTTGAAGCAGAGATTTCTACAAGAAAGTGGAAGCAATGAATTCGAGAGATAGAGAAGATGTAGATGATAGCAGATAAGAATGTTTATAAAAGTTGGAGGCAAATGTGGCAAGTCTACCCAAAAAGGTGGGCAATATTTCCTTGTCCATAGGGAAATTGGATTCCATCATGGGATTACTCATGCAAAAGACTATGAAGAAGAGTTTCATGAAGAAGAGCCATCCCATGCCATTCCCACACCTCCTCCATTCAAAGTGTAGGCCATGATAGAAATTCAGCCTTATGATGGAGACGTGAATGCTAAGATTTCCTTTTCTCAGTTAAAATTGACCAAACATGCTTTAACTTCGTTTGAAATTTATGTTCATACATTGGCTGTTAAGAAGCTTCCTCTAATTACTAAGTGGGATGTTTTTAAGAAGATAATCAAAAATAAATTTTATCCTATTTTTTATGAGGAAGAGAGGTCCATGTGTTGGCAGTATCTCAGGTAGAAATAAGGCCAAAATGTGTAGGAGTATACTAGTGAGTTTCAGATGAAAGCTATTCAAATAGGGAAGGATGTAGTAGACCGGGACCTGTTGATGAAGCATATTGGTGAACTCCATAGCCACTTAAAGAGATCCATTCTCTTGGCCAAGCCAACACATGTAGATGAAGCTTGTATGCAAGCTCACTACTTAGAGATGGACAAGAAAAAGAGTTCATCTACCTCTCAACATGCTTCGAACAAACAAGGTGACACCAAGTAAAAGGATAAAAGAAAAGGAAAGGATAAGAAAAATGAAACTTCTGTTTCTAAAAATGATACTAAAATTCATTATGGGCATTGTGATGTTGACACTCATTTCGAGGAAAAATGTTGGAAGTTCTACCCAGAATTACATCCCTTCAAAAACAAGAAAAATAAGAAGAAGTCCATGACTTTCCTCCAAGGAGAGGAAGTATTTTTTCAGCGAAGATGTGGATGAGACTATGTGTTGTGCCTCCATTCGCAGAGAGGTATGTTTGGGTAGTAATAGTGTTATTCAAGAAAATTAACTAACAAATATTTTTCATTTAAAAATTCAAGTGAAGAAAACTAAGGTGGATACTCTTTTTGATACACGTTCTCAAGCTAATTTGGTTATTAAAGAGTTAGTGGACAGGCTAAAGTTAGAAACTTACAATCACCCAAGTCCATATTCTTTGGGTTGGGTAAAGAAAGGTGTAGACATAAAGGTTATTAAGAAGTGTAAGATCACTTTTGGTATTTCCAAAAAGTTTATTGATGAAGTTATTATGGACGTTGTTCTCCTTGATGTGTGTGGTGTAGTATTTGGCAGCCCATATTTGCATATCAGGGATGCTATCTTCGTGAAGCGAGCCAACTAGTACCACTTGGTGAAGGATGGTAAAAGCTATGTCATTTCAGCCTATTCAGGAGATTCGAAGATATCTTTGGTAAGTGCCAGTGAAGCCTGAAAGCTTATTAATGCTAGTGGTAAATTTGCATTAATTATTTTAAGGGATATGCCATATGATGAGATTGTTACATCTAAAACCACTTGTAGTGTGTTTTTTAATAAAGACAAGACACAAATAACATATTTGGTTCAACAATTCATAGAGATATTTCAGGAACCTATAGGGTTACCTCCAGTCAGGGAAATTGAGCACGAGATCCACTTGCCACCTGATAGTACGCTTCCGAACTTAGGATTATACAAGCAATATTTGAAAGATACCAATGAGGTAAAACAAAAGTTATAATATTTGATTGAACAAGGCATAATCCATCCTAGCATTTCTTCATGTGGTTCTCCTATTGTGTTAGTACCTAAGAAAGATGGTTCATGGAGAATGTGTGTTGATTATAGAGCTTTAAATAAAATAACCATAAAAAATAGGTATCCTCTGCCTCACATTGATTATTTATTAGATCAGTTACAACATGCTAAATATTTAAATAAGCTTGATTTGAAGTCTGTATATCATCAAGTGTAGATAAAGGAAGAGGACACTTGGAAGAGAACATTCAAGACTAGGAAAGGGTTATATGAATGGTTGGTACTACCGTTTGGGTTATACAATGCCCCAACTACCTTCATGAGATTGATGAATGAGGTAATGAGGCTATTTATTGATTCCTTTGTTATTGTGTACTTGGATGATATTCTGGTTTTTAGCAGAACTTTTGAGGAGCATATTGATCATTTGCGTCAAGTTTTGCAAGTTCTTAAGGATATCTGGCTTGTGTTGAATGAAAAGAAGTGTGAGTTTGCACAATAGTCACTTGTCTTTTTGGGACATGTGGTTGGAGATGGAGAGCTAAGGATTGATCTGGAAAAGATAGAGGCCATTCAAAATTGGCCTATACCATTAAGTTTGACAGAGACCAGGATTTTTGTGGGAGTAGTTCAGTATGTACAAAAGTTCATTAGGAACTTCTCTTCCATAGCAGTGCCACTACATTTAGTGATAACATGGGGAAAGACATTTGATTGGGGTAAGAAAAAACAAATTACTTTTGAAAGAAAATTGCATTTAATAAATGAATAATCTATAGAAGATAATACAACACAAGAGATATGGGGGGCCAAGATGCCCAAATAATCAATATATGCAGAATAATACCCTTAAGGTAGGGCAACACCATATAATGCTCCTTAAGGAAGGAGTAACTCCACAATCTCCCAAGATGGGAATCCACTTCGAGGGGGACACCTCCAATATACCTCTACCAAGTATAAGAATCAAATCCTGCATCCATGACATCCTCATAATGATACTCACATCCTTTAAATAGGATGGGTAACACCTAATCCCAATGTAGGCCAACACATTACCCAATACAACTAATTCTTATGTGAGCCCATAAAATTAACTAAGGGGATGTGTGTCACATGTCGGAATCTCCATCAACCCATATACATTATAATATTATATCCCATGTGAACCCATACATATAACTAAGGGGATGTGTGCCACATGTCGGCATCTCCATCAACCCATATATATTATATTATCATATCCCAAAGTACATAGCATTGCCTCCCTCTTTGACATGTTTTGTCCCCAAAACATAAGAAGCAGCCATATAATGAGTGCGCTTTAAATTATTGCACACTTATCGCCATGCTCGATCATCCAACCACCCATATGAAATCCTAATGGGTGATGCTGCTCCAAAACTGATTCCAGATTCCATTGTGCTCATCTAGTTCCATACTGGTCCATATGTGTTCCTTCTTGGCATCCATGCATATCCATAATTATTATTCCTATGATTCCATGTCATATAATTATTGTTCCATTGATTCCATGTATATCCATATGGATTTCTATCCTCATGTGTCCTAACATGGCTCCATGATTTTTTCCTCTCATGATGGTGTGGGTGTCGATATGGTGCCACCTTTTTATACTTAACCTTATCAACCTTTTCCTCAACTTTCTTGTCCTCTTCCACCTTGTTTGTTACTTCTTTTTTCTCTTGAGTAGAGAAATTATTTGTGAATTTATGTTCTTCATCCTCTCCTTCTGATTCATCCTTATTCCCTTCGTCACCATCTTCCAATTCATCTTCATGTGTATATCCAACATTATTATAATAGGGAAGTTCAAGTTTTGACTAGTAAAACTCCTTTTGAAACATGTTTTGGTTATTTTCCTAAGAGTTATTTTGATGTTGTTTTAAAATTACCATGTAGAGATGATGGTAAAGTGGAACTGGAGGTCCACAAGAATGAGAAGTTTATTGAGAAAATTTAGTAGATACACCTTCAGGTATAGAAGAGGTTGACAAAGTCACAGGCCAAGTACAAAACATGACATGATCAACATATTACTGAGCATTCCTTACTTTTTGGAGACAAGGTATGGTTTTACTTGAGCCGGGATAAGCTATAGGTAAAAGCTAAGAAACTCAATCCTCTTCAATATGTACCATTTGAAATTATGGAACAAGTGGGTAAGAATGCATTTCACTTGGATTTACCTCTTTATATGAAGATATATGCAGTTGTGAGTGTTGAAAAATTATGTATTTTCAAGCTGTCCATGTTGGATGATGAAGAAGGGGTAGTATTGCTTCTGCCTATTAAGGATCTTTCCCCAGACAGTCAGTTAGAATTGGAGGAAGATGTGGTTTTACAGTGGAAAGAGAGGACAACATGGAGAGGAGTGCAAGACATGTGGTTGATTGGGTTGAAAGGCCAATTACCTACCAAGGCCAAGTGGTATTCTAGAGAGAATGTAGGGAAGAAATTTCCTCACCTCATCAGTCCTTAAAGCTTTTAGGGACTTAAAAGCCTCAAATTGGGGAGATATAATCAAAAAAATGGATCTGTAAATACCCAATTCTATGTATTCTCCATATTTGGTACTTGTTCTATGGGTTCTCAACTATTTCTTTCTTCATAAGATGGTCTAGTCAGGTTGGGGGTGATTTGGACACCTTCGAATGGCGTTCTGAGCCATTATTGTTCTGCTTCGAATGGCATTCTGAGCCATTATTGTTCTTAGTTGATGGTGACGTAACCTCCCCAATGGTTACGTAATCACCATTCTATGCAGAGCGACAGTTGCGCAACCATTGGTTTGCGTTAAGCGGTGGTCCTATGTGAGACGGTTCCATAATTCAGGATCTTAATAGGTGCAAATGTTTGAGCTTCCTAATCAATCCGATTCACCTTTCCATGCATCCCTGAGTAGAGAAACTATAAATACAAGGTTTTAGAAGCATTCAAGCAAGTGATTTTGGGTCAATTCTATTGTGAGAAAAGTTGGAGAAGTTGGAATTCTTTCTTGTTTGTTCATTTAGAAGGAGTTATTCATTTGTTGAGAAATTGTGAGCAAGTAGATACAATTAGAGGGAGTGTTAATCCTTCTTAAAGGCCAATTAGTGGCAGTACGTTGTATTATTGGAGAATTATGCAATGAAGGGGAGCAAATTTTCTCACCCACTGAATGTTTCCCACATCAGGTTTCTCCAGGATAAACCTTGTCCCCTTGTCTCTCTTTTCTCAACTTATAGTATAATTGTGGTTTATTATTGCACATTATATTAGCTAACAAATAACGTAACATATTTCATTCATTTTTCACGAGTATAGTGATCTGTTTATTGTTATAATTCAGCAGTTTATGAATCAAGATTCAACAATTGTGTATTATGGTTTATATTTCATATTAGTATCCTTAACATATTTTAGGATTTTTGTTTATAAGGGTTTAATATAGAAGATATTATCTCTCTTGTGTATTTTTATGGATTAAATGTTTAGAAACTTAGAAATTTATTGGGAATATAGTGGTTGATGGATTCACATTTAATTGTTTTGGGTTTAGCTTTTATATTTATTTGATTTCTCTATGAACACTTTTGTAATGAAAATAGACACATCATTAAGTTTCATAAATGTGTTGTTTAGTGTATATAAAATTTGAGTTTTATACTTCAGGTGGAGTTTTGCATTGTTTTTTGCCTTGCATTCATTACATAAAATGAAATAAAAATTAAATGAAATTTGATGCATGTAGAGTTTAATATATATATTTTAAAATTTTAAAGGTTTTTGGCAGATCTTTTTTTTAAAACAACTCAAAAATTGTGGGCTGTAAATTCCTATGGAGGAAGTCAAGGGAGAGGAAATGAAAAAAGGTAAAAAAATTGTTTACTTTAAAACTTGTTTATGGTTTGTAATTTATATATACTCACATAGTTCTTTTGGTTTTATTGCTTAAGTTATATGCTTATTAGTACAACCATAATTCTTTTTGAAGAAATTATTTATTATGATTTTGTTGTGTAATATCAACAAGATGATGGTTTGCATAATGCGTCTATTCTTTCATAAAAATGTAGTTCTAAATCCCATATTTTGGTTTTTCATATGATTTTATGTTTGACATAATTAGAAACATTGTTTGTTAATTTTTTAGTTCCATCTGAATTGTGCCTTTGAGATTTTTCCATTGGTGCCTTGAATTATTCTTGCCAATGGTGTCTGTAAGCATATTGCATTTGCAAGTTGAATCAATTATACAAAAACCATGAATTTCATCCAACTTTTATCCTTGTATGTATAAATATGCCAAACCCATTTAACAAAAAAACATCTTGTAAGCATATTGCATTTGCAAGTTGAATCACCTATACAAAAATCATGAAATTTATCTCATTTTTGTCTTTGTATGTATAAATCTGCCAACCCCTTTTAGCAAAAACATCTTGTAAGCATATTTCATTTGCAAGTTGAATCATCTACCAAAAAAACATGAAATTTGTTTTACTTATATCAAAAACATCTTGTAAGAATTTTGCATTTGCAAGTTGTGTGTATAAATCTGCCAAACACATTTATCAAAAACTTCATGTAAGCATATTGCATTTACAAGTTGAATCACCTACACAAAAACCATGAAATTCATCCAACATATATTCTTGTATGTATAAATATGCCAGCCCTATATAGCATAAACATCTTGTAAGCATATTTCATTTACAAGTTGAATAACCTACAAAAAAATCACAAATTTCATCCAACTTATAGCCTTGTATATATAAATATGTCAAACTCATATAACAAAAACATCTTGTAAGCATTTTAAATTTTCATGTTGAATCATGTACATAAAAATCACGAACTTCGTCCAACTTATATCCTTGTATGTATAAATATACCAAACCCATTCACAAAAACATCTTATCAGCATATTGCATTTCCAAGTTGAATCACCTATACACAAATCATTATCTTGATCCAACTTATATCCATGATTTATTCTATCTCTTTCTCTTCCTCATGTATTGTTGGCCTCAAATTCCAATACAGGTGAACAATTTACATCAATATTCTTCTTGAATTAACAAAGATCAATTTATCTTTCAGTGCCATTTTCTCTTATATTCTTGTATGTATAAATATGCCAATCCCATTTAGCATAAACATCTTGTAAGCATATTGCATTTGTAAGTTGAATCACCTATGAAAAATAATGAATTTCATTCAACTTATATCCTTGTATGTATAAATTTGTCAAACTCATATAACAAAAACATCTTGTAAGCATATTAAATTTGCAAGCTGAATCATCTACATAAAAATCATGATCTTTTTTCAACTTATATCCTTGTATGTATAAATATACCAACCCCATTTGAAAAAACATCTTATAGGCATTTTTCATTTACAAGTTGAATCACCTATACACAAATCGTGATCTTGATCCAACTTATATCCGTGATTTCTTCTATCTATTTGCTCTTCCTTGTGTAGTTTTGGCCTCAAATTCCAATACGGGTCAATATACTACTTGAATTAATAAAGATCAATTTATATTTCAGTGCCCTTTTCTCTTAAGGTGAAAATATTCTGTTTGAAATGACAAAATCATTTAGAAATACTCTTTTCCGTGTTAGCTTTCAGTTCAATGTTGTCATGATTATTATATCTATGAGCTGCTAGACATTGTTTGGAAGAGATAAGGAAAATGGCCGTTTTATTTTTAATATATCAGACGGAATAATTAGCATGCTGGTAAAGTGTGATAAAATATCATTGGTAGGTATTAAAATGTCAACTATATTTTATCCAATAATTACTTTCTTGGATGGTATCCCTGTGACTAGACCCCTAAAAAGTGCCAAAAACCAAGAAAAGTGAATTCTTTGTCCTGTTTTAGTTTTTGGTTTACCTTTAAAGCTTTTATGTTGTCTCCAATTTCCATCATTCCCTTTTTGTTTATGCTACATATATTAGTACTATATCACATGATAATATAAATGGGACCTTGAGTTTATATCATGTATCAAATGACACAATTTGTTTTAGGAAAAAAATTTGTACTGTCATTAAATAATGAAATATTTCTTACATGTATTTGGTATTCATTCAAATAGAATATTGTAGTGACAATACCACCCAAAATAATTGTTCGTCATCTACAAACATAGCAAGGATTAAAAACAACAATGACAAAAAAATAAAAAAATAGAGTTTTTCATATGCCTTATGCCAATTGAGTTTAATTTCTTATCTTTTGGACTGTTAAACACTTAAAGACTGTTCTTTAGAGCCTTGACCACAAAAATTTCCATGAAAGCATGAGGTGTTGGTGTAATAAAACTAATCAACGTCTGTTTTTTGAATGGTTACTATCACAACATCACATCTATTTTTTTTTCAAAATGTATGTATGTTTTTTTCCTTGGGAAGATGGAGGAGAGGGATTTATTAAGTCTTACAATCTTATCCATGATTAGAACAAGTTTTAGGGTGGTTTGTAAGTTTCATATTTGGTGATCTATTATCTCATTTATTTTACATATCCTGATTGTAATAGGTTTTTTGCATTTCTCTTTTTTATGAAGATGCAGGGTTTTTTTCTCATTTCCTTAATAATAATGTTTTGTCTGCTAGATTCTTGATTCAACTCAAGATCTTTTTCATGATCATGAATGCTTTAAACTTGTATGGCCATTGAAGAGTGAGAAGGATCTCCTTCGACATGATCATATTTCAGTAAGACATTTATCTCGATTTCACCTTTCATTGTTTATCAATAATTTTATCAAGATTATTTTTTTTTACTTTATGAATATGTTGAATTTCCCTTTAGCTATATTTATTGCAATGTATAGATTTTGTGTTAAATATCCATCTTCTAGTCGAGATTAACATGTAACTTTTATTTTCCCCCATAGATGGAAAAACTACACCCAGAATTCCGAGTTGGTCTAGATGCATTGAAAAAGTTTGTTTTTGGAAGAAGGCCAAAGCGGGTTGGGTCAACAATCATAACTGACCTAATACTGGCAGGGCTCACTCGATCATTCTTTGATGATATTGTTGCAGGGGTTGTGCCAACAATTGTGATATCATGGTAGGTGAATAATCTTTCACCTGTGAACTTTGTTACATCTATCCATATGGTATTTTTCATATTGGTTTGTATGCTTAAAATGCTTGTTACGAGATTATTGGTTCTTCACGAGTATTGGAATGCCAAATTTGGTAATTGTAAGGACTTTGCAACAACACATAACATATACCATATTATCATCTTTATTATTTTAGGAACTGAGTCAAGTTTTTATTTACTATTTCTATTTTGGAGTGCATGGTTCTGATTGCTTTAATTTTTTTTCACCCTGGTTTTTCCCATCTTATTTTGGAAGTATTGTATTAATTAAACAAAACTAACTAATCTAGCTAGAAAAATATATACCTGCAATGTTAATCATGCCATTAGTATCATTATTTTCAAAGATAAGCATATCTAATTTTCAAATATTAAGTATCATATGACTGTTGGCCTTTTAACCCTCTAATTATCATTCTTGATTTAACATTGACAATCTAGTTTGGAATTTTGAGCTTCTTGTATTGCTTACATAGCTTTGAGACTATCACTCTACCCAAAAAATGTTGCCAAATATAATACTTTTAGTTTTCTTGATATTTTAGAAAGCATTAAGAGATGGCTAGAAATCTATTGTGTTTACTTTTTCTACGAAATACTAGACTCACTGCTCATATTATACAATTCTTGTACATCCATTTTTTTAAGACTTTAGGAACAAGGATTTTTTTTACATGTTTTTCTCTATTCTAAATTAATATAATTTAGAACACACATTCTATTGCCAACCCATCTCATAGTAGAAAACCATATGCAACTGTAATGACTCGATGAAACACTGATCTCTCATTCCATCAATCGGTATTAAACCGATCTCTCATGTTAACTTAATAATGTGTATAATATGTATAATTGGTTCCTTTACCCTATTAGGGGTACCCAAGTGTTTTGTCTAAGAAATCTATCTGAATATCTATTACTGATATTCATCTGAAATCTTACATCTTAGACTAGGTGGCATAGGACAACACAACTAATAACTTGCGATACTTTGGCCAAAGTTTTTAAACATGTTTACATTCCAAGATGACATACTCGTTGAAAGGAATATGTCCTTCACCACACTTGTTCTGTTATCTAGAATGGTATTTCCTTGACTTCTGTCAACCGAACCTGATTCAATGTTTCACACTAGAAAAGGGAAGCAACATGCACTAGTGTGGAAGACTACTCATGGTGACTAAGGATTCATAGACATACTCAATCGACTTATGTTGATTGGGGTGTGTCTAGTTACCCTAAGTCAACATGAGTTGACCTCAACACTAAATCATGTTTCTGTCTCTGTTTAGGGTGGGGACCATGATCCAGTCTTCCACTTATGTCAACCGAGTTAATCGAACTAAGTGAGGTGTTGAGGCATAACAAGCTGCATCATAGTATCCTCGTAAAGACCCTAGTCATTATGAAGGTACTATGCAATAGATGCTATGTTCCAACATCCAACTGAGTTTCCTCAACTGGACTAACATACTTAAGATTATAATTTTATTAACCCAATTAATTATTATCTTAAAGATTAACGATAACAACACTTTAAGGGTCAACTAAGCTTCATTTAACCTATGAAGGTTACAAGGTGTAAATTACACGAGAGGTAGGTATGCAGATAAAATATGCTTTCCTAACCATTCTAAATTCATGCTTATGTTTATCTTAATCTTATTTGTCAATTTCATATGTCGTCATGATTGAATTTAATGTTATGAAAGTGCGATCATTAGATCTTTTACTTCATTTTTTAACTTATAACAAGGTTATTGAAACTTTTACTTTATACTTCATAATTGTGAAGTCTAAATATTTTTATTATCCTTTTCAAGCATTCATCTTTCAATTGCATAAATTTGCTTAAGCAAAGCACAACCAACCATCCTCATAATTTAATCATAACACCTAACAAGATCTCAAATAAATCTCTTTGTTTAATTACAAGGAGAAATATCCTTTTTCCTTTAACAAGGACTAATGTCCCAATTAAGAAAATATATCACATATGCTTAAACACAACAAAGAATTCATACTATATTATATAATTCAATCATATTCCCTTTTTTTACTATTTAAGGATCCATTCAAGAGTATCAACTTAGTTGTACCCCCTTTTATATGAAAATAGATCAAAAAAGTTTTGTGATCCCATATCACATAAATATCTAAACTGCCCCTCCCTTCATGAATGATATTACATAATAATATATCAAAATTTATGCTAATGAAACTATCACAAGAAAAGTAGTAATCAGTAATCATCAAGCCATTCATTTATCAAAAAGGAATGAATTGCTCACATAACTTAGGAATAATTCAAGGATTACAAAAATTTCATTGCATCAATATAAAACTAGTTTTAATACATCTTCTTTTCTTGAAAAAATGTACATTTTAAGTAATGTCGCTACATAGTCATCATAATAAAGAAAAAAAATTCTTTAGTAAAACTGATGTAACTTTCTATATGTCTTTTTACTTTCATCTTTTATGAAATCCATCTGCAAAATTGTCAGCACGAGTTAGTTCATATAAACTAAGCATGATAAGCGCTATAACATTAAAATAATGTTATTTTTTAATAATTGTTTCATAAAAGGAACCCTACTGTTAATGAAACAATTCCGTAATCACAAATAAAATTAACAAAAGGATTTCCCAAAAGATTACAAAACCAAGAAGGAGAGAGAAAGATCATAAAATCTACAATAAGTATTGTTTAAGTAAGAACTAATCAAATCAACGTAATTAATTCTATCTCAACCACAAATATGAACTCATTACAACCTGCTAGTCATCTAAAAAAAACATAAATAATAAAGAAGAAATTCATATTTCAAACTTAATCTTAACTTATAAATCCAACTTCTAACTTAATTTTAACAACTCAATCTATTTTTCTTAATCAAGAAGAAGTACAAGGATATAACAACTTCCTTTTAATAATAAGTTTGTTGTTTTATAAATTCAAAATGTTAACAATCTGTATTATGACTGAAATATCAAACAAGAATCCAAGTATCATTTCATCAAACAATATATCCTAGCTTAGGCTCAACTCAGAGTCTAAGAATAGGAGTGATCAAGTACAAATCTCAACATTATAAGTGAGAAAGGTTTATCCAACAAAAGCTTAAAAACAAGACCAAAATAACTCATTGTATAAGTTCCCTACAAACCTGAACTCATTTCAGAGTTAGGATCTTAAATGATCAATACATAAATAACATTTAGGCTTCCCAAAAACAACCATATTTGTAGAGATTCCCTAAAGGTCCGCAATCAATTCTGAGTTTAGAACTCAATGCTACAGTCATAGATAATGCCATGTAGTCCTTTATATATCAACAATCAACATAACTATTATTCCAAATGCTAATGTAAGAAACATAATAGTCAATTCCAAACTTTTTACTAGTTCAAAGTCTTATCCAAAATATTGAACTCATCTTAATGAAAGGATCATAATAATGAATGAAACAACAAATTTCATAACAACACAAGATTCCAACCATCCCAAGGGAAGTCATACACAAGATCCAACTGTATCACGGTCATGAAGAAGACATGATAACACAAGGTTCCAAGACAGTAAGAATTACAAATGAGAAAGAAAAATCTAATACACGCCTACATAATCCCAAGTTCCACAAACCCAATATTTGGAAATAACTCATAAAATAGTGTTCATTAGATTTAAGAATACTTCCCTCCCAGAAGGAAATCTGGGTTTAACTAGACCACAATAATATGAAACCATTAAGATTTATCACCTAGCTTTGAACACGCAAAACCTAACAGTTCTTCCTTATGTAGGCCAACCCAACATGGGTTCGAGTTCTAAGTAACATAACAACAAAGAAAAGAAGGAGAAGAGTACCAGTCTGAGCTACTATGTTGGTTCACCCGATAAGGTTGTAACTACCCAAACAAAGAAGGGCAGAGAGAGAGAGAGAGAGCATAAGAACAATCTCCATTCAATAAAATGCTTACCTAGGATCAAAAATCCTTGTAAACTTTCTAAAATCAACAAGATATACTTAGGAAACCACAATCCTAGAATGGGTTTTCAAAATATGATTTAAAGAAAAAATAATAGAACCAAAAAATTCCATAAGAATACTTTTCTATTTGACTTCCGTCAAGAGATACAATCACCCAAATAAGGTTCTAAAAAAGAAGAAAAATATTTTATACAGTTACCATTTAGGGAAGAACCCAAAATAAGTGTATCCGAGATCTAACAAGCTGCATAATATAGTCACGAAATAATTCGAGCAAATATAGTTGGTCCCCACTGCCATCAACAAACAACTAGACCAAAAAAAAGAACACAAGGATTTCCTTAAGTCACAGGCGTATTTCTCAAACGACTATGACAAATTCCACCTATAAGGTTAGTCTCCAACCATTACTAATATGGAGATATTTTAAAGCTAAAATCTACAGATTTTAACAAAAACCATACTACTATTAATGCATACACAATACCCAGTCAAGGTATCCATTAAACATAGAAACAAACAAAAATTTGTTTCAATGCCAAAGAAAGTTCATATGCGAATAACTTAACACATTTTCTGTTCAAATAAAACAACCTAGATTCACAATAATACAACACACTCATCATCATAAAGCATCCACGAAACCAAGTCTAAATGCCATGGAAGTAAGGAGAAGAAACATAAAACCAGAACCAGAAAGTTCCAAAAAGAGAAGAGTTCTTTTAATGAAGACATTTAAATATAAGTAGAATATTTAAAGAGATAGGGCCTATTATGCCTGATAGAGCTCATGTAATCTATTCCTTGTTGAAAATATTCAAGCAGAGCCTCGATAGAAAATTTCCACAAAAATGCCAAAGACCAAGCTCTAAAACTTTCTTTTCCTTCTTCTTATAACTTCCTCACTTAATTCTCGTTACCATCACCGCCATGTAAGGTGAAATAAGCATGCATAGATTCAAACTAGAGGTTCAAAAATGAAATCCACATGCAGAGCTACAAAGCTCACAAAAACCAAATGAACAATAAAAAACTGAAAAACCATTTTTTCTTCTAACTTCCCCTATTTCCTAGGCTATTTTTTGCAATTGCCTAGATCAATTAATGCAAATAGGACTGAAAGAGTCCTTCCTTATATCATGCCTCCACCAACTCATGTTTTGTTATTACCAAGTTTAAAATTCCACGCAAATAATAATTTAGCAGAGGTGCCAACTAAGCCTCCACTAACCTTTCATGCACTTGCAAAAATTGGCGGCAACAAAGAGTTTAAAGCCTCATTTAATCCTCTTAAATACTTAGAGATTAGTGCCACTGACATCCCTTTGTATTTCTTCCATGTCATCCCTTTAGGTTAGTCCAAGTCTTAGGTTAGGTTTACAAACATTATATTACAAACCAACTTAGGTCCTTAGGTTAGTTTATTAGTTTAGTCTAGGTTTCTCTTTCTAATAAACAAAAATAATAATAATATCATCCAGTTTAACTTAGGATAAGCTTACAACTTAGGAACTTAGATTTAATTAGGTTCCCTTAACAGTTATTAAAATCATACCAAAATAAGAATCAAAATGACGTCCACAGATCACATAAGAAGGACATGAGCAGTAGAGGTTACCAGTGATCCCATGATAGCCAGGGTTCAGAAATCCAATATTTTTCCCCTCGGTCAAGATGACCTTGACTTCATGAAATCAAAAGCATGCCTTGGATTAATGAAATTGATGCAATGTATAGCTATCCTACATTAGAAACCATAAAGACTAAAGCATAAGTTCAAAGTTCAAATGCAATAAATACTATGAACGAGTTCAAGCTGAATCTATTTCTTCTATCCACATGCAGTGAACATTCAACCTAAGAAGAAACGAAATACTTCATTCTAATTTTAGAACAAACTTGGTAGGATTTTATCTATTTTGAGAAGATTGTTGATAAGAGTACACCGTCTTCAAACAAGAATCACATATCAACATTTGCAACTTCGAGTTCAGAAGCCATCATAGATATCAACCATGTTTGAAGCATTACAATTCTAATACTTGAATTTTCTCATATAGAGCATAGATGAAGGTTAATTTAAGAGAGCTTATGATTAATCACAATTGTTGGAAGAGGTGTTACTTTCTTTGTAAGAGTGTAAATTTTAAGCATATTATTGTGTTCTGGGATGTTTCTATATATCAAAACAATATTCTTGTGTTATCTTTACATCATTGAATTTGATATTTTCCAGATAACTCTATAAAAAGCATACCATACTCTGCTACAAAGGCCGTAGTTGTCTTTAATGATAGTGTAGGGGGAGAAGATGGTCCATATTTCCTTAAAGAAGCAATTTGAGGTAAACATCAAACGTGGTTATAAATGGTAGCACTTCTTCGTAAGTGTGTAAATTTAAGCATATTGTTGTGTTCTGGGATGTTTCTATGTATCAAAACGACATTCTTGTGTTACATTTGCATCATTGAATTTGATATTTTTCAGACAGATTTATAAAAAGCATACGAGACCGTGATACAAAATCCCTAGCTTTCTTTAATGATGGTGCTGTGGGAGCAGATGTTGCAGGTTTAGGAAGATGGTCTTGATTTCCTTGAAGAAGCATTTTGAGGTAAACATAAAACATGGTTGTAAATACTTCAGTTTCCAAATATGCTTGCTTTACAATTTTGAGCACAATTTCTCAATTTCAAGATAATATTTGGGAACAATAAAAGGTGTAGCTCTAAAGAAAAGTAAATATATCAAATGGGGTTATGCAAGTTATATTAGTCTTCATTTATAGTGTTTTTAATTTTTTTGTGCAATGTTATTACACATAATCTTCACTAGAAATGTACTCCCCACTCCTAAATATGAAACTTGACGGTGGCTAAAATACTTTCTTTGATCAGTAATAAACTGTAGTACAAGATTTTTGAGGGTTACTTTAAGTACACTTAAATCCATGCTTTGAGTTTGAAGTGGTGACCATCCATTCCAGTTTTATTGCCAAAAGTTGATGAAGAGACCATTTCCAACAAGCTATGTGAGTTGTTTAGAAATAATACCCACACAAAATCTTTGTCAAATATGTACTCCCCACTCCCAAATATGAACATTGAATGTGAATAAAATACTCTCAAAAATAGACTGTATTTCTTGATTTTGGAGGATTACTTAAATCTGTGCTTTGAAGTGACGACTCTCTATTCCAACTACATTCTCAGATGTTGATAGAGTGACCATTACAAAGAAGCTAGACAAGATATTTAGAAAGAACACCCATACTAATTTTAAGATGTTTGGCCCTCCCTAAAAGGCGTGATTTTTATTTAGTTACTAGTGGACTATCTGTTGGGTATATAATTATTTTACTGTATAATATTGCTCCAAATAGCCTAAGTTTTTTGCCAAATATGCAAGGTGCTTCATTTGGCAAGAGCCTTATTGAAATGAGAGAGACTGTGGATTGCTAGGCTGACAATTGTTTTCCTATGAAACAAGAAGATATTTATAATTTATACTGAGTTCCCAACCCTTACCAAAGACATTTATACCGAATTGATACCAAAGTGCACTCTACATTCAAAGGAAGAAAATACATTTGATTTAAAGGGATTACTTGTAAATCTATTTTTAGTAACTAATTTTATCTGTGAGTAACTACAATTTAGCTTTGAGTCCAACGAGATAAATTTGTTTGTAGATGAAAAACTTAGATACCTATACGACAGTATATAAGGATAGATACAGATACAATACATATCTGATATAGATATGGCCTTGGATATGGCTTGGACATGGCTGAATACATCTAGAGATGTATCAGGCTGTATAAAGACCATCTAGGCTGTATCTTGGGCGTATCCAAGGACAAAAACAAAATTTTCATTTATTTTTTAATTTTTTTCAATATTAAAACATAAAATGGATCATTTATTTACAGAAAAACTACGAAGTTTTTACAAAAAAAAATTATGAAACCCTACAAAAAAAATAACATGTTTTGATCTTGGGAACAAATCTGACCAGTGGGGAACAAATACAATCGACTCAAATACTCTTTATCTGCTCACTTATAGACAAATTAAATTATGGACAAATAACGATTGTGACAGAACATGTAAGTCCCACCACAAATCTAATTATCAGTTTTGTGCTAAGATCAGTTGCTCTTGATATACATGCATCTTCTTTTTAAATTATCACGTGAAGGTTCAGACCCTGCTGCATTTTGTTTTTGCTTAAGATCCCTAAGGAGAAGGCCCTATCCTGCAAAAACACTTTCCGAACTAGTCCATGATATTTAAAATCATCAATGGACTCTCAGAAAATTTTTAATGCACATTATTGTACTTCCATATATTAAAACTTAGATTCATACATATCTATTTAACTACTATATACATCATTTCCCAAAAATCAAGCAAAAATTGGGAAGCCAACAGACTGAGACAACCAAGAGATAGAAACCAGTCTTGGCACAAAAAAAATTCATCTGCACTCTCGATTCCATGTTAGCTCCAGACGACATCTCTGCAATAATTTCCACCTATGAGTCACTGTGGGGCAGTGAGGAGGAGGGAGAGCAAGATAAAAAACACTTAGGCATCTCCACTTTGGCATTCGCAGGAAGATCCAAACCTTGGATTTCCAAAAAGGCGTCAAGCCCTTAGAAGAGAGATTGAATCCCGTGCGCCATAACATGAATATGGAATTGCAAACTAATCAACCTCTCTTCCAAATTCCCAAGTCTTTATGCAAAATGAACTGGCCCGATGAGTTTGACAGGATATTAGCAGCACTTAAATCCTGAACTACGTCAAAGACGTTGTGACACCCAACCGACTACCTAGGATCACACATAAGCTTCTGTATCATATTACTAATGTCGCCCTCTTCATCTTCTACTTCAAAATTATCTTCCACTATCCATAATTTCTCCAACTAGCAATGTATCACAACATTTTTAATTCTCCCACTCATCTAATCTGTAAAAGAATATCCCATAGACTCCCCAGTTTGAGCCCGATGCCTCTTCCATCTCGGCCCCACAACCATATCATCCTTCGATGCCATGTGGAAAGAACAGGAAGCTATGCCAAACCAGAGGGGAAGGAAAACAAGCACGTAGGGAAAGAAAAAGAAGCAAGGGGATAAACATCACCTCACCACCGCCTGGCCTTTAATAAACATACCTCCACTAGAAACAATAAAAACTTCATGCTTGCCAAATCCCTAAATCTCTACCAAAATCTTTCAACTCAACCGACATCATGCCAAGAGGAGAGGAAATAATTAGAAGGCAGCCTTCCCAATCATATACCTCCTTCCACCAACGTCATACGAGCATCCCCTACCAAAAGTGTCTGAATATCATTTGTGAAGCTCAACTCCCAAGATTGGTAACTCCAATGCTCAATGATTGCTTTTTCTTCTAGTTTGAAGGCTCTCATTGAGGCAATCATGATTTCTCTTCTGAATTTTTTCTCCAAACTACTCAATTTGGCATGGACAATCTATCCCACAACAATGTAGATAGGTTCCTACCTTTATTAAAGATGGGGAGGGCCCTCTTTTATTAAGTTATTCATATTTAAAAGGATAAGAAAATGTCTAGAGGAAATGATTTAGGTCAATTTTTTACATTATTCAATGTGAGGAGCTTATCAACATAATTTAACAATATTTCATAGTTGTGAAATATATTCCCAACTCTAATGCTCAATGATTTCTTTTCCTTCTAGTTTAAAGGATCTCATTGATGCAATCATTATTTCTCTTGTGATGTTTTTCTCTAGACTACTAAATTTGGACAATCTATCCCACAACAATGTAGACAGGTTCCTACCTCTATTGAAGATGGGGAGGGCCCTCTTTTATTAAGTTATCCACATTTAAAAAGATAATAAAATGTCTCGAGGAAATGATTTAGGTCAATTAGATTGACCTAAAATATTGTAATCTTAAAAAAATGATATTGTAATAAAAATATATTTTTCTTGGAAGGGGCCAAAACCCCTTTTGATAACCTGAAGGAATGACAATTGGCCATATCCAATTGTGAAGGTTTGTGTTTCCTAAAGAATGAAAGGGGTGGCCAATGGGCCATGATCATTCCTTAGGGTCTCATGTCTCTTACTTTTTGTAAATTTTTTTATAGTTATAGATTATACTAAATTTGAGTGTTAATGATTTTTTTAATATGATAAAATAAGTTAATAATGCAAAATATTAATAAAAAATCACATTGCAAATATGCACTCTTTTGTGACACTTCCCAAATAATTACAAAAACTCACTTGATAAAGAACCTCCCTAGACATTATAAGGACACATCACATTATTCAATGTGAGGAGCTTATCAATCAAATTTAACAATATTTCATAGTTGTGAAATATATTCCCAAATCCAATGCTCAATGATTGCTTTTCCTTCTAGTTCGAAGGCTCTCAACAATCATTATTTCTCTTGTGAAATTTTCAATGAAAAATAGTATTCATTAAAAAATGATGTTACCACAAGTATGAAATTGACTCCATAAAGGCCCTCCCACTTCATGAATACAATTATTAGAGATGAAAAATCACATTTGTTAACTTGGCACACTAGTTTTAATGATCAATAATATTCATTTACTATTTCAAAATTATGGATACATTATTATAATATTAATATTTATTTATAATTATTAATAATGTTGTGTGTGTGTGTGTGTTTTATGTCATGTCTTCGGTTATGTGGTAGTAGTAGTAGGTAAAATTAATTGGTCAAGGTTATAGGTTAGCTAGGTATAATTCAAAGTAATAAGCTAGTTAGGTATAGGTTAGGGGAGGCTATATAAGCTTCCACCTTCATGTGCTTGGCCTTGTTAGTAGAAAATAAAAAATTCTCGAAGCTAAGAGAAGCTTATCATTTCATTTTTATTTTTGATTTATTCAAATTCTTCAAAGGAAAAACTATCATTGTAAATTCTTTGTTATCATAAGGCCAACTTCAAGATTTTAAAATTACTGATAACAAAGACTAATTTGAAAAATTTACTCAAGGTAATTGTTGTTATAAATAATGATGAAAAGAAAAAGCAAATAATGCGATTTTATTTAGCTAATTGAGAAACCATTTTAAAAAATGTATCAAACATGTTAGTAATAACCAACAATAATAAGAAAATAAGAAATGGTACAACTGTACAATGGTATTGTTGGAATAGTCTGACCAACGTCCCTGAGTGTGCACCAACTGTACAGAGGCGGTATGAAGTGTGCGCCAACTGTACGGAGGTGGTAGTAAACTTGAGCACTTGGTGGTCCCTTCCTCATGCTAGGCTAAAGTTTATCGAGGTTGGTAGAGACTATGCTAAAATTGTAATATGTAATGATTCCTCTAATGAACTAGAAAAAACAATAATAAGAAAATATGTCAACATCATAAAATTTGTGACTTTACTACAAAATCCCTTATGTTATGAAACCTCTTGTTGTTACAAATGTCAAAATAAATCCTCGCAACTTCAATTACATGATCACCTCCTAAGGTCATATTTGTCGACCATATTCTTCATGATATTAGGGTAGGGTTTAACTCATCTGCAAGCAACATTCAATCTGAAATTGTGGCAGAGATAGATGTTGAAAGGAATATTCTATACCCTAGATTTTGGGGTGATCCATTCATCTCTAAGTTTCAATCCACCATTTGGTGAAATTGATAGAGAAGTTTTAGATATTTGTCAACTATCTCTAGTCTGGGTAAGATGGAATGTGTGGACCCCTTGTTCCAACAAACCTTTTAGGGATGATTACAAAAGGAAAATCCTAGAAGTTTAAAAAACTTTTTAAAGGTCCCACAGTCAACAATATTAGACTCTCTAGAAATAGCAAACAAAAATTAAAGAAATGGATTTGGCTAAGATGAAAAAAACCTCTAGATGTCCTAGGGAAAGCCAAAGCATGTGATTTTGTTATTCAAGAATGAAGTAGAAAATTCAAAAATTTAAAATTTCTCGGGAGATGAGAAAATTTGGTTTTAAAATAAAAGGGATGAAAATTTATTCTAGGGGAAGGTCTATTGGCTATAGGGAATTTCCCTCAACGATTATTTTAGATATAAATGGAACATTGTGTAGTACTTGGTTAAAAAGGATATGGCCCTATAAAAATGACCCAACAACAAAGGGCAATATTGATATGTCGCGTGATTCTGAGAATCACCTAACTAAAAATCTTAGCAAATATATCAATGAAATAATTTCCATTGATTTATTTGACTGTGTCAAAGGAAAAATATCAAATATTAGGAATTTTATGATCATTGGTTGCTTTGTTGCTATATCTCTCTTTCTCGACCCTTAATGAATGTCTGGACAAAAACTAGCGGCCCTTTGGTATTGCCAATTGTATTTTTGGTCAGGGATATTTAGAGGCATCATTTTCTTCAGAATTTAGATGTAGGCAAATAGGTTCCTCTAGACCATGGTATTATAATGCAATTCATCTATTTCTCTATCCTTGGTATGTAGATCCTTTAACCATTGATCATGTTTGAATGATCATGTCCTAGAAATTAACATTCCCTTCCTCCCCATGCATATACCCATTGCATCTCATACTTTTCAACCCCCTCATTTTGAAACTATAATTTGTGTCAAAACTTATATCCCTAGTTACCTCCCAAAATCCATTCTCCTTCACTCATTGTTGGGTTTTTGATTTAACCCATTCTCTTTTAGATTCCTAACTCTTTCCTCTTACCATATTCCTCCTCATCTTGAATACTAATTTGTACAAATAGAGGTACACCAAAATCTAGTATAGAAGGTAATCCCCATTCTAAAACCACATTAGTCCTTGTTCAAAATTCTTCCCTACTCATGCTTCTTCCCATTGTATGGGACCTCATCCATAGAACAAAACTCTTTCTTTGGAGTAGGAATTTCCAAGAGCTTTTGTAACTTTCATGGTGAGAAATTCTTCATTTAAAGAGGAAGGACTACCTTTGGCAATATTGAGGACTTTAGTGAACACAAAGAAGAGTCACACCTTAACTAACTTTCCAAGATTTGGTCAAATCCCTTGATATATCTCATGTGGAAGATATCCCATAAGCTCCCTCTCCTACGATTTTGGGGATCTACTAAACTCATGCATTGATGAAAATACAAAATCAAGAAGAAATCAAAGAAGGGGTGGCCCGTGGGATTAGTTTGAGCATGACAAGATACAAGAGACAAATGTGGTATTCAAGATTTAAGGATCAAAATACCATTAAAGAGTATTTATTAGTGTGCAAGGGGAAGATCCCTCCAATATAAAAATAATACACATCATGGAATGTTAAGGGACTTAATTCCTCTAACAAGTATATGCAAATATATAATAAAATTTGAAATCATGCTCCAGATTGAATTTTCTTCTAGGAAACTAAAGTGAAAGCAAATGTTTTCAAGGACTTAGTAAATAAGATATGATGTGTATGGGAGGACTTAGTACATAAGATATGATGTGTATGGGGGGATTATTTAATGTATGTTGAAGGAGCCTTTACTGGACTTGGAATAGTATGAAACCTTCGTGCCTGCAAATGTAATGTTGTGATTCTAAGCAAGAGTTGGATTTTCTATGACATTTAAGCCTACAATGAGGATTTACAAGCAAGAGTAATCAATATCTATGGCCTCAACCACCAAGAAATTAAAAAATCTATTTCATAATGGGTGACCTAAATGAAATTCTTTCTAGCCCAGAGAGGTTATCTTGAGGAAAATGCATCTCAAAAAGACTTCAATCTATTTGTCAAGGAATGAAACCTCCTTGATATCCCCAGTATAGAGGTGAGTTCAATTTATTTGTCAAGGAATGCTTTTGCCACATAATAGAGAGTTTGGACAGATTTCTACTATATGATCATTGGATGCTAGATGCATGGACTATGGAAACTAGACTTTTACTAGTATCCAACTTAGATCATGCCTCGATATGGTTGGAAATAGGAAAATATCACGGTTCCAAAATGTGCCCATTTAAATTTGAACAAATGTGGAAGATTTCCACGACCTGTATAAGATAATGAAAGAAAAGGCGTAAAGGGAGCAAGAATGATAAAAATTATGTGTAATGTTGGGAATGAAAATAAGTTGAAATTTGTATCATCAGAGGAGCCAATGAACAAAGTACAAGTCATGACGAGTTCTGCTATATACACACAAGAGATGCCATCTAATAAGGTACAACCAACCGAACTTCATTCAACAAAGCCCTATCCTAATGATAAGCAATATAAATATGTTCTTCAAGAGGAAAAATATTTGATAAGAGAATTCTAAGGAGAAATGTAATTTCTCATAGGTGAGGCATGACTACAAAATGAGAAGTTAAAATATTTCGAGGATGAAGGGTTAACAAAAATGATTTACATGAGGTATGTAGGTTCCCATGCAAATAATGTGTACTACACTTATTAGGCAAATGAATATCTCATAAGCTAATAAAATTAGCACTCTAGAAGAAATTAACGATGACACAGAGGCAGGATGTCAAAAAAACAAAGACAAATTTTTTTTATAGAGAAATATTTGTTGATTCCTATATAGACAGTTGGAACGTTAATGACATCTTGGTTGACACAGGTGTAGAAGTTAACATATTGACAATGGATTCTTAGAACAATATGGGGAAGCCAACGTTACATGCATCCCCACATGTTTTGTTCATGGCTAACAAAACATGCGTTGTGCTTATCACTGTCTTAAAGATTGCTAAAATCGCTATTATGGGGGTAAAGTTCCATGGAGATTTTGAAGTCATACTGCTAGCTGAAGTAGATAATTTTCCAATGTTACTTGGTAGACTATGGTGTTATGTTAATAATTTCAACTTACAATTTAATAAATGATATGTGAGCTTCGAAAAAGGTGGTTAGCATGTCATCTTTATGAAGGACCAAAAATAGAGTGCACCGTATGTGGAGACTGTGGAAGAGCATGAATATTTGGAGCATATATATAATATCCAAACTACATGGATAGGAAATTTTGAGCCAACAATGGAAGGATAATTTCAGTGGGGTGACAACCAATTAATGTCTGACACAATTAGTGTGACATGTAAAAATTAGGTGCACGGCTCATGCGAGCTACTAGGGTGAGAATGCGGTATGATTCAATGCAAAATGAACCAAAATAATATCCAAGAATCCTCTAATATTCACAAAAGTATTCAAAAAAGCAGTACATAACACACTCAACTTATATAAGGTTTAAGAGGGAGTGGAGATATCCATGTTTTTCTTATGGACATGGAAGCCTATATGCAAATTGACAAAACATGATTGAACTGTTTAGCCTATTTTTAAAAAAGGTACCACAACACTATTAGGAAATCAATCATTTAGTGCTCTATTAATATTTATGATTTAATATTTACTTAGAGGTAAATATATGTGTGTAATGTAAATGTTAATATGAGTTGTTTATTAAACAACTCATATAACAATATTAGTTTTGGTGAGTTTCAATAGCTCACGTATTTAGGTGTTGAGAGAGAGATTTGTGGGAGTGTTGTTGAACAACCTCCTTGTTTTTAGGAATTCATATTCCTATATATGTGTAATCCAAATCAATTGATCTATCTGAGAATTATTATTGTGTTATTTTGCTGTGATAGACTGAATCTTACTCTATATTTGGTATTAGAGCAGTCATTAACCTTGCACTTGTGATGTTGTAGCAATTTTTTAAGGGGCAACCATCTCTTATACTACCCCTTGGTTATGTGAGAAATAAAATTTGTAAAGAGTTTCTGTTAGTTTTTGTAGTAAGTTTCATGTTAGTTAAGATCTTATTCATTGAAAACCAGGATCTATTTTATTTTTCGTAATCATGTGTAGAAGTGGACAGTTGTATCTTTCTCAGGCATTTCTGTATCAAGAATAAAATATTGTATGAAGATCTAGCTAAGCAAATTAAGTGTCAAAATCTTTTGCTAAATCTTGTCTAATATCCAGTGAGGAGCAGCTAGATATATACACTATTGAAACCGCCCATCACACAAGCATTATTCTGCTATGTTCATGCCTTCTTCTGATCCGATCTGGATACTATAAATGCATCTAATCCTGGCAAGAAGTGATCTTCTTCATGCATCACCCACGACATTAATGCATTGAGGTCAAATTACAGTGCAGGGTGTATAAAATTACCATACCTATGGGCATTCATTGTTTGTTATCCACATATACATATCGGCTATCATCTGTATCAGGTTCTCTTTGAGTAGAATCAATTTGAATGTGGATGGGGTGGACGTGTTTGGTATGAATTGTAGAAAATTCTCTTGAAATATTCAATGTGAAAGCTGCTGAAAGGAAAAGCTGCTTTCAGTCTATCTACATCCAAATGCATGCCGTCTTGATCCTCCTCATTGACAACTTACATTTTTCCCCTAATTCCTGGTACGTGGCTCAACACATGGAAAGGGGTAGCTCAGTTCATAAAGCTAGCTCATCTTCAATGAGGCATCTGACGTGTTTTAAACCTGTTCAATCACCTTGATATGTGTTTCCATAGCGATCAACTTCTCCATGCATATATGTCATTCGTACTTCTATGTGTATCAAGGAGCATATTCAAGTCATAAAGTAAGTTGAGTTTATAATTTAGTTTTGATAGTCTAAAGTGTTTGTCTATGTTATTTTCTATTTGCGAGTTATTATCTAAAGTCTCGTGTTATATTGAGGAAGAGTCATTAGTTATTCAATACATTTTTCGTTAAAAGAATCAAAGTCATGTAAAAGATTCATTTTTAAAAATTAATCTTATTTTATTACTTTTTAAAATTTTAGTTGTCTTCTTGTCGAAGTTGTAAAAGTTAAATAGGTGATTTTACGATATTTGTTTTTTGTCTTTTTTTATTGTTGTCAAAAAGGTGTGTCATTGTATTAAGTCTGAAAAATAATTTTTTTTTTGCCCGCATTTCAATTTTGGACTCATTTTCGCTTGTACGTGACGTCCAAATTATTGAAGGTATTTTGAGCTTCGTGATCACATCCAGTTGAACTAGCAGCATGAAAATGGAGGGAAGGAGGCATCAGAGGAAGGAGGTCGAACAACGACCTCTCGTTAGTCACCAACGACGGGGGCCGCGCAGAAGCTGTGGTGGAATATGTATGGTGTGAGTATATGATTTTCAGTGTGGTTTCCATTTTCTTAGTGTGCTTCAGTTTGCAGTGTTCCTGTTTTGTGTGGTATTTGATGGATGTTGGAAAGAGAGTTGTGTTGGAGCGTAGATGACTGTCAGTGATCCTTTGATTGACTTGGTCCTCTGACTGCCGTACTTCTTTGGAAGATGGTCAGCTATAAGAATACGTTCGCTAGCATTAGTGACCATGTGCAACAAGACCTAACTGGCAAGATCCATTCAGGAGTATGTTCTTCGATGCAATTTGCTTCTCAGTATCTATATGAGTGGAATTTCACATTGTGGGGGGGAATACATACCAATGTTCCATTCCCATTCTGTACCCAAAATGACTTAGTCAAGGAAAGCTTCCAGTGGCAGTGGCAGTTTTCTATGCTGTTCGAGATCGAGTGGCAGTGATCAATGACAGAGACTACGATTAAGAACATTACGATTCTTATAGGAAGTAATGTGAAATATTTTTAGTATTTCTTCTATTGTGTGGTTTTGTAATATGCAAGTTGTGTTTCCTACATAATTTCCTGATGTATAAGCATAGTGGATAGATGAAAGCAAAAGGAAAAGCAACATCATGATATTGAGGTTGTTGGTTGTCCTGTAAAACCATCCCTGTTGAGGTTGTTGGTTGTCCTATAAAACCATCCATGTTGAGGTTGTTGGCTGTCCTGAAAAACCATCCAGATCATGAGCACGCACGGGTGACACGCTGCAGAAGGAAGTGCAATTACTCTTCCCCATGTTCGCACTAAGGGGGGGAATGTTAGGAAATCAATCATTTAGTGCTCCATTAATATTTATGATTTAATATTTACTTAGAGGTAAATATATGTGTGTAATGTAAATGTTAATATGAGTTGTTTATTAAACAACTCATATAACAATATTAGTTTTGGTGAGTTTCAATATCTCACGTATTTAGGTGTTGAGAGAGAGATTTGTGGGAGTGTTGTTGAACAACCTCCTTGTTTTTAGGAATGCATATTCCTATATATGTGTAATCTGAATCAATTGATCTATCTGAGAATTATTATTGTGTTATTTTGCTATGATAGACTGAATCTTACTCTATAAACACAATGGTGGAAAACACATCAGATGGATTTATTATCATGGGAGGACACTGAGGAGGCCATGAAGGCTCAGTTTAAATGAACAAATGGTGTGAAAAAATACCCCAGTTATAGTAGAGTCACAATCCTAGAGGAATAAATTTATAAATGTGTGGAGATATGGACGACTACACAAGTTTGCAAAACATTATGGACCCATCTATTCTATCATACACTAAGTGTATGGGCACAAGCGTGGTACATCAATTGCAAGTTGTGAAGAGAATGGTGTTCTCAAGAAAAATTGACCTAATGATTCCTCCATACCTTTTTCTTTATATCACCAGTTCCTCGCTTGAATCTTACCCTTAACTATAAAAAATATGTGATATTTGGAGATGAGAGTCCTATAGAGGACAAAATTTTGGTGCCACACAAAGATAATTATTAACGCTATAAGTAAAATGTTCACCGAGGATATTGGGGATGATATATCTAGTGATAGGGAATAAGTAACATTGAAGTAGTGACTTCCTACGCAAAAATGTAAAGAAAAGATGGTGTGCCAAATAACCGATGAAGCTGAGAACTATCATTTGCATGTGGATGTTTCTTATGGGTCATGAGGGGTCATAGATAGAAAGTAACAAGGGAGTCAACTGCAGGATGAACCTTTCAAATCCATCTAGATTAATATTGGTAGAGAAACTGAACCAAAAATGGAAACCATTGGTAACTACTGGAGTGAACCTAATCCATAAATTGCCTCTTTTAAACAATAAATAGATCCTATCTTAGTGATAATGAATTAACAACCACCCATAGTTCTTATTATCAATATATTATATAAGACTCATTCACACAAGATTGAAAATGAGAGATGAAAGACAAGGATTTTATCTTGAAAAAACCCAATGTGGGAAAAATTCTAGCTGAGAAAGAAATTGCTTCCCTTCACTATGTAAATATCCAATACAATAAAAGTTTACTGTCAAAAGATGTCTGTCAAAAATGATTTAATCTCCTTATACTTGCATTACTTACTTATAACCCTCAATAAGAAAGAACTCAGATGTCTATGAACAAAAACAAGAACAATTTCATCTTCATCCTTTGCTCACACTTGAATTCACTCCAAATCACTTGTTTATAATAAGTAAATGAACTTGTATTTATAGTTTCTCTACCCAAGGATGAAAGGAAAGATGAAACAAATTGAATTGGGAAGCCCAAAAATATTTAATTGTTGATTTTTCAATTTTTGGATGTTGTTGGGGTAGAACTGCCAGAGTTTATAGAGTGGTGGTTGGAGGACTTCTGTGGTGGTTGTACAACTGCTACTTTGTGAAGATTGAAGGTTCTATAACCATCGTGGTGGTTTGTGACCATTGTATAGTTATTACATGGAACAAAAAAAAATGTCCTTTTTTCATCATTCGAAGGTGTCTAAATCACCGTTATCCTGACTTAACCATTTCCAAAATAATGAATATGATGAGGGTATGGAGTGCAAGTTTCGAAAAAAGAGAATATATAGAATTGGGTACTTATAGATCCATTTTTGGTCATACCTCCCTTATTTGAGTCTATTAAGTGCCTAAAAGATTGAAGGACTAATGAGGTGAGGAACTTTCTTCACCACATCTTCTCTGAAAACCACTTGGCCTTAGTAGGCAATTGACCTTTCAACCCAATCAACCACCTATCATGCACTCCTCATTGTGTTGTCCTTTATTTTTGTTGAAACACCACATTTTCCTCCAATTCCAAATGACTATTCAGATAAATATTCTTAATAGATGGTATCAATAATCCCTCTTCTTCCTGATCCAAGATAGAAGGCTCAAAGATACGTAAATTATCAACATTCACAACTAAATATATTCTCATATAAGGAGGAAAATCTAAGAGAAATGCATTCTTACACACTTATTCCAGAATTTCAAATGGGCCATATCAAAGAGGTATGCATTTCTTAGCTTTACCTTGTATCTTTTCTCTACTCAAGTACAACCATACCTTGTTACCAACAACTAAAGAATGCTCGGTTTGATGCTGATCATGCCTTTGTACTTGGCTTGTGACTCTTTCGACCTCTCATGTACATGCAGGTGTATCTTCTAAATTTTCTCAATAAAATTCTCAGTTTTGTGGACTTCCATATCCATTTTCCCGTTGCCTTTGCATGATGGTCTCAAAACAACATCAAATGTACTCTTAGGAAAATAATCAAAACATGTCTCAAAAAGAGTCTTACTAGTAGAAGCATGAACTTCCGTGTTATAAGAATTCTATATATACACAAAATTCTCATCCCAAGTCCTATGATGTTTCTTATTGTACCATCTCAAGAGCTTAAATAAGGTATGGTTTACCACTTCTATTTTCCCATCCATTTGTGGATGAAAAATGATAGACATTTTCAACTTAGTATCCATATTTTCCCACAAGGTAGACCAAAATTTTCTTATAAACTATGAGTCCTTGTCTAACACAATAAAACTAGGTAAACCAAAATGAACCCACACATTAGAAAAAAATAACTCAGTTGAATAAAGAGCTTTAATGGTCTTCTTGCAAGGAATGAGAATACACATTTTATTGAACCAGTCCAATACCACAAAAATATAATCATAACTTTTCTTGGAAGTAGGAAAATTTCCCACAAGATCCATGGAGATACTCTCCCATGGCTAGGAAGGAATTGGTAATGGCATATATAAACTCAAATTTCTATTATTAGGCTTTCTTGTACTATATAAAACACAACCCTTGATAATTTTGTCAACTTTTGCTTGCATTTTTGGCCAATAAACATACCTCTGTAAATGTGCAACAATAGGTGTCACACGAAAGAAAGAAACAACCTTAGAAATGTCTGCTTCCCTCATCAATTGAACTCTTTCCCCCTAAGGCACACAAAGTTTCTTGTTCTTGTAGAGCATCTTGTCTTGAAAGTGTTATTCTTGTCTAAGAAAAAAAACCCTCACTTGGAGGTTTTTGTTGAAATATTTCCCTAAAATATGGATCCTACTTATAACCTCCCTGATATGCATCATGTATAAAAGGTTCAATAAGATTTAAAGTTCCTGTAACTGAAAGTAAAGGAGTTATAAATAACATATCAAATAACTTGTTAGTCACACCTTTCTTATATTTTATGATCAAATGAAATAGCCCTTTATAGTGCCTAGCTTGTTGAATTTTAGTTTGATCCTGCAAATATTGAAGAAGTTGGTGATTCATGTGTATGATAGTTTTTTACCCATTAGATAGTGTTTCCATTTCTTGACGCTTGTAAAAGAGTATACAATTCCTTACCGTATGTACAATAATTCAAATGGATCCCTAAAATAATTAAGAATGATAACATATGGGCATACCTCCTTGAAGTAGGAAAAATCAAATACCATATTCACTAGCATCAATTTATACTTTGAAAGGAAGATGTAAGTTAGGTAATGCAAAAAATGGAGCATGAATAATCTTGTATTTGAATGAATCAAAAGAATCCCATTGTTTCTTACCCCAATCAAAAGCCTTACCTCATGTTGTCACAAAATGTAGAGGCGCTCCTATGGAAGAGAAGTTCTTGATGAAATTCCTCAAATATTGAAATGCACCAACAAAACTCCTGGTCTTGGTCAAAATAGAAGGTGCAACCTAATTCAGAATGGCCTCTATCTTAGCCGGATCAATCCTCAACTCTTCATATCCAACCACATGCCCCAAAAATACAAGAAATTGTTGAGAAAACTCACACTTCTTCTCATTCAACACTAGTCGGTTCTCCTTTAAGTCTGGAAAAAATTATGTAAAAGGTCAATATGCTCCTCAAACATAGAATTTCATCAAATTACACAATGATAAAGGAATTAATAAATGGCCTCATTACCTCATTCATCAACCTCATGAAGGTATCTGGTGCATTGCATAGCCCAAACGGGAGGACCAACCATTCATACAACCCTTTTCTAATCTTGAACATTATTTTCTAGATTTCCTATTCCTTAATTCTAACTTGGTGATACCAAAATTTCAAATCAAGCTTAGTAAAATATTTAGCATGTTGTAATTAATCCAAAAAATCATCAATTCAAGGAATAGAGTACCTATTTTTTATGGTTATTTTAATTAATGCTCTATAATCAATACACATCCTCTATGAACGATATTTCTTAGGTACTAAAACAATAAGTGAACCACATGGAGAAGTGTTAGGATGAATTATACCTTGTTCAATAAAATATTGTAACTATTGTTTTATCTCATTGACATCCTTCAAAGACCACCTTTAAAATTGTAAGTTTGGAAGTAGAATATCGGGTAACAAATGTATCTCATGTTTGGTTAGCCTAATTAGGGGCATCCTTGTAGGCTCTTGGAAAACTTCCCTGAACTACAGAACCAACTCTTTCATCTTCTTCTGATCTTTTTTAGTTTACATGCTACAAGTGGTTTTAAATGCAACAACGTCCTCTTCTTGTGTATTCCTCAAAAGAAGCAATGAAAATTTCCCACTAGCATTAATAAGATTCTTAGCTTCAAAGGAACTTACAGAGAGATCTTTGAGTCCTATGTAAAGGCTGAAATGAGCTAGTTCTTACCATCCTTCACCAAGCGGTATTGGTTGGCTCTTCAAATGAAGATGGAATCCTTGATATAAAGGTATGGGCTTCCAAACACTAAACCAAACACATCAATAAGAACAATATCCAAAGTAGTTTCATCAATGAACTTCTTATCAATACCAAACATAATTTTGTATTTCTTGATAACCTTAATGTCTACGCCTTTCTTCACCCAACCCAATGAATGAAAATTAAAATAGTTGTAAGTCTCTAATTTAACCTTATCAACAAACTCCTTACTTATCAAATTATCTTGAGAAAAAGTATAAAAAAGATCATCCACTTTGGTTTTCTTCACTTGGATTTTTATATGAAAAATATTAGTAAGTTCGTTCTCTTGAACAACATAATTACAACCCAAATATACCTCTATATGCATGGAGGTACAACAAATTAACTCATTGTTAGTGAAATAATTTGTCGTATGGAAAATTATTTTTTTCCACTAACGCTCATGGAGCTACACCCCTCCTTCTTGTGTATGGGAAGATTCCCATTATTTAATGTAACTAATCTGCTCCTATCTAAATTTCGTGGGGTTGCCAAATAGGATGGGGATCACACATGAAAAATTCAATTAACTTGTAAAAAATTCTTGTATGTGGTACAAGGGAGTAATTTGCAATTATGAGGGGTGAAGGAGAGAAATGAGGAAAGGGAAGGTTATTACCGTGAGGCAATCGGAGTTCATACCCAATAATCAGAGTAGATCAACATTTAATTAGAGGAAAGAAATAATGAAGTCATTAGTGAGACTAACAAACCTAGAGAAACAATTCTTAGATGCATTCATCAAAGATATAAAGCTCTTTATTGATCACTATGATTACAAAGTACATGAAAGAGAGAAAATAGAGTGATTCATAGGGATATAGAGAAACACCACTTCATCAAAAAAACCACGATCATAAGGAAAAATGAGAAGAGGTAGGATAAAATGGTTAAGTGAAAGAACTGCCACTTTCTATAGAGTGGCGGTTGCATAACCGCCCCTTTTTAGTCATTGGTGGCTGCGTAACCACCCCTCTGCATCCATAGGTGGTCCTGTCATGATATAAAACAAAAAAATATCCACAAAATTCATAGATTTGGAATGTCTAGGATGTGTCTCTTCCTTGGATGACTCTTCATATTCTCCAATGCATGGGAGGACATATGAAACAAGATATAAATACAAGTGGAACATGCAAAATTGAGCAAGAATTTATGGGAGAAGTGAGAAAAAAAACCTTAGTGCTGGAATTGATTTGTAGAAGCAAGGTGTATGAGAAGAGAAAACAAGTAGAGAGGGTGGAAGTAACATTTTTATTCTCCTTTAGCTTCTTGTAATATGTAATCCTTTAATTGGCCAATATAATATTGGGAAGAAAGAGAAATTTCCCTTCTTGACTATGTTTTCCCTTAATTTTGGGGGTTTCCAGGATAAAAATATTGTGTTTTGAGTTTACTTATTCATTTTTAGTTGATTCAATTAGTTCCAAACACTATAATTCATTCACTAACTTTCAGAACTGTCATTTTCAAGTAAATTGGAAGTAGGAATAATAAGTGTGTGATTTTGTAATTTTTTAAAGTAGAAGTTTAGAGATCATAGAGGAACACATAAGAAAGGAAAATGGAAGAAATGTATATTTTATTTCTTGTGTTGGTGATACAAATCTCAACACCCAAATCACAATCCACAACTTCTACAAAATCTTTGAAATGGAGAAGCCACCCCGATTTATAACATTGTGAATTGACCTTTCACCTATCCCCACATGAATCTTCATGATGTCATTCAACTTGTGACTTTACATCTTCCTAGGAAGTGAAAATTAAGTTTCCTTTTTATAAATCGAAGGGAATTTTACAATATAAATTTAGAAATTCACTTAAGTGAATGAGACAAAATATAATGATTACGCTCAATGAAGAATTAGAAAGGGGAGAGAAGGAAGATTGAGAAGAGAGAAGAAGGAAGAAGTTTTCATATCTGATGAAGAAGTACTATCGATGAATAACTTGATGCTCCTTGATGAGAATTTTCCGAATTGAGCTCTTGTTCCTTGAATTCCTTGCTAAATTGAGCTACTTTAGATGTCAACTTGTCCGCCTCTATAATGCACACGAAATTCAATACCTTAGCCCATGCTCCGGAAACCTTGTTGATTTTCTTACATTGACTGAGTCATATTTCATGATCCTTTGGAATTGCAGAAATGGAACTTTTGATGTTTTCCAGGGACTCTAAGTTATCTTCATTGAAGTAAAGAGAGTCACCTTCCTCTTTCGTGAGCAACTCCTAGAAGGAAGTAATTAGTTATTTCGATGATGAATTCTCAGTGAGTGGAGGGAACTCAAGTCTCTAAACATAGTTGTATACCTATTCCAAGATATTAAAAATCATGTTGTCCACAAGATTCCAACTCAGAGATTGCATTTTTGAGCATTCCATACCTTGCATCCATGATGCAGACCCAAAATTGAGACAAGTCCTCTTCAGCTGATGCAAACACATTCTTACTCATGAGAATGTGAGAATCAAAGGAGCTCATCTTGGATACTAGTGGAAAAAACCTCATCTAAGTGAATTGCCTCTTGTACAAACTCCTCCTTTTCTTTCTTGACTTTTGAAAAAATTGTAAGGATGTATTTGATGAGAGAGGTGACCTCTGGAAACAATGCCTTGCCTTGCTCGATGATTTTCTCAATCCATTTCTTGTTAGTCTTTCCTTGCTTTATGTAACCTTGTTCTCTCTTTATTTCCTCAGAATCAAAATTTATGATAAGAGAAATGTCTTCTACTGGAAGAGGAGATATTGAATCGAGCTCTAAGAAGGGTAGAATGTGAGCACTGAGAACATTTATTTGTTCCTCCAATTACATAATTTTTCTCTTGTATTATTCATTCTAAGAGAGGAGGTGAGAAGTAGATTATTTGAATAGATGAGATTCACCCTCATGAAAAGTTTGACCCAATGAAATGTGGGTCAACTCATTTTCCAACATAGTCATGTCCTCAATAGGATTTTCATTCTTAGGCCTAGAAATTTCAACATACTAGTTACCCGAGGTGCCACTAAAGAAGTGGGATGTTGTCTGGGTCTTATTTATTTGATTGGAATTAATATTTCTTGATATTGCTTTGAGAATGGGCATGATAGAAAGTTACGTTGTCTCTCTCTCACTTCTAAGCATTTCTTGAATCTATGGAAATGGCTCTTCAGGAGTTGACACAATGTCAGTCACCAGAGCACTTTCGGGAGCTTGATGCAATATCACTTCTTGTTCATCATGGGGAAGATTTGTAATTGAGGAAGACATACCTTTATTCCCTTAAAGAAAAAGGTATTGTGATGAATCACTCTTGCAATGATTTACTTCGACTAACACACCGAGCTCACTCAAACAACTCAATTCACTTTGGATCACTCATTGAGCTCATTGAGCTCATTTATCCAACTCACTGGGGAGGTAGTGGTGGATCTAACTTGACTGATAAGTTACGATGAAAAATTTATTTTTAATTTCAATTGAGATCTTAACTCTTTTCAAATCTCCTTTGACTTCACTATGCCCCTAAATTTTACATGTTGCACCTTGCGATGTTCTTCTTTGCTACTGTGATCAAAATGATGCCTCAAAACCTATGTGAAGGATGAATTGAGTTATTTGGGATATGAAACCATCTTAAAACCCTATGAATATGTTGAAAAGTAGTGAGATGAATGAAAACTGAGCTTACTGTAACTTTTTGCACCCAAAACGAAGACTTTCTATTTTTAGTACGTGGAACCAGGACCTACTATTTGGGGATATTTTAGCATTTTTCTCAAATTTGAACTTCTCAAACATTTGGCATACTCAAATCAACTCTCTTTTTGGTGCTTTTCCACTTTCATACACTTTCTATTTTTAGATAATTAGTTTTTGCTTTTTTGCTATTTTTGGAAAGACTTCCTAGTTTATTTTTTTCAATGTTTTCTAAGTGCACCGATATGAGGGGACTTAATATTTTTAGTAAGTGAATATGCCAAATACTTACTATTTTCTAGAAACTTCATTTGTACACCTCGATTGAAAATAAATGGCAACATTGGATTAGGCTCCTTTTTACGATCTCGTGCTCCGAATTTCACCTCAATCCACTTGCCGAAATGTTTGGAAACTGAAAAAATAATATGCTAGGGAATAAAACTAGGGTTTGATACCATTAATGAACTAGGTGATCATCTACTATACTGATACAATGTTCTTGAAGGTGCCTGAGATGAGAATTAACTGAGAAAATTTCACCCAATTTCATTCAATGATTTGCAAGATATGAGTTTTTCAAGTTTTGGAGCATATGGTCACTCTAGAGAAATTTGGGCATGGTGTCTAGAGAATTGGTAGGTTTAATGGAGGTTATTACTGAGAAACCATGTATTTCATGTAGAAAAATTAAATAGGTAGAAGTTACTTTGTGTTCTAAAACACACCGACAACACTTACAATTCACGAGAGAGGAAGAAGTAAGAAGTAGTGAGGAAAAAGACGTAGTCATTTACAAAGCATGGGGGATGGGGCCCATTTTTTTATCCCCACTTTCATCACTATCACATGGATATTTGGGACAGAAAAATGCGCCCCCTATTTTGAGCCTGACAAGTGGTAGAACGAGATTCAGAGAGATGGGGAGATCAGAGAGAAAAACTTTAACACCTAGGAGGAATAAGATCTGGTCACATGGTGAACCTAGGAAGAGGCTAAGAGCGAGGTGTATTTTTCTTTCCCCACTATCCTAGGGATAGTAAAATACACCCAAGGGTTAGATGAGGAAACTTAGAAAATTCAAGTGCAAATCCACTTAGTACCAACCAGGAAGAGGGAAGGTCACATAAGAGACCAAGAACAAAAAATGAGGGGTGGGGTGTATTTTCTTGTCCCCACTATCCCCACTGTCCCAACTATCCTCAATTTCCTTGGGAAAATTGGGACAATCGGGATAGTTGGGCACCAAAATGCGCTACCCATCTAATTGTGAAAAAGATGAAGTTCCAGAATCTTGAAATCACTTTTCCCGAAGCTTCAAGAACTCGTTTTATGAAAAATTTTACATCATTTTGACTCCCAATATCATTTCAAGATCAGTGGGATTATTTTAATGACCTGATTGTGTATCATTCTCCAAAAAAAATCTACTTTTGCATTGGGGACCACAAGGTAAGTCTGCATAAATTGATATTCCCTGAGAAGCGTTTGGATTTTGTGAAAGATTTGATTTTCCATCATGTAAATAATTGAATTATATTTCAAATGAAATATTTTTTTCCTCTTGAATCATCACGAAGATCACATAATGATCAGTTGAAGTTTAGGTACCGTTTTAGACTACTTACTCCTTACACCCTAGAAACACCCAGTTGCAAAACTTGCTCCTAAACCTCTGAAACCTTCTAAAATATTCCTAAACCTATTGAAATATGTTCTCAGCTCCTCAATACCACTTCTCGATGAATTTATGCCTTCATATCTGCCCCAAAGGATACACACATGTCTCGGAAAGACTAAAAATAACCTTTGTAGGCCTGCTGAAGAATCCACCTCTAGTAACACTGCACTGAATGAACTGAATGACCATGTTTAGACATTTCCGACACTAAAGAAAGTATAAAAAACACATATGAGGACATTAAATGATCAAGATATGCATGGTACAAAGGGAAAATTGATCCAGAGAGAGGGTTTCTAAGAAAAAATTTGACACTAGGGTTAAGTTGTCATGTTTCAACATTGAATTTTGCCTTTGCAAAAACACATGGAAACCATCATCTACCTCTTCACTAAAAAATATATCCTCCCATTGGAGGCTAGACATGGAATTTTTTTTATTCTTGAAGGGATGTAATTCTGGGTGGAGAAACATTTATCCTCATAATGAGTGTCAACATCACAATGACCATAATGAACTTTAGTATCCTTCTTAGAAATAGAAGTATCATTATTCTTACCTTTCCCTTTTCATTTCTCATTTTGATTGGTGTCATCTACATTCTCCATCTAGGACAAGAGGAATTGTCTTCTCAAGTGGCTATGGAGTCCACCGATGTACTTCATTAAAGTGTACTCTTGCACATTCTGACCTTGCTTCTCCCTGATATATTGCCAATACAAAGACCTCTCTTCCTCACAACAAATAGGATAGAGGTTCTTCTTTATTAGCATATTAAATTAATCCCACTTAGAAATAGGAGGAAGCTTATTAACAACCAAAGAATGAGCATAGCTTTCAAACTAAGTTAAAGCATGATTGGTTGATTTTAACCTTGCAAATGAAATCTGCCGACTCTCATTGATTTGATGTAAACTGAAATATACCCCAAGTTGAGCTAGCCAATGGTATAGATTCTTTGCATTCACGTCCCCATCGTAAGGCTGAATTTATATATTCGCATCCACTTTGAATGGAGGAGGAGTAAGATTGGAATGTGGTTGCTCTTCCTCATACTCATGAGTGTCTTCATTATGGTCTCCTAGTGCCTCTTTTGGAACACCGAGCTTCTCCATGAGCAATCCCATGATGGAATCCAACTTCCCCATAGGCAAGGAAATATTGGCCACATCTTTGGACATACTTGCCACATCCACCTCTATCTTGTAGAAATGTTCTTCTTTAGTCTCACATGCATCTCCACAATGAGCCATGTTTTGGATTCCTTGCTTCGACTTCTTGGTGGAAATATCTTCTTCAAAAGGAATGAGGATACCTTCACTTCATTGACTACCCTTCTGGGTGAGGGGCATCTAACTAAAAATGTTAACACAAGTTAAACCACACAAAAATAATTTGATCTTAACTTATTTGATACCAATCTAATCTATAAACTTCCTATTTTAAACAATAAATAGATCATATCTTAGTGATAATTAATGAACAACTACCTATATTTCTTATTATCAATATATTATGCAAGACTCATTCACAGAATATTAGAAATGAGAGATGAAAAACAAGGAGACAAGGATTTAACCCTGGAGAAAGCCAATGTGGGAAAAACTCTAGCTGGGTAAGAAATTGTTTCCCTTCACTATGTAAATCTCCAATACAATACAATTTTACCATCAAAAGATGACCTTCAAGAAGGATCCAAGATTATTCTACTTGTATTACTTGCTTAAAATCCTCAACAAGAAAGCACTCAACTATATATGAACATAAAAAGAATAATTTCAACTTTATCATTTTCTCACACTTGAATTCACTCCAAATCACTTGCTTAGAATGAGTAAATGCAATTGTATTTATAGTTGTTCTTCATAAGCATGAAAGGAAAGGTGAAACAAATCAAATTGGGAAGCCCAAACATTTCTAATTGTTGAATTTCCATTTTGGATGTCGTTGGGGAAAAATCATCAGAGTCTGCAATGTAGAAGTTGCGAGACCTCTGTGGGGGTTGTGTAACCACTCATGCCTGTAGGCAGCGGTTGCGTAACTACTACTTTGTGAAGAATGGTGGTTCTGTAACCTTCATGGTGGTTTCGTGACCGACGTACAATTATCATATGGAACATAACTATAATGGCCTTTTTTTTCATTCAAAGGTGTTCAGATCACTGTCAGCCTGACTTAGCCATTTCTAGAACAATGAACATGATGAGGGTATGCACTGTAAGTTTTAAGAAAAGAGAATACATAGAATTGGGTACTTCTAGATCCATTTTCAAATCATAACTGGAGATTGTTAAGGTTGTTAAGTTATTATGCGAGTATGCAGACATATTTCCATGAGGTTACCATGAAATGAAGGGACTACACCCATCATTGGGAATGAAGGATATAAAATTAATAGAGGGGGCTAAGCTAGTTTGAAAGCACCAGTATAGGATGAATCAAAATCTAAGAATGAAATTTAGACAAGAAATTGAAAACATGTTGGCCACAAGAGTCATCGTACCAATAGAAGAGTCTAAATGGGTAAGTCCTATAGTGATCAACATTAAGAAGGATGTGCACATCAGAATTTTATCAGATTACCATGCTTTGAAATTTGTTTTTATAATTGATCCTTTCCCTTCTCCCTTTACATAATAGGTTTTGAAAGGCATAACAGATACAAAAATATATACTTTCACAAATGGATTGTTTGGTTATCACCAAGTCAGAATTGCATAATATTATAGACCAGAGAAATTTTTTACAATTGAATGCGGATCATATGCCTAAACATTCATGCTATTTGGACTTAAAAATGCACCCGTTGTATTTTTGTGACTGTCTTTGAGGATTTTATTATTAAGTTTCTTCAAGTCTAGCTAGACAATTAGACAACCTATGGATTGATGAAAGGATACTATGATAACTTGCACTTGTTTTTTGAGCGCCACAATAAATTACAAATTTCCTTGAATCTAAATAAGTGTGTGTTTGTAACTCTATTGAGTTCCTTGTTAGGAAATTTTATCTGTAAATATTGACTCTCGGTGGACCTAACAAAATTTAAATAATTGTTAATCTCGCGCAACCGTAAATGTAAAAATAAGTTTGTGCCTTTTTGGGACATTGTGGATATTATCATAAGTTCATAAAACAATTTTTAAACATTACGACACCATTGGAAAATTTGATACAAAATACAAAATAACTTCTGTGGGGTTCCAAATAGCAGTATGCTTTTGAAAAATTTAAAGAGAAATTAACCCAAGCACCTATTTTGTAATTCTCAAATTGGAACACGCCATTTCATGTACATGTCGACACTTCAAGAATTACTATTGGAGAAATATTAGCACAAGTAGGTGAAGGAAATCTCGATCATCCAATATATTTTGTGAGATGAAAATTGACATGCATGGAAATAAATTATACTACCACATAGTGTGAAGGCCTATCTATGATTTATGTGATTTAATTTTTTTGAGATTATCTCTTGATAACACCATTCATGTTTTTCAGAGATCATATGACACTTAAAAATTTGGTTAGCAAAGCATTATTGCATGGGATAATCTATAGGTGGATAATACTATTCTAGGAATTCTAGTTCTCTATTGTGGTAAAGCTAGGTAAACAAAATGTCAGATCAAATCATTTGTAGTGAATTGATACCGGTGAAACAATGCAACCCATAGGAGAATGTATGCACTAGTGAGTGAGCTATAGGAATAAGGTGTGAATGGATTGTACTTGGGTTTTAGGCTACTTAATAAAAAAATTGTAAGTACACAACAATTAATATGGGTAATACGTTTGGTTTATGCATGGTCTTATTTTATTGTGGTGTATTAAAACCACATGTCTAACTATTATATGAATAAAAAAATTCACTCCACTATTTCTAAATTATGATGGAACCTGGAAACTATATACACCTAATGTTTTCACTTTTTATCTTTCATACATGTTACTAAAAATTTCCCTTGTGCAAATAAGGGTCATTGATGCATTTATTTCTTTAGTGGGTGCCTTAAGGGTCCTGATGGGAATGAGGAATGATTATTCACGTATTATTACGGGTTAGAGACAATATACAAAGAAAGTTTCACTATTTGGTCTACCTTACGTTGTCCATGCATTAGTAATCCTTGTCCCTTTATGTCTCATACACATTGCACACTTGAAATCTTACTTGTATGTCACCATTTGACACTTTATTCATCCATCCACATGATCAAGGAAACTTATTTTCAATTTGCATGCCACATTACCATCCTTTGCTGACACCATCGCCCATGAGTGATGGTGTCAGTGTTAGTTTTTCCTTACACGGGTGATGGCGTCATATTTATGCCTACCAAATATTGACATTTATGAATGAAGGAAGCTTGAATATTAGGAATTTCCATTTTCTCTACTATTTTACACCAACTTTGCATCTGCTAGCTCTACTCTTGGTTCATCTTACACTTGGATTGGATTGGAAACTCTTCTTCTTGGTTGGATTGTTTACATTATTGGGTCATTTATAATGAGTCTATGATAGTAGTGATGTTCCCCTTCTCCACCTATTAGAAATCCTCTCTCAGTGTGCTTCTTCTCTAGAGTTGTTGGATGCCAGAAAATGACTAAGTTTTGGAATATATAGAGGCACGTGCACACACAAGGATTACACAAGAAATGCATGGATAAGTAAATAGGATGAGCGTACTGGATGAAAGAGTTGGCATGCAGAAGAAAGAATAAGGTTGCACATGGATCACCGAAGGAAGGAAAAAGACTTATCCATTTTCCCAAGTATTGGGCTAATAATAAACATGGAGTGTGTGACATGCAAGGAGAGTTTTACAGTTAAGAAGAGTCTATTTTTAGGAAGGAACTTGTAGTTTGAACCTGTGCATGGAGGCTAATAATAGGATTAAGGTGAAGTCTATCTTCAAGATTAGTCTATTTTTAGGCTTATTAGGAAAGTATGCATGATGTCTATTTCAAGCATGCAGTCTATTTTGAGATGCATGGGCAGTGAAGGGAAATTTGCCACCCCTATATATTAGTTGATTTTCATAGTTTTGAACACAATATGTATTGAAGAGTTATGCTACCTTGATATAATAATGCACATGATTTTTTGGTTATTATGATAATGTATTCAACTTCTAATAAATAACCTTTCTGATTATTAATGGAGTATTGTGGATGGATTATGGTAATTGATTTATCTGATCATGGAATTTGTATGGTGAATCTAATCCTAGTTCTTATTTGATCTGTATACTTCTATATTGTATATATTTTCAGTTGAGATCATGGATCTGAAATTTATAATGAAATGAATGCTTAGATAATGGTAAATATGAATATGTATGCTAACATTTTGATAAGGGACCTGGTAGCTTCGCTCGCTTCAGGTGAGCATCCAGATCTATCTGAATGAAGTGTTAAAGCACCTAGGCATTCAAGTGGAAAAACATGACTACATTTTGGTTTCATTGTCGGGATATGTTTTCAAACTATTTTCCATGATGTTGCATGATGATGGCATATTGATTGACTCTTGCAGCTATTGAAAGTTGGGTAGATGAAGGACAAGATCAGTTTCCACAAAGATAGGGTTCTAGACCTGATTTCAACGCGTGCAAGTGGGTGGAAGATAATCTATATTATGAGCTCTATAAAACATTTTTCATATGATTTCCAATAGAATTATACGAGTGGGTTTCCACATACGCATCAAAGAAGATATGAGTTACAGACTGAGTTTGGATGTAGGAAGATTACCAGACTTTGTTTGATGTAGATGAACCTTGGACACGTGTTTTAGATCATTAGTGGGGTAGTGTTGTACGAAGTTATACTTTGGAGTACATTATTTCTATGTATTCTTGTTTGGAGGTTACTGAGTTTGAATTCTTACGCAATCCTAGAGGATCTTACATACACGTTATTCCTTTGGTAATTAAGATCTTGATAGTGATGTTGAGTTTAGAGAGCCTACCTATGGCTAGCTAAACATACCACCACGTGTAGGAGTGGGAGCGGGTGTGGTGAAAGATTACGGACCTTGTGGTAGAAAGGAAGAGAGAGGAAAGGAGGATTAAGTATAATGAAGTGTGGGAGAGGGAATTGGTGAAGCAACATGATATTGAGGAGTCTATGGAGTTGCAGAGGATGATGTCTCGCGAAGGATTTGAAGCTCACATAGAATATGGGGAGTCAAAGCATCAGGCTCTACCCTCACTTAGGAAAGCACAATAGAGAATCCCCTTTGGATTCTGATGAGATCACATTAGAGGAGGAAATATTGAGGACCATGGGTACACATTTAATCCCACATAGTGATCTAACCCTTACACTTGGTGTTCCTGTTCTAGAAGTAATCATTGATTAGTAGACAAGTGTAGGTAATCCAGTAGCTTTAACTAGATATCATTTTCCTTTGAATACAAAAGTACATCAGATGACACATACACATATGGCAGCACATGCGACATAATCCTTGTTTAAGGGGCTGATTAGAGTATTATTTTTTGGTGCGTCATCAAGACAAAGTGTGGACATGCAAAACACTAGGAATACATCTTAAATTACTAAAACTTCACAGATTATTGGAGTTCAATTTAGTACTACTATTCAGACTCAAAGAAGTACATCCACTAGCCTGTTTCCCACTACAGGGGGAGGATCAAGAGGATCAGGAGGATCAGGATCATGTGGATAAGGTAGTTTTAGTGGTTGTAGTAATTTTTATGCCCTTTCAAAGAACAAGAAAATATCATGCACACCGGCCTATCAACTAGTGGATGCGTTGGGTGCTCACCCGAGGCACGCGTGGGCATGCCGAGCCTCTCTTTTATGTGAGTTGTGTGAGAATGCATTTGTTATGACATAAAATTAAGTGAAGGGACTAGAAATAAACCATATACTCATCTTAGAGCTCAGAACGGGCTTCTAGACTAATGTATTCATTCAGATAAGAAAAGCATTACAAAACAGTAGACCTGAATCATAGTAGAAAGGAAATGCACAGGGGTTTACACCCACTCATATGATATATATATATGAAATTAATCCATATAGATATAAGTAAAAACTGGAACCATATATATTCATATTAAGTATTTTGATAACCACATTACATTTACTGATGACAATTACATAGATCCATATAATAGTGCAGACCAATGTCATGCATCAGAACTAGACTTAAGCCCTTCTTAGTACAAAGAAAAAAATATTTAGACCCATCCCCTTGATACAACATACTCCTATAGATCCTCTAAACCCAACCCATAGAGCTCTCAAAGTATTCCTGCATAGCGTTCACCTCTTTCCATTCTCTTCATCATATTTATCGTCGTCCCTTTTCTTCTACCGAGACACTTGTATATATAGCCTTAACAAACACCACCATGCCTTTATGAAGTTATAGATTGGGTGCCAAGTGTCTAAGTGGTCCTCCATGGGAGCATGCTCCTTCAGACGTGAGATCTCCATCCTTCGCCATGATGACCTTCTGGAATCTTCTATTGCAAGGTATATTCCTTTTCGTGGGCACCAAGTTGCCAGGTTGGCACCTTATCCACTCTGCATGCACAGTCGGGTCATGCTTTCCTCGTGTTCTACCCGATATGCCAAATATGGCTAAGTCCCAAAACCTTTTCTCTTCCTTGTGCTGTGCATGCCACTGGTTCTACTAAACCCTCCTAAAACCCTGTCCTGTGCACTTTTACCTTACGTGCCCTTCTTCAAATAGGCCTTGTGCACCCACACACCTTCTTGTACTTAGCCAATATTTTAGGGGCCCAACATCACCCCACACTATGCCTGTTCTTCACCCTCAGGAACATTTTCTCAATGAATAAAGAATGAATGTTCCTAAATAGTTTTGGGGAAAGAATAAGGAATGAAGAATTTGGGGAAAAATGAAAGAATGGGGAAACTATGATTACTTCTTGCAAGAGGAGAGGGAAATATTTCTTCAAGTCTGCCTCCAACTTATTCCAAGTATCGACCTCATTTTGTGCATGTTGATAGAGGTCACCGAATAGGGCACTCACCTCTTCAAAGCTTAGCCCTTCTCCTTGGGTATTCATTGTTTCCACGATCCCCTCCAATTGTTTTCCCAAATCCTCGAGCGTGCATCCATCCTTTGAGTGATCTAAGGGATAAAAATCCTTTAACTGGTTTTTTATTGAGCCCTATAAGGTCTCAATAGCCTCTGATTTCTTCTTCCACCTCAGCTAGAATTATATCATGTTCCGCTCTATTCCCCTTGTTATTCTCTTAGAACTCCTTGACCTCTCGCTTCATGAGTGGTGACCAAAATGCTTGCCACTCTATCTCTATAGGTGCAGCTACCATAGGCAGGCCTTAACGACTTGGGTGGCAGCTTTCACATCAGCGAGGACTTTCTTGTACTGAGAAATAATTGCCATAACCTTCATCTTGTTCCCCATTTTCTTTGCACGCCAATGCCTCCTCTATAGATTCCAAGGCCAATGGTCTCCTTTCCATTGTGAGGATGTGGGTCAAGTCCTCTAGGAAATCCAGGGTGGATCCATACTTCTGCACTGGTGGTGTTAGATCTAGATGCTTCAAGAAAATGACATCAATGTGATCATCTCTACTTTCTTGTAAGCCTTGCACCTTGTCTTCTCTTCTTTCAAATCACACCTTAGTTGAGCTTGATTAGTTCCTCCCACTTTAAGTCCCTGGTTCCTCCTCTAGGAACTTCACCCTGTCATTCCTCTTGAAGATGGCTTCTACTTTAACTGAAACTTTGTTCAACACATTGTAGATTTGTTCATCTGATAACCACTGAGCATTTACCAAGAGGATTGTCTCCTTTTGACTCCGGTACCTTCATTATTTCCCCTTGTCTTACTTCAAATTATGAATAATTGATGTGGGACTCAAATTCCCAAGAAAACCTTTTCCTCATCCAAGGGTATGCACCTTCCTCATCAAATGATGCCATAGCCAAGAGTTTCTCTATTGGTACCGTGCTTTGAAAGCATGCACATGCAACACCTTGTTTGGATCATCAATGTATCCCATCCTATGAACTTGTGATGATTATGTGCACTCTTTCTCCCCATGTGTGTGACCTTAGGAAATCTTACAGCCAAACTGGGATCCCCTCCCATGCTGCCATATTCCTTTTCTACGCTTTCCTCCTCTGCTTCCTTCATCACCAGGTCCACACTGCATTCCATCTCTTGCTCTACTAGGTCCTCGATGATTTTTTCTACCTCTTTCTCCATGGCCTCTTTTACATGTTCCTTTGTGAGGCTTAGGGTCCTTTATTATTTTGTAATTTCTTTTCTTACCCCTTTGTCTTGAGTATCCTCCTCTTCCTTTCATTCTTCCTCTTGACAAAGATGTACTCATTTTATTCTTCCTCTCCTTCCTCCTCTGAGTAATGTACTTAGAATATGGGAGGGCCTTGAATCTACCTCAAGTTCTTCATCATCATCATCATCATATCTTTTTCCTCTATAGGCCTCTAAGCTCTCTATACCCTCTGAGTCATCCTCTTCTGTCACCCTCTGCTTCTTGACTGAATAGGAGATTTTGCTTCCTTTTCCTCCTCCTTTGGTGACTTCTCCTGAGTGATGGGTTCTTCGTGCTCTGACTCTTCTTCTTCTATAGTCTTTGCTTTCACCGGAGGACTTCTTTCTCTATGCATAAGTACTAGGCTTAGCACTTGTCTCCGGCGCGCTTACCACTTGTGTAGTCTGAACACTTGGTGCTTTCTGCACCTCTTCTCTTTCCCTCTTCTTTGGCACGGGATTCTTCCTTCCCATGGGGTCTTCTGGGATGGATACATCATTTTCCAAGTATGCACCCTTTTCAAATTTTGGCCTTATGCGAAGGTATATCCTTATTGCAGCCCTTCCAACGATTGACAATGTTACTTGCTTCATCATTTGTATCTCGTGGGAGACATATCTCTCCACGTATGCGTGCTTCTTGGGGTAGAATAACTTCCTACACAACTCTCTGTGGTCTTGATCCACCTCACTAAGGTCAAACCTTAGAATCTCTTGGCCTCTTTGAACTTGTTCACCCCTACTTGGAAGTATTGTGTGGTGAAGGAGAAGGGTAGTTTACACCACGGACCCATGTTTTCATCTGTCAACCTAAATTTTCCAATGCAGAAGTGTTGATATACTGTGAATTCTGCCTCTCCTTTCAAAAGCATGTAGGTAACTGCTCTGGAATCCTCCATTCTACCCTGAATGCATCCCTCATGTGCTTGTACCACTTCTCTAAGTGCATGCCTTGTGAGTGGTTGTCATGGTCTCACAAGTATATTTTTTTAACCTCTTCGCAGGTGAGGAGATCCTCTTCTGGGTACTCCCAAACAAACCTTTCCAGCCCATTAGGAACTCTGATCTCTAAGAAACATAGTTGTGAGGAGTACATTGCAAAATAATATCTTTTCACCTTCTTGCGTGCTGATTAATGATTTCATCTGTGATGAAAGCAGAAAAAGTTGTAGATGGTCCCCTAAGATGTTTTCCAGCATATGTTCAACCATGCCTTGTTCACTTGAGTCCATATTTCTTGATCATTAAGCTTGGTTACCAAGCACACAGACCATCCTCATCTATGGGGTATGGAATCTTTGCGATGTCAAAGTATTGTGATCCTTTATTGTAGTCATACATGGCTAATTTTTCCTTGGTGGCCTCCTTGTCTCTTAGGTCATCATCAATGCTATCCCTCTCATAGATAAGGCCTATGAACTTGGAAATCAACTGGGGAGTTATGTACATATTGCACCCTCAAGAAATAAAAATGGTCTTTTTGAACATGCATGCCATCAACCACTGATAGAGGCACTCAGGTTTTCCAAAGTAGGGTAATTCGTAAAGTTGCAGTAACACTACCTTCTCCAATTTAACTTTTACTTCTTCGTTGTATATGGGCGTGCCCTCTGGTGTCCTCTTGTCTATTAGGTGAAAACCAACTCCAAAGAAATTTATTTTTCTGTCATGCTGATGCGATGATTATAGTCACTTAAAGTCATTTTCCACAAATGAGACTCCCATTATTTTCCTAGCAATACCCCATCCATGTATTGTATCTCTACATACCACTCTTCATATGTGCTTGCGATGATAACCATTTGCTTCTTACCCTTGCCCTACTAGTTTTTAGGTGAGGTGGTTGCCTTCTTTGGTGCCATTCTTCTTATTAGGCTACACTTCTAAACGTCTTCTCCTTGCTCTGCTCTACCACTTTATCCAACCCCAATGCTCAATCTTGCAAAGAAACCCTCCTAACACCATGCCCTAGCCACCAAACCCTAACTAGAACAATTCTTCAATAAGACGACACTTTGTCAACAACTTCCTTCATGCCCGTGTACTCCTTTCCTACTAGCTTGCGGATCTACTCTAGTCATGCCCTCTCAGATTTCTTAAATTTTTCTTCACACAGATTGCTTTTGAATGCCATAGTTCATGAGAGATCTTTTCACTTTATAAACACAAGGTAAATAATGAAGTTCCTAACTTCTTATTTATAGATTTTCCTTCTTTCCAACATTAAATGCTATCTTACCTACCACCATACTTAACACTAAATGCATATTTTCCCACCAAACCAACCTTATGCACCTTTACTTATGCGCACAATCTTGTGTAAAACATTCTCCAACCTTCTGGCATGCAAACAATCCATCTGATAGAAGACTCTTATGCATGTGTTAACAATGCCAAAGGAACTTCTTCTGTCCTTCACCTAATTTTTTTCTCTCACCTACCTCATGTTGTTCGTGCACTTCTTCCTCCTCTATACGTGGTTTTTCTGAATTCTTCTCTTAACATCAACCTTTTTCATCCACCTATTTTTCCATGCATTTCCTTCATCCTTGCATGCTTTCTATCCATCAACCGGGCCATTCATCACAACTTCTACTGCTAGTTCAACTTGTATTACGGGCCTATACTTTGCATCACTCTACCCCACACTAAAATAGATGCATGGTCCTCTGCACATGCAAAACCTTCAAAAATTAACGTGGTTACCGGCACCCAAGGCACAAAACAAAAAATAGAACAAATGAATAGAAAGGGAAACAAAAGAAAGGAAATTGCGTAAAGGGAAATTCTGAACTAACTGGAAATACTGCCTTATTATATACACCAAGAAGAATTATTTATAGTAGGGATTCAACCTACTTCCATTGAAGTGACCTAGAAATATTTTCCCATCCATTGCTCTCAATTGGCATGTGCCTGAATCAAGGATTTCCTAGATGATATAGGGCCCTAGCCAATGGACTTTCAACTTTCTAGGATGGCACAAAAACTTGGAATCATATAACAGTACCATCTGCCAACCTCAAATTATTTATTTTTGATGTGGCAATCATGCCATGCTTTTTATTTATCCTTTTTCATCCTTCTGACTCCACCTTGCCAATGATCATCTCTCATCTAATTTCATCAATTTTTCAATCCTCTCCTCCTGCATGCACTATACACAGAGAAGGTAACATGAATTAAATGGGTAAGGACAGCCTCTGTTCCAAATACCAATTGGAATGGTGTGGCTTTATTCAACCTCTTATAGGTTTTCCTATACTCCCATATAACTGTTGATACTTTCTCATCCCAATCTTATCTACCAATGTCACAAATTTTGGTTAGGGTATGACTAATTATTTTATTAAATGCCTCGACAGTTCCATTTTCTTGTGGATGCTAAGGGGTAGTCTTATGATGAGCCACCATGAACTCTGCTAATAGAATCCTGATGGTCCCATTTAGGAAATGCATACCCCTATTACTAGTTAAGCTCAATAGGAATTCATACCTTGTAATAATATTTTCCCATAGAAACTTGGTTGTTGTAGCCGATGTACAATCCTTAGTAGGTGTTGTTTCTGCCCATCTTGTCAAATAATCCATGCAAGTGATTACATAACATGATCCCATCCTACGTGTGGCTATACAAAATGGGGCCTACAAAATCTATGTCCCACTTTTCAAATGGCTCTATACTTGGAATAGGGCACAAATGCATTTCATCCCTCCACCCTGGTTTGCCAAGGTGCTGACAATGATCACATACCTTGCAATACTCTTTGCAATATTGATATAGGGTTTCCCACCATAATCCAACTTGTAATATCTTATGCATAGTGGCATCCCCTACATAGTGTCCACTTGTGCTTCCTCCATGCACCTCCTCCATAATAGCTAGGTGCTCATGTTATAGCACGCACCGACGCAACACTGTCATCACATCCTAACTTTTACAAATCACCACTAACCAACATATAGGGTGCGACACATATGGCTAACTTCTTTCTTTCTAATGATTTCATCCTTTTTGGCACCACACCCATTTTGAGAAACACTACACTATCCTCTAAGTCTGAGGGCACGTGCCGTAACCTAAAAACTTGTGCGTCTGGCATGGTATCTTCAATGCTTTGCGTATCCTCTCTTGAATCAATCCTAGAAAAGTGATCAGGTCTAGAATTACTCTTTCTCGACTTGACAACCACTATGAACTCAAATTCTTGGAATAGTAGGACCCATCGACATATGCACCCTTAGAGAACGGGCTTGTTTACCAATTATTTTAATGTTATGTGGTCCGTGTAGAATACAAATGGTGTTTCAAGTAGATATTTCCTAAACTCTTTTAGTGCATAGATCATGGATAGTGCTTCACACTCAGTAGTGGTGTACTTTTGTTCTACTGATGTTAACGTTTTGCTTGCAAAACACAAGGGATGGTCAATAATCCCTTCACCTGGTTGTGTCAGTACTTCTCCGACAGTTGTACCAAAGGCATCCACATGAACATGGAAAGGATTATCCCAAATGGGGAAATATATAATGGGTGTTGTGACAAGCCTATCCTTAAAAGTGTCGAATGCACTCTGTTGTACCTCTTTCCAATGAAAGGCACTCTTGTGTCTAATCAATTCCTCCAAAGGCGCATGTGCAATCTTTGGCATATCCCCTAATGAACTTTCCATAGTAACCTATATGCCCAAGGAATCCATACATGATGCTTTGGCTAGTAGGCTCTCCTAAACCCATAATGGCTACAACCTTGGCGAGATCTGCTAGTAAGCCTTCCTTACATATGATATGTCCCAATAAGGTTCCAAATGGGGTAGCAAAGACACACTTCTTGATGTTGAGGGATATTATCAACTTTTGACACCTTTCAAACATTAGTCTTAAGTTATCACAATGTTCTTTGAATAGACCATACACAGTCCAATCATCCAAAAAGACCTGAAGAAATTATGGATAAAGTCCTGAAAGGCTTGTACTACAATGCGTGAGAACACAACATGGACATTATGCAATCTAAAAGGAATGAATGTATAGGGAAAAATTCCTCATTCAATGGCGAAAGTTGTCTTTCTCTGGTCATTCCTTTGTAATCCTCACTTGGTGGTACCTTGAGAACCCTTATGTGAAGGATTAAACTTCGCGCCTGGCCATTCCTAATATTTCTTTAGTAAATAAGGTTGGGAAGGGATGAATGACACATACTGCATTTAGGTCCCTGTAGTAAACATAGATCCTTATCTTCCCATATTTCTTGATACTGATGACCATTGGGCTTATCCATTTTGAATCTTAAACAACCTCAATGATACCTAACACTACCATCTTGTCTATCTCCTCCTTGAACCATACGTGTAAATTTGATTTCATCCGATATGGTCTCTTTTGGATTGGGTGCACACCTTCCTTTAGTTTTATCCTCATCTCCCTTAAGAAATGGTGGATGATTTTAAGTTCATGATACCCACGTGGGAACAAATCTTGGAAATCATGTAATAGATCAATGATCTTTGAAACCTCCTTCTCTGACTAGTAGTCTCCAATGATAGCTTCTTTGGGTTCTTCTTCTGACCCAATGTTAACCTTCTTCATTTTTATGGGCTCATGGTAAGCATACGTCCTTTCATCAGTGCTATTTATAACATCACGTGTACCTACAGAGTGGTTAACATCAATCTTTTCCATCTCCTTGCCATCTATGACATAAACCATCTTCCCCTTTTCCTTTTCTAGGCATGCGCACTTAAACTGTATTTCCTCATATTCATCCTCATCGAAGCATGCCTCTAAACTAGGATCACCTAGCAACTCTAGTATCCTATCTTCTCCCATGGAATTATCCCCCATTGTAAGGTTCCTGATCACTTACAATGCATTATCCACATGATGGATTTTTTCTCTAATATTAAAAATCTTAGATGAGATCAGTTGTCAGCTCCTACCAATTTCCTATCTCGCGGACATGTTTCTCAGTGGATAAATCACGCACACGCATTACCTTGAAGCATGGAATAAATACTTATGCACCCATAATGATGGTGGTCAAGGCCTCTACACCTCCCATCCATAGGGCCTTCTCATAAACTTAGATGTGGAGCGAGGTGGGATCTCTTTACTATAGATATTCTGGGATGACCAGTGGGGGTGTTGCTTCTAGAGAACCTTGACAGATAAGGAATGATCCTCACTTTTTACCATTCTAAAAGACTCTTGCAGTATGTATCCCACCAGCGCGATGCTATAGTCCCAAGAAGGACATAGTTCAAAATCTCTCTTCTTTCATCCTCACTCCTTCTACTGAGCTTCCATCTCAGGTAAGAAAATTTGAGGGTATGTCCCTCCAGAGTAACTTGGTAACTTATTTCCTTCCTAGGTGCTTGAGTGAGTGTGCCTTTGTTCACTCTTTGTTATAGACCCCCTCAACTACTCACCCAATTAAATCATAGGTCTCGTGTGCCCAATTTTCACACACCATGCTTGTTGTATCACTTACAGACTGAGCATCCTCAAATTGGATAACCCCTTATGTAGGGTGAATTATCTCAGGGTCTCTGATGGAGCACACATAAACTCTATAAAGGACCTCTTCTCCGAAAGGCTTAGTGGAAAAGTTCACTGACTTCCCATCCGTCAAAGGGATGATGACTTGTTCTTCCCTTGTTCTTGAAACTAATATATCCCTTTGTTTAAGCTTAGGTCAGTGTTGTTCTTATAGCACCATTGGGCACCCAAGAAATGCTGGAAAATTGTCTACCTCAGCGAGCGCCAAGACTTCGAAGTCTCCAGTAAACTTGGCCCCCTGAATGGTGATTAATACATCATTCAATACTCCAATGGGCATTGCCTTAGTTTTGTTTTCCATATACAACACATTTGAAGATGGCTGTAATGCTGGCCTTCCCATTTGATTCCTGACATCTAATGTAAGAACATTGACTTATACTCCAGTGTTAATCAATATGTTGCTCAACAACTAACCATCCACAACTTTGTTCAGTGTGATCTCTTTCTCATAGTCAAGGCTATGAGGAGGGAGGTTTACATGCAATACCTACCTTTTGTGCTCTGCTATGGTGCGCGGTATATTCTCCTATAACCATTCTCCTAGCAAGGGAATAATATTCTCTTGCCTTAACATTTTGCACACTTCCTTGACCTCATCCAGGTCCTTCTATAGAGCCTCAACATTCCTCCTTTGCTCCTGTTTCCTGGACTACTCCTTTAGACATTGGATTTCTCCCTGAAAATTCCGTATGACATCCATTATCTCTTGATACACCTCCTTCTTATGGGCAGGGTCCGGATACTTCTCATGCACCACTTCTTCTCTTGAGACTAGAGTCCTTTGCCATGGTACTTCCTTGACGTGCGCAACCTCTGCTTGTGTTATCACCAAAAAAGGTTCTAACCCTGACTTTTGTGCCACTCTAGGCATCCAATGTGTATCAGCCTTCTTTATACTCACCATCCCAGTTCCCTTTTCCTTTCAGTGTTACTAGCTCATGTGCTCAAAAAACTCAGGGCACTCCTCATAATTATGCTTCTTCCCACACCATGAGGACTGCAATAAATCTAGACATTCATGCCTGTAATATTATGCAGATCCAGAGTTATAGCAGGTTCCTCGTAGGAACTCGCTTCTTCCTCCATGGTTACTGCGAGCATGAAATCCTCCGTGAGAACCTCTCCCATGTGCCCCTCCATCCATGCATCCTTCATAACGGTGATCATATTCCTTGGAACTACTGACAAGGCTGGTCTAGCACATACCATGATCAAGGGCCTCATGAATTTGGTCATTAAACCTACAATCCTTAGTATCATGGGTCATAGAGGTGCATATCTAGTAGTAGCAAGACACATTCTTCCAAATTGTGCACTGTAATAAGGGACATATACTCGCATCATGGTGCCCATGAAAAATTTCAAAATCTACTGCTATGGAGCGCAATGCCTTTTGGGGGAAAATATCCTTGGCATGCCCCTCTACTTCACAATCTATGCACCAAAGAACACTACGAGTCTCATGTGTAGAGTTTACAGAAAGCTTCTCTAACTGTTTGGCCATAGAAGTGATTTGAGCCTCCAGAAAGGGGCTTACACCAGTATTAACACTCCTAGCTTCCTTAGTGTGTAAGGAAACCTCTAAAGCCTCGCATGGGTTAGTGAATGTCTTATGTCATAATGCCCTCCTAAATGGAGTGATCAACCCTCCAATAAACCATTGAGCATACTATGAAGGGTGAATTTCATATGATAGTTTTGACAGGAGAGTTTTAAACTATGCATCATACTCCTACGCACTCTATGCCATTCCCTTCTAGATCTCCTTCAAAGCGTTGATGCTATTCTGCTCGAACTCTGCTAGGAAGAAATTCTTCAATGCGGTGTAGTCTACCACTGTCTAATATGGGTCATACTTCCTATACCAGCTATGAGCATGCCCTTGCAACATTGTTGTAAATTAACTTTCCTTCTGCCTCGGGGTAGTGATTCCCTTCGCGTGCCATAACAATTCACACTTGTGCATGTGTTCTGTAGCATCCTCTATACCTTGGTAATCTGGCAAGTGTAAAGACATCTCAAAGAACACTTGAGGAGGTGGTTAAGGTCCCTGTCCTTCTGATCCAGATCCTTGGTTCCCTTCGGTGTTTCCTCTGGTGTTACCTTCACTAGATCCAATGGATCCACTAGGTCATGATCCTCTAGATCACTAGTAGCTGAAAACATGCCTAAAGAGGTCTTGCGTAGTGTCCCCAACGTCCCACTAAACTATGCACCAACGGTCTGCGAGACTATTCCAATTCCATGTGTGTATCCTTCGCCACTCTCAGACGTGTTGCCTAATCCTTGCGTACTTGCACTTTTCCCAAAAATTCCTCCAAACATTGGAATGGTATGTGTAGCCATGGATGTCCCAAATGAAAAATTATATCTCTTGGGTGCCGATCAATCACTCCCCCTGATACCAACTAGATTATTAATACTTCTCCCTTGATTTAGAAAACCAAGCACTAGGGGTTGGTCTTGGGTCCATACACGTGATCTATAGTACCATCTTGATCTAGATGCGTATGCTGAAAGCCATTCATATAGCTCTACTGAGAATCAACAAAAGAATGTCTCATACAACTCATGGTATAGATTCTCTTCTGCCCATCTATGCATATTGAACTCAGGTCTACTATTGAATCTTTGTGCAAACTCATCCTCCGTGCTCTTGAACCACGTTTCAATTTTTTTTAAATTCAGGTGATTTTTCGTCACACATCACAAGGAAAAAAGTGCATGCCATTTCTCACAACAACTTCAAAAAGAGGTCCCAGCAATGGAACCAAGATGTAGTCATTTTTATACCCTTTCAAAAAACAAGGAAATCCCATGCACATCAGCCTATTACCTGGCGGGTGTTGGACACTCACCCAAGGCATGCGCGGGTGTTGAGCCCCTCATTTATGTAAGTTATGTGAGAATGAATTAGTTATGATAGTAACTTAAGTGAAGAGACTGTAAACGAACCGTACATTCATCTTAGAGCTCAGAATCAGATTCTAGACCAATGTATTTATTCATATAAGAAAATCATTATAGAACATAGATCTGAATCACAACAGAAAGGAAATGCATAGGGGTTTACACCCACTTATATGAAATATATATAAAACTGATCCATATAGATATAAGTAAAAAATGATCCATATAGATATAAGTAAAATTTGGAACCACATATATTTATATTAAGTACGTTGATAACCACATTAAATTTATTAAGGAAATCACAGATCCATATAATAGTGCAGAACAATTTCATGCATCAGAACTAGACTTAAGCCCTTTTTATTACAAAAAAAATATCCAGACCCATCCCCTTGATACAACATACTCCTATAGATCCTCTAAACCCAACCTATAAAGCTCTCATAGTATTTCTGCATAGCCTCGCCTCTTTCCATTCTTGGTATTCGTATCTATCTCACTTTTCTTCATCTGGGCACTTGTATATATAGCCTAACAAGCACCGCCATGCCTTTCTAAAGTTGTAGATTAGGTGCCAAGTGTCCAAGTGGTCCTCTATGGAAGCATTCTCCTTCAAATGCGAGCTCTTCATCCTTCACCATGATGACCTTCTAGAATATTCTATCGCAAGGTATATTCCTTTCATGGGCTCCAAGTTGCCAGGCTGGCACCTTATCCACCCAGCATGCGTAGTCAGGTTATGCTTTCCTCATGTTCTGCCCAATATGAAAAATATGGCTAAGTCCCAAAACCTTTTCTATGCCTTGTGCACACACACCACTGGCTATACTAAACCCTCCTAAAACCCCGTCCTGTGCACTTTCACCTTCCACTTCCTTCTTCAAATAGGCCTTGCGCACCCATGCACCTTCTTGTACTCATCCAATATTTTAGGAGCCCAATAGTGGTGGAGAAAATACTGGTGGGGGTTTTGGTTTTGGATCAGTGGACAATGTTTGCACCCTCATTAGCCACATCAATTATATTATGAAATGTCTCTTCACTTTCTAGAATATAGAGGTATTGAATATGATGTAGAGAATGTGCACAAGTGTGAGTTGGTATGGTGCACTAAATGAATCACATCCTCAGATCAAAAAACAAGCTAGTTTAGTACTACTCTTCAAGGATGCACACATAGTTGGTATAGAAAGTATGACCTGCATCAGACTACAGTGGATTATAATGCTTTATGTTCTTCATTTCTATCAAAGTTCCATATTCCAAAATTTGATAGTAAAATTATTAGCGCGCTAAAGGAAATTAAACACAACTTATCAAAAAGTGTTTGAGAGTATGATGTGCATTTTAAAACTTGGTTATAAAAGTTTTCTTATGACATACATCCTAGTTAGCATGCACAATGGTTTGCTGGTGGATTGTTGACTCCATTCAAAAGGAAACTATCTCATAAAACCTTTGTAGATCCGTGCGACTCTTTAGAAGAAGCTATACACATTAAGGAAGTTGGGAGTGTGGATACTAGAGTAATTCCATTCCTAGAGGCACATATTACATTCATGCTTAAACAACTGGAGAAGCTCTCTGCTAATTCAGCTCAAGCAACATGCAATATAATATGGTGTAAAAATTGTGAGGTTGAAGGACACACTAAGGATAGCTTCCCTCATAATTCAGTGCACACCATTATTTTGGATTGTGATATTTTTCATTTAGACCATGATGCAAGTAGATGTCCCCTCTTACAGCGCAAGATCCGAAAGAATGTGTCAATGTATTATAAGATTTGCAAAACCCACACTCATGATACCATTGAATGCAGAGTGACTGATCATAATCCATGAGGCCATTAAGACTGGTGTGTGTTTAGAATAGTGTGGCAAGTGGATCTAAGGAACAAGGAGAACAACATAATGAAGGGGCCCAATAATTGAGGATATAAAGAATAAAAGGCTTCCATGGAGAATATAGAGGCTGAGATCGTGGAGGTGGCAGAGGATGATTTTCCTATTGGAAATTTTTATACTTGTGGATCTCTTGATCATAATCACCATGAGTTTTCTCAAATTTTTTTTTTCTCATTGGTATGGAAAACATAACAAGTTTGAAGAATTCCTTGACTTAAATGAACACATGAGTAAGCAACATAAGAAATATAAGGGCGTGATAATGATAAAGGTAGAACACGTAGTTGACGATCAATGAATGCCAAAGGTAGCACCTACCCCTAAGTTACAAGCTATTTTAGTTACACTACACGCACTGAGGCTATGCGTGCAAGTGAACCTCCAAAGTATAATTTGACTATAACCAAAAAAGAAGTGATAAATTCTAAGTACCCTGATGTTGCACATAAAAAATAGGTTTCACCAAGAAACTATGGATGTTGTCAGGGATTTTCAAGGAGAGATTCAGAGTTTGAAGGAGCATGATCGCGTGATGGAATGAGCAAAGAAGGTCAAACTCCCATAGAATAACGTAGATGATTTAAAAATAGGTATTTTGAATTTTGCGTCAGGAGAACATAATCCCTTTATTAGGAGAGTGGTTGAGATAAAAGTACCACACATAGGTAATGAGCACGGAGAGACGGATACTTCATGCAAAATTTTTCCCCACATAATCATGAATATGATAAGGAGATCACACTGAATGCAGTCATAGATGGATGGATTCTAAGTAATATTTTGATAGATACTAGTGAAAAAGTTAATGCACTCACGTTGGATGCATGGAATCAAATGGGAAGACAACCATTACAACCTTCTTCAATTGTGTTTTATATGGAAAATATAATTAGGGCTAATCCTATCATAGTACTAAAGGATGCAACTATTACAATTTAGGGAGCCAAGTTTACTGAGGAATTTAAATTATTATAGCTTTCCAAAGCAAATAGCTTCCCAAAATTACTTGGGTGCCCCTGAGTTATGCAAATAATGTAGATTTTTCATTTCAAAAAGGGGGTACATTAGCTTTGAGAACAAAGAAGAGTTCATAATTATAACTTTGACTAATGCAAAGGTTGCTCCATATGTTGAGCCTTTGAGTGAAGAGGATATGGACAAGATATATGCAAGCAAAATGAAAGACCCTGAGGTAAATGAGCCATCTAAAAAAGGGTGATACAATAAGATGAAATTCATTCAATTAGTGAAACCACAAGTATTGCTTATGATATCTGGGTGCATTGAATGTATGAAGTAGTTGGGGTGAGAGATCAAGAACATAGTTACTCACAAGATTAGGCCACACATGGTTAGGCTCTTGAGTTATAACCAGGTACCTCGATACACTGGTGAGGGGAAACCTAAATGTATTTTTGTGTGCCATGGAAGCCTAATGGAAGGATGAGGGTGATAAAAATAAATATGCTAGTATATAATCTACATGGGAAAACAACGCGTTGGTGGACCACACACAAAGACAACCTATTTGGACTGACAAGAAGTGAGAATCACCTTTTCTACTGTGTTCCTAAAGAGCAATGTATTCTTCTCATATATGTGAATTTCATGGGAAATACCTTGCCTCCCATCACATTTAGAATTGTGAGAGACTTTGGATAGAGGGACAAGAGGCCTTGCCACCATCACTCCTGGGTACATAAGATCTATTCCACTTTAAGTGACTGCACGCATGACTAGTATGTTGATGCAGAGTTAACAAGAGTAACATCTAATTGGAAAGGAGATGACCTTATGTATGATTCATAATTTTGAAAAAAATTTCTACTAAGGCTCCGGTCAATGAAACACTTCAGATTATGAAGTGCCTTACTTTGAGAGATGTTGGTCATGAAAAAGGACTTCAAGAAGAACAACAGTTAGGGGACAAGAAGTCCCTCCTCTTTAGTGGGGGAGGTTCCCTTATTCAAAAGAAAAACTTATTTACATATGTACGGAGCATAGTTTTACCGAGGAGGTTGGATATCATGAAAGTGTTTTTAACAGATCATCAATCAAAAAAGTACAAAGGAATGAAGACGTGGAAATGAGTAAAAAAGCATTCTATAGAATTATAGATGACAAAATAATTCCTTATGCGTTCAAGAATATAACGAATTGGAATAAGACCATTTGTACTCGAATTAATGAGATGCAATTTGAAAAGACACACAGTTCCATAAATAACATCTACAAGAATACAAAGCTTCTTGGCATAATGCAGACAAATGATCTAACAACATTCAACAGATAGCTTGTGAATAAAAGAATCAGATGGACAAAGAAAGAAGATCCTTTTGTATTGATTGCTTTACTATTTCTTACACTTTCAAAAATAAGCCAAGTTCCCCCCCTCAAAATGGCAAAGAGAGGCCACTATATAGTTTTACAAATCAGTTACTCTTGGTAACTACCTTTTTAAATAATGTTTAGTTAAAGGGATGCTTAACGAAAAACCTCAACTAATTACAATAAATCCATGGGATGAGGAAAGAAAGAAGGGAGAAAAGTCAGGAGGAGAAGACAAGTGTTCATGATTGAGAAGGGCCCACTAATTTGAGGATCCGTGCTGCCTAAACCTTTTTAACGCCTCTGTTATGTCTCTGCCACGTGGGAACGATGTGTTGGCAGTGGACTGGGTCCAAAATCTTAGGCACTTCTCCATCTCTTTGTTGAATTCGACGTGTGTATGATAATATTTATTTGCTTCTTCAATAGTAATATTGGAGAGAGAAGATTTCCTTCATCTTTTCCTGTGGTGACAGAATCCTCTTTGAACAGATTATCTTTGACAAAAGCTCTAAATTGAGCTTTGATTTCTTGCAAGGAGAGGGGCACACCAGAGGTCTCATCATGGAGGTGGCAATGTATATCCTTGAAAGTAGATACTACCAAAGTCTTGAAGGCCTCACCCTTCTGCTAGCTATTTCTCAATTCTCCCAAAGCTTCCTCCAGCACCTTGATTTTCCATTCCACACTATATACCCATGATTTTGACAAGTTATCTTTTGCATCATCGAAGACCTTGCTTGCCATTAAAATATTTTCATCAGCCTGTCCCATAAGGTGAAGGTCTACTATACAGCTGCTCTAGAGTTTGAGCTCTTTATCTATATTTCCAATGGTGGAGGATAGTTTCTGTTGTAGATTATTTACCTTCTCATTGAGTTTGAAGGCTTCACTAATGAAATTCAACCCTGCAATGAGCATATCATCCACCATGGCCTCCATAGCCCTTCCATAGATGGAATACTTGTGTATATCTTTGATACTCTGGACTTCATCTTGGCTGAGGATCACAGGTGGTGGAAGAGTAGTCAGTGGGGTAGGGTCTAAAACTTTATCTTTGGACAACAATGACTTGATGAAACCTGCAAGAACCTGAGCCTGCTCTTCCAGCTGCTCTATAGTTTGTTTCCCTTTTTCCACCCTCCCAATGACCCTGGTGACTATTTCTTGAAGATTGTGAATCTCACCTTCAGGGGTGGACTCTCCCATGGGGATCCTCGAGAGCTCTAGATCAGACGCCTGCAAATCCTATTCTGGCTTGTCAACCTTGGGCTTGGCTATCTCCAGGAATTGTTGGCCCTGAGCATCGAATACTATTCATGAGGTGGTCCTGGCCTTCTTGGTAGGAGTAGGAGGGGTAGTACCCAATAAGGCCACCACAACATCAAATTGGGTCCCGAGATTCGAGAGGAAGACTTTCTCTTCCTACTATCAACGAAAGGTTGTACCCATGCAAAAGAAGAGGAGGAAGAAGAAGGCGGGGCAAGAGGACCAAGAGAAAGAGAACTCATGGCACTCAAAGTGTGCACTATGCTGTTGCCTCTAGTTGAGATATGAGTGGGGCACTCGGGGCTTCTGGTACAGAGGAGTCAATGGTGCTTCAGAAGCTCAGTGCTTTGAACTTCCTTTTCTTTATCCATTGGGGCTTTTGGAGTGCTTATAGAGACTGGCACTTCACTCTCCTCACTTTCACTGAGAACAATGATGTTCTCTAGTCCTGAGGGAAATTCTGAATGCTTCATCAGGGGATCTTCTTCAACAGGCTCCTTCTTGACTTCTTTGATTTTCTTCTGATATACTTGGGTGGATGAGGAAGGAGTGGAGGATGTAGGACCTTTAGTTGATGAGGTAGGAGGGGTCTGTACAGGTGCTTCTGAACTGGGTGTCAATGCCTCCTTTCTTGGTGTTGAAGTATCCTTGGAGGAGGATTCTCCTGAATGCCTTCTAAACTCACGAACTCTCCTGTCAAACCAGATTTTGGTTCTTACTAGGACAGGGGCTAAGATTTCAGCCAGATCATCCTTCTCCTTTTTGAACCAATCCAAATCCTCCAAGGGAGTGTGTTTGACTAAGTTGTCATATTCATATGAAAACAGGTCAGAATTGTCATCCTGAAGCCCTTCAGGAACTTGGTACAAGTTAAGCTCTTGAATCAGTTGGAGAGAAAACCGGCCATAATGTCTCCTCCTTGCCTCAAAATCATCAGCACAGTCAGCCCAATAGTCTTGTGTGTCTGCCCTATGATGGTAATTGATTCTGAGGTTCTGCTCAATAAATTTCTTCAAGTCAAAACAAGTTTCTTGGCCTGAAGAAATGGAAAATGATGGGAGCTAGGGCTCTCTCTATGTTTTGTGCATCTAGAGCCGTCTTGCAGGTGTAGTTTCCCAAAGATATAGGGAAGTGCAGGCCAGTGATTTTCTTATCCCTGCAGGTTCTGTGTAACTTGTCCAATTGCCTGCATATCTCGATCAAGGCCATTTTATCATTACAGAACATAGGAAGCTTGAGAGGGGTGCTCTCATAGCCTGCAAGCCTGATATAGGAGAATTTTCTGAACTGGATGAAGTAGGCACCATACTTTGATATTAGGTTCATGGCTTCATCAGAGAACCTCCTCGCCATGTCGCTCTCCAGAAGTCTTACAATGTACATGGTGAAAGCATCATTCACCCTCCTAAAGTTGCGATTGCTAGTGTCCAGGGTGAATTGAGGACAGTAAGCATATATAGGGTCACCTTTATGAGCATCAATGTATGTGAATCCAAACCATTGCCTTGATGCTACTAGGGTATACATCAGATATGAAGTCATGTAAAACTTATTTGTTTGTTGTACATTGGACAATTGCTCTGCTAGGTTCATGCTGATGATTTCTACCTAGTTGATATTCTGAGTTCCTTCGCACACCATGTTGATAAGTGGGCACATCCACAAATGGAACTCATTGGTAGAGGGTAAGCCCATGACCCGAGCTAGTAGGATTATAAAATCTGACAGCTCCTCATTAAAATTGGCATGAAATTGCTTTGGACAGACAAGACGCCCCCTTTTTAGGGTTTTTAAGCCAAGACTTCACCACCCTCGCCTTGTATTTTTCACTATCCTGGTCGAAGAGAGACTGCGCCTGAGTTCTGAGAGATTACTATAGAATTGTCCATTTCAGGAATCCTTAGGGCAGTGCCAATGGCGGCAACATCGAGCTTGGCAATGAGCTCCCCATGCACATTCATTAGTTCACTTGAGTCGGGATTAAAATGAGTACCGCAGGCGAGTACCGTATCTACACATTGCACTGAGATTGGGAAACCAGCGGTGAATTCCAAGCCACTATCGTGAAGCATTTGTGCCATAGGAGAGGGGTTTGAGTCTGTCATCCTAGTCCAGAAATCTCCAAAGTCCAGGTGGTGAACTTCACTGTCCCCTATATCAGGAATGGTAGACTCGAGCGGTGAAACTTGCTCCTAACCTTGGAATTTAATCTTCATGTTGATAGTGATTTGAAAAACAAAGTCACAGTCTGAACTCTTGATGGAATTAGGGGAATCGGGTACGTGCACAGAAATTCTGATTACGAGGGTATGAGCAATTGATAGTAAGAAAGTAGTGTGCAAAAATGCGTAGGGGAAGAGCTTATTAAATAGTCATTTAGGAGAGATAAATATAATAAATGTGCATTAAATACGCATCTACCAACTTGAAAAGTAAGATATTCAGGAAGAGCGGGATAAATTAGCCCAGATGGCCTTTGGTTCATTTGGGACACATGGGACGCAAAAGAGTGATTCGGCCGATGCGAGGGACATGGGGACAGAATGCACAAATGTTTATGGGACATGAGGGACAAAAGTACGGGAAGTGCACGATGTGGCTGATGCGGGTGAAAGGTGAACAACGAGCCTGAGCGACTTGGGACATTTGGAACAAAAAGTTCCGACGGGCCCGCAAGAAAACAAATTTTTGGGTAAAGTGGCCGATCGGCGAACAGGGAGCCCGAATGAACTTGGGACATCTGGGACAAAAATGTCTGACATAACCACAAATTACACAAAATGACTCAAAAGACGTAGTTTTTTTCAACTTCTTGACTTTTCCCTTTACCAGAACAACAGAAAAGGCATTAACTCAAAAATTTTCAATTTTGAACTTCTCAAAAGAGGGAGAATTTTGAGAGGACAACAGCTGGCTCCTTCTGGGGATGACTTGGCTAAAGTCTAAAGAAATGAGACAAGGCAAGAACTCTCAGAAAATCTAGGGGAAGCAGATCAGTGCCTTATCCATTGGGCCATGGAGTCAAAAGCAAACCAACATAGAAGACAACACCCCAAACGAACAACACAACAAAAACAAGAAGAAGGGGAAACACACACACACGCTATACAGAATATACAAAGGACTTCCTAATCACCTATGACTTAAAAATTTCAGGTACTGCCCACTATAAGGAAGTGGGAGGGAAGAACCATCCATATAATCAAGGTAAAAATAATTCTCACCAGCAAAGTGCCTGATCTTGAAAGGTCCGAGCCAAAGAGAATCAAAATTGCCATGGCTACCACGAGGTTCATGCCTTTTATCCCACAGCAAAACAATGTCTCCAACTTTGAAATCCCTAGATCTTGCTTTTTTATCAAACAAGGCCTTTAATTTCTGTTGGTGAGTAGATATTCTATCAGCAACCTTCAATCTGTCCTCATTCAATTTGTGAAGGTACATGATCCTTTTATCCAAAGAATCATTGAAACTGGTGTCTTCAATGGCCTTCATTAAATGCAAGGCTGGTAGTTCCATTGTTACGGGCAATTGAGCTTCCACTCCATATACTACCTGAAAAGGAGACATCCCAATGGCTCTTTTAGGTGTGACCCTATCTGCCCAAAGAGCATCATAGAGTTTCTTGTGCCAGTTCCTCTGAGATTCATTAACTAATTTCATTATTATAGCCACCAGATTTTTGTTTGTCGATTTTTCTTGTCCGTTCCCCTGAGGATAATAATCTGAGGAGTGAGCCAGGGAGATGCCATATCCATAACAAAAATCCATCATTTCCGTTGAAGAAAATTTTTGAAGCATTATCCGTCACGATCTTGTTTGGCACACCAAACCTCACCAAGATGTTTTCTTTGATAAAACTGCATACTACTTCCGAAGTAGTACTCTTCACTGGAATGGCTTCTACCCATTTAGTAAAATAATCTGTAGCAGTTAATACATGGGTGTGACCAGCACTAGAAGAGGGATTAAGTGTTCCAATGAAATCTAAACCCCATTGTTGAAAAGGCTCTTCGATCACAACTGGTTTAAGGGGCAAAGAAGCCAACTTGGGTCTACCCACGAAGGTTTGACAAGCTTCGCATTTATCAATCCACTTTCATGCATATTTGAACAAGGTAGGCCAGTAATATCCTACACAAAGAATCTTATGAGAAGTGACAGTTGATGAGTAGTGCCCTCCACATGCTTGATTATGAAAAGCTAAAAGTAGCTTCCTCTGTTGTTCCTTGTCCACACATTTTAGAAATCTTCCATCCAACCCACGCTTAAACAAGGCATTTTCCCACAACACATATTGGGCTGATCTTAGCTTAACAACTCTCCTCTCTTTGGCAGTCAAATGAGAGGGACATTCTCCATATGTGAGAAAGTGTGCGATATCAGCATACCATTCATCAATTGAGCCAAGAAAAAGAACGGTAGGGAGATCAACTTTATCCTCTGGTAACTCATGTCTAGCTCCCTCAGTGATGAGTTCACACAGGCCTTTTCCACAGACGAGCTTGGTTGGTCTGATGTCAATGTCATATTCTTGAACCTTGGCCACCCAGTTTCCTCTCTTGGATCCAAACTCCTGCTGTGTGAGAATGGACTTGATGGTTGTATCAAGTACAAATACTTTGGAGTGAGAGTTAAGAATGTAAAAACAAAACTGCTTGACAACTTTAACCACTGCGAAAGCATGTTTCTCCATTATGGTGTATTTTAACTCATGATTTTTTAGAATGTAGTTCATAAATGCAATTGGGAGTTCATGATTATTAGAATCTTCTTGAGTCAAAACAACAGCCAGGGTATTATCTGTGGCATAGCAATAGATAATAAAATCTTTACTGAAATATGGACATGCTAAGACGAGAGTCTTAGCAATAGCCCTTTTAATACCTTCAAAGGCTTCTTTACCTTTAGGAGACCAGCCAAACGTCTGTTTTCCCTTCATCATTTGAGAGATATTCAAGGTTAGCTCTTTGAAATCAGGGATGAATCTTCTCAGGAAGTTAATCTTACCAAAGAAAGAATGCACTCCCTTCTTGCTGGTTGGAAGGGGAATATGCTGAATAGCTTGAACTCGCTCAGGATCAATTTTTATACCGTCTTTAGAGACAACATGCCCCAACAATTTTCCTTCTGTGACACAAAAGACATATTTCTTAGGATTTAAAGAGATCCCGTGTTTTCTACATTTCAAAAGAACTGTTTCCAGGTGCTGAAAATGATCTACCCTTACTTTGGAAAATACAGTCAAGTCATCAAGGTACACGACAATACACTTCCCTTTTAAACTTCCAAAGGCCAAGTCCATAGCTCTCTAGAAAGTGGCACCGGCATTAATGAGCCCAAAAGGCATCCTTTTGTAGGAAAAGGTACCCCAAGGGGTAGTGAAGGTCGTCTTGTGTTGATCTATGGTATTAAATTCTACCTGATTATATCCTGAGAAGCCATCAAGCATAGACAACATTTCAGATCCCGTTATGGCTTGTAAGACTTGATCCATCATGGGTAAAGGATAGTTGTCCTTTAAAGAAGCTTGATTCAGATTTTTGAAGTCAACACAGATACAAATCTCACCATTTTTCTTTCTAACAGGCACAATGTTGGCAATCCATGTTGAATGGTGGATAGGAAAAATGATTTTGGCTTTTAATAACTTCTGTATTTCCTGAAAGATGGTGTCAGCTATCTTAGGATTGTATTGCCTTTGTTTCTACCTGAAAGGCTTAATCCCTGGTTTGAGAGGGATGAAATGCTGCATCTCCTTGGGTTAAAAATCTTTTAGTTCCTCATAAGAATAAGCAAGAACATCTTTATACTCCCTTAAAAGATTAATTACTTTCTTCTTTTCTTCTGGCATGCAACATTTCCCAATGTTCACGAGTTTAGGGTCAATGGAACTCCCAATATTAGTTTTATCATACTCAGCTGATTGTTGTGATCTAGTAGAAGCTTTAGACTTCACATACCTGTCATGTTTGTCAAAAAATTCTTCTAAACTCACCAGTCCCTTTGGAATCTTGTTCCCTTTGAGTTTGATACACCCATCTTGATCCATCTCTTCTTCATTGACATCTTCTTTATTGGAAGGCACACTTTCACGAGGCAAATTGTCACTTCCTTCAAAGTACAATTGTTCGAAGTTATCCCTAAGTTCTAAGAAAGAAAGAAAATGTTGATCATCATTGAAAAATTGCCAGTTACTTGCATTATTAGGTACACTAGGCCTATGGATCATCTCAATGGTAAACCTATCTTGAGAAAAGTTCAGGATGAGGTATCAGCAATGATCCTGAGACTGCTAGTGAATCAGCCTTGGTGTTCTTCTCCCTAGGCACTCCTTCGATAGAGAAGGCATCAAGAAATTTGATAGAGTCCCAAACCTGATTCCTATAATGTTTCAACCTTCTATTCTTTACCTGGAAAAGGTTTCTAACTTGCTTAACAATCAGCTCCGCATCTCCACGAGCTAGAAGATTTTTCACACCCTTTTATTTCGCCACATGAAGCCCAAGAATGAGAGCTTCATACTCTACTATATTATTAGTATTTTCAAATTGTAACTTGAATGAGAAAGGACAAACCTTTCCCTCAGGAGACACTAATACTACACCGGCTCCAGAACCAGCTGAGGAACAACTTCCATCAAACTCTAATATCCAAACACCATTAGGATCCTTAAGTGATCTTTTGGGAAGTTGGATTTCCTCAAGAGACATAATCATATAGTTTCCATGCCCCATATCCTCATAAAGTATTTGTGCTTTGGGATCATCTGTTTTTTGCACAATATACTCAGACTGCTTCTCAGGCAACAACTTCTTCATTTGCCCATTAACAGGTATGAGGGCATGTGACCAATCCATTTGAATTTCTCCTCCCACATCTTTACAGAAGTTCCTACTTAGCAGCATTCCATATGAAGGAGGAATGTCTGCTACTAGGATAGTAGCCAAAACCTTCTTCTCAGGAAAAGCAGTAAAAGCTACTTGTGCATCCTTAATTCTTCCGACTAGGGGTACTTCCTTACTCTCCATAGAATAACAAGACCCGTAAGTGCGTGTGAGAGTTAGGCCTAAGGCATGGGCTACTTTGGCAGGCATTACATTGTCTGATGCTCCTAAGTCTATGATGCAATTTTTGAGTCTATGGCCTGCTATAAGGAGGGTTACATAGAATGGTTTGATCTTGTCATTAGGTGAGGTGATAGAGGCTACCAGATTGGGTTGTGGTGCAGAAGATGGAGTGGGTAAGAGGCCTTTAGAGGTAGTTTTGGAATGGGAATTGACAAAGTGAACCATTTTGGAAAAAGCCTTGGGGTGGGTTTGATAGTACTCAGCCTCTGAGATTTGAACCTTGGTCTTTTTCAGGTGATCAATGATATCGAAAGACCCAGAAGTGGACGGGCTATCCTCGCTTGGAACCCTAGGCTTATCGGTCTTAGGAGTTGAAAAAAAAGTAACTTTAGTAGCAGAATTGACAGGACTCACCTTGGGTGTGGACGTAATGGGGATAGGAAATCCTCTTTTTGCAATTACAGGGATAGTCGTTGGATGTTCCTTGGATCTTTTGGCTGGCTGCATCACTTTCTCCTTTTTGTTTGTCTTCTCTCAAGTCATGACAACGTATGATTCACTATTCATGTCCACCACTACTTCGTCATAATCATCTTCTTCATCAACACCTTCAGTAGTGAAGAAATTAACTCGAGATCCCTCAGGTTCCTCTGCTTCTTCATCGACCTCTTCAACAAATTCTTCACAATCTTCACTGACCTCTTCATCCTCCGGTTCTTCAACTTCACAAGTTGCGTTAACAGGGAATTTAATAGGAGGTCCTTCAAGTGCTAGCCTTGTTTGAGAAGTAGGAAAACGATTTCTGGGCTGAAAATTCCTCCTTGGAACGTCTGCATAGGGGGCATGGTGAGCCAATTGTTTCTTAATGGTGATGAGATCATTTGTAAGTTTTTGTACTAATGGATTAGTATTAGGCCCAGCAGTGGAAGAGGAGGAAGAAGAAGACCTAGATTTAGAAGGATCTCTTCTTAACTTCCCTGACATGATTAAATCATCTTCGACACTAACAACAAGAGTTTGATCTTCGGCCAATGTTGCAAGATTAGCTCTTCTCAATGCATAACTAACTTCCGGTAATTGGGCATTCAGGAAGAAGCATTTTTGGATTTGATCTATAGGTTAAGTGTCTGGTGGGATTTTGTTAATCAATTTGTTGAATCGAGCCACAAATTCTCTCATGGGCTCCTGTGATTCCTTCTTTATTTGAGAAATTTGGGCATGCAAAGCATGCACATCTTCTGTTGGTTTGAAACGATTCTCAAACCTTGTTCTCATTGTGTTCCAGCTAGTGATAGCTCTGGCTGAAGGTGATAGAACCAATCAACCGCATTATCTTGTAAATTCTCAACAAAAATCCTCACTGAGACATCTTCATGTTCAACCTCCAGAAGTCCACATGCAACTATGAAGGCCATGATATGCTCATCAGGATGTACCTTACCATCACCTCTGAATTTGGGGAAGTTCTTCTGGTTACCTCTGGGTAACTCATGCAAAGGCTGAGGAAGGGCAAGAGGCCCAACACGATTACCCCAAGGAAATGGTACCACCATTCTTGGAAAAATGGTTTGAAGGGGAACTGAAACACCAACAAGAATCAGAGCACAGAGATTAGGACTGAGTTTCTCAGAAGAAAAACCACCCACGGGGGTTCTACTTTTGACAGGAGGAATGCTTGTTGAACGAGCTCTTCTATTTCTTCCTGTTGAAGGGAAGGGAAAACTCTGTTGTTCCAAAAGCTGAAACTGAGAATCTTCAATACCACGGGCCCTTCTCCCATGAGTAAAACATGGAGTCGCCAGATCAAAGGATGATCGATAAATGATTATGGAACTGGAATACGTCAAGAAATTATTTCCCCAGCAGAGTCGCCAAAAACTATTGGTCGTCAAAAAGGACTTCAAGAAGAACAACAGTCAGGGGACAAGAAGTCCCTCCTCTTTAGTGGGGGAGGTTCCCTTATTCAAAAGAAAAACTTATTTACATATGTACAGAGCATAGTTTTACCGTGGAACTTGGATATCATGAAAGTGTTTTTAATAGATCATCAATCACAAAAGTACAGAGGAATGAAGACATGGAAATGAGTAGAAAAGCATTCTCCAGAATTATAGATGACAAAATAATTCCTTATGCGTGCCAGAATATAACGAATTGGAATAAGACCATTTGTACTCGAATTAATGAGATGCAATTTGAAAAGACACAGTTCCATAAATAACATCTACAAGAATACAAAGCTTCTTGGCATAATGCAGACAAATGATCTAACAACATTCAACAGATAGCTTGTGAATAAAAGAATCAGATGGACAAAGAAAGAAGATCCTTTTGTATTGATTGCTTTACTATTTCTTACACTTTCAAAAATAAGCCAAGTTACCCCCCTCAAAATGGCAAAGAGAGGCCACTATATAGTTTTACAAATCAGTTACTCTTGGTAACTACCTTTTTAAATAATGTTTAGTTAAAGGGCTGCTTAATGTAAAACCTCAACTAATTACAATAAATCCGAGATGAGGAAAGAAAGAAGGGAGAAAAGTCAGGAGGAGAAGACAAGTGTTCATGATTGAGAAGGGCCCACTGATTTGAGGATCCATTGCCTAAACCTTTTTAACACCTCTGCTATGTCTCTGCCACATGGGACCGATGTGTTGGCAGTGGACTGGGTCCAAAATCCAAGGCACTTCTCCATCTCTTTGTCAAATTTGACATGTGTATGATAATCTTTATTTGCTTCTTCAATAGCAGATTGGAGAGAGTAGATTTCCTTCATCTTTTTCCTTGGTGACAAGAATCCTCTTTGAACAGATTATCTTTGACAAAAGCTCTGAATTGAGCTTTGATTTCTTGCAAGGAGAGGGGCACACCAGAGGTCTCATCATGGAGGTGGAAATGTATATCCTTGAAAGCAGATACTACCAAAGTCTTGAAGGCCTCACCCTTCTGCCAGCTATTTCTCAATTCTCCCAAAGCTTCCTCCAGCACCTTGATTTTCCATTCCACACTATATACCCATGATTTTGACAAGTTATCTTTTGCATCATTGAAGACCTTGCTTGCCATTAAAATATTTTCATCAGCCTGTCCCATAAGGTGAAGGTCTACTATACAGCTGCTCCAGAGTTTGAGCTCTTTATCTATATTTCCAATGGTGGAGGATAGTTTCTGTTGTAGATTATTTACCTTCTCATTGAGTTTGAAGGCTTCACTAATGAAATTCAACCCTGCAATGAGCATATCATCCACCATGGCCTCCATAGCCCTTCCATAGATGGAATACTTGTGTATATCTTTGATACTCTGGACTTCATCTTGGCTGAGGATCACAGGTGGTGGAAGAGTAGTCAGTGGGGTAGGGTCTAAAACTTTATCTTTGGACAACAGTGACTTGATGAAACCTGCAAGAACCTGAGCCTACTCTTCCAACTACTCTATAGTTTGTTTCCCTTTTTCCACCCTCCCAATGACCCTGGTGACTGTTTCTTGAAGATTGTGAATCTCACCTTCAGGGGTGGACTCTCCCATGGGGATCCTTGAGAGCTCTAGATCAGACGCCTGCAAATCCTGCTTCTGGCTTGTCAACCTTGGGCTTGGCTATCTCCAGGAATTGTTGGCCTTGAGCATCAGATACTATTCATGAGGTGGTCCTGGCCTTCTTGGTAGGAGTAGGAGGGGTAGTACCCAATAAGGCCACCACAGCATCAAAATTGGGTCCCGAGATTCGAGAGGAAGACTTTCTCTTCCTACTATCAACGAAAGGTTGTACCCATGCAAAAGAAGAGGAGGAAGAAGAAGGTGGGGCAAGAGGACCAAGAGAAAGAGAACTCATGGCACTCAAAGTGTGCACTGCTGTTGCCTCTAGTTGAGATATGAGTGGGGCACTCGGGGCTTTTGGTACAGAGGAGTCAATGGTGCTTGGAAGCTCAGTGCTTTGAACTTCTTTTTCTTTATCCGTTGGGGCTTTTGGAGTGCTTATAGAGACTGGCACTTCACTCTCCTCACTTTCACTGAGAACAATGATGTTCTCTGGTCCTGAGGGAAATTTTGAATGCTTCATCAGGGGATCTTCTTCAACAGGCTCCTTCTTGACTTCTTTGATTTTCTTCTGATATACTTGGGTGGATGAGGAAGGAGTGGAGGATGTAGGACCTTTAGTTGACGAGGCAGGAGGGGTCTGTACAGGTGCTTCCGAACTGGGTGTCAATGCCTCCTTTCTTGGTGTTGAAGTATCCTTGGAGGAGGATTCTCCTGAATGCCTTCTAAACTCACGAACTCTCCTGTCAAACCAGATTTTGGTTCTTACTAGGACAGGGGCTAAGATTTCAGCCAGATCATCCTTCTCCTTTTTGAACCAATCCAAATCCTCCAAGGGAGTGTGTTTGACTAAGTTGTCATATTCATATGAAAACATGTCAGAATTGTCATCCTGAAGCCCTTCAGGAACTTGGTACAAGTTAAGCTCTTGAATCAGTTGGAGAGAAAACCTGGCCATAATGCCTCCTCCTTGCCTCAAAATCATCAGCACAGTCAGCCCAATAGTCTTCTGTGTCTGCCCTATGATGGTAATTGATTCTGAGGTTCTGCTCAATAAATTTCTTCAAGTCAAAACAAGTTCTTAGCCTGAAGAAATGGACAGTGATGGGAGCCAGGGCTCTCTCTATGTTTTGTGCATCTAGAGTCGTCTTGCAGGTGTAGTTTCCCAAAGATATAGGGAAGTGCAGGCCAGTGATTTTCTTATCCCTGCAGGTTCTGTGTAACTTGTCCAATTGCATGCATATCTCGATCAAGGCCATTTTATCATTGCAGAACATAGGAAGCTTGAGAGGGGTGCTCTCATGGCCTGCAAGCCTGATATAGGAGAATTTTCTGAACTGGATGAAGTAGGCACCGTACTTTGATATTAGGTTCATGGCTTCATCAGAGAACCTCCTCGCCGTGTCACTCTCTAGAAGTCTTACAATGTACATGGTGAAAGCATCATTCACCCTCCTAAAGTTGTGATTGCTAGTGTCCAGGGTGAATTGAGGACAGTAAGCATATATAGGGTCACCTTTATGAGCATCAATGTATGTGAATCCAAACCATTGCCTTGATGCTGCTAGGGTATACATCAGATATGAAGTCATGTAAAACTTCTTTGTTTGTTGTACATTGGACAACTGCTCTGCTAGGTTCATGCTGATGATTTCTGCCCAGTTGATATTCTGAGTTCCTTCACACACCATGTTGATAAGTGGGCACATCCAAAAATGGAACTCATTGGTAGAGGGTAAGCCCATGACCCGAGCTAGTAGGATTATAAAATCTGATAGCTCCTCATTAAAATTGGCATGAAACAGAGCTTTGGACAGATGGACGCCCCCTTTTTAGGGTTTTTAAGCCAAGACTTCACCACCCTCGCCTTGTATTTTTCACTTTCCTGGTCGAAAGAGGGCCTGTGCCTGGTTCTGAGAGATTACTATAGAATTTTCCATTTCAGGAATCCTTAGGGCAGTGCCAATGGTGGTAGCATCGAGCTTGGCAATGAGCTCCCCATGCACATTCATTAGTTTTCTTGAGTCAGGATTGAAATGAGTACTACAGGTGAGTACCATATCTGCACATTGCACTGAGATTGGGAAACCAGTGGTGAATGCCAAGCCACTATCATGAATCATTTGTGCCATAGGAGAGGGGTTTGAGTCTGTCATCCTAGTCCATAAATCTCCAAAGTCCAGGTGGCAAACTTCACTGTCCCCTATATCGGGAATGACAGACTCGAGTGGTGAAACTTGCTCCTGACCTTGGAATTTAATCTTCATGTTGATAGTGATTTGAAAAACAAAGTCACAGTCTGAACTCTTGATGGAATTATAGGGGAATCGGGTATGTGCACAAAAATTCTGATTGCGAGGGTATGAGCAATTGATAGCAAGAAAGTAGTGTGCAAAAATGCGTAGGGGAAGAGCTTATTAAATAGCCATTTAGGAGAGAGAAATATAATAAATGTGCATTAAATATGCATCTACCAACTTAAAAAGCAAGATATTCAGGAAGAATGGGAAAAATTAGCCCAGATGGCCTTTGGTTCATTTGGGACACGTGGGACACGAAAGAGCGATTCGGCCAATGCGGGGGACACGCGGGGACATAATGCACAAATGTTTATGGGACATGAGGAAAAAAAATACGTGCAAAGTGCGTGATGCGGCCGATGCGGGCAAAAGGTGAACAACGAGCCTGAGCGAATTGGGACATTTGGAGCAAAAAGTTCTCACTGGCTTACAAGAAAACAAATTTTTGGGTAAAGCGGCTGATCAGCGAACAGGAAGCCCAAATGAACTTGGGACATCAAGGGACAAAAATGTCCGATAGACCCAAAAAATTGCACAAAATTACTCAAAAGATGCATTTTTTTTCTAACTTCTTGACTTTTCCCTTTACCAGAACAACATAAAAGGCATTAACTCAAAAAATTTCAATTTTGAACTTCTCAAAAGAGGGAGAATTTTGATACGACAAAAGAAGATAACGTGAAATATGAGGAACTTCTATTAGATATGTTTGGATAGATGGATTTACAGGTGCACCTTGACCTTGAAGAGACAGAGGAAGAAGAGATTGTCTGCACCTAAGAAGTAAAAGAAAAGGGTAAGGTGGTATACATGATCGATGGTGAGGATAATGAGGATAAAAAAATGAAGGTTAACCACATTGAAGGTACACATGAGGTGATGGACACAAGAGATGTGGATGCACATGTGTATCATAAGCATACGAAAACAAAGAAGTTTAACTATGGTACAAAGATAGAACCTAAGGAAGTGAATATTTGTGACTACTGCTTAGAGCAAGAAGTAGCTAAGATTATTAAAAACCTATGTAAATTTCAGTACTTGTTTCCGAGGGGCTATCATGAGTTAAAAGGAGTACATTTATCTTTAGGTGAGATGAGAATCAAGCTTAAAGATGGTGCATGCCCAATTAGGAAGAGACCACACATGATGAATCCTAATCTGAGTGTCAAGGTAAAGGAAGAAATTGATAAAATGATCAAATCTGGTATAATTGAGCCCATTGAGGAATCTAAATGGGTGAGCCCCATGTTAATCAATATTAAGATGGATGGGAGGATAAGGATCTGTGTGGGCTAAAAAGAATTAAATGCTTCATGTGTTATTCATCCCTTTCCCACCCCATTTACAGAGGAGTGTTGGAAGAAAAATGGAATAAGAGGGGGGCTGAATTAGTCCTACAATTTTTTTATTTCATTTACCATCCATTATTCATTATCATGCATTGAACCATAAACCATATGTGTGTTTACTTAAGCATATTAACAACCATGCATAAGATCAAGAGTAAGAGAGTACACAAGAACTCAAAATATATGTGGGAAACCCTCAAGGGGAAGAAAACCAATTGAATGTTTTTTGATATTACTGATAATAAATTAATTTAGTGAAGCACTAAATTCACAAGGAGCACCAAGCCCTATTTTAATAGAGTACCAACCCTACAAGGAGAACCAATCCCTAATTTAGTGAAGCACCCACTCGACAAGGAGGTTATAACCCCCTAAAAATGACCAAACACCAACTCAAACAGGTGATTTTTTTTTGCTATTTGATATTTATGCTTCCAAAAATGATGGAGATCACTTATTCAGCTCACAGAACCCTAGCTCACACACTAGGTCTTTAATCTCTCACGTTCTTGTTCTTTATTCACTTTTAATTTGCTCTATCCTCTTGCTGTCATGTCTTCAAACAATCATCAACCTATCATGATATTCCATATCCTTCAAAAAAATCTCTCATACCTACTAAATATCTTCCTCTAGGTCTCACTTCTTCCCTCTAAGAGTACACCATTAATTGGTTCCAAAAAACACCCAAAAACATAATTTTATAAGCTTCTCCTCATTTCAAACTTAGGCACAAAATTTTCCCTCCTTTTGGTTTGACCCATACATCAAGGAATTATTTCAAATTTTAAATACAATAGTCATAAGTGATCCAATTAGGTCGTCCTAACTAAAACCTTGAGTACAAGTTCCAAAAATGGCTCAAAATCCCATGGGCACATTCTTAAAAATGCCCTTACATTAAATGTATACATAGTCATGACCAGAAACCCCTTAATTAGGATTAAAATATCATTTTACATTCATACATGGTTGTAAATTTTACCAACCAATCAAATTATTTCATTTACTAGACCCAGTTTCTTTTGTAAATCTCAAAACAATTGTTTCCTACACCCTTCAGGACCCAAGAAACTTACTTTTATCACAAAATTAATTTAACATGAGAAAGTTGTGTTATGTAACCAATTTATGAAAATTATAGAATAATTAGAACACTTTTTATAAAGTTATAAGTCATGAAACATCCATATATTCAAACCACAACTAAATTTTCCTTCACCAGATTAACCTGGAAAACAATCCGTTTCCAAAGGTTAGCTCATAAAATATTTTATATCTATATAGTAAATAACTCCAAATGGATTAATTGGATGAAAAATTCATCCCTATGCACTTTACAAGTGATATAAAGCACCAAGAAATTCATCTCATGCTTCAAATAACATCAAACGTTCACCAGAACACATGTTGTCTTGAACTGCAAAAAATTTGTCTGGTTAAAGAATTCAGTAAAAAAAACAAATCATCTCATAATGAGGAAAAAATAATATCAATGGAAATATATATAAATCCTATTTCCAACAAACCTTTAATCATCTTCAAACTACACATGTAGCTCAAGTTATGCTCATTTTACTGGACCCTATTATTTGAGACCCCAAAACTACCCTTTGACCAATCAAACTGTTTGAACCTCAAAACACCATGTAACCACATGCAATTTATATGAAACTTAATTTACATTAATATAAACTCCCATTCATCATGCACCATCAATTTTTCATGCTACTCCTTTGTACAACCTTGTCTTACAACCTTCTTCAGAAACTGTTATTTTTAGGTGGGGCCTACTCATGACCATGACCTCAAAAATAAATTTATGGAAATATATAAGAATCCTATACAACATAAAATCATCAATTTTTATGAACCAAAAAAAAATGGGTCACAATTCTTCACTTTTTGCAAACTGCTCCTAGCTAGGGTTTAATTAGGGTTTTAGACCACTTTAGCTTCTTAACATTCTTTCATAAAATCTTGACTAAAAAAAACTTCATTATTTTTGTGAAACCTTCTAAAATAACCATAGAATATTCCCTGAAAGGCACAATGTTCCATGCAAATCACACTATTCACAACAAGCATATGAATCTCAACTTTGAGCTAGAAACAAACTTGATTTTCACTGTCTCAAAAAAGTAGTCATATCCGGAAAAACACAACATCATGGGCACCTGAAATTTTTTCTCAAAGCACTATGAAACATCCCTCTAACATATCCAGTCATCAAAATATCAAATCCATGCCTCAATCTCTCCAGTCACTAAGACTTACCTATGCTTACATGCTAGATCCTCACTATAGAAGCTAGGATCAATTGAAATAATACAATAAATGATCATAAAACCTCTTTAAATGACCTAAGAATACATTGTATACCTAAATTCATGATTCCATGAGCTCATATAGCTCCAAACCACACAATCATACCTCCAATTTGTCATACCTACTCCCAATAAACACTTCCAACACAGTGAACCACATGTACCTGCACCATGCCACTACTGTGAGTGCCCAAGAACCCTAAAAACATTCTATCTATCATGTCCACGTGCTTCCCAAGAATCAAATAAGATCATATTGTCAAGATACATCTCCTAGGAACTTGTATGGGCTTGCAAGAACAAGCAATCCTTACTGAATCCAATTGTATCAGCTCAAACACATCTGAAACACCATGTCAATATTATATACATCATCATAAGACCATAATGCAACGTTAAATTTTTCATTAATGTGGTTTTGTATCAATGAAAACACCTATTAGGACCACATGCCAACAAGGAGATCCTTGAAGGAGTTGTTGGGTGTGAGGTATAATCTTTTATAGATGGGTTTTCAGGTTTTCACTAGGTGCACATAATGAATGAAAGATCAAGAAAATAAAAATTTCACCACCGAGTAGGGAAGTTTTATGTACACGATGATGAATTTTGGACTAAAGAATGCACTAATAGTGTTCTCACACATTGTGGTACATACATTTCAGAACTTCATTCATAAGTTTTCACAGGTGTATCTAGATGATTGGATCATTTATGGCTTAGTCAAGGACCATTGTGAGAATCTAAGACTTATGTTTGAGAGGTACATGAAGTTGAGAATATCACTTAATATTAGGAAGTACATCTTGATAAAACCTTTTGGCACTTTGCTGGGTCATATTATTTTCAAGGAAGTGTTGTTGGTGGACCAAGCCAAGGTAGATGTGATCTTGGGATTAGAAGAACCTAACAATCAGAGTGAAGTACGTGGATTTTTTGAATATATAGTGTTTTATAGGAAATTAATTAAAGGATATGCAAACATTATGGTGCTCTTGGAATAATTATTGAAGGCTAAAAGAAAATTCTATTGGTATAAACACGTAACAACAGATGTTTGAGACATTGAAGGAAAGGCTGACCACTGCACCTATTTTGTGCTTTCCTTGATCAGACAAACCATTTCATGTTCACGTTGATTATTCTAGGATGGTAATTGGTGTAGTATTAGCACAACTAGGAGACGGAATTATTGACCACCCCATTTTCTTTGCAAGTAGGAGGTTGACACTAACATCGAATAATTATACAGCTACTGAGTGCGACAGTTTATCCATGACCTACAAATTACACAAATTTAGAAAATACTTATTAGGCACACCCATTTATCTTCTTTATAAATTATATGACACTTAAGTATTTGTTCAAAAAAAAAAAAATTCAAGGGCGCATTTGCAAGTGGATACTACTATTTCAGGATTTTGAGTTTACAGTTGTAAAAATAGGGGAAAAAAATTCAAGGCCTAACCATTTATCAAGAATTAATTCTGGTGAGGATGCACAGAGCAATGAGGATATAATTTTAGAATGCACAACTCTTTAGATTGAACCACACACCTAAATAATTGGAATATATTGTAGTATTCTTGTGCATTGGACATGCAGTTGAGGGAATAAAGACATTAGAAAAGAAACAACTTGAAATATGCACCGAAACTTACCAATTGATCGGTGGAGATTTGTACAAGCTAAGTCATGTTTAAGTTTTGCACCAGTGTGTTCTAGAGCATGAGCATGCAGATATTAAGGAAGAATCTCATGGTGGAATTTAGGAGGTCATTATGTTAGGGGTGGTACCACAGGAAAGATTCTGATGGCTGACCTTTGGTGGGAAACTTTGTACAAGGATACTAAAGAATATGTCAAGGCATATGACCATTGTTAGTGCCTTAGGAAGCCTGGAACCAAAGATAAGATGCCTTTGAGGCCTGTCACAAGTGTTAAGCCTTTTGAGAAATGGGCAATTAACTTTGTAGGTCCTATTTCCCCACCCACGCGTAGGACTGACATGCACTATATTATAACTTGTACATACTATTTGACAAGGTGGGAAAAAATGACACCTACAAACGATTGCACAACAACTACAATAATAAGATTTCTAAGGGAAAATATTATTCGTAGGTGGGAAAATAAGGCCTGTAACAACCTCTTTTAAGAATTCAATACAAGGGAATTGTTTTTATATGTTAGATCACAATGTTTCCTTATTATAAATTAAGTTTATTTAGAACCAACATAATCTTAGTTAATCCATCCTATAATAGTTAACCTTGTGAAAATGTATGAATCAGATTAATAATGATCCCTCGTATCCTTTTCATTAATGTATACTAAGTATACCATGGTTTCCTTTTCCATTCAAGGAAAGAAAAATATTACAGTCTAAAGTGCATATCTAGGCATTTTTTATTGATTACCCATCATATATCCTATAGTTTTAGGTCTACGTGAAATCAGAACAACACAATCAACAACATGCGTTACTTTGGCCAAATTTTAAAGTCATGTTTTCCATGCTTAATTTCATGATGACACAATCGTCATTTGGAACTTGTCTTTTACCATAACACTTGAAATATATATTTTGGATTAGGAGTAGATAGTTAAGTATTAATCATTTACAAGTTGTATATAAGGTACCAACTCAGATCAGACAACATGGGTAAGTGCTACTATGTCAACTTAGGTTGATTAAGGGAGAAAAAGCATCTCAGAAATGATTTGCATCCTTACGATTTCTATTCATATCCAGTAGTCATCAAAAGATGACATCAGGTACATAACCATGCGGTACAATATGCATTCTTACCTATAACATTACTTGAATCTTAAAGCATTATGACTATCACAATTAGAGGATCTTGATGAGATAACTTGACATAATAGTTACTCCGTAGTAGCCAAATAGTGACCTTAGTCATTAAATGGATACTACATAGCAGCTGTCATAGCGAGTTGGCTTGCCAAGTTCCACTAATTGAAACATCATATATTATTGAGCTAAGGTAATTTTTATCACCAAATCACAACACCCTTTGATTTTTTAGTGTTTGTGTTTGTGAGGAAATCAATGTGATTGCGTAAAATGGAGTTATCCCAAGGTGTAGGACCTTGTAGTTGAGACGAATCTCTGGAGAAAGCTAACTTCCTCTTCCTAAACTAATAACTAAAACTTCTCCTAAATGCAGAAAAACACTTAACCAAGCCTATCCTAATACTTCCAAGTAGACAGAGAGAAAGGGAGATTGCATGAAAAATTAAAATCCTACACTAAGGGGTGATAATACCAAGTGAAGGGTGTTGAACAGCTCACACTGCATGAAAATGAAAGAAAATGATGTGGAGAGGATGGTTTAGCACCAGAAACCATAATGGCATTCACATAACATTCCAAAAAACAAAACACCATCTAAACCCTATAATGAGAACAAGATAATGCACAATATACCTATATCATGAAGAGAGGTGAAGAAGAACAATGAAAATCAAGCAATGATAGAAAAATTATTGGAAACATTGATTTCATTGCTCAAATATCTACAAAATATATAATTTGGGGGAAAGAGGCATCATTTCATTAAAATGTTTGTAAGAGGAGGTTTGAAAACTCCACAAACATCTCAAAAACGAAGAAGGGAGAGGGAAAATTCATGTAAAATGTCCAACCTTTGTAAAAATGCCTCTCCTTACAACATATAGGAACAAATTAGAGAGAGGGGGGGATAAATTCAGATTTCTAGGTATTCAATCACCCACAAGGGGCACCATGCTTGCTTAAATCACATTATGAGAGCCCTTGTTAATGTCCATACCTCCTATACTCTACCTTGTGGGAAAGAATGTGCACCTATTCTTCATTAATTACACCTTTACCTACCCGGGCATTGTTTAGATCTGAGAGGGTTTCTTGTGTTTTTGGGACATCAACTCCCTCTAAATTCCACTTTTTATGTTTCCATCCTTTATCCCTCTGAATTTTGAATCCATCGCTTATAATTTTTGTGAAAATATGATGAATCTGGGGAAAGTTATCCAAGTTTTGGTGTGGGCTACTTTTATTCATTCCGCCTCTCTGAATTTCTTGTGGGAAACAACTCGCCAAGTTATGAAATGGATCATCTTGCATTGAAAGATGAGTCCCCCCATATTTCTGTCAAGCACCTTGGTCTAACCACCACGTTGCCCAGACTCCCATGTTGACTTCTCTGTCCCATCAGACTTCAGAGTCCAATGTATTGATTTCAACTCCCCGCCACATCTCCGAGTTCCACACTGATAGAACCCCGATGCATTAAGTGACTAGAGCTCTAAAAAAACCTGGCTCCAAAATCCAACATGCACCTCCAAATTTTGGGTTTCAAACATTATGACACATCGGACATCCAACTCACCCAAACATGCAATCATCCTCTCAGTTTTCGATTCCCCAAAACCCCATCTTCCGAACCCACCACAACCCCGAGACGAGATGACACACCTCATTGAATGTGAAGTGGCATTGACCTCTGAAATCCTGACTCGCCTAACATTGGGGTTTCATAATTTTGGTGCATCAGATCTCTTGCCCCTTGCTACATGTAACTCGCTCACAAATATCTGAAAACCTAAGTTTGTGAAATTCTTAAATCTGAAGCAGCCATACAATCATTTCATGGGCTCAACATGAATTATTCCTATGACTTACTGATGAGCTTGGTGAGTCTTCCAACTCCATGCTTCATTTTCGTTTCAGTCTTATCTCGGATTTCCCTTGGTGAGTTACTCTCCTCTTGCCTCCTAATCACCATGATAGGCTCGACCCTAGCTCGGTGTGGCAAGTTATTCCTTCACACCAACGTGCTTGCCCCATATCACGCCGACATAATCAGTGAGTCGATCCTTCACTGAAACCAAACTTCCTCTACACACCCATGATCTACACAACCTCCTTGGCTCACCAATAAACTTGGCATGTCAACCAACTCCCTGCAACCATTCAACCTCTAACGCTCCGCCGAGCACCCTGCCAACATGGCTCCTTTGTGTTCTGTGGCTATCAACTTGCCAATTCACTAATCTCTCAAGATCACCTTGGCCCATAGAACTCCATCACAATCACTTCACCACACTACGGAGATCTTCCGATGTAAACCCAAGCCATCACCTCATGAGCTCCCCGAGCTAACCCATGCTCGTTCATACTTTTTGGTGTCGAGCTCGCCGAGTAGCTCAGTGAGCTACCCTTTGAGCATATCTTCACCCAACTTGCCAGGGGGATTTAAACCAGCTCAGTGCCCATGTCAACTCATTCAATCAACTTGCTCAAGCTATTTTTTAGGGCCCTTGACTATTTTCCCATCCCTTCCAATTTTTTGGACTTTTAAAAATTTTCTAGGATTTTTTTAATTTTCTCGCATTAGTGGGCCAATAGAGACTAGATGAAAAATAATATGTCTCATTATCCATTTTTTCTATTTCTTGCTGAATGTGGGCCCACCGGAGCCCATTTTATCACCTTGGGAAAAATTTGAGCCCTTTAAAACCTAGAAGAGGAATTTTTTTTTGAATGATTCCACGCTTTTCTAGATCACTGTAAACTCTCCCTAAAAATGGTTTTTTGCCTGAAATGTCTTAGATTTATTCATGAATCCCTTTCTAGTCTATGAGTCCAATCTACCCCCGTTGTCCATTTTTTACTGGGGGTAAAAAAATGGATAAAAATTTGGTGGATCACAGGGGCATCTTCCTGCTCAATGGGTTTGACTAGTAGCCCTAAAGTATCCATTGGGCACAAAATCATCTTTGGTACCTTGAATTGATCTAAACCTTTGAAACATGACACCAAAGCCCTTCTTGAAGCACTGTTTGAACCCTAAACTTGACCTGAATTGACCATCTCACTCACAATAGTTTTGAATTAAGATTTTTGTGAGAGTGGAAAATTATCTTAAATCTGGAAATTTATTTTGTTCTGCAAATCTGATCTAATGGGACTGAAATGAAAACCAGAACTTGCCCCAAAATATGATTTTCTCACAAGCCTAAAGCACAATTGATTGATGATTTCTTGGCTAATACTAAAAATTGCAGAGCTTGGGAAAATATGTTGTTTTGGAAGTGTTGGCTAGATTTTATGCACGGTTAGCATCTTCACAGAGAGCTTAGATAGTTCAAAGGAGGAATCAACTTCAATCTCACTGGGTGAGGAGGTCCACTGTGTGCAACAAATAGAGCAACCATAAGGCCTATAGCCCAACTAATTTTAGGGTATTACTTTGCTTTGTCTAGCTCATTTATGATGGTCTAGAAATGTGAAGACCACCTAAGATGAATGACAGTGAATCCTGGAAGATGGCCATAGGTGAGGAGATGTCATCCTTAAAGAGAATGTCACATGAGACCTAGTTCAATTGCCTAACGTAAGGAAACCTATTGGTTGCAAAGAAGAAATCCAATTATGAACTACGATACCGATATGGTAGAAAACAAGGTAGGATACAGATACGACACGTATCCAATATGGAAATGACATGAATACGACCCCAGATATGCCTAGGATACGGCTTGGATGGTCCAGGCTGTATCCTTGGCATATTTTGGGCAAAAAACATGTTAAATGTTTTTTCTATTTTAATCAACATTAAACATAAAATGATCTTTTTTTTAAAACACTACAAAACCCCCTAAAAATTAGCAGGGTTTGAATCTTCATGTGATCATCCTATCCATCCTGGGAACAAATCTGACCAGGGAGGGAACAAGCACAATTGACCTAAATGCTCTTTATCTGATCAGTTATAGGCAAATATTCAGTTTTGGACAAGGAATGATTGTGAAAGTAAAAAATCTAAATCCAACACAAATCTGATTTTCAGATTTGTGCTGCTATAAAGCCAAAAAAAAAGATCAGCAAGTCTTGATGTACATGCATCTTTTGTTTTAATGATCATGTGAAGATTTAGACCCTGCTGCATTCTCCCATAAACAAATTAAACCCAAATCTTTATACACTAATAATAAAATTTAATATTTACTGCATTAAATTTTGGTGGTTAGTTGTTATTATACCTAGGTGAGTAGTAGAATTAATGTAATTTTTGACCTTGTTACATTTCCAAATTTTAAATTTAATTTTTTCTGGTGAGACCTTTCTGAAAATTCCAAGAATGTGTGAAACAGAGCTATGAATGGAAATTTGTGGCCGTTTGAAGTTCTGTAATTTCTCCTTATGTGCGAGAATCCAATCCCCATTTACATCTCCTTCTCTACATGATTCTCCATTTACTTTAATTTTCTCATTTTTAGACAAGTAAAGTAGTTTGCATTTACCAATTACTTTACTTTTCATTTTCCTTTGTTAAGAGATTTTCTCACATTACTTTATTACTCTTTCTAAATTCTTATGTTATGAGGTGATTTCACATTACTTTACTGCTTTTACTTAAAATAAGTAAAGCAATTCCAATTCACCACGTAACACTATTTTTCCATCCATTTGTTATGTGGTTATTTCACATTACTAGACTGCTTTTACTTAAAATAAGTAAAGCAATTTCAATTCACCACTTAACAAAGGAAAGTAGTAATGGGCCATAACTTTTGACCAGATGCTCCATTTTTTGAGATCTTGAACTTTCTGGAAAGCTCTCAACCTCCTCTACAAAATGGAATCATGAAAATAATTTTTGGTGGGAGTAGTTGAGAGGAGAAAAAATTAAAAAGAACCTTCAACATGAAGTAAATATTTTCAGGCAGCAGTGCTACTGCAATGTGGGAATATTGCTTCTTCAGAAAAAAAAGAGGAAAATCATAAAGTAAATAGTTTTAGGGATTTTTCAGGCATTTTAGGCAATTGGGTATTTATCCAACTGCTTCTAATTAACCTTTTGCAACCTTCTTGAGAATACTAGAGAAAATATGCAAAAATTAAAAAAGAGTATCCCAAGATTTCTAAGTGAAATCTTTGGGGACACAATTTGGCTTCATCTATGGACATCTTTATTTCTATTAGAAGAGAAGAAATGGAGATCTTTGGGTTTTGGAGCTAGATTTTTTCACAATGATAATGCGTTATAAGTGGTTAGTTTACACAGTAATTGACGTCGGTTGGTTAAACCTCGTCGGTTAGTAGAAGAACCGCCATCAGTCAGTAAATGAACCATCATCAGTCAAACAGAAGAACCACCATTGGTCAGCAAAGGAACCACTAACGGTCAGGAAACCGACATCAGTTACCTGTGCATAAAATTTTATATTTAACTCATGGGAATTAGATCTAACTTTAGTTATAAAGTGATTCTAAAGGTTAATTAAGAGAAGGATTGAGTTAGATCATTTATTCTCCTAAATTGAGAGGATGAAGAAGAAGAGAGAGAAAGAAAAGGTTACATGAAGACAAATATTTCATGGAGAGAAGATGGATAGAAGGAAATAACATGTACACCTATGATGGGTACATCTCAATGGTGAGAAGAAGGTAACATCTTCTATTGTATTTTGTTTGTATAGTTATTGTCTCATTGTAATGGCTTACATAGTATGCAAAGTACATAGAGTTTCTTCTTGTAGATCCACATGTTGGTGAGATCTTATATTGTAGATCCATGAGATCATGATGTATTTTTGATCCATGTAGATCTAGTCTTATATTGTTAGATCCACATGTTGTTGTGAGATCTTGTATTCATATATCCATGAGATCATGTTGTATTGATGATCTATGTAGATATAGATATTGTAGAGGATGTTTTCTTCATGTTTGAAACAAGTTGATGCAGTGATGAAGAGACAAACTTACTTCTTGATGCATAGTTATAGTTGCACATATGGTAGACCCATGTGAGAGGTCTTGTTACATATCTACAAAGAGCTTGTTTGTAGTTCAGAGATGCAGTAGTTCTTGGTTATGTGATATTTGCTAATGGTTTGGAGGCACGGTTTTAGTGCACTCATGGAGATCCATTTATAGATCTAGAGGAGGAGATACTCTTAGAGAGATGCATTGTACTCTTGTGGGAAGAGTTGGTTTGTATTCTTGTTCATTATTATATATGAGATATCTATCTTTGGTGGATGTAGACCATTTTAGGTGAACCATGGTACATATTATACTATGTGTGTGTACATTATTTTGATTTTGATTTATCTTGTTTACACTTCCACTTCTATAGATTTTTGTGGAATTAATTCCATTTCCGTATTCCATATTCCCAATAACTGGTATCAGAGCTTGGTTATTTTAGAACAAGGTTTTTCTTTAGTATATTGCTAGTGGTTTACTGAAAGGTGTATGAGAGTAGGGTTTGTTTTTCTTGATGTGAAAATCACAGGAAGAGATTTAAATATCAAGTAGAAGCTATAAATTTGAGGTTTCTAGAGAATATAAGGACGGACATCGGTTAGATGGAAATCCGCGTCGGCAGGGTGACCATGGTCAGTTACAAGGTGACCGTGGTTGATTATTGGGCAACCTGGTTTTAAATAGAAAATCACAGATTTGAAGAAATTGAGAGATGCATGGAATGTGTCCTTGTTTCCTGAGGTATCCCTTGTTCTTGGATGCACAAGCATGTTGGTCAAATTGTAGATCCATGTTACAGAGGTATGATTTTATCTTGGTATTATAGTGCTTGTATGTTTTGGTTACACATGCATGGTTTGGGATTACAGATATGAGTATGAGATAGAGGATAAATTATGCATCCTTGTTGCAGTTAGATGCATGGGCTTCGGTAAAGAGACAATAACACAAAATGAAGACAAGGCTTTCATCATAGAAGTAAGTACTTTGGTTGAAGATGTGGCTGAGTATCTTAGTGATGGTAAGGTGATGTGTTTCATCTTGGTGCATTTTTTAGTTTTTATTGCATGTTATGATTGTTGTTAAGTTTTTTATGTAAGGTTGGGTGCTTCTTGAAATGACTGGCTCAACACAACTATCAGATTTTTTCGGAGTAGGCACCTAATTTAGTGACCTATGCCAATTTGTGGCATTTTATTCATTCCAGCAGCACTGGTATCAGTCAGATAACTGACATTGGTCACAGAGGGTAACTGGTACTGGTCAACAAACCATGGTTGGTCTCTATGATAATGACTTTGCACAGGGTTTCTTACAATAGAAGAGGGCATGAATGGTTCAATGTCCTATTTTAGAGGATCATGTTTCTTGCACAATGTGTATAGGTAGAAACAATGCAGATCACTTCAATGTTTGAATCAAAAAGAGGACAAAGTTAGCTTGGTTAGTCCAGTAAGACTTTGGGTCAGGTATCTCTATATGGTTCATGGTTTATTTCTTTCATTTGAAGAAACTGGTATTATGTTTGGATTGTGTGCACGAGTAAAAATTTTCACCATGGATATTTGGTGGGTTTGAATTTTATTTCTGAGATGTGTTGGAATCTTGAGGAAAAGGGTATCTAGTTTAAGGATGATATTGTTAATGAAAAGTCATGATTAGACACTCAGTTACAAGTACTAGAGATGTTATTACACATAGATGAAAATAAGGTTATTCACCTACTTCATAAGAAGTCCAAAATTTTGTCATGTAGAAGTATTATTTGTTAAGAAGGGAATCAAGTTTATATTTCTTTGATCTGGTTTTATTTCTCACTGATATATATTGGATCTTTTGAGCTTGTTATTAGAAGAAGTGTAGGGGAGTTTGTGTTGAGTGGGATCAAGCCATGGTTGTTGGCATTATAGGTTGGACACATATGCACTTACAAAGTGAGAGGATGATGTTACTATTCAAAGTAGCATGAGGCACAAGTGTTTTTGGAGGACATCACGTCTTTTCAGGTATTTTTGATTTCATTACATGGTGATGTCACTTCTTCTTTTATTTTTTGTTGCCTAGATATCCTTATGGGATGAAAATTGATGGTTGTTCAACTGGGTGAAGAATAGAAAGAAATGTTATTGACATTGAAGGGTGAAAGAAGGAAAATATTTTTGTTACAGGTTACAGTGTGACAACAATGTATATTTACATCTTATTGATGTTTCCCTTGTTTGATTTCATCTTGGATGGTTTGTGTAGTATGTTTGATGAAATTTTTGTTGGTATTTTCACTATTCATTAGTAACATGGTTATCAAGGTTGTTGAAATTGATGAGCACGTGATTCATATGTGGCCTTGGAGTTAGTCTTCGAGAGACTTGGAGCTTCTGGAGAGCCTGGTGATATGTATGGATGTATATGGTGAGTTTATACATATGGATAGATTCTATTTTGTGAGTCTATGATGATGAAGAAATTTTTTTGAACATGGATTCATATGAGCATGGTTTATATGTGTATGAGCTTGGTTTATATTCCTTGAGCATGAGTAGGGGATGTTTGTATTTCCTCTTGTTACTATGTTACTCCATGATAGATATGATTTCTATGTATTTTTGTCTTGGACATGTAATTTTTTTATGGAGGATTGGATTTGTAGATTGCAAGTGTTTGGATTCTTTGAGTTATGCATGTGTTGTGGATGCATCCACTAGTTACATGTAGTACTCATTTGGGATGTCTATACCCAAGATCTAGTTTTGCTTTTTCATATTCCAGTTTGACTTGTCTTTAGTCAATTGCATTGGTGGTAGCATGGAGACATGAATATATGCTTAGAGAACATGGTTGGATGGTTATCATGATAGAAGCTCAACACTTTTGTTCGAGTGGGAGCTCTTGCAAGTGTGTTATTCATGGTGACTTGGATGCATAAGAGGCTTGGTGTTATGATTCGTGGGAGATTGATGTATAGATATCTCGTATATCACATACTAGTAGTAGCTTCATGAAGGTATATGGTAATTCATAGTTTGTTATCTTCTTGGTTTTCTAAGATGGTTTAATCTTCTTGATTACTTGAGAGAATTATTGAAGGAAAGAATAGTTGGTCTTCATGGTATGTAGAGGACGGCTGATGTATAAGTATAAGTACAGAGGTTCAACAATTTATCTCCAAGCGAGAGATTGTTGGGTTGTGGAGCTAGATTACTTAACAATGAGCATGCATTACAAGTGGATAGTTTACGCAGTAAATGGCATCGGTTGGTTAACCATCATCTGGTCAGTAGAAGAACCATCATCATTTAGCAGATGAAACGCCATTAGTCAACAGAAGAACCACCATATGTTAGGAAAGGAACCTCCATTAGTCACAGAACCAACATCGGTTACCTATGTGTGAAATTTTATTTTTAACTCACAGGAATTAGATCTATCTTTAGTTATAAAGTGAGTCTAAACGTTATTATGCATAGCTATGGTACCCTAAGTTTGTATATGCATATATAAGTATAAAATATAGGGTTAGAAGGTTAATTAAGAGAAGGATTGAGTTAGATCCTTTATTCTCCTAGATTGAGAGGATGAAGAAGAAGAGAAAGAGATAATAGGTTACATGAAGAGATAGCTTTCATGGAGAGAAGTTGGACGATAAGGAAATAACAGGTACATCTTAATGGTGAGAAGAGGGTAACATTTTTTACTATATTTCCTTTGTATAGTTATTGTCTCATTGTAAGGGCTTGCATAGTATGCAAAGAACATAGAGTTTCTTTTTGTAGATCCACATGTTGGTGAGATCATGTATTGTAGATCCATGAGATCATGATGTATTTTTGATCCATGTATCTCTAGTCTTATATTGTTAAATCCATAGGTTGTTGTGAGATCTTGTATTCATAGATCCATGAGATCATGTTGTATTTATGATCCATGTAGATCTAGATAATGTAGAGGAGGTTATATTCATATTTTCACAGGTTGATGCAATGATGAAGAGACAAACTTACTTCTTGGTGCATAGTTATAGTTGCACATATGGTAGACCCATGTGAGAGTTCTTGTTATAGATCTATAGAGAGATTGGTTGCAGTTCAAAGATACATTAGTTCCCGGTTATGTGAGATCTGCTGGTGGTTTGGAGGCATGGTTGTAGTGCAATCATGGAGATCTGTTTAGAGATCTAAAGGAGGAGATACTATTGGAGAGATGCATTGTACTATTGTGGGAAGAGTTGGTTTGTACTCTTGTTTATTATTATATATATGATAGCTCTATCTTTGGTGGACGTATCCCATATTGGGTGAGCCATGGTACATGTTGTGTTATGTGTGTGTACATTGTTTTGATTTGGATTTATCTTGTTTACACTTTCACTTCTATAGATTTTGGGGAATTGATTCCATTTCTGCATTCTATTTTCCCAACAGAGATGAGTTCCAAGATTCTCTGGTTTTAAGTCTTGTCCATTGGGCCATGGAGTCGAGTTTAACCTTGATCTTTCACTTAAAGAATTTTCCTCCTGAATGTGTGATGAAATTATAAGTGAATTGGAACTGCCTAATGACTACTAGCTGGAATTGATCTGTGGAGCTCTAAATAAATTTCAAAAATTGCTCTAACTATTTGATTTGATTTAGAAGAGAGATGAACATAGTAAAAAAACTATATAAAAACATGTAAAATCATACATGTTCTAAGTGGAAACACACAAAGTGTGTATAAGCACTTATTTTGTTGAAAACAAAACTACCTACTCTACTTTAACTAGAGACAAAGGTAGCTCACATGAAACCTACAACGGGCAGGGAGAAATAACTATTTGTATGTAATAGAAAGTTACAAAAGCTATGGAATGAGGCTAAAGAACCTCAAATATTTGCTAAATCAACTATGCACCATGATATAAGAGATAAACAAGAGTTAATCCTATACATGCATCATAACTTTGACAAAAACATCAAAAAACCTAGCATATATACTACTCTCTACTCTTTAGATTACTTAATTAATAAATTGAACCTAAAAATATCAAATTAGCAATCAAAAGGTGTGATGTTTTGATATGAAACTAAAGCTTTCAATAATGGATTCTCACCATTAATGGCTTCAAGGCCAACAGTTCTCTCCATATTACTCAAAACTTGGATTATGGAGTGGATGGATGCAAGATGGGGGAGCTCTCAAAAATGGAGTATGGCCAAGATCCAAATGTTCTATAGCTTAAAGCTATCACAAATGATTTCTAATGCTTTTCCAAAGTGCTTGAGAGAGAAGGGCCATTTGAAATGAAAGCCTTAGGATTGTATTCATAGTTTCTGGTTTGGAAGAGTTTGGAATTTGGGTGCATGTGGGACTAAAGTCTAAAAATCACTTTAGGATTAGATTAGGATAAACATGCTTTAGGATAAATTAAGATTGGTTTAGGCTAGTTAACTAGGGTTTAGGCTAGTTAAACTTTGATTACCAAGTGATTAGAGACTCTTTGAGAGTTGGGAGGGGTCTGGATAACCAATTGTGACTGATAGATAGCCTATGAAGCCAATAAAAGTGGTCAAGAGAGAACTAGGGAGGTTTTGAATGGTTGAAAGGAGGAATGCTTATCTAATAAGAGACATATTAGCCAAATAATCTGACTATAGGAGGAATACGACTGAAAGAGTGTCGTGAATGGGCATCCGAGAATGGAGCAAAGAAGGGTTGATCAATGAAGTGTCATTAATTGACTAGATTGGATGAAATGCTAAGTGTAAGCATATTTCAGGTGTCTGCATTTTCCCCTCTTTGGGGTGGCGTAAGCAACATCACTTCAAAGAGAGTAGACAAGTAGAAACAAGTAGAAAATCTTAAAGGGATAGAAGAAAAATGAGTAGAATGAAGGATGCCCCCTCAACCATCAATGGGGTGATGAAAGAGGTCAATCAACAATTGAAAAGATGAAATGAAATAGATAGAAGACAAAGGGAAGAAAGGGAATATAGAAGAAAAAGGAGTATGAGGAAGGGGGATTGAGCTAACATCCATCCAATGCCTTTTAAAAAACTGTTATTTTTCATCATATTGCTAAGGATCTTCATCATCGGTCCTTATTAAAAAGAATGAACAAAAGTGTAGTATGACATGAAAAGCCATTTATGAACAAATGCCCATAGCAGAAAACACCAAATCCATGCAACATACAAAATGCAATGCAATACAAGAAAGTAAAATATTCCTAACTCCATGCAACATACATAATGTAATGTAATACGAGAAAGTAAACAAGCTAACCTAACAGAGAAACACAATGTAATGTTTTTGTTATCGAGCTTCAATTCCGACCTGTGTGAATTAACGACAAGGGTTATGATGGTGCCCCAAGAAAGGATACATGCAAAGGGAATAATGAAGGACACTTGGGTCTGATGAACAAGCAATGTGCACTACGAAATAGTACCAGGAAAATCATTGTGCCCCAGAGTACAGACGAAGTAAGCAGCCTAGATTTTATTGATGGAGGTAGATCAAGATGATCCGCGAGTCGCACACATGAACATGTGAGAACTAAAGAGCAATGTTTTGTAGGATAATTTTCTATTTTTAGAAGTTTTCTTAAACATATTTGAATTTTTTTGTGATTTTTTAACATATTTGAATGTTTTTTTGATTTTGAAATTTTTTTGAAACTATGTATAGGAAGAAAAAGAAGCGTGGATGCCCCTAGCGATAGACGGGATGTACAAGGGCTTAAGGCCACGTGTGTATGAGAAAGGTGAAGATGAAAAAATGCCCCAACGATTAGGTGGGATTAATCAAAGGCAAACTCTTCACGGGTAGAAGCGAGACCCAAGGCCATTATGGATAGGTTCAACATGATGATTAACGTAAACCAATGAAGTGCTAGGAAGAAGTAAGGATGCCCCCAGTCGTAAGTTGGCCTAAAAGCACATGATAGAAAGGAAGGAGAAGATTGTTTTTGTGAAAGGGGACAAAGGTTTCCGAAAATATAGGAAAAAGTAATCTTATACATATGGATGTTCTGAACAAAGTAGCAGAACGATGTGAATGATATGAATGTATCTTAGAAGCCTTGCGATGAAGAAGTGATTTTCCAAAGGCACAAATCATTAGACAAGATATGGACTATAGTAAGAGTTTGAACAAGGTCCGAAACAAAAAAACTTGGTAACATACTAATCATGTTTACTCATATAGATCCAGTGTGTCAAATTTGAAATTAATTGCCTCTTGAAGTGAAGATTTAATAGACAGCAAGTGAAGACACCCTAGCCAATGTGTACAAATTATTTATTTTAACAGGTGATAGGTGATTTGTGAATGAAAGGTGGAAGTAGATCCATACATTTATCCACTGACAGCCAAGCATCCATAGCCCAAACAGAGATGTATTTGATTCTAATCACAAAATTTCTCTACTGCCAATCAGGCATCCATAGCCCTGATAGAGATTATTGGAAATAACCCAAGAGAAAGTAATATATCAATTTGGTTTTTCTTTTAGCTTTTAACTTTTGTCTTTTGATTAATTAATCTTGTTTCTTTTACTTTCTGAAAACTTATTTCAGCTCTCTTATTTGACAAGGGGTAATAACCACAGATGACTTGATGGAAGGAGGTGGAAATGACTGTGATGACAACATTGGCTAGTGTCAACAAATATGTCCAAAAGTTCTTCACAACAAGTTTATTAGATGTTGAATGTGATAGGATTTCTAAGAGGTCAGTCGTTCTTTAATTTACCAAGGTGATAAAAGACCATCGTCAAACGGATACCATAGAGATAAATGTTGTAAAATGCATGTGAATAGGCTAACCAAAATATCACCAAAGGGATGAAAACAGTAGGAAGACTTGCAGAAGAAGAGAAAGAAAGGGAAGAAAGAACATCCATGTGCACGCAATACTTGATTGCAATGTTTGATCTTTGTACCTTTGATTTTTTCTTGTGTTTTCTCAATGTTTTTTATATTTTTGAATTGTTTTTTAATTTTTAGCTTTTTGATAGTTTTTGGAAAGTTGGGACCAAAAATGTCACTCCATGTGATAGGATTTATGATGCAGCCTAGAATTCTTAGATAACACCTAGTCGAGCTAGCACATCACTCATCACAAGATGAGCGCTCACCCGAAGCACGCCAAGGTACCAGGTCCCTCTTTAGGCTTGTTGTATTAGGATGGTAGCATGGTGTAATGATAAAGACATATATTTAGAAACTAATCCATCATTTCACGGTTATACCAAACCAAATCTATAAAGGCATGCATTCAAGTATAAATCATTAAGAAATCAATAGTATGCAATGGTAACACATAGAAGACAATTTGGTTAGGCCAATATTCTTCATATAGTAAACATGAAAATAGTACAGAAGCTTGATACAATAATAGTCATGCACGCATGGATCTATTACAATTATCCAGTCTCATGCACTCATGAATTTCTAACCCTTCAATATCACCTCTTTTCAACTAGGTGATTCATCTAATATATATAGGGTGGGGAACTTGCCCTTCACTGATAACTATGCCAAAAAATAGGTCGCATTCTAATAATATCCACACGCCATTTACAATTATAGCCATACATGCAAGTATGCTACGTATAGATCACTTACAGTTAACTAGAGTGTTGAATCTATTCTTGGATTACTTCCATGCAAGAGTGCTTTGATATGATCCTTGAAATATAGACAAAGCGTGGCGTGAAAGTCTTGGCATCGCTTTATGTGTTCCACATGCCTACCTATGAAAATAGGCTTGATCTATGAAATTGGCCTAAGTCCTGAAAGTTTGACTCTGTACCTCTGCACGTGACGCCTCCCTATTCCTTCGCACCTTCAATCCCATCCTGATTTTCCACGAGGAATCTTTGTTGTGAGTTCTTCTAAGTGTTTTATCCAATAAACATTAGCCCCAAAATAATCTCATTGTCACCTCGAAAATGGTGATGTCCATAATTGAGTAAAGAATAGTTGAAATATAGAATGCTGAATGAATTTTACACAAAGAATAGAAAATAATTAAAGAATCATTCAGGCTTCTAGCTCCTCCGTTTCTTTCTGAAGTATCATCTCTAGATACTCCTTCTTTATGTCTGCTTCTAAGTGCTCCCACTGCATTAATGCCTTTCCTAATTTCTTTGGAACATCCACAATGATAGATTCCAGCTCATCCTGAGTTAGTTTTCCTTGCTCATTCTGGATTACAAGCATTATGCTTGACATAGATGTATACATCCCTTCTAACACATCCATCTTCTGAGCAATGAGTTTTCCAAGTTAATCTAGCCTCTCTTTATGCGGTGCCTATGCCACAGCCAATGCCTCACATTTTTGCTTTACCATAGTTAGTCGTTCAACGTGGCCTAGTGTGTCATCCTTCATGGCCTTTTGAACCTCATTGTCTTTTGCCAATGTTTTTACCCTTATTAGCGCATCTAGAGATGTGTATATCATTAAGGCATGATCAGATTTCTTCAACTCCTCTTAGAGTGCTTGTAGTAGGCCCTCATATGTAGCAATCTTCCTTGCTACTACAACCTATGATTTTTTCTGCTTCTTCTACTGGATCCTTGTGCTGCTTTGGTATACACACATTTTCATCCTCCAATACCAATTTTATCATTGTCTTTACGTAGTGCATCACAGAAGGAAATTATTTTGGTACTCGTGATTCCAAATGTGGGCGTACCTTCAGTACATCATCTCCAATTTCCTCTGCCATACTAATAAAAGTCTCATATTTCCTTTTTCTCAGATCCCTCTCCTATACTAAACGCGCTATTTCCACATTCTTCACCTTTAGCTCCTCTGTCAGTGCTTTAATTGTAGCAGATTTTTCAATGTTTCTTCTAGCTACCTCAGTAGATACTTTTACCAAGGCATTTCTTACCTACTCATCCTTCATAACAGTTGGTTTAATTGTCATGTGTCGGGCTTTTGGTGTCTTCTTCAATCATCTAGACGCACATGATTCTTCACAGACATCAAAATATGGTTCATCCATATGCGTATGCATCGACCATGAGATTTTCTTTCGTGTTCTTAATGTCACACTGTCCTCGTCCATAAGCACCCACCTGAATAAATCTTTTTTCACGACGGTGCTCTAGAACCGAGTGCAAACAATCTTCTCCTGGTCTTCTACATACCCCATCATTTGTACCCTCACGTCCTCACTTGTCTAACGGGACCTTGGCCCTTTTGGAATGGTGGCATCAAGGTTAGGAATACTAGATGTATCCTCATCCTTGCCTTGTGTAGCCTCTGATTTCTCCCTTTCTTCCTCTCCTCTCAGATTTTCCTCCTCCTTGTTTTGAGGCTCCTCTTCTGCCCTATGATGGAGTGGAGATAGAAGTGCTTTCTCCTCAGACTCTTCTGCTTCTTCATCTAGCTTGAGCTTTCTTCTTTTCCTCTTCTCCTCAGGTTCCTGTATTGGTGAGAGTTGTTATGACTTCTTTGTTTTCTGTTGGGATTCTCCTTGCGACCTTGTACACTTGAACACCTTTCTGAACCTTTGGTCACCCTGCGCTACCTCAGTATTTTCTTCTCCTTGTGAATCCATCACACACTCTTCCTCCTACACACTAAACCACCGCTATCCTCATTCTCTTTGTCCTCTTCCTCGTCATCCTGAATGGGTTTATAAGGCCTAAGTGCCAAGATGTTTTCCATAGTATGTTTCCCCTTTGGTGGTCCTAGGAGTGCAAACTTGTTCTCTACATACTTATTATTTTCCATCTTTGGTTTAAGTTGGAGATATATGAGCACGGCCATGATATTCCCAATAGTAAGTGTTTCTAGTTTGATATTCAAAATATCTGAAATTATACTCTCGCTGTAAGCATTCTTCCATGGATATCCATACTTCTTTCGTAAGGTGTGGTATTTTAAATCCACCTTGTATGCATTAAACACTAACCTCCTTGTATCAGTGAACCAATGAACGGAAGCTTGGAAATACCATGCTGTGAATGCGTATGGTAGTTTTCACTAAGGGCTCCACAATCCATCAACCATCAGAAAATGTGCAATACAAAAATGCTGGGTAAACAACAAATTGAGCTTACTTCCCCAATACCGAGGGCAACTCCTTTGGTATGCGCTACTCCTCTTCAAAAGCTGTGCGGAGCCTATCATACCACATCTCCGCTCTCTCCTTTACCTCATCTGTCATAGACCCCTTTCATAGATACTTGCTGAATAATTCATCTGGAAACTTGTTATTCATGGGGTATTCCCATACATTTTCTTTCAGGCCATCCGGTACTCCAATCTCCATGAATACTAAAGAAAGTAAGATAAAACCAAAACTTATCTTACTTCCTGTGCATGCTTCCTCTACTATTTGTTCTACAATGAAGACGGAAAGGTTGTAAACGACCCCTTATAACATGCGCTTTGCCACATGCAACCACATTGAGTTCACTTGTGACCAATAATCTTGGTCATTCAATTTCATAACCAGGTGCGCTGCCACTTTTACTTACTGGACAATCATGTAATTTATCGATGTCCATTCTATGCGGTCCTTTCTGGTATCCCAGCTATTTGTGTGTTTCTAAAATGGCAACCTTGTCAGTTAGGTCATTTTGAGATGTCCTCACCCATCACCTTCAAGCTTGTTACCATGGCAATTAAGATGGGTGTTAGTCTTACCCTTCGCCCTGTAAAATAGAAGAAGTCCTCATGGACTCAGCTCATCAGCCACCTATATAATGGTGCATATTTCCCAAAGTATAGGATCTCATATGATTAGTAAATGCCAATCCTTTTCCATAGTTTCTCCCCTGCATCATCGTATATCGGCATCCCATCACCAGTTCTCATGTCCATTTGGGAGTTTAGTAAATCATCCAACTTCTTCTGATTTTCCTTGGTTCGATGGTTGTACTCGCTTATTTTACTTTTTCGTATGTGGGACTCCCATTCCTAGCCCACAATTACCTCTTCAGGGTACTGCATCTTTGAAAAATTTCACTCATGAGTCATCTCCTTCCACTTCTATCTTCTTCTTCCCTTTTGTTTGTTGTTGCTTCCTTCTTTGGAGCCATTCTTCGCTTTGTGTTGTGTTTCTACACCTTCTGTAATTCTTAAATGGTTTACTTCAAACCCTAACCCGATTCAACTGTGCCCTAAATTGTAATCATGAAATCACGTGCCCTATCTCTACTCTGTCAATTTTCTTTATTCAAACCCTTATCGTATGGGGATACAAGCTTCTCCAATACACATATTTGCCTTTCATGCTTGGTTTCACCCTCTTCGTACCTTGAATCGCTTACTCAACTCTTCACACTTAGCTCTCCATCAAATTCTCATAGTTGCAAGGGTAGAAATGAATTCGCATCCCATCCTTATATAGATTTTCAATTTTTGATGCATTAATTACTCCTCCACCTACCAAATATTTCTCATTTATTGCTCAATTTTGTCATTTCCATGTGGTACATCTTCACACCACCACTATAATCTTCTAACACACCTTCCTACCTTCTGGTTACAGACTTCTGTTCAGCGAGTGCTCTAGCACCTGAGTACCTTGTCACTACACCTTCTCCTGGTAGTTATCACGGTTGCCACTTACCTCGCATTATACTTTTCCTTCATTCATCTCCATCCTTGGTTACTTTTGAGAAGTAATCCTTTGTAAATCACCTTTAGTAGCTTACTTCCTCAACATCCACAACATTATACCTTCCAATCTTCATAGCATTATACCTGGGAGTCACCAACAATCCACCCCATACTAAAAGTATGTGCAGTCCTCTTGCACATCAACATGCTTCATATTGTAGTTAGCTTCATGCGTGCAAGTGCACGCTTATTACACAAAACATAGGAACTAAAATGACAAAGCATAGCGATGATGAAAGAAACACATTAAGGAAATGCAGGAAAGGAAACCTAATCTAGCTGGACAACACTACCTTATTACAAACACCAAGAAGACTTATTTATAGTAGGGCTTCAACCTACTCCCGTTAAAGTAATTGGGTAACCATGTTCCATCAATTGCTTCTAACTGGCAAGCACCTACCTCAAGTATGTGAGTTATAACATACGGCCCCAACCAATGTCACCTTGAGCTTCCTTGGATGGCACAAAAACTTAGAGTCATATAGAAGTACCATTTTTCTAACTGCACAAGTTTCTTATCCCTGATATGCCTATCATGTCATGCTTTCTGGCACGCTTTCTCTTGTTTCTAACTCCATCATGCTATGGCCCGGTGCTCATCCAGTTGAACCATGTTCTCAATCCGTTCTTCCAAAGATTGCTCATCAGCTAGACCTTCAGTGCATGTAATGCACAAAGAAGGTAACATAAATTCTATAGGAAGAACAAATTCCGTGCCAAACACCAACTGAAAGGGTGTGGCTTTGTTCAATCTCTTATATGTTTTTTCAGTAGGCCCAAAGAACAGCTGATACTTTTTCATCCCAATCTTTTCATCCCACATCAAAAAGCTTGGTCAATGTGTGGCTCAAAATCTTGTTGAAGGCCTCAGCAGTTCCATTTGCCTAAGGGTGATAGGGTGTAGTCTTATGGTGGGCAACCATAAACTCATCTAATAGAATTCAGATTGTCTCATTTAAAAAATGGGTGCCCCAATTACTGGTTAAACTTAAAGGACAACCATACCTATTGTAAGGAAATTTTCCCATAAGAACCTTTTTGTTGTAGCCACTGTACAGTCCTTCATAGGAGCTGACTTCTGCCCATCTCGTAAGATAATCTATACAAGTAATGATGTAGCGCTATCCATTCCTACGCACAGCTAGTGAAATAGGCCCTACAAAACTCTATCGCCCATTTCTCAAAGGGTTATACACTTGTAATTGGTCTTAAAGGAATCTCATCCTTCTGTCCTGGTCGACCTAGATGCTAAAAATGGTCACATGCCTTACAATACTCCTTACAATCCTTATACAATGTTTCCCACCACAAACCAGCAAGTAGGATCTTTCATGTTGTAGCATCACCTGTATAGTGGCCACCTGCAATACCACCATGGGATTCCTCCATTATATCCTTTGCATTCATGCTCTAATACACAACAGTGTAACACCTCATCTCTACCTAACTTGTATAAATCACCACTGATTAACATGAATGGTGCCGTGCGTATAGCAAGTTGCTTTTTCTCCAAGGACCTCATGCCTTATGGTGCCATATCCCCATCCTTAGGAAGATAAAAATGTCCTCTAATTCCGTTGGCGTGCATTGTAACTGATATAATTGTGCATCAGGCATGGTATCTTCTATTGTTCTAGGCTTCTTCACCTGATTGAACTCTAGACAAGTGATCTGGTCCAGAATTACTTTTCCCTGGCTTTACCACAACTGTAAAGTCAAATTCTTGAAATAAGAGCATCCACCTACATATGTCACCATTGTAAGATAGGCTTGTTCACCAAATAATTCAATGCCATATGGTCTGTATAAAACAAAAGAGGTGTGGCCAACAGATACTGTCAAAAATTTTGCAAGGCATATATCATGTACAAAGCTTCGCGCTCTGTAGTGGTATAATTTTGTTCTGCAGGAGTCAATTTCCTACTAGCAAAACAAATGGGATGATCTACTATACCTTCTCCAGGCTAGAGCTAACACAACACCAATGGCCATGCTAGAGGCGTCCATGTGAACATGAAAAGGTTTATCCCATGAAGGAAAGCACAAGATGGGCGTGGTAGTAAGTTTCTCCTTCAGTATCTCAAACGCACGTTGCTGCGACTCCCCCCAATAGAATGTACCTTTCTCCTTGAGAAATTCTTCCAAGGGTGTAGCAAATTTGGCATACCCTTTTATAAACTTCCTGTAATACCCTATATGACCCAAAAATTTGTGCACCTCTCTCTGACTGGTAGGCGCTTTTAAGCCTAATATGACCACAACTTTAGCTGGATCGACCAACAACCCTTCCTTATAGATTATGTGTCCTAAAATATTCCAAAATGGAATAGAAAAGATGCACTTCTTGATAGTCAAAGAGATACTCAACTGTCTACATCTTTCAAACATTAAGCGTAGATTGTCACAATGATCCTTAATTAGCCCATAAACGGTCCAATCATCTAAGATAGACCTGCAAGAAGTTGTGAATAAAATCCTTTAATGCTTGTACCACTATGCGTGAAAATACAACAGGTGCATTCTTCAATCCAAAGGGCATCACAGTATAGGCAAAGCTTCCCCATTCAGTAGTGAAATTTTTCTTTCTCTTGATCCTCTTTTTCAATCCTAACCTGATGATACCCAAAGAATCCATTAGTGAATGAATAAATCTCACACCATGCAACACCTTCCAATATTTCCTTAATGAATGGCGTAGGGAAGGGATCTGTTACACATGCTAGCATTTAACTCCCTGTAATCCACACAAATTTGAATCCTACCATCCTTTTTGATACTTATCACCATAGGACTAACCCATTCTAACTCATCCAATGGTCAAATGATCCCGGATTTAAACATTTTGTCAATTTCTTCCTTTACTTTCTCACAAATTGGGATTCATTTGATAAGGTCACTTCCTAATTGGGCACGCACCTTCCTTAAGCTTTATCTTCATTTCACCCAAGTGATTCATGTACCCCTTTAAGTTCATGATATCCTAGGGAATAAGTCCTGGATAGTCTCTAAGTAACTCAATGATCTTTGCCACTTCTGACTTCTGACCAATAATCTCTAATTATCACCTCCTTAGGTTCATCATTTGTGCCAATATTCACCTTCTGTTGTCTTCATAGGTTCATGATATGCGCGCACATCTTTCATCCGCACTGGCTAACACTTCACGTGCTACCATGTGAATGTGCTCAACATCTAGATTTTCAACTTCCTCATCATCAACTATGTAAACCATTTTCCCCTTTTTTTTCTCAAGGAAGTGCGCTCAAGTAGTATGGTATCATCTACTTCTTCCTCAAAATGCGCCCTAGGTCTGTCTCACCAAATAATTCCTGAATAAGTTCTTCTGCTTTTGCACTATCTCCCATAGTTAAGCACTTGATAAATTTAAAGCCTTCACTAGAGGTTTGTAGATGAGAAGAAGTCAAAGGTCTGGATCATCTTTGTAGTCAATTCTTTGCCAATTTCTAGTCTCTCGATGTAATTCTGCATATACATACCAAACATGCGCACAGTGCACCTTGTAGAGTAGAATAAAACTTGTGCACCCAAAGTGAACATGGTAATACTTCCTGCCTATTGTCCAGAGTCTCTCACACTGCTGATATGATGTTGAACAGGTTGATCACCATGATAAGGGACAGATTTGAGTAGGTGCATTGCTCCTTGAAAACCTAGTTGATAAGGCGGTCCCAATCTCTACCCATTCCAAAGATTATCCCTGTGAACCACCCACCAATGTGCATACTTGTCCCATACAAGGTATATGACTAACATATCTCCTTCCTTTAAATTAACTGGTCAACCCACTTGCCTCCATGGAAAGTAGCAAGAATCCAGCTAGATCTTCAGATCCAGTATACCAGGTACTGCCTACTTCCCTATACATCCTGATAGAACAGTGTACTTGTACAAGCGTAACCACTTTTACTTTGCACCCCAGTCAGTTCATAAGTACCATGAGCCCAATTATCACAAGCAATACTTGTAGTATCACTGATTGACCGAGCATCTTCCCATTGAAGAATTCCTTCTTTAGATGGCTCATTGACCTCTGGGTCCCGAATAACACGTACATAAATTCTATTCAATTCCTCTTCACTCAAAGGCTTCCACATATGGTATGGATTTCCCATCCGTCAATGGTATTATAACCCTTTCCTCCTTGTTCTCAAAGTTGATATACCCTTTGTTAAACCTCAAATCAGCATTATTTGCATAACACCAAGGGTGCCCAAGAAAAGCTAGGAAACTATCTTCTTCTGCAAGTGCTAAGACTTCAAAGTATCCTAGTGAACTTGGCCCCTTGTATAGTAATAAATGCATCCTTCAAAACACCTATGGGAGTGGCCTTTGTTCTATTTTCCATGAACAATACATTAGACGATGGTTGTAATGGAAGTCTCCCCATTTGAACCCATGCATCCAATGTAAGTACATTCACTTCCACACCTGTGTCAATCAAGATATTACTCAACAAGCCACCCATCCACAACAACATTCAAAGTGATATCCTTGTCATAGTCAATGCTATCGGGGGAAGATTAACATGTAGTATTTTTTTTCATGTCTCAGTTCCTACTCGCGGAGTATTCCCTTTCAATCAATTTCCCAATAAAGGAATAATATTCTCCTGGCGCAACATTCTACAAACCTCTCTGATGTCATCAATATCAGATAGGATCTTATCTATTCTTTCTTGTGCTCCAACTTCCAAGACTACTCCTTTAAACATTGTATCTCACCTTGAATATTTCTAAGGACCTCCATGGTTTCTTGATAGAACCTCCTTTTGATGATAGGATCTGGATACCTTGCATGCAAAACCTCCTCCTTAGTGATTGTTGGCTTCTGTTGTAATACTTCTTTCACACGTGCCACCTCAGCTCGTGTAGTTATCTTTACTGTTACTACCTCAGGTTCTGGTGCTAACTTGGGCATCCACTAATTATCTACCGTGTGCTTGATTCTAACCATCCCCGTGCCTTTGTTCTCTTGCTTGTGCTGCTTGCTCAAGATGCTCATACAAGTCTGGACACTCTTCATAACTATGCCCCTTTCCACAAAATGAACAAGAAATATTCTGTGGGACATTCACCTATAATGGTCAGGTGATCCACATATATAACAAGTTCCTTGAAGGGAATTCACCTCTTCCCCCACCTTAGCCTCATCCTCCATATCCTCCTCGATATCCACATCCTCTTCCATGACCTCCTTCAAATCACCTCATTCCTATCATAGCGCGCTTGATTATGATCCCTATCCTGATGCTCATTTCTTTCTTTAGAACTATCAGCCACACTCACCTATGGTACCCCAATATCAATGACATCATGGATCTGGCCAATCAACCTACAATCTTCAGTATCATGGGTTGTGGACCTACAAATTTTACAAAAATAGGATACATTCTTCCTTATTGTGCATTGTAGTAAAGGGAATGACTAACATCACGATTCAAATGGGATAGATCTCACATTCCAACAACACTAATGAGATAGATCTGTGAGGGAAATATCCTTAGTGTGGCCTTCCGCTTCACAATTTGTACACCAAATCCCAGAGCGCGTCTCATGAGCTGAATTTGCTGATAATTTCTCTAACTGTTTTGCCATAGCTACTAATCTATGCCTCCAAGAATGGACTAACTCCAGTGTCAATACTACTTACTTCCTCAGTGCATGCAAAGCCACTTCCAATGCTTTGCGTGGATCGGTATAAGTCTTATGTGAAAGTGCTCTTCTAAATGGTGTAATCAATCCCCCAACAAACCATTGTGCATGCTGGCTTGCATGTATATCATAAGAGATTTTGGATAGAAGTGTTTTAAAATGGGCATCATACTCACGCACACTCTCAGTAGTGCCTTGCTTTATATCCTTGAGTGTCTTATACTCTTATGCTCAAACTCAGGGATATGGAACTCTTTCAAGAAAACATCTTTCAATCCTATATAATCAACACAAGTTTGATTGGGATCAAACTTCCTACACCATTTGTGCACGCATGCCTGTAACATATGTAGAAAATTGACTTGCCTTGTGCTTTAGAAGTCATGATAACCCCTTACGCACCACAATATTTCACACATATGAATATGTTTAGTAGCATCCTCGATACCTCTATACTCTAGGAGACGAAGAGACATCTCCATATAAATGTTCTGGGGTTGCTATGGGACCTTGACCACCTGATCTAGAACCTCCTTGTGTTTCCTCTACCTCCAAAACCACCATGATCCATCGGAACTTGAACTACCCATACCTCCCGATCCTCCTCCTGAAGTTGGAATAGGGCCTGTAGATGTACTCCCCTGTGCTCCCAAAAATGTGTACTATACTGGACCCCTACAGTCTGTGAAGTAGTCCCACTTCCAGAGGTGAATCCCACATTTGATGTGCTCATATTCCATGTAGATGATAAGCCTAAAAATGTACCCCTAAAGAATAAAAAAATTGTCTGTGCTACCAGTGATATACTTGTTCACTCTGACTTATTTATGCTCTTTCTACTTCCTAACTGAAAATTGTTGTTTACCTGTTGTACTAGATACTGGAAAACCAAGCACAAGGGCTAGGTCAGTAGGTTGGCTTAGATGCATGCCCGTGGCCCAGGTCATATCTGTTGGCACATTTCCATGTGAGGCCAAAGAGGGTTCTGCCATGCTTTCCTAGATGGGGAAGTTCCTGATGCTCTAGCTCTTCTTCATCGTGAGCCTCAAATCCTTCACGAGCCATCTCTCTCCACAACGCCATCTATTCTGCAACTTCTTGCTTCTTACATAATTCCCTCTCGCATGCCTCATCATACTTCAAGCTACCTCTCTTCCCTCTACCATGCTACCGCTAGGTCTACCATCTTTCACCAATCCTGTTCATACCCTGCACGTGCGTGGAGATTTTTAGCTTGCCATGGGTTTACTTCTAAGTTCAACGTTACCATCAAGATCTTGAATTGGCCAGCAGGAATACCTTGCAAATACATGATCCTCTAGGGTACCATAGGAACTAGAACTTAGCTACCTCTGGGCATGAGTAAGTTGAAATTGAAGACTTAAAAATATAGTTGTTTAGAACACCACGAAACTAGGTATCCACCGCGCAAGTCCAGATCAATATAGCATCATATAGTGTTTGAAATTCCTCCTATGTCCAAACAAGTGTGTGATACCTCTAATTCCATTTAGATGCATAAGCATTCAGCCACTCATATAGTTTTACGGGAAAGATAATAAAGAAGCTCTCATAAAAACTGTCATACAAATTCTGCTCTACCCAAGTGAGTGTGTTAAATCTAGATCCAGTGCTGAAAAATTCATAATCGTATCCTTGCTCCAGATCATGAATCCACTCTTCAACACTCACCAAAGTTAGCTGCTATGTCTTCATTGCAAACCCTCCTGAAAACAACTAAAAAAGAGGTCCTGAAAATGGAACCAATGATGCAGCCTAGAATTCTCAGATAACTATTGTAAATATCTCCCCCTTGGGTAGATATAGAAAAACAGAAGAATATGGAAATCAAAGAAACTCAGAGCCCGATTTTTATTGCGTCACCAACAGCCAAAGGCGTAAGGGTGCACGACAGTGTCAAGAAAATGGATGCGCAGGTAAGAGGTAGAAGGTGTCGACATGAAAATGGATGTGCCCTTGGCGCAGGTAAGAGGCGCACGACAGAAGGTGTCGACATGAAAATGGATGCGCCCTTGGCGCAGGTAAGAGGCGCATGACAGAAGGTGTCGACATGAAAATGGATGCGCCCTTGGCGCAGGTAAGAGGCGCACGACAGAAGGTGTCGACACGAAAATGGATGCGCCCTTGGCGCAGGTAAGAGGCGCACGATAGAAGGTGTCGACACGAAAATGGATGCGCCCTTGGCACAGGTAAGCAGGTACACGAAAAGGAAGGTGTCGACACAAAAATGGATGTGCCCTTGGCGCAGGTAAGAGGCGCACGACAGAAGGTGTCGACACGAAAATGGATGCGCCCTTGGCGCAGGTAGGAGAGAGTGTCGACATGGCAGAAGTCGCGCCTTGGCACACGTAAAGGGCAGCATGACACAGAATGTTGACATGACAGAATTTGTGCCTTGGCACACGTAAGGGTATGTCGACATGAATATGGATGCGCCTATGGTGCACCTTCAGGAGGCGCAACATTCTGAGCGCTGACAGGAAGCAGACCCTGACCCAGATATTCAGACGGCCATAACTTTTCACAGGGAGCTCGGATTCACGCAAGGTTGGACTTTTTGGAAAGCTTACGAGGTCCTCTATCCAACTATGACTGGATATATTTAATTGGGTGGGAAAAAGTTCTTAAAAATGCAAAATACAGTTCGCCACTTTTTAAGTTTGCTAGGGTTCTCACCTACCACCATAATGAGATAAATTAAATGCAACCTGGAGGTGGTTGGGGTAGATTTGGATTTCCTCTCTCTTCCCTCTCTCATTCTTCCTATAAATTGTAAGGAGGGGCTTCTTTCTAAAGGTTGGACATTCTTGTTTTTCCCCTCCCTTCTTCTCTTTGGCAGGTGAATTTGTGGAGTTCAAACCTCCCATTAAAAACTGTAATGCAACTTTTCCTCTTGGCATTTTGTAGTGTGTTGTATCAATCTTTGGAGCAAATAATGCATGTCTGTGGATGATTCTCAACCCTCTCTGTGTTCATTTGCATCCTCTTGATCTTTCACTGCAAATCTGGTTATCTGTGCATGATCTTGCATTGCATTTTTATGGTTTGTGTTTATTGGCAAGACAGGTGTTCTTCATTCCTCGGTGCATCACCTTTGTAGTTTAGGTTTTATTTTATGCATCTTCTTACCCTGTCTCCTTGGCAAGTTAGTTTAGGTTTTGAGTAAACCCTCTGCATTTTTACGTGTGCATCTGAACAGAGGAATAGGAACCGGCCTTCATCCGGAGAGCTTTTCCGTTTTCGCAAGGTCCCACACTTGGGAAAAGCTCCATGTTATGCAATCGCACTGAGAGTCTCAACCCATCGAGTTGCAGACATTCAGGGGTGTTGTGATTCACCATCAATAGTTTTTGGCATGCCCGGTGGGACCAAGAGGTCATTCCACAAGATTTGAAGGAATTTTCAAGAAATTTGGACTAAAAATTGCAGGTTTTACAATTTCAGATTTTTCACCTTCCAGGCTGAACTTTGAAATCGATTTTCAAGGGCTTAACTTGCTCAAAACAAGTAAAAATTTCACCAGTTGATAGATCGGGGGATAATCTTCAAAAGGGTATTCTTAGATTTTTGAGATTTTGACTTTCAAAATTTCATGGTTTTTGGTATTTCGGGTTTTCCCAGTTGCCTTGCATGACCTGAGTTTTCACCTGTACCTTTCGGAGATTAGTAGCTGCAAAACAATACCCCCATAACCAAATTGAAGAGTTGTATCTTCTGGGTCCTTCAAGTTTTAAATTCTATTTTTAATATTGTCAGGTTTGGTGTGTAACTTGGCATAAGCTAGCCTTTTGAGGCTCATTATCTAACACATCTGGCGACTCCGAAGGGGTAGAATTCAGTGGTATAGCAGCAAAAGTTTCCCAGGCATATGAGAAGAATTCGAACCAGGTCTGATACTCGAGAAGAGGGGCTATTTTTCCACTTGCAACTATCACCAGGAGGAGGAAGGAGAGGAAGAAGACCACGAAGATCACCATCTCCACCTAACCGGACTTTGTCTACACCTCCACCTGGTAGACCTTTTCTCGCATCAACAAGGGTTCTCAGGCCAATCAGAATGGCGCAACCACCGAATCCCTTTGTCAATTTCACTGGCAGCAGTCCACTTGCCCTCAATGCACAGAATCCAGTTCCAATTGCAGCATTGAAGAACATTCCATTTTTCACTGGAGAAAATCATACCACTCCTGGTGATCATGTCAAAGACATTGCTAACGTTTGTGCAATCCATGAGATAAATGAAATGGATGTTGCTGTCAAATTGCTGGCATCTTCATTCAAAGGGAGGGCATTGCAATGGTTTAGGAGCCTTGGAGCTGGTACTATCCAAAATTGGAATCAGTTATGCATAGTTCTCCATGAGCAGTTTGGAGAAAAGGGAGACAATTTGTCTCTGCTAGAACAATTGACAACTATCAAGAGAGCTCCCAATGAGCAGCTGACTGACTTCAACTTCAGATTTCAAAGGTCTTGGGATAGGATTCCAGTGGCCGTTAGGCCAACAGCTGAAGGTGCTTTTCTATACTATCTTAAGGCTTTGAATTCTGATATTTCTATGTTAATTCAATCTATGGGAGGCACAACCTTACCTGCTGCTTATAGCATTGCCATTAGGGCTGAAAACTGTCTTATTCAAGCTGGTAAGCTGGCTCCTAGGCCTCCCATGCCCTTGTATCCAAACTTAGAAAATCCAAGCACTAGTCAAGCACCCACTTTGGCTCCTATTCCCACTCCTAGAAATCAAAGTTCAAATGAAACTTCTACTTCATCCTCTAGTGCTTCAAATGAACTCCAGGAGGTTATGAAACAATTGCAGAACCTTGGAAATGAGCTGGTGACTATCAAAAGACAGCAAGCTCAAAGTGCTAGACCGTATCAGCCTCAAGCGCAGTACCAGGCTAGGCCCCCATACCAACAAAATAGGTCACCAGCTCAGGCTGCAAATCAAAATCAAAGCCAAGTAAGGCCTCCCGCTAATAGACCATTTCAGCCCTATAACCCCAATGTTGCATCTGCTTCTAAAGCATTAGTGCCAGTCCAAAACAACATAGCTCAAGAGTATGATTGGTGTTTCCCATGCAATGAACCTCACAACCAATCTATGTGCTTTAATGGTGCTTTGAACCAAGCCTTGATGGTGACAAATACTGGCGTTGAGGGTGAAGTGAGTCAAGAAACAAATCAGCAACAAGGGACATCTCAGCAAAACACAGCTACAAATGATACCGCACTTGCGAATTGGCAAGCTGAGGATTTTTGTGGCATGAATCAAACAATTTCTCAGAGTGTAGCAGCTAACACAAGATCAAAGAAGAGGAATATTGGTGAAGGGCAGTCATTGGCTCCAAGTGATCTACAACCTTCCATCACTCCACAAGTTGTCGGTAAGCAAAATGCAGCTCCAAACATGCAAGGACAGCCCAAACCACCTTCTAAACCAATTCACATGCCAGCTGTTGCTGCCCATGCACAAGAAAAGAATGCACAGACTAAAGGACAACAAAGAGATGTTTCATCCCCATTTAGCATCATTGATCAAATGAAGAAGACAAATGTGAATATATCAATGTGGGAATCTTTATCCATCCCAGGCCAAAGAGATCTTCTACAAGCTGCCATGAAGAATTGGTCAACTTCGAACCAGCAGGTCCATATGCAAGAGAATGTCCTCACAAATGCTGCTCATCCTGAAGGGAATCATGGAGGACAACAAGGTAAATTTTTGAAGCCCCCTCCATTCTATGTTTCATTAATCATTGAGGATAAACTAGTACACAATTGCATGATTGATTCCGGGGCAAGTAGTTCTGTCATGCCTAAGCAAATAGCTGATCAGCTGGGTCTCCAATATGAAGTAATATCAAAGGGGGTAGTGCAATTGGATGGGACAGTAGTAGCAATGGTGGGAGTGATTAAAAGTTTGAATCTTACCTTGCATGCATGCCCCAATGTTACCATTTTGCAAGATGTGTCAGTGATAGATTTGCCACCACTATTTTCCCTATGCTTATCAAGGGATTTCACAGCTAGAATTGGAGGCTACTTATCTGCTGATTGGTCACACATGTTGTTCAGAACAAGATATGGTACTAAGGTCACAATCAGATCTGAACCAATTGCAAACTTTCATATTGAGCCTCATACTCCAAGCCAAATCAATGCCAACTGTTCAGCATTTGATCAAGAAGATTATCAAAGCACAGATGAAGCTGACACCAAAGTTGGAAGCATCCCAGATTTAACTCTTGATGAATGGGCAAGCAAGGTACATGCTTTTGATCCCTACCAAGAAGTAGAAGAATCTGAGCTAGGAGTCTATTGCATACATGAAGAAAACCAGCCTATTCCTAGCATCACCAAACAAAACCATAAGGATGACAATGAGGTATGGAAATTATTTTTCGATGGATCAAGGAGTAGGCAAGGTGCAGGAGGAGGAGCTATGCTTGTTTCACCTCAAGGCATCAAATATTATTCAGCTTTTCGTTTCCAGTTTTCTTGTTCAAACAACACAGCTGAATATGAGGCCTTGATTCATGGACTTCATTGGGCTAGGAAAAAGGGCATAAAGAACTTGCAGGTGTTCGGGGATAGCGAGCTGATCGTCAATCAAGTCAGGGGACAACATGCTACAAAGAATGAACTGCTAAAGAACTACAAGAACAGGGTATGGGACCTCATTGAGGATTTCGAAGCTTTCAACATCGTGTCCATACCTAGGAAGAAAAATGAAGCCGCGGATAGGCTCGCAGCTGTTGGAGCAATGTTTGATGTGGTTGACAACATCAAAAGGGAAAAAACACAGCCACATATCCATGTGATTGTGAGGCCAGCAGTTCCAGATAATAACACAAGCTGGCAGGTGTTTGAGAACGATCAACAGATCGTCAATTTCTTACAAGAAGAGGCTGAATTCTCAGCTAGGAATCAGGACAGATTAGAGCAGCAGTATGGGGATCAAGTAGTGCAGTTGCGGACAAACAAGCTTCCCAAGGGTTTAGTAACATTGGAGTCTATCTTCAACCCTAACGACCAGTTCCGTAAGGAAAAGGCTAACATACAGGTCAAGAGAGAAGATTCAGAGCCAATTCCGGTTGGGGAAGGCAAAACACTTCAAATTGGCAAAGTGGCCACTGAGCAGGAGAAATCAGATTTCATACAACTTTGCCAAGAATTTCCAGATGCCTTCGCTTGGAGCTATGAAGACTTGAGAGGTTTCAATCCGAAGTTGGCACAACATACCATAGAATTGGATCCAGATGCTAAACCCATCAGGCAGAAGCAGAGACCAGTCAACCCTCACATTGAGCCTCTAATGAAGAAAGAGCTAAACAAGTTAATAGAGGCAAGCATTATATTCCCGATCAAGCACTCAAGCTGGGTTGCAAACTTGGTTCCGGTCAGGAAGAAGAGCGGAGAAATCAGGCTGTGTGTAGACTTCCGAGACCTCAACAGGGCATCTCTTAAAGACCATTACCCACTTCCTTCAATGGAACAAATATTGCAAGTGGTATCCGGTTCGGAGAGATTCTCTCTCTTAGATGGCTACTCAGGGTATAATCAGGTAATGGTGAAGGAAGATGACCAGTTCAAGACGGCTTTCACCACCAAATGGGGCACATATGCCTACAAGAAGATGCCATTTGGCCTATCAAATGCTGGAGCCACTTTCCAAAGGGCAATGGATATGGCATTCAAGGGGTTGATCAATAAAATAGTTCTGATATATCTTGATGACATCACTGTATTCTCCAAAAATGCAGTGGATCACCTCTTTCATCTGAGGCAGGTATTTCAGAGGTGTAGAAGATTTGGGGTATCATTGAATCCCAAAAAATGCATATTCCTGGCTCACGAAGGAAAACTTCTAGGCCATATTGTTTCAAAGGAGGGATTGATGATTGACCCAGAAAGAGTTGAAGCAATTCGAGCATTGCCATTGCCAAGTCATAAGAAGGCTCTTCAAAGCTTCTTAGGAAGGATCAATTTTGTCCGCAGGTTTGTTCCAAACTTTGCAGCTCTCGTAAAGCCAATAACACTGATGTTGAAGAAGAGCATGGCATTTAAGTGGACATCTGAAGGCAAGGCAAGTTTTGAGGCAATAAAAGAGGCTATATCTCAAGCTCCAACTCTCGTCAATCCAGACTTCTCCAAGGATTTCATGTTATATGCCTTTGGTGGTGGAGACACAATTTCTGCAATCCTGGCACAACAAAACAAAGAAGGATTAGAACAACCAGTTGCTTTCTTCAGTCAAGGCTTGGAGGAATACGAAACTAGGTACTCTTTCATTGAAAAGCATGTCCTTGCAGTGATCAGGAGTTTAAAGAAATTCAAGCACCTAGTCTCAAACAACAAGATCCAATTATTGGTCTCTCATGCGGGAGTCAAGGACTTCCTTCTAAACAAGGATCTGAATGAGAAACGTGCAGGATGGATAACTCGTGTCATGGAATATGACATCGAGATCAAGGTCACCAAACTAGTACGTGGGAAGGGACTATGCGAACAACTAGCCTTGAGTCAACAAGTTGAAGCAGGTGATGAAAAAGAGACTGTCTTGGTATTACAGGGTGGTCAAGAACAGGAAAATGATGATGTGCCTACTCCTTGTTGGACTCAGAGTATGATAAACTTCCTACAGACAGGCCTATGCCCTCCAGAAATGAGCAAAGCAAAGAGGAGATACTTCAGATTACAAGCCATTCAATATGTGCTTGTTGATGGTGTTTTGTTTAAAAAGGACATCAATGGAGTTTTATTGAGGTGCATTGGGACGGGTCAAATTGAGAGGGTGTTACAAGATTTTCATGATGGAGATTCCGGAGGACATTTCACCCCATGAGTAACAGCTCTCAAGATAATGAAGGCAGGATATTATTGGCCGACAGTGTTCAGTGACTGCTATACATGGATAAGAAAGTGCAAGAAATGTGCACTCTTCACAGGAAAAGAAAGACTAGCAGCACTTCCATTGCACCCAATTTTGGTTGACCAACCATTTATGCAATGGGGATTGGACTTCATTGGGGTCATAAATCCTAACTCAAGCCAAGGCCACAAGTGGATTCTCACGGCAACGGACTATTTCACCAAGTGGACCGAAGCAGTAGCGCTCAAAGAAGCAAATGAGTCTAACATACTAGACTTTTATGAAGGAATAGTGACCAGGTTTGGTGTGCCGGCCACTATCATATCAGACAATGCATTAGCATTCATAGGTTCCAAGATTACAGAATGGGCTGTCAAGAATGGAATCTATTTGAGCACCTCTTCAAATTATTACCCGCAGGGTAATGGACAGGCAGAGTCCACGAACAAGAATTTGCTAAGGATCATCAGAAGGACTCTGGATGAAAACCAAAGGACATGGCATACCAAGCTAAGATCAGCATTGTGGGCTGACAGAATAACGCCAAAGAGGTCTACTGGTAATTCTCCCTACAAGTTGGTCTATGGGAAAGAGGCAGTATTGCCTATATCATTAGAATTGCCAGCATTGGAGCTCATGAAGCAGTTGGAGTTGTCTGAGTTCAAACCAATGGAGGCCAGGTATGCAGAGTTGATGGAATTGGAGGAAATCAGAGAGCATGCAGTTCAGATGATTGAGAAGGATCAGGCCTTAGTAAAAAGATGGTTTGATAAGAAGGCAAGAGCAAGGACCTTCCAGGAAGGGGACCTAGTCCTGAAATGGGATGCAGATCGGGCAAAAACCAGGAAAGCATTCCAAGTTTGATGCCATTTGGAGTGGCCCCTATATGGTCACGGAATGCAAAAGTAGTAATGCCTTCCAATTGTCTACATTGGATGGAGAAGAACTCCCGATTCCGGTTAACGGAATCTATCTTAAACATTGCTACTAAAAGGAAAAGGTTTACCCTTGTAAATATTAGCCTAGATTTAAAATTCCTCTAAGTGCGTATGCACATCGTCTTGTTGTAGTTAGGTTTCAATTTCCCTAAGTGCTCCGGCACAGGTTTTGTTGCTCTCAGGTTAATTTCTACAGTTCAGCATGCTCTCGAAGAAGGAGTTGCGATACCAGGCTCGGGATCAGAGATCAAGTTGGTTTCAGGTTATTACTTATGACTCCATGCCCAATGGATTGCTAAAAGGCCACTGATCTTCTACCTAGCAGGCAGGTGATCCCGTTGAGTCACCAAATTGTTGTAAATATCTCCCCCCCGGGTAGATATAGACAAACAGAAGAATATGGAAATCAAAGAAACTCAGAGCCCAATTTTTATTGCGTCACCAACAGCCGAAGGCGCAGGTAAGAGGCACGACAGAAGGTGTCGACACGAAAATGGATGCGCCCTTGGCGCAGGTAAGAGGCGCACAGAAGGTGTCGACACGAAAATGATGCAGGTAAGAGGCGCACGACAGAAGGTGTCGACACAAAAATGGATGCGCCCTTGGCACAGGTAAGAGGCGCACGACAGAAGGTGTCGACATGAAAATGGATGCGCCCTTGGCGCAGGTAAGAGGCACACGACAGAAGGTGTCGACACGAAAATGGATGCGCCCTTGGCGCAGGTAAGAGGCGCATGACAGAAGGTGTCGACACGAAAATGGATGCGCCCTTGGCGCAGGTAAGAGGTGCACGATAGTAAGGAGGGCGCAGGTAAGAGGTGCATGACAGAAGGTGTCGACATGAAAATGGATGCGCCCTTGGCACAGGTAAGAGGCGCACGACAGAAGGTGTCGACACGAAAATGGATGCGCCCTTGGCGCAGGTAGACAGAGAGTGTCGACATGGCAGAAGTCGCACCTTGTCGACAAAATGGATGCGCCCTAAAGGGCGCATGACACAGAATGTTGACATGACAGAATTTGTGCCTTGGCACATGTAAGGGTATGTCGACATGAATATGGATGCGCCTATGGCGCACCTTCAGGAGGCGCAACATTCTGAGCGCTGACAGGAAGCAGACCCTGACCCAGATATTCAGACGGCCATAACTTTTCACAGGGAGCTCGGATTCACGCAAGGTTGGACTTTTTGGAAAGCTTACGAGGTCCTCTATCCAACTACGACTAGATATATTTAATTGGGTGGGAACAAGTTCTTAAAAATGCAAAATACAGTTCGCCACTTTTTAAGTTTGCTAGGGTTCTCACCTACCACCATAATGAGATAAATTAAATGCAACCTGGAGGTGGTTGGGGTAGATTTGGATTTCCTCTCTCTTCCCTCTCTCATTCTTCCTATAAATTGTAAGGAGGGGCTTCTTTCTAAAGGTTGGACATTCTTGTTTTTCCCCTCCCTTCTTCTCTTTGGCAGGTGAATTTGTGGAGTTCAAACCTCCCATTAAAAACTGTAATGCAACTTTGCCTCTTGGCATTTTGTAGTGTGTTGTATCAATCTTTGGAGCAAATAATGCATGTCTGTGGATGATTCTCAACCCTCTCTATGTTCATTTGCATCCTCTTGATCTTTCACTGCAAATCTGGTTATCTGTGCATGATCTTGCATTGCATTTTTATGGTTTGTGTTTATTGGCAAGACAGGTGTTCTTCATTCCTCGGTGCATCACCTTTGTAGTTTAGGTTTTATTTTATGCATCTTCTTACCCTGTCTCCTTGGCAAGTTAGTTTAGGTTTTGAGTAAACCCTCTGCATTTTTTACGTGTGCATCTGAACAGAGGAATAGGAACCGGCCTTCATCCGGAGAGCTTTTCCGATTTTCGCAAGGTCCCACACTTGGGAAAAGCTCCATGTTATGCAATCGCACTGAGAGTCTCAACCCATCGAGTTGCAGACATTCAGGGGTGCTGTGATTCGCCATCAAGCTGAGCGCTCACCCGAAGAGTGCCAAGGTACCAGGAACCTCTTTAGGGTTATTGTAGTAGGATGAAAACATGGTGTAATTATAAAGACATATATTTAGAAACTAATCCATCATTACATGGTTATATCAAACCAAATCTATAAAGGCATGCATTCAAGTATAAATCATCAAGAAATCAATAGTATGCAATGGTAACACATAGAAGACACTTTGATTCAACCATTATTCTTCATATTAAACATGAAAATAGTACAGAATCTTGATACAATAATAGTCATGCATGCATGGATCTGTTACAATTATCTAGTCTCATGCCCTCATGAATTTCTAACCCTTCAATATCACTACTTTTCAACTAGGTGATTCATCTAATATATATAGGGTGGGGAACTTTCCCTTCACTTTTAACTATGCCAAAAACAGGTAGCACGCTAATAATAGCCACGCACCATTTACAATTATAGCCATACATGCAAGAATAGATGAGGAGGGATGCTAGAATATGAGAATATACAAGAATATCCATTCATGCATATACAAGAATAGAAGAATATGACGAAGGGATGCTAGGGTGTGACCTAAGTATAGATGAGGAGGGACTACTCAAAGGTATCCCATAGATAGAAGAGGATGAAGGGCTACTAGGATATGGCCCAAGAATAGAAGGGAATGGGCTACCAGGAGGTGACACACAAGTAGAAAATGGAGGGATACCTATGGGTGGCTCCAAGATAGAAGAAGATGATGGGTTACTCAGTGGTGACCCAAGACAAGATTTTGATTGAGGAATGATGATAGATAAGGAATGAGTTGGTAACAAGAAGATAGGCCATGGATCAATGCTAGACCCTGACATCTCATCATTCTTAGAAGAAGGTGAAGATGGAATAGAAGAAGAATCAAGTTCCATGACCTTAGGATCTTCTTTATGTTCTGTCGAAAAGGATCAATTTGTTTTCCCCAATACATGAGTGTATTGAGTTCTAGAAAGAATCCTTGTTTGCAATCCTCTAGAGGGATATCATCATGTAGTCTGATTGTTTCTTCATTCTGAGAGAAATCAATTAGTAGAGGTTTTTTTTCTTTAGTCATAGAAGGTTGAATAGAAGAAATAGGTCTGATAAGGATGGAAGATTGATTGACAGAAGAAGATGACTCAAGAGAGGAAGTAGGATTGGAGGCAAGCGTCTCATGAATGGATGATTTGGATTTGGACCTATGTCATTTTTCTAGAAGATGATGTAATGTAGGTTGGAAAGTAGGATCACATAGCCATCCGTTAAGTTGTGACGTAGGAGTCAAATTAGATGATTGACTAGAGGGAATATGAGTCATGGAACTCTTCGACGGAGGAAGAGGTTGTTGAGATGACTGATGAAGGAGGTTGTGCAAAGAAAGGGAGGACCGTGACTCACGAACTGAATTAGATATTCGATCGATGGAATGTGGAGTCGCATGAGTCTTCAAAGGAGGAAGACATCGTTGAGGTGATTTTAAATAAAGGTCCTACAAAGGAAGGGAGGACTATGATTCAAGATTTGATCTAGGGGTATCCGAACAATAGTTGGGATCCAAGTCTTCAGAAGAAGAGTGGGAGTCCAAATGGTAGTTTGGATCTGAATCAGAAGAAGAAGAGTGGGGGGAACCTGAATAATAATTTGGATTAGAAGCATCCAAACCATACCACTGACTATGAGCTAAAGGTGGGGAACAGGGTACCCGAGTGGGCCCTCTAGCATGAAGAACCAAACAAGGTTTAGTTGTAATGGGAATCTTTTGATGTGAATACCTAAACCTAGGTTTTGTATTGTTGTAAATGTGAGAAACCACGTGATAGTCAATCATTTTTGGTGTCGTTTAGGTGCAAATGCCTAGACCTAGATAGTGTGATGGAACTCCTTCAAAGGGAAGGAAGTGACATGTCAATTTGGGTAGCATAAGGGAATAAACTAGACATTTGGTAAGTATGGAGATGCGTGTGTGATTTTCCAAAGAAGGTCTAAGGAAAATAGACATTGTGATGATGCAATCTCGATGAGATCGAAAATTATTGTCCTAGAAAATAATTTTTCTAGATGAATAATCACAAGGAACAATCATGCAAGTGTGAAACACAAAGCCAATCAACAAGGAAATACACCCTATGTAAATGCATGTGCAAAGTGATAGTTCAATGCAAAGATGATCAACACAATGTCAATACTTACATCAAGCTTGAAATGAACAAGGCATAAATATTAACAAAGGGTAGACGTGACTCCCAATCAAAGGATACCACGATAAGTTCAACAACCAACAAGGTTTAAATGTTAAAGGGTGAGGATTACAAATGTAAGCCATGTAACCACACCAATTGGACACGTTAATCAAGCTTCACGAAGAAGTGAGATATTAGTGCCAACGTGGTATCAAAATGACACAAACAAAGTAAGTGACACTCTTAAATATTTTGGACAATGTTTGAAGAAAAACTAAGTCAAAGTATACTAAGGATGTGCTAAAATGTGTGCAGCGTAACACCACAATACAGACACTTAGATCACATTTACGAAAAATGTGACATAAGTATCTTAATTGTGTCGAGACAATGTAAATGAGGAAACACATCAAAGGGAGATCAAATGATGAATCAATCCTAACTATGATGATGATCTTGAAATCAAGATCAAGTGGCCATCAAAGATATAAGGACACATCCACACACTTTAGACGTTTAACAACTCAGCCACAAACATGGATGAGCGTAAACGGACAAAAAATTGGTGAACACTATCTATGACAACACTCTAGAAAGATGCCTTCTGTTGTCCCAAATGGGCAACAAGAACACAAAGGTATAGATAAAAAGATGAAAAATAAACTAAGTGCCACTTGGGCAGAGCTTCACCTCATCCGAAGGCAAGAAAGAAGCTAAGCTAAGTGAAACATTGTCTAATTTCCATGATGAAAGGCACTTAGATCCAACTTAAGTGGATTCTTTTCCTTGTTCAAAAAACAAGGTTCTGAATCCAAACAAGTTATCACTTCGTGATGGCCAAGACACGACAAAGGACTAGTAAAGTGGGCCTCAAGACAAAATGGCCTCCTTAATAAGATCTCTCAACTAGGTGTTACAAAGTCGTCTAAGAGTGGGCAAGATTTACCCAAAAAGTCACACTAACTAATTTGGGAGTATCTCAGCTTTTCCCCTTTCAAGTACAGTGGGCACTAATTGCATCCATCATGTACTCTTGTCAGGGTCGTGATATAGACAACTTTGTAACGCTAACTCACAAGGAAAACTAGTCAAGTGGGTAAGCGAGGCGCTTCCTGTTTCATCCACAAGGTTACACAACGGTGGACTACTTTAGGGTTCCTGGTACCACCCCCATTGTTATAGCTTAAGGTGTTATGCCAAAGGGGTTACGTTCTAGTTAAGTGGAGAGGGACGTACCCTTTTCCAAAACCTGCAATACAGTGTTTTGAATATGGTGTGTTTTTTATCTTTTTAACTTAAATGTGGTTTTAAGTGGCACACCATTTGGCAACCTGCAAGAACACATGTATTAGAAGTTTTGTGTTTGTTTTTTTGACGCCCTTCTTTGACATGTGATTTTGGTCCTACATACCAAGATTAGTAGTTTTCCACAAAAGATCATGATATCAAAAGAGAGTTTTCGTGTTGCTTTTGATTCCTAAGATCACCAAAAAGGTGTGAAGGAAGAGCATACACAACGTGAAAACTCAACTAAAACAAGTTTATGGAAAAATACATTTTTATTTTTTATTTTTCAAAAGTTCAAGTTTACTTTAACCAATTTTGAAATGTTCATCCATTAGGAAGCGTAAAGTAAGTGTTTTTGAAAGCAATAAGAGGGTTTTGAAAAGTGTTTTTGGTTCCCAAGATCACCTAGAAGGTGCGAGGGAAGAGCATACGCACTTCGAAAAAACCTCTATCAACTACGAAATGAAACACTTAACTAAGTTAGTAAAAAAAACAAGACCAAAATAACCCTGCAAACAACTGATTAGTGTCACAAAACCTTTCAAAGTGTTAGAATGGCCAAGAAAACAATTTTTTAGACTTTAAGATAAGTTAGAAAATGAATATTTACCTAATAATGTAAACCATAAATTTTCTGTAAGTCAAAATCCTAATTTTATGATTCCATTGTGTAGTTCTCTTCAATACCTTTCCAACGCAACAAAAACAGAGTCGTTTCGAGCTCGGGAGCAAAAGTTATGGCCTCCGAAAGATTGGTGGTGAATGTAGTTCGATGCAGACATGCCCCTGTATTGACATGTGTGCCCTTGTTTCAACACAGATGCACCTAGAATGACACCTACGCACACCCCCTGTAAAATCTGCAAAATCACGAAATTTGAAAATTTTCAAAAGTAAACAGGTTAAAGGTTAGCCAAAGAAGCCTATTTTTAGTTCAAACCCACAAAATATACATGATCAATGATGATTTAGCCTACTTAAAAATTGAAATCATGTAAATAACAAGCTATTTATCTTAAAAAGCATGAAAGTGGTTAGAAAACTGAAAATAAATAGCTTGAAAAGACTCCATTAATGGAGGATGGACTTCATGTCCCACCGGGCATGCCAAATGTATGCAATGGAAAGTTGCAAAAGCTATGGAATGAGGCTAAAGAACCTCAAATATTTGATAACTCATCCATGCACCATGAGATAAGAGATAAACAAGAGTTAATCCTATACATGCATCATAAATTTGACAAAAACATTAAAAAAACTAGCATATATACTACTCTCTACTCTTTAGATTACTTAATTAAGAAATTGAACCTAAAAAGATCAACTTAGCAATCAAAGGTGTGATGTTTGATATGAAACTCAAGTTTTCAAGAATGGAGTCTCACCATTAATGGCTTCAATGGCCAATGGTTCTCTCCATATTACTCAAAACTTGGATTATGGAGTGGATGGATGCAAGATGGGGGAGCTCTCAACAATGGAGTATGGCCAAGATCCAAATGTTCTATAGCTTAAAGCTATCACAAATGATTTCTAATGCCTTTCCAAAGTGCTTGAGAGAGAAGGGCCATTTGAAAGGAAATCCTTAGGCTTGTATTTATAGTTTCTGGTTTGGAAGAGTTTGGAATTTGGGTGCATGTGGGACTAAAGTCTAAAAAGCACTTTAGGATTAGATTAGGATAAACATGCTTTAGGCTTAGTTAAGATTGGTTTAGGCTAGTTAACTAGGGTTTAGGCTAGTTAAACTTTGATTAGCAAGTGATTAAAGACTCTTTGAGAGTTGGGAGGGATCTGGATAACCAATTGTGACTGATAGATAGCCTACAAAGCCAATAAAAGTGGTCTAGAGAGAACTAGGGAGGTTCTGAATGGTCAAAAGGAGGAATGCTTAGCTAATAAGAGACATATTAGCCAAATAATATTATTATAGGAGGAATACGACCAAAAGAGTGTCGTGAATGGGCATCTGAGAATGGAGTGAAGAAGGGTTGATCAACAAAGTGTCGTTAATTGACTGGATTGGATGAAATGCTAAGTGTAAGCATATTTTAGGTGTCTACACTATCTTACCTTACAAACTTAGACCATGTAGTTGATTTTGCAGTGAACATGGTCCATAGCAAGAGTGAAAAACTATTCTAAATTTGGTTCTCCACCCTTCTTGCCAAAATATCAACAACAACAAATACAATAAATACCTCCTTTAGTTGTTTTGCATTTGGATTTGAGAGGCACTATGGTTGATCTTTGGTGCATTGTAGCTCATCTTCATGCTCTGGTTTTAACTTCTCAGGTGGCTCTAAATTAGCCAGATATCTTATTAGGCAAGGCCTACTCCTCATGATTTGCTCAGTTCTTTGAAGCTCATGCCCATGAATGGGTGCATTATGTAGAATTTCCTTTCCATGAATAAAGCTGTATGAAAGTTGATATGATCCTTGTTCTAATTCCACAGATAACTCTGGAAAATACTTTACCTTCTCGATGATGAATTTTGATTTTGTAATTGATTCATTATGGCTCTCCTCATGTAGAATGATTTGAGAAATCGGTTCATCTTTGACTATTTCCTCCATGGCTGATTCATGGGAGTTCTATGTAGCAAGAGGATTTTGGTATTGGAAAATAGATTATGAAAATACATAAGTAGTGAATTCAATGGCTTCTTCTTCTTAATCAATGCAATCTTCCAAATCTGATAAGAAATCAGCCTCATTTTTTTATTCATAGTCTAAATAGCCAATTTTGGAGTCACCAGCAGGTTCTACAAAATCATGATCTTGCACTAGCTGCTTCTTTATCGACAACATATCATTGGCCAACTTTTGAGGAAATGGATCAATAGTACTAGCTGAAGTAGAACCTTACTCCTTAGGATTTGAAAGCTTGATTTTACCTACCATGATGAGATCATCCTCTACTTTGATAACAATGGTTTGAGCTGCCAACAAGTTAGCAAGAAGGACGTTCTCTACACAAATGATAACTAACTTCAGGTGATAAAACATTAATGAAAAATACCTTTTGATTCTCATCACCGAGGGAAGTAGTAAGAGGAATTTTACAAAGTATCTTTTGAAACCTGGAAATGAAATCCCTCATATTTTCATGTGGTTATTTTTTCATCTGGATGAGCTTTTCCAACAAAGCATGTGAATCATCTTCGGGTCTAAATCTAGCTTCAAACCATGTTCTCATAGTGTCCCAATTGGTGATACATGCAAATGGAAGGTGATAAAATCATTTTGTAGCAGCGCCGTGAAGCATCTCAATGAACGTTTGAACATATAAATATTCATGAGGAACTCCCAAAATTCCACGAGCTACAAAAATGTAACTATATGATCATCTAGGTGTTGCTTCCCGTCACCATTGAACCAATGCAAGAGGGCCAATAGCTGGACCACAAGGAACCAAAGCTTGCGGTTGTTGCACAACCATGAAAAATATTTGTAGAGTATAATTCTTGAGTGTATGCCATTCTTGCTAGCTTGTCCTTGGAAAGAAACTATAGAATAAGGAAAATACGGAGTTGCCATTTTTTTATGATTATTTTTTAATATATAACTTCCAGTTCACTTTGAGCAAAACAATAAGTTCAAACTCCTAAGTCAATCTAAAGATAAATTAGAGTTATTTCTTTGACATCCACATGATAAGAACAATTATTTTTTATTTAATTTTTTTCCCCAATGGAGTCACCAAAAATTGTTGGCTAGATTTTATGCATGATTAAACACACAAACCTAGGAAGTCATGGGATAAAACCCCTTCATTTAATGGTGAAGCTCCCCTATTCTTTATTTGTTTATTCTATGGCCTATTTTAAACTAAATTCAGAGTATTACTTTAATTGGATGACTCATGCACCATAGTTAAACAATTTTGCACCAAGTAAGCAGCTGTACGGTAACTAGAATAAGTAGAAATGGAAAGCGGAAACTGGAAGTATATATGTGAAGGGAACGTGTGTGGTAACAAATAGTTATTAAATAAAGTTATGACCACATGAAATAAACAAGTATTAAATAATTCTTACAACTTTAACAAAAGAACAAAATAATTCTTATTATGAAATCCAAGATAACACAAAGTCTATCATTAACATTCACAAATTGAATAGTTAGACTTTAGTAGACACAAAGTTCAACCAAAATCCTCCTTTCTTCTTATTCAACTTTTAACCATTTACAATATGCACATCTAGTTATTTCAAAACAATGTCTGAAACAACCATGTATAACGTCAAACAACAGTTTTCTGAAAGTTCTAAGATCCCTGACCTCGTAGGTATCTTCCTCTATTTATAATAATCATAAGTAAATTATAAGGAATCAATATCCATTATACTTCAATCAATGGATAACTATAAAATAATTAGGATTTGAGCACTTTTCTCCTTAAATTCTTTGTTACATGCCACATAGAAATTTGGAATGTTCCATCTTTTGAAACTTGAATAACTACCTCTTAACTACCACCAAGTAATTTAATTTATCAAAAAACTTGAAGTAACAGTGATTAACCATCAAATTACTTAAGTCTTATAGTGAATATACTTGAGGATTAAAGAGGAGAAGAAGAAGAAGATGAAGAATAAGTCTACCCATACTGCATTAAATTCTGGTGGTTGGTTGTTACTAGGCATGCAGCAGAATTGATATAATTTTTGACACCCTTACATTTGAAAAGTTTGAAATATGATGATATGAATGCATAGTGGGCTCTGAGAGATTTCTGAAAATTCCATTAATGCATGAAACGAAGCTCCGAAAGGAAAGTTATGGCCGTTTGAAGTTCTACAATTTCTCCTTACCTATGGGAATTCGACCCCCATTTACTTCTCTTTCTTTGTGTACTTCTCCATTTACTTTACTTTTCTCATTTTTTGAGAAGTAAAGTATTTTGCATTTACCATATTACTTTACTTTTCATTTTCATTTGTTAAGCAACTTTCTCACATTACTTTACTGCTCTTTCCATTTCCTTTGTTATGCGGCGATTTCACATTAGTTTATTGCTTTTAATTAAAATAAGTAAACCAATTCCAATTCACCACGTAACACTGTTTTTCCATTCCTTTTTTATGCGGTGATTTCACATTACTTTATTGATTTTACTTAAAATAAGTAAAGCATTTTCAATTCACAACTTAATAAATGAAAGCACTAATGGGCCATAACTTTTGACCAGATGCTCTGTTTTTCGAGAGCTTGAACTTTTTGGAAAACTCTCGACCTCCTGTACACAATGGAATCATGAAAATCAGTTTTTTCGGGAGTATTTGAGAGGAGAAAAAAAAGATAAAAACACCTTAAGCATTAAGTAAATAGTTTCATACAACACTGCTACCACAATGTGGGTAGATTTCTTCTTCAGAAAAAAGGGAAAAACATGAATTAAATAGTTTTAGGGATTTTCAGGGATTTTTGGCAAATGGGTATTTATCCAACTGCTTCTAATCAACCTTTTACAACCTTATGGAGAATACAAGAGAAAATATGAAAAAAAATTAAAAGGGTTATCTCAAGATTTCTAAGTGAAATATTTGGGGACACTTGGAAGACATTGGGACTATATGCTAAATTGATTTTCCTCTTACTGAATGATGCTCTGGAACATGACTGAGAATGGAGTACCTGTGACACAACCAGATACCCCTAAAATTTATTCTCTAATTCTTGCAAGGGGCCTAAGAATCTCACACCATGATTGACCTATGGAGACAAGAGAATAAAACTATTTAAATTGGCCCCTAATTTTATTTATTTTCTTTGGTTTTGAATTTTTTTGTAGATTGCAACTATTTCTTGCAACTACGAGCTTCTTACTAAAACATCCTTCCTTCCCTATAAATATGGTGCACCATGCTAGAGAAATCAACAGAATAAAAAATATGTACAAAGGGAAAATCATACATGCCTCAAGTGAAGCATGCATATTGTGGTCAAGTACTTCTTCTATTGAGAAAACTACTGATACCCTATTCTAACCGGAGGCAAGGGATGCTCAACACTGACAAGGCAAAGTAGCTTCCTTTCCTCAAAATTTGCATCCATGTATATGATTTGACAAGGGGTATGATTATGTGTATGAGTGAAAAAATGACATGAAGACAATTTTCCACCCGACTGACCAAAGTATCAACAACAAACAAAGAAAATACATCCTCGAGATGATTTGCATTGAGCTCCTGGAGGTGTTGGCATTGATCCTTGGAGATCTGCAAATCACCCTCATGCTTGGATATAAAAATGACTAGTTGTGGCTTCTCCTTTAGGTCCAAATGGGGAAAGGTCTGATCCGTTTAATCTTCCCATGGCTCATAATTCCAACTCTAACAAGGAAGTCTTCTTGTAGAAATTCGTGGAGAAGGTGATAGTCGGTGAGCTGATTTTGTTCTTGTTTCTCATCTACAAACAACTGATTCTCCACCTTGACGAATGATATATAAATGGTGTCATTCTTTTTTTCTTATCCTTCCTTGCATATTGTGAAACATGGAAGATTTAATTCCTCCTATATTGATTCAAGAGGGTTGTTTGAAGAAACAAGTTGTTCTTGAATGTTTTCTCCCATAACAACAAGATCTTGTTGTTAAAAGATGAATGACGGGGAACAAAAAGTTATGATTTCTACGGGCTCTTCTCTATCAAAGAAAAAATCCAAATCAGATAAGCACTCAACTTCTTCATTGTACAAATGTGTCAAGGGTTCTCCCTCCTCCACGGAATCCTTTGGATTGACAATTGGTTCACCATGGTCTTCTTCATCTTCAAACATAAAATTTAAAAGCTCAATCTTGATCCTCAAAATCAGAATCTAGAGAGGATGGGGTGGGGAAAGGGTCTGAAACCTTTTGTATGGCCTACTTTGTACTCAAGACCTCTGAATTTGTATGGTCCCCTCCATTTTCTCATCTTCTTTTGGATTTGGAGCTGATTTCTTTCCTTTTCCAACTGATACTATAATTTGTGATAGATCATACACCTCTGAAAATAGAGTGCCCATGTGAATACTACATTCAGAAAAAATGGAGTGTTGATCACCATCTGCTTTTTCTTGTTCTTCTTCCACTATAGAACTAGTTTGCATCACCTATTCTTGAATCTCAACCCCTGATGGAGACTTAGTCTCCAATGGAATTTTCTTGATGTTGAACTTGGCAATTCACTCCTTCAAGTTTCTTTCTAGTTCTTCCTTTCTAAGCTCCTTAGTATTCTCCCCCCTTTTCTAATCTTCTAATATTTCTCTTCCCAAAATGGGGTTAGGACTACAAAAGGAGGGGTGGGTTGGGATTCAACTAGATTTTGCATTATTTGAGGTGGTGGGAGAGTTACAATTTCTTTTTTTTTTGGAGGGGAAGGAATTTTAGAAGGGAAAAGTGCATAGAAATCCAGATGGGGTGGAAGAATAAAAGATGGGGAAGAGGATTCCATGATGGGGGAAGCAGGTAAGAAGATTGGAAAATGAGATTTAGGTTGAAATGACACTGAATAGGAAATGAGGAGAGGACTACGGGATGGTAATGCAATAGTTTCCCATTGACATGAATGAAAAACATTATATTCGAAGGCCTCTATCTCCTCAATCCATCTTGTGAGTTGTGGCAATGTTTCAATCATGAAATAAAGCTTCTTATGAGGGATAAAATGTCTTGACATCAGACTAACCCATGGACAAGGTGCCCTAAAACTAATCTTGAATGCTCTCAACTAGGATGTAGCCCTGGTCTTCACCATACTTGCCTCCATCTGTTGAATTTTCAGTTACAACTCAACATATCCAAGTGTAGGATAACCCCCAAAATTTTCATACCCATACTCTTGAAAAGTTTCATAGTTTGGTGAATAGCCAAATTGACCCGTATCTTGCTCATAGGAGTATGTACATGGCTGATTTTCATCATAAAATAGTTTTAGAGGGGTTTGGAAATAACGAATAGATGGATTTTGTAAATTGGGAGGTTGGCTGAACTGGTATGGTTGTTATTGGAAGTGTGAATTACATAGTGGAAATGAAGTCATGATTGCACAACTTCATGGAAGTGAGAAAATGAAATATATGCAAAGAAAAAATGGATGGAAGAAATGATCTGCAACTCAGAGAATGGGTTTTTTAGACCAATGGAGTCACTAGTTGTGTTTCAAAGTGCCTCCAAAGATTGAGATTTTATTAAGAACACAACAAACTTGGTGAAATGAAATGGTAAGGTGATTGAAAATTTGTCTCAGCAATCATTCCAGAACTATTATCACCAAATCACATCACCCTCTGATTTACTAGTGTTTTTGTGTGTGAGGAAATAAATGTGATTAGGTAACATGGAGTTATCATAAGGTGTGGGACTTTGCAGTTGGGATAACTCTCCGGAGAATTACAACTTCCTATTCCTAAACTAAGCACTAGAACTACTCATAAATGCAATAAAATTCTTAACTAAGCCTATCCTAATACTTCAAAGTAGACAGGGAGAGGGAGATTGCATTAAAAATGAAAATCCTACACTAATGGGTGATAACACCAAGAGAAGAATGTTGAACAACTTACACTACATGAAAATGAAGGAAAATGATGTGGGGAGTATGATATAGCACCAAAAACCACAATGGAATTCACACAAAATTCCCAAAAAAACATAACACCATCTAAACCCTGCAATGAAAACAATATGATGCACAATATGCCTGTATCATGAAGAGAGGCAAGGAAGAACAATGGAAATAAAAAAAGGATAGAAAAATTATCATAAACATTGATTTCATTGCTCAAAGATCTACACAGTACATCATTTGGAGGTAAGAGGCATGATTTAATTACAATGTTTGGAAGAGGAGGTTTGAAACTCCACAAACCACTCAATAGGGAAGAATGGAGAGGGAAAATGTAAAATGTCCAACCTTTGTAAAAATTCCCCTCCTTACAATATATAGGAAGAAATTAGATAGAGGAGGGAGAAATTCAGATTTTTAGGTCTTCAATCACCCACAATGTGGCACCATGCTTTCTTGCATCACATTATTGGAGCCCTTTTTGATGCCCATATCCCTTATACTTTGCCTTGTGGGAAAATAATATGCACCCATGCTTCATTAATTACACCTTTACCTACCTGGGCACTACTTGGATAAGAGAGTTTATTTTGTTTTTAGGACATCAAATCCCTCTAAATTACAGTTTTTATGTTTCCATCCTATAGTCCTCTGAATTTTGAATCCATCACCTATAATGTTTATGAAATTATGATGAATCTGGAAAAAGTTATGCAATTTTTTGTAAGGGTTGGTTTTATTCATTTTTCCCCTTTGCATTTCCTATAGGAAGCAACTCACTGATTTCCAAAATGGCTCTTATTGCATTGAATGGTGAGTCCCCCTAAATTTCCTTTGATTTCCTCAGGCTGACCACCATGCTCCCTAGAATCCCACATTGACTCCTCTGTCCCATTAGACTTCGGAGTCTGATGTATTGATTTCAACTCCTTGCATTGCCTCTCTAAGTTCCACACTGACCAAACCTTGATGAGAAAAGTGATCCGAGCTCTGAAACTATTGAGAAGACAAAGTTTGACACTAAGGAGAGGGAACACAAAATATTCGTGCACATGAATAAGGTGAATTTAAGGTACATAAGGATAGGGAAGGAAATGCATGCCAGAAAGAGTTGATTTGGGGACTTAGCCATTTTCATGGTTACATGCTATCTTTGGAAATAACGTGCGGAGCACACAACTGAGATGGAGACTTGTACGACATACAAATTCTATTTTGGAGATGAGCATCGACTAAGTGCCATGCATGATTTTTGGATAATAATAGGATTACTACTTTCAGTTAACTATTGGAGATCTACTATTAGCGAACTTGCATGTGTGCATATTATTGTAAAGGTGCATGGCTATTTTCAGCATGCAACCTATTTTGGGAAGTGTGTAAGAGGTGAAGGGAAAGTCCCCACCCCTATAAGTATGCATTAGTCTATGTATTTAGAGAGACACACTATGTATGAGCTATTGTAGAGTTATGCTGCTAGATCTGATGCGTGCGTAAAATTATGATACTATTTATTGTAAGAAGCTTCTATATTTACTATGTTTAATATAATGGAGTGTATTGGCTGGATAAAGGTCTTAAACATGACTGTAACTAGTTCTTGTATGGTTCATTTCATTATGATTATTGTTTAATTCATGATTCTTTAAGATCTATATCTGGAATATGCTATGTGGAATGTGTGTGATTTGTTAGGGTTGTAGATGTATGTTTTATCTTCAACACGTTGACATCTTGCACAAGTAACTCTAAAGAGGGGCCTGGTACCTTTGCGCGCTTCAGGTGAGTGCTCATCTCAGGTTGAGTGATGTGCTAGTGCACCTAGGTTGTTTGTGGTGGATTTTAGGCTGCATCAAAAACACGACACACACCTCCAAATTTTGGGTTTCAGACATTATGCCGCATCAAAAATCTAACTTGCATGAACGTGCAGTCATCCCCTCAGTTTCTGATTCCCCAAAACCCTAGCTTCCGAACCCACCATAACTCCAAAACAATCGGGCATGCCTCATTGACTATGAAGTGGTATTGACCTCTAAAATATTGATTCACCTTACATCGAGGTTTTAGAATTTTGGTGCATGGGATCTCTTGTGCCTTGTTGCATGCAACTCAAACCCGAGTTCACAAAATTATGAAATCCTTAGTAGCCACACATCTCGATTCATGGGCTCGACACAAATTATTCCTCTGGGTCATCGACGAGCCTTCCAACTAAATTCTTCAATGCGAGCTTGGCCCTATCTCCTTTCCCTCGGTGAGTTACTTTCCTCTTGCCTCCTAATTACCATGCCAAGATCGGCCCTAGCTTGGTGTGGTGAGCTATCCCTTTGTGCCACCATGATTTCCCCATATCTCTCCGAAATAATTGACAAGTTGATACTTTACTGACGTTGAACTTCCTCTATGCACCCACAATCTGCGCAACCTCTTTGGCTCGCTGATAAGCTCGGCATGCCAACCAACTCCCTGCGGCTGTTCACCCTGTGATTGTCTGTCGAGCACCTTGCTGACATGGATCCTCCACATTCCACTGCTATCAACTCGCCCATTCAATGATCTCCTGAGATCACCCTCTCCTATAGATATCCATCACGAGCTCTTTTCTACACTACCAATATCTTTCGATGTAACCTTGAGCCGTCACCTCCTGAGCTCGTTGAGCTAACCCATGCTCGTTCATCCTTTTTAGTGTCAAGCTCACTGAGTAGCTTGACGAGCTATCCTTTGATCTGACCTTCACCCAAATCGCTAGGGGGATTTCAACCAACTCAGCACCCATTCCATCTCATTCAATCAACTTGCCCAAGCTATTTTTTGGGGCCCTTGATTAATTTCTCATCCCTTCCAATTTTTTGGAATTTTTAGATCTTTCTAGATTTTTTTTTAAATTTTTCTTGCATTAGTGGGCCAATAGAGACTAAATGAAATTTCATAGGGCTAATTATCCATTTTTCCATTTTTTGCTCGTTCTTCCTGAATGTGGGCTCACCGAAGACCGTTTTCTCACCTTGGGAAAACTTTGAGCCCTTCAAAACCTAGAAGAGGAAAATGTTTTGAATAATTCCACACCTTTTTGGATCACTACAAATGCTCCCTAAACATGGTTTTTTTCTTGAAATGTCTCAGATTTCTTCATGAAGCCCTTTCTAGTCTCTGGGCCCAATCTACCCCCGTTGTCCATTTTTTCCTGCGGGAAAAAAATGGATAACAATAATTTAATTTAGTTACGACAAGTCAATTCTTAACTTTCAGTAATACTCTCACTACAATAGAATTCATACCTAAGGATCTAAACGAGGGATTCACGTACATAAATTGCATGTTTAGAGTCATTCTAACACGATCATTATATTTACTAGTTGCAGATTTAAATTAGCCTAAAGCATTAATTCTGCATCTCATATTTAATCCATTTACACTAGTAGTGTATTAAGTCTAGAATAGTACTTAATAAGATCAAATCTAATTATTAAATAACAATCCATAATTTCATAGAAGTCAATCATATGTAATTTTAGTTACACATATACCATTTAATATATGTACTGTATTAAATTACTAAGCACAGAGGTATATTCATAACCCAATAAAACCATGAATAATGAAAATATGCATGAATCATTCTTTAAGTAGATCATGATTATTCACTTAATAATACATAATATTTTCCACATAAGTTTCAAGTAATATAATTAAATAAGATAACGAAACCTTTCATCTGATTTTCTGATGCAAATCAAAATTCAGTTAAATAATAAATACATCTTATTTATTTCCTTTTTGAAACAACTACCAAACAGAAGAGGGCTAAATTAGCCTCTTAAATCTATTGAACATGCAACAATATTTCTATTAATTACAAATTCACTATTTAATACATTGCAACACTTAATCAATCATTTCAACATTTAAAATTCTTTCAACATTACTCACCTTGCAAACATTTAAGTACTCCATCTACAAAATATTAGCAACAACCAATTCAAAAGAACTGGCATGATAATTCCTATTTCCCACTTATTAGATTAAGTCACTTAATATTTGAGTAATGGAATTATTGTGATATTTAAAATAATTAAAATCAACTCACCGAAATTCAAACTTGATAACATTAATATAAGACAATTTAACCTTGCATCCTTAAAACTGATTAATGTCTCTAACTGTAAATGCATTTGATTAGTTTACACAACTCAGCACACATAATAATATACAATAAATATATTTTCATTATCTACTTCACATCCATATGGTAATAACTGTATCGATATTAGCTAAGTTATTCGGAACTTATATTTATATATATAATGCATGTCATAACTTATATCATGTCGATGTTATCTCGAAGCATCAATGCTTCCCAAAGACAAAAAATAGATATTAATTATGAGTATTCCTAATAATAAAACCCCTTGGCCATATTGTAACTAAACTTCATAAGTTGAAATCACATAATTAGTACAAATCATTCATAATATCAAAGAAATACACAAATTCATTTCCTTCATACATTGACCACATTATAAGTGGCCCATGATTAACAAAAAAAATTGACCTTTTTAATAAAAATTATATCTTCAAATTCCTTAAGGTAGGCTTGGTTTACCTTAATCTTTGTGAGAACATGAAAATAGGCCCAATGATAAAACAATCAACAAAATCACATTGCTCCATACTTCGTAATATGCTACCATCCCAAGGAAGAACACAAAATTCCTACAATAAGCTCAAGATATTCCCAAATGGTGCAGGGGTTTAATATGAAGTCGACCAAAGGTGAGGCTTCCTATCTAAAATCTCAAGACCCAAACCCAAGCATCAACCACTACAATTAGAGTAAGCTAAGGTAAATCCTCATTTACCTTAACCAAATCGAAGTCCTGAATATCATGTAAGAAAAATAAAAACGACATAAAAAATGTAAAAATGTATGCCCCAATAACGGAGCATCCATTACAACTGTAGAAACTCAAACCCACATAATACACTTCTATTGTCGTTTTACGAAAAACTATATCATGTAGTCGAGATTTGAACCTTACTATATCCACGGGGTCTCCTTTTGCATCAGTAATAAGTAAACTAATAATATTATCTTGTCATACAAAGAAGGATAATAAGGTTTGAATCCCTAACCAAAAAAATTTTATAAAATAGATAAACCCATGTTAAAAAATGTGAGTAAAACTCCTAGCAGGTTTGTACAACAAATTTACCAAAAAAAAGTATTCACAATAATCATAGGAAAACCTTGCTCGGTCCTGGAAAAACAATATGTTAATAAATAGTGCACTAGATTACATGGTATTCACAATAATACCTCACTGAGTCCCCATAAGATTTTATTCTTGAATACACAAACACACACACACACACACATACACACACACATCAATGAGACATTGTATTACATGCTACAACCATTACTATAACCAACACATGTGCTCTTATTAATAGATAGCTCTTATTAATAGATATATTCATAGGTTACAGTAAAGCTAAAAGGACATTACCTAGATAAAGAAAAACCACCTAAAAACCCATATTCAAAATACAAACACACACACACACACACACACATATTACAAGGATTTCACTATAAAAATAGTAAATGAGATAATATTATAAGAGAGAGATAGAACAGATCACACATGATATCAAAACCCTCTTCTTCTCCTTCTTCTCCCAATTTTCCTTTGCAATCACTGACTCAGAATCAATTCCAAAGCAAGCTAAAAATTTCCAATACTCGCCATTGACATTTATTAAACCTAGGAATCAATGCTTTGTAAGAATATTATAGGTTTTAGTTAAAAATGCATGTAAGATTGAACAGATAGAGAACTCCATAATAGGGTGAGACTCGAGCATGCAGAGCTTGAGTAAAACCTCCAAAAAAATGAAAAAAACAATAAACAAAACCAACCTTGTTTTCCCCAAAACCACTTGTCGTTTCCCCTAAGTTCATGGGGTAAGTCCTGATAAAATTAATGCATGTTGAGCAAGTACCATTTCCCACCAAATATCTGCCACCGACTTGCTATTTTGAAATTTAGTAGTGATTCAAAACCTCATTAAGAATTAAATTCTAAAAGTTAACCATCACTTTAGTCAATACCTCCCAACTTAGGTGTTTCCTGTTAATTAGTTGGTGGTGGCCATTAAATGCCCAAGCTATTAGTTTCAATCAGTATGTCCATGTAGGGCGGTTTGGATCCCAATTCATTTCAACATGACTTATCAACATTTAATGGCTCTTGATAAATCCAAAAAATCATTGAACTTAGTTTAGTATTGCATATCCCCCCATCAACTTAGATTTGCATTAGGTTAGGCCCCCCCTTAGCATTATGCCATGCTCAAATAACATAAGTTTCAAAACAATAATTCTAATATCCTTAATTCTTATTCTTAGGCCCTTAAATCATTATGTCAAATCTTTGTAAAGCTATCAATAGCGATCACATTAGAATTATTTAGTATCATACTCTTATTTTAATTTCATACACCTTTATAAAAACATGATCCTTAAACTAATGCCATTATTATTTAGCTCTTGCATCAGGATCATATTGCCCAAGTACATGAAGTCCAATCTTATCAGATGTGATCATCCAAACCCAAAGTAAACAATAGTAGTATTATAATCAAGGTCCACATACTTAGTCATAAGAAACTTGATATTATACATGTTCACAATCACTTAGTAAATATGGTAACACAACATATTGTGACACTTAAATAGGTAGGAGTTAGAATAAGAACTTTTTAGGCTTATACCAACAGTGTAACATCAAAGTATAGAAATAGAATCCAAATATCAAATATACACAACATGTTCAACCATAAGTCCACCAATCACATTTTCTCAAGCATGCTACATCAAGGTACATAAATTTAAACCAAGAACATTAGCCAAACCAGAATGTAGACATACAATAGAAGTATGCCATAATTCCAAATATCTTATCACAGAAAAGTAATAAAACAATGAGGGTGTTACATATCTTCCCCCTTAAAAGCATCATCGTCCCAATGATTCATTCCAATCATAATATAATTTAAACAAATTGACCAATATTATACTTATTCAATAATCAAATAATCTAAAGAGTATAGCCTGAAACTTGTAAAAATCAAGTTTTTCATAACTTCAAAACAACATTATGTTGGCTGTAACTAACACTTTTTCCAAGTTTTTTCTTAAACACAATTAAAAATAACTTTTCAATAAAAGGAATCATAAATTCATATAAAACTATATGTTTTTCTACTAAAATAGATGCAAAGAGGTAGTTTTTATTTCTTCCAAATTTTCCCAAGTTGCATTTTCTTTAGTAAATTGGTCCCATTGTACCTTGCATCGACTTATATTTATGTTACGCAAGTTCATCTTACAAGTTTCAAGAACCCTTACGAGTTCAACCACGATGACCCCCGGGTCTTAGACCTATAAATAATTCCAATTTAACACATGTGATGAATCTGAAACATACTTTTAAAGAAAATAAATATGTAAAACATCACGCATCTTGGCCAATGCGGGACATAATGCTAATCGGTAAGCCACAAGGCTGATCACTTTAATGATTTAAAAAGGTTTAATGCAACGAGGTGACAACTTGGATGATTTGCTAAAATAAATTGAACTCTTTTTGGATTTGACCTTAAAAATAATTTGTCTCCAAGTTCAAATTTCTTATTAACTCTTTTTAGATCTGCGTAACTCTTCTACCTACCGACAACTTCTATTTAATCGATCCTAGATTAATTTTACTTGTTGTTCCATCTCAATTAGCATTTCAGGTCCTTTTACCTCTTTGTATTCTATGTTGTCCCAACTAATAGGTGTTCTAAAAAATTTTCCATACAAAGTTTTGAAAGGTTCCATTTTCAGAGAGGAATGGTAAGTATTGTTATACGCAAATTCAACCAAAGGAAGATATTCTTCCCACTTGTTGATCCATAGGGATCCAAAATGACTCTACTTCTTCAGAACAATTAACATGAAGAAGGAAAAATAATATACAGAGGTTCTGTCTTTTTAGTAACATGACCGCAACTATGTGTAGAGTGGCAGTTTACATAACCACCACCTAGACAGGGAGGTGGTCCTAGGACCGCCGGTCTGCATTGGGCGGCGATCCTATCTCTTTTGGATGGAAAATAAAATATGAAATGGATAGCCTCATAATTTAAAAGGTTGTTCGTGTCTCTTCTCCTCCATGACCTTCCCCATTATTCAGTGCACGGGAGGACACGAGAAAGGCTATAAATACATGTTTTTTAGAAGAGAATAGGATCATCAAAGCATAAAAGCAAGTGAGCAAGAAGTTCTTAGTGCTGGAATTGTGTTTTCTAGAAGAAAGGAGTGTTGAGATAGAGAAAGCAAGTATTTGGGAGGAAGTGTGAGATATTATCTGCTTCTCTTTCATACTTATTGTAAATTTTGTACTTGTTATTTTGAATTGGCCAATAAAAGTGGGAAGAAATAGAAATTTCCCTTCCCGACTAGTTTTTTCCTCCTCTGGAGGTTTCCAAGATAAAATTTATTGGTGTTTATGAGCTTAAATTCTTTCCTTTCCTGCAATTGTGGATTCTAAGCATAAGCGTAACTCATTCACTAGCTATCTTTGTCATTTTCTAATAGAAAGTAGAACAACAACATTTTATTTTGTGATTTTGTGGATAATTCCAAAGTTGAAGAGTTTACAGATCATTTTGGTATCACGAGCTAACAAGTATCCGAGATTATGGTATTCATTCTTGGATTTGTATGTATAGTGACAAGATCTAAAGGCAAATAGGCTTTACCTTGCGATCCAGAAAATTTCTACAAAGAAGTGGGAAAACAGAGAATTCAGGGAGAAATCAAGGAAGAGAACTTGGTCCGGTAGAAATCAAGATGCTAGAGACCATGATGGATAAGATGTTTAGAAGGAAAGAAGAGCTTGCCAATTTGTAGAAGACAACTTCTATCAAGCAAGACTCCATGGACTCAGTGGTTCGGGGCTTAGTTGAAAAGTTTGGCATAGGAAGGAGACACCATGAGGAAAGTTATGGGGAAGAGCATGAAGAAGAGACTTTAAGTGCAAGAGAAAAGGGTAAAATTTGATCATACTCCTTTTAAAGTTGAGACAAAAGTTGATATTAAAATATTTGAAGGAAAAGTAGATATAGAGTTGCTTGATAAATGGTTAAAACAGATAGACGTCTACTTTAGTGTCTGTAATGTCATTGAAGCACAGAGGATCACCTTTGCACATCTCAAAATGGAGGGGCATGATCTGGTTTGGTGGGAAACGCATCTACCACTTGTGAAAAGAAGAAGCACCCTATTATGAAATCTTGGCAAGAATTTAAAGAATTACTTAGAGCTAACTTCTATCCTATTGGCCACAAGATTGACCAAATGATTAAATGGTAGTATTTTAGACAAGGAAGTGGTCAAAGTGTGTAGGACTATACTATGGAGTTTTGGAGGTAGAACATGTTGCTAAACATGGACTTGGAGGATGAGGATATTCTGACTAAGTACTTGGGAGGACTTCACACCTCACCCTTCGAATAAAAGTCATCTCCACAAAGCCCAAAGATCTCAACGAGGCGTGTGTGCAAGCATACAACATAGATGATGAAAAGAAGAAAGGGGGGAAGCAGAGCCAAGGGAAAAGAATTCGACAAATCATAAAAAAAAAAGAGTATGGAAAAAACAAGTAATAAGGGTAAGTGGAAAGGGAAAGGTAAAAAAGATGCCACTACTTTAAATAATTTGTAAATATCCCAAGAATTTTTGCAAGAATTGTGATATCAATGGTCATATTTACGCTACATGTTGGAATTTGCATCTGAAGTTACACTCGAAGAACCGAACCAAGGACTCAAAGAGGTCCATGAAAGTTGTAAAGACAGAAGGGGAGGTGGAAATCAAAGATGACTTTGATGTAGACAAAATTCTTGGATGCATGACCACTAACATGGACAGCTAGGAAGAGGAGATGAGTAGACTATTCCAAATCAAAATCCCAGATCAAGAGAACTAAGGTAAATACTTTGGTTGATACCGGTTCTTAGTCTAACTTGATTTCTTAAGCAGTTGTAAAGAAGCTTGGTCTTGAGACTTATGAGCATCCACACCCTTATCCTTTGGGTTGGGTGAAGAAGGGTGTTGAAATTTAGGTAACAAGAAGGTGTAAGGTCAAGTTTGGGATCAATTCCCATTATATTGATGTTTTGGAAGCTGGCGTTATTCCACTTGATGCTTTTGATGTTGTATTCATAAGTCCTTACTTGTATATTAGGGATGCTATATTTATGAGAAAGGAAACCTAGTACAGATGGATCAAGGATGGGATCAGCTAAAACATCTGGGCACCACCAGTGTAAGACATGGGTTACTATGATGAGTGTTAACTAAGAAAAATGACTTATTCAGGAAAATCATAAGTAGTTTTATTTAATTTTGTTAAAGGATAAACAAGATGGGGTAGAAGTCTTAGAGATTTATAATGAGGGAAATCAGGATTTGGATTAGTATTATTCAGTCTTTTCATAAAGTTTTTCATGTTCCCAGTGGGTTACCACCAAAATGGGAAGTAGAGCATGAGATTCAGCTTTTGCTTAAGTCCCCTCTACCAAACATTGAGTTGTATAGGCAATCCTTTGTTGAGAGTAATGAAGTAAAGAAAAAAATCCATGAACTACTAGAACAAGGGGTGATACATTTGAGCACCTCACCATGTCGTTCCCCTATTGTGATGGTGCCAAAGAAGGATGGTTCTTGGAGAATGTGCATGAACTACCGCGGTTTGAATGAGATCACCATAAAAAAAAATATCCACTTCTCCGCATAGATGATCTCTTGGACCAACTTCAGCATGCCAAATTCTTCACAAAGTTGGATCTTAAGTTCCGGTTATCACCAAGTCAGAATGAAGGAGGAGGATATATGGAATACTACCTTCAAGACAAAATAGGGTTTGTATGAATGGTTAGTACTTCCTTTTAGATTATGTAATGCACCCGCTACATTTATGAGATTGATGAATGATGTATTTCAGGATTTCATAGATTCATGTGTCATTGTATATCTAGATGATATCTTGATTTTTAGTGCCACATGGGAAGAACATCTAACTCATTTACAACAAGTCTTGTAAGTTTCTCAGGGAGAAACAACTACTTTGTAGTATGAAGAAATGTGAATTGTCACAAACAATAACTTGTCTATCTTGGGCACATGGTTAGAGGAGGAGAGCTATAAGTGGATTCCAAAGAAGGTGGAAGCCATCACTAATTGGTCAACACCAATAGGAGCCACAGATACTAGGATTTTTGTGGGAGTAGTACGGTATATGTAGAAGTTCATTCCAGGATTCTCTGCGATTGCAGCACCTCTACACACAATGGCCACAAAGAGTAAGGGTTTTGACTGGGCTAAGTAACAAGAAAAATCCTTTGAGTTATTGAAATACAAGATTAGTCATGCACCAATACTTACTCTTCCTAGTTTGCAGTAACCTTTTGAAGTAGAGACAGATGCCAGTGATTACAGTATGGGCGTAGTGTTGCTTCAAGGAGGTAAACCCGTATGCTATCATTCTGAAACTTTCACTTCAGCAGTTAAAGGATATTTAGTATATGATAACAAAATGTATGCACTAGTTCAGGAAATTAAAAAATGGAAGCATTATTTGTTGGGTGCAGAAACTATTGTGCTTACTGACCACAAAACCTCTCCAATATTTGCAAGCATAGTCTAAATTGCAGCAGGCAAGGTACTACAAATGGATGGGGCTCCTTCAGCAGTTCCATCTGGTGATCAAATACAAAAAGTGAAGTAAAAATTTTGTGGTAGACATGTTGTCTAGGCCGCCTACACAGGAGAAGTTTTCCTATTTGGAAACTATCTCTCAGATTGAGCCCTTCATAAAGGAAGCTTATGGAGAGGCATATACCCAGGATAAAGATTTTCGGGTGACATTTCAGCAGTTGCAGTCCCAAGGGACTGAAAGGATAGTGATTGAAGATTGTTATCTCAATGATGGGGATTCTCTTCCGATGGGGAAATATTTGTGTGACTAAAGAAGAAATTAATTCTATTGACGAGGGAAGCACATACCTCGAGAGTAGCAGGACATTTCGATGTTGGTAAGACCCTAGCCCACTTACAAAGGTACATGTATTGGCCCAATATGCAAGAAGAAATATCAAAATTTATAGGTGGATGTAAAATTTGTTATACTAGCAAGCCTAAAACTAGGAAGGAGGGTTTCTATATGCCTATTCTAGTACCTACTTGTCCATGGGAGGAAATTTCTATGGATTTTGTAAGAGGATTACCTATGTCTAAACATCGCCATGACTATCTCTATGTTGTTGTTGATAGATTAAGTAAGATGTGTATTCTTATGGCATGTAAAAAGATAGTAAAAGAACATGAGGCAACAGATCTTTTCTTTGCTAATGTATGGTGTGCATTTTTGGTTTGCCAAAGTCTATTGTTTCTGACAGGGATTCTAGGTTCTTGGGGAAGTTTTGGACTAATTTGTGGGACAAAAATGGATACCAGGTTACAGAGGAGCACAACTTTCCATCCTCAGACAGATGGACAGAAAAAAGTAGTGAACAAGACTTTGGTACAGTTAATCAAAGGGTTATAACAACAAATATCCAAGGACTTGGGATGATTCCTTAGCCTACATTCAACATTCATATAACCGGGGCAGTACACACATCCACTATGAAGTCATTGTTTGAAGCATGCTTGGGATATATACCTACAAATCCTCTAAACATAATAGTTGGGCAGTAGAATGGAGAGGAGGACATGATACACAAAGGTGACTAGAGAAAAAAAATTCATTGAGAGGATCCGACAAATCCATCTCAAAGTCAAAGAACAAACTAGAAAAATATCAAGCCAAGTATAAAGCTAGGCATGACAAGCACATGAAGCAACATAAGCTTCATGTTGGAGATAGATTTTGGCTCTACTATGAGTAAGGAGAGACTACAAGGTCGAGTACAAAAATCTCAAGCCACTACGATATGGGCCCTTCACCATATTGGGGCAGGTTGGAGAAAATGATTTTCTACTTGATTTTCCATCATTTATGAGGATGTACTCTATAGTAAAATGTGAGAAATTACACCTATATGAGCCATCCATGCTAGATGAAGATGGAATACAATTGCTACCTTCCATTGAGGATTTCATCTTGGACTCACGAGGTGAATTGGAGGAGGATGTAGTGCTGCAGCAGAAGTTCAGAGAGATTAGGAGGGGCCCCCCAAGAGTCTTGGCAGATTGGATTGAAAGGAAAGACACCAAGGCAGGCCTGGGTGGTACTTGAAGGAGAAAGTGAGGGAATTATTTCCTCAATCTACTCCCCCACTAAGCTTTTATGGGACAAAAATCCTCCTAAGTAGGGGGTGGTGTGATCCATAGTGATCCAAAATGACTCTACTTCATCAAAACAGTCAACACGAAGCATGAAAAATAATATATGAAGGCTCTGTATTTTTAGTAACAAGACCGCCACTTTGTGCAGAGCGACGGTTATAGAGCCACTGCCCAGACAGTGGTGGCGGGTCCTGGCTCTTTTAGACAAAAAATAAAATATGAAACAAACTACCTTAGAATTTAAAAGGTTATTCATGTCTCCTTCTCCTCCATGACCTTACCCATTCTCTAGTGCACGAGAGGACATGAGAAAGGCTATAAATACATGTTTGTAGAAGAGAACTAGATCATCGAACACTAAAGGAAGTGAGAAAGAAGTTCTTAGTGCTTGAATTGTGTTTTGTAGAAGAAAGGAGTGTTTGAGACATGGCAAGCAAGTATTTGGGAGGAAGTTTGAGATATTATCTATTTGTCTTTCATACTTATTGTAAATTATGTACTTGTTATTTTGAATTGGCCAATAAAAGTGGGAAGAAAGAGAAATTTCCCTTCCTGACTGGAGGTTTCTGGGATAAAATTTGTTGGTGTTTATGAGATTAAATTATTTCCTTTCCTATAATTTTGGATTCTAAGCATAAGCATAACTCATTCACTAGCTATCTCTGTCATTTTTCTAATAGAAAGTAAACAACAATGTTTTTATTTTGTGATTCTGTGAATAATTCCAAAGTTGAAGAGTTTACAAATCACTTGTATTGCTGATCCATTGTAGTATATCCCAAACATGTCTTCCATAATCTGATTTAACTCTTTCATTTTGTCCATCTGTTTCAGGATGGTATGCTAAACTGAAATTCAATTTTGTTTCCTAAGGTTGCATTTAAAGTTTTCCAAAACATTAATTCAATCTAGGGTCTCAATATGAAATTATTGGCTCAGGTACACCGTGCAGTATAAATATTTCATGCACGAATATTTTTACAATAATAGGTGAATCATATTTCAAATTTCCAAGAATAAAGTGAGCTACTTTAGTCAAATTTTCAACTTCAACCACAATGACATCATGTTTAATTTTTTGGCAATTGCAGCCCCTGAACAAAATACATGCTTATCACTAGCCATTTATACTATAGAATTATGTGAGGGTGCAACGGTCCAAATGGATGCATATGTTCAGCCTTTAAATTCAGACATTCTAAGCAATGAGACACATTATAAACTATGTCCTTTTTCATCCCTTTCTAAAAAAATTGTTTTTTACATCAGTAAGCATTTTTGTCACTCCAGGATGTCCAGAATAAGGAGCATTGTGAAAATTCAGTTATCACTTTTTCCTTAGTTCATTTTCCAGGGGTACATACACCTGATTTTCATACCTAACGACTCCTTCAATATCGAATCTTAATCCTTTGTATCTCTTATCATTGGAATCAGTATCATGTGTTGTTGTTTTGACTTGCTGATAATAAGAATATGTTATCATTTCTTTCTTTACCCCATCTTTAAATTGAGTTCTCAAGGTTACAAGGGAAGAAATGTTCTTCTTATGACTTAGCACATCTCCCACTCGATTTTATTTTCCTTTTATATAATTGATATCAAAATCATATTAAGAAAAAAACTCTAACCATCTTCGTTGTCTAGCATTTAAGTTTGACTATGCGAAGATGTATTTCAGCCTGAGATGGTTTGTTTTCAACTGAAAGTGATTCCTTAAAAGATAATGTCTCCATAATTGCAAAGCGTGTACAATGGAAGCAAGCTCCAAGTCATGGGGAGCATATTTCAACTCATGTACTTTGAGTTTTCTACTCTCATATGCAATCACATGATCATTTTGTAACAAAATACCCCCTAACCCCTCACCGGAGGCATCCGTTACAACTGTAAAGTTCTCATTAGGGTTCATAACTATTAAAACAAGTGTTGTAGTTATTTTTTCTTTAAAAATTTTAAATGCACTCTCTCATTTATCATTTCAAACAAATTTTTTATCCTTTTTCTGCAGCGAAGTGATTTGGGAAGCAACCTTTGAGAAGTCCTTTACAAACTTCCAGTAGTATCCATATAGTCCCATAAAGCTTCTGACTTTGTGAATGTTTTAAGGAGTTAGCCAATCAATTATAGCTGCAATATAAGATGGATCAACGAAAAATTCCATCCTTATTAATTACATGGCCTAAGTATTGAACTTCATTTTCATAAAATGAAAATATTGACAACTTTCCATAAAGTTTCATTTTTCTTATACCTCAAGTACAATCCTTATATGTTCATTATGCTCTTCAATTTTTTTTGAATAAATGAAAATATTGTTCTAGAATACAAGTAAAAATTTATCCAAGTATTCTTGAAAGATATTCTTCATTAGATTCATAAAAGTGGTTGGAACATTAGTTAAAATGAATGGTAGTACAAGAAACTTGAAGTGTCCATATATTATCCTAAAGGAAATTTTATGTATGTCATCTTATTTTATTCATAGTTGATGGTACCCAGACCATAGATCAATCTTAGAGTAAACCAATGCACCACACATCTGTTCAAATATATCATCAATCCTTTGAAGATGGTACCTATTCTTGATTGTGGATTTGTTGAGCATCTTATAGTCAATACATAATCTGAGTGTTCCATATTTATTTTTAACAAAAATAACCGATGCTCCCCAATGTGAGACATTTGGTCTTATCAATCCTTTTGATAAAATTTCATGTAATTGTGCATTGAGTTTAACGAGTGGAGTAGTAGTCATTCTGTAAGGATGCTCTATTGATATCAATAGTGAAGTCAAATTCTCTTTTGGGTGGAAGACTAGGTAGTTATTCTCGGAAAAGAAATCGTTGTACTCACATAACAACGGATGGTCTTTCACAGAAATATTACCCTCTTTACTTGATTATGAAAAATTTTATAGTAAAAAGCATGAAACCTTTATTTTTAGCCTTTTTGAGTTGCATGACTGAAATTTGTCTAACTAAAAAATTTCCTTTTTATTCCCTGTCTTTATGCTATTTTCTGCAGGTCATCTAAGAATACAATTCATTTTTCGTAACTAGTCTACATTTTATTTATGTTGGGCCAACCAGTCTTCACACCTATAATTATGTCATACGAGCCTAAGGGTGTTACGTACAAGTCTATTTCAACGTATGAAACTTGGCACACCTCTAATGTTGCGCTAAACAAACATTGGTCAACTATGTAAACAATGTTATTCCCATATTGGACAATTCCACAAGATTTTTCATATATCTAGCTTTTATTTTAAGTTTAGAAGATAACTTATTGGAAATGAAACATTCAATAGCACCAATATCATATAAGATAGTTACAAGATAGTCCAAATAACTTACCTGGTACTTCAATAGGTGTTGCCTATTTTTTGAGCTTGTTTATCAGCTACTGACAGAGTGTATATTTATGTTGCTGGTTGATTGCTATCCTTGTTAATTTTGAGGGAAATATACTTGTCATAATTATCCATGACCACATAGAAAAGAAACCCCCAACATGTCCTTTGCTTTGTTCAAATTTATTTTCAGATCTGAAATTATTGTTTTTTCCCATTAGTTTTTCTGTACCCAGTTATTTTAAAAATTATAACAGTAGACTTTGTCGTATCATGAACTTCTTTCCGTTTTCTGTTCCAACTCTGTTTTTACTTCTAAAATTATTACATCCCACCTTATTAGGTGCAAGGGGTGATGGTGATTTAAATACCTTCTTTCATATTTTCATCCTTATGCGCAGAAATAGCTATTGACTTTCTGCTCCTGTCTGATTTCCTTTTTTGAAAAAATCCTTCCATGGTTGATGGCCCATGCAAATCAACTTCTCCTCCTAAATTACTATGGATTTAGACCCATTATAAACTTTCGAATGCAAAAAATTTCATCAGCTGTGATATTGGGGTACATACTTGAGAAATGTTTTAAACTTCTCCCAATACTCTAGTAATAGTCATCTTTCCCTCGAGACAGTGTCTAAAATTCAGACATTCTTTTGGTCTTAATATAGCTAAGGCAACCAACGCTACCTAAAGTAGACTTGTGAACTGGTTCCAGGTTATAATAGCTTCGTCTACGTTCAATACCACCTTGCGGCTATCCCACCAGGAGGATGCTTCATTAGAGAGCTAGATAGGCCCCCTAGACTACTTTTCATTTCTTTAGAAAAGTTTCTGATGGAAAAATACTTCTCCATATCACTGAGATAGTTCTCGAATCCATCTCCCTAAGGTCATACCGTCAAACTTAGGTGGGACTGCTAATTTTTATATCATTAGTCCAGCTCATTTGTCAAATGTGCCTTATTATTTTTTATATTGATTTAGTGCATTAATATTGAGCATTTACAGCATTTGTTGAATTTACGCTAGCATTTGTAACGTTATTAATGTTACCAGCACCAGATCCCCAAATATTTATGCTACTTCCAACATTTGGTTGTCCCCTGAGATTTCCCAATATCAGTATCACTATTATTTCCCATCACTTACTATTCTGAGAAAAACCATATGATTCCACGTGTCTTGAAGGAACAATGAGTATCTTATCTAATTTTTGGACTGTGGTTGGCTACTTCGCCGCCCTCAAGTTTGGTTATTGACAGCATGTCCCCTTGTTCTAACCATTTTCTATTAGAACAATAATTTAAGTTATAGTTAGCGAATGGACTTAATATGTCCAAGAGCTGTAATCTTAAACTTTGATACCAAAATGTAACGATCCTCATTTTAACACTTCAATATGTAAGGGTTTTTTTTTATATGTCAAATCTCTAAATGTTTTTCTTGTTCCTAAATTAACATAATTTAGAACCAACATCATCTAAATTCAGTCCATATCCTAGAATAGTTAACCATGTGCAACTGTATGATTCGGCTTAACTATCGATCCCTCATATCATTACTCGTCAGAGAAAGTATGTATACTTAAAGTATACTAGTGGTTTCATCTTTTCCATTTATCAAGATTAGAAAAATGTTTACAGTCTAAAGTATATACCTAGGTATCCGTTATTGATTACCCCACCCAGACATCTTACAACCTTAGATCTTGGTGAAATCAAGATAGCTGTAATAAACAACTTACACTTACGTTGTCCAAAGTTTGAAAGACTTGTTTTCAATGCTCAGTTCCATGATGAACACACTTGAAATATTTTATCTGGATTAGGACTCGATATTTCACCATATCACTTAATCTATTGTTATCTAGATTGTGATTAGTTACAAGGTTACGTACAAATTAAAGACCATATCAACCTACATGGATAAGTACCATTATTTCGGCTTAGGATGACCTATAGGGAGAGGAAGTGTATCCATAATGATTTGCATCACATATGAGTCCACTTCCTTTCCTATAGTCATCATAAGACAAGAATTGGGGTACATAATCATGCAGTACAATCTTACATTAGTACCTATTAATGATTACTTGAATCTTAAGGTATTACAATCGTCATAATTAGTGGAGCTTGATGCAATAAATTGAGTATAGCAGTTGCTACGCAGTAGAATTCAAATAATGACCAAAGTCATTAAATGGGTACTATGATATAAGTGGCCATAATAGCAAAGTTAACTCACTAAGTTGCGCTTACTGAAACAGTCGTATTTTATTTGAATTAAGGCAATTTAGTTAAATTATGACATAGTCAATATCCTAGGTCTCTAAGATACTCTCATCACGATCATAATTCGTACCTAAGCTTCTAAGTCATGGAATTTCACGTAAATCAATTACATGTTTAGAGTCATTCCATCATGTTCATTATACATAAAAGTTGCAGATTTAAATCCTCTTATTGCATTAAAACCATAGTTCATATTTTAATCTATTTACACTAGTAATGTATTATGTCAAGAATAGTTCTTAATAGGATTTAATATCAAAATGATTAAGCAAGAATCCATAATTTCACTTTAAGTCAATCATATGTAATTTCAGTTACACATGTACCATTTAATATCATGTTACTGTATTCAATCCCTAAGTACAAAGGTATATTCATACCAATAAAACCATGAATAATGCACTTATCGCATATGATAATATTGTAAGTACAACATATTTAGTTCCCTTAATCATACATAATATAATTTTCATATAAGTTTCTAGTAATATAATTCCCATAAAGATAACGAAACCTTTCATCTTATTTTCGAAGGCATAATTAAGAATCAGTTAAATGATAAATACGTACTTATTTAATTACTTATCTGAAACAGTTACCAATCAGAAGAGGCTAATATTAGCCTCTTTAATCAGTTAAACATGAAATATGATATTTTGCTTGATTACAAATTCAATATTCTAATACATTGCAACATGTAATCAATCAATTTGAACATTTAATAATTTCTTTCAACAACATTCGCCTTGCGATACTTTTAATTACTGCCATCTACAAAATATTAAAGCAACGGTCAGTTCGAATGAACTGGCATGATAAGTCCTATTTCCCCACTTAACAAATGAAGTCATTTAATATTTGAGTAATGGAATTACTGCAATATTAAAAATCATTAAAATCAACTAACTAACACACAAGACTTGATAATATCAACATTAAGACAATTTAACTTTGCATCCTTAAAGAATTGATTATTGTCTCTAATTGTAAATGTAATTCGTTAAGTTTACAAAACTTAGCAACACTCATAATAATTTACAATATAAGATCCTTTCATTCTCTACATAGCATTTTTATGGTTAATAACTATATCGATATTATCTAACTTATTCATAACTTATATATATATATATATATAATATATATATATATATATATATATATTGTATGTCATAACTCATCTTATATAATTGTTGTCTCAGAAGTATCAAGTGCTTCCCAAAGGATAGAGTAAATATATTATTTATAAGTAACCTTCATAAGAGATCCAATTTGACCATGTATGCAATTAAATTTCCATAAATTGAAATGATACAGTCAACACAAATCAATCATGACTACCACAAGCAATACACGAAGTCCACTTTCCATAATACATTGACCACATTATAAGTAGCCCATAATTAACCAAACATGTTTTACCTTTATAAGTAATGATTAGATGTTTTACATTCCTTAAGGTGGGCTATGATTTCCCTTAATCTTTACAAAGACCCCATAATACAGGCCCATCGATAACACAGTCAAACGAACTCACAATTGCTCCACATTTCACAATACACTACCAACCCAAGGAAAAGAACATAACAGTCATGCACAAAGCTCTAAGAGCTTCTCAAAAAATAGTTGCAAATATTTATTATGAAGCTTTCCATATAAGAGAGGCTTCATAACTACAAATCTCATGACCCAAATCCTAAACACAAACTCACCACCAGTTCAAGTAAGCTAAGGTAAATCCTCATTTACCTTAGCCAAATCAAAGCCCTGAATATCCTAGAGAAACCAAAATAAAAATGACGTATGAACAACGCAAAAATGTATGCTCCAATAATAGAGCCTCCATTACCAATGCAAAAATTCAAACCCACACAATAAAATCCTATTCCCATTTACAAAAATTGTATCATACAGCCGAGATTCGAACCCTTCCTAATCCATATACAAAGTCTCCTTCGCATTAGTAATAAGTAAACTAATAATATTAGCTTGTCATACAAATAAGGATAATAAGGTTCGACTTCCTTACCTAAAATTTTTTATAAAACAGATAACCCATATTAAAACTGTGAGTCAACTCCTAGTAGGTCGTATGACAACTTACTCAAAAAAATGTATTCATAGTAATCATAGGAAAATGCGCTCGGTCCTAGAAAATTAATATATTAAAATAAAAGAGTGCACCAGATTATACAGTATTCACAATAATACTAGGTTGATTCCCCATAAGATTTTATTCCTAAATATATATATATATATATATATATATATATATATATATATATATATATATATATATATATATATATATATTTATACATCAATGAGACATTTTATTACCTGCTACATTCATTACTATAACCAACACACGTGCTCATATTAATAGATATATTCATAGGTTCCAGTAAAGAAAAAACAACATTAGCTAGATAAAGAAAAACCACCTAAAAACCTAGATTCAAAATACAAACAAAGATATAGATATTACAAGGATTTCATTATACAAATAGTAAATGAGATAAGCTTATAAGGGAGAGATAGAACAAATCATCCCTGATATCAAAACCCTTTTCTTCTCCTTCTTCTCCCAATTTTCCTTCGTAAGCACCGACTCAAAATCAGTTCCAAAGTAATACAAAAACTTCCAATACTCTCCATTTACATTCATTAAACCCAAGAATCAATGCTTTACAATAATATCACCACTTTCAGTTAAAAATGCATGCAAGATCAAACAAATAGAGAACCTTAGAACATGGCGAGCTTCGAGCATGCAACTCGAGTAAAACCTCAAAAAAATGAAAAACAACAATAACCAAAAACTAACCTTCTTTTCCCCAAAACCACTTGTTGTTTCCCTTGCGGTCATGGGGTAAGTCATTATAAAATTAATGCATGCTGAGCAAGTACCAGTTCCCACAAAATATCTTCCACCAACTTGTTATTTTGAAATTTAGCAGTGATTCAAAACCTCATCAAACAATTACATGATAAAAATTAAAAATCACTTTAGTCAAGACCTGCATACTTAGTTCTTTCCCTTTACTTAGTTGACGGCGGCCATTAAATTCCCAACATATTAGTTTCAGTCATTACAACCACATAGGGTGGTTTAGCTCCCAATGCCTTTTAACATGACTTATCAACATTTAATGGAACTTGATAATTTTGAAAACTCATCAAAATTAGTTTAGTATTGCATAGCCCACCCAATCAACTTAGCTTTGCATTAGGTTAGGGCCACTTAGCATTATCCCATGCTCAAATAACATTAGTTTCAAAACAATAATTTAAATAACCTTAATTCTTATTCTTAGGCCCTTAAATAATTATGCACAAGCTTTGTAAAGCTATAATCAATGGTGATCACATTAAACTTATTTAGTATCATACTCTTATTCTAAGTTCATACACCTTTATAATTGCATGCTCCTTAAACTATTGCCATTATTATTTAGCTCTTACATCAAGATTATATTTCCCAAGCACATGAAGTCCAATCTTATCAGATGCGATCATCCAAACCAAAAGTAAAAAATAATAGTAATATAATCAAGGTCCACAAACCTTGTTATAAGAAGACTGATATTATACATGTTCAAAGTAGCCCAGTAAATCTAGTAAAGCAACAAATTATAACACTTAAACAAGTAGGAGTTAGAATAAGAACTTGTTAGGCTTATACCAACATTGTAAAAAAAGAGTATAGAAATATAATCCCAGTATCAAAGATACACAACATGTTCAACCATAAGTGAACCAATCACATTATCTCAAGCATTATACAATAAGGTACATACATTTAGACCAAGAATAGTAACCAAACTAGAATGTATAACTACTACAAAGGTATGTCATAATTCCAACTTTGTTATCACAACTAAGTAATAAAACAGTGAGGGTGTTTCAAGGCCACACCCTTTCAGTAGGTGTTTAGCACAGAGGCTATATTTCCTATTGAATTTATGTTGCCATATCTACATATTACACATGCTGGAGGACTAAAGTATGAACAAGCGGTGGAGGAACACATAGAAAAACTAATATAGTTAGATGATATGTGTGTTATTTTCTGATAGAGCTAGAAGATAGAAAATGTGAGACAACAAGCATGGCATGATAGGTATATAAGGAAAACAAATTGAGGTGGGAAAAATGGTTCTTCTGTATGAATAAAATTTTGTGCATCACCCAGGAAAATTAAAATTACATTGGTTGGGACCATTTTTTGTAACAAAGATACTTGAGTCAAGTGCTTGTCAGTTGCAGGTGTTGGATGACACTTTATTTCCAGGTTACTTCAATGGAAGTAGGCTAAAGCCCTGCTATAAATAAGGCTTCTTGGTTTTTGGAATAAAGTAATATTTCCAATTAGATTAGATTTCCCTTTTCATGTGTTTCCTTTCATCATTGTTATGCTTTGTCAAATTAGTTCAGTGTTTTGTTTTACTAAGTACGCTTGCACGTAGGAAGTTGATTACTATCTTTTGAGTTCATACGCAGAGGACTATGCATACTTTTAGTGTGGGGTGGATTACAAGAGTGTGTATAAGAGAAAATTAGTTGATTCTTAAAGGAGTGTGTGTATCAATAATGATGTTGGTTGTTGGGTTACAGTGAGAAATTATAAAAAGGTGTCATAAGAAGGATGGTGATAATAAGGATGATGCTCAAAAGAAAAACCATGCATGATGAATGAACGCACAGTGTAACGCGAGGTAGGAAACAACATGGAGAACTACTTCATATGAGACACAAAGGTTTATGTACTTCAGTGCATAGAGCACATGTAAGGAGGTATGCAGTCTGGGAAGTTGTTTACATGCCTAAAGGTTGAAGCTAGAAGGCACAATGGAAGCGCGATTGAAATTGTTAAAAAGATGGGAAAAAAATCTAAATTTAAATTAGTTGTACGGTGGTAGTTAGTGAGCATTTAATGCAGAGTTTTTTTTTAAACCTATAAATAGAGCGTCGGGGTAAATTCATTTTTACCTTACTTTGTGTGAATTTTGTGCAGGATTTCGTGTGACCTAGAGTTAATTTGAGTGATTTGTTGAGAAATCGAGTACCGAGTTGGAGAATGTATAACCAGGGTGCAAAATAGACACGAATGAGTACAAAGTAAGTTTTTTCTGAGGGAATCTTACATGTTGAGATGGTATGGAGAGTATTTGAGGAAGTTCATGAATTTTCTGGTTAGGGTTTCAAAAGTTAGGGTACGAAATAAAGAAATCGACCCAAAAAGTGCAGTGTTGTTGCATGAAAGGTTTGTGACAAAAATATTTGGGAACTAAGGGTATAGTAAGGTAAAAGGTAATGGTTTGAGTTTGCACAAAGAAGATGGCATTAAGGAAAGAAAAAACCATATCACCAAAGAAAAAAGTAAAGGGAAAGGGTAAGAAGGAGTCAACACCCACCGTGAAAATTTAGGAGGAATGGTATTCAAAGATGCAATACCCTGATGGAATGTTGATGGAAAAGGAGCGGGTCTCCCATGTAAGGAACATGTCAGTAAGTGACTATAATCATCACACGGATGTGACTGCGTGTGATATGGCATCAAAACACATTTCACCCACAGAGGGGAGAATCCTAGATGACAAGCTTGCTTATGATGACAAGGGGAAAAGGTTGTTTAAAAAGGTAGGTTTACTATAGTTATACAAGCTTCTATTCTTTAGAAAGCCTGATAGATTGTGTCAGTGGCTGATGTCATGCATCCACAAGGACTTCTATTTTTTGGGTAGAATAATGCACCCTACCACGTAGTTGATTGAGAAATATACTTGTCTTATTTTCATAGGGGTAGAATTTATGGAAGACTTAGAAAATGATGTGGAGGTAAAGAAGACTACTGTAGAGTTTGAATACAAGAAGGGAGGGTGTGTGATGAATATTGTAAAACTTGGTGACCCTATCATGAGGATGATAATGTGTTTACTTACCATGTTGAATGGGAAAGAAATGTGGACCCAAGTGAACAAATGGTGGCTTCATGTATGCAAGAAGATATAGGAGGGAATGATATATAACATTGATTCATTAATTTTAGAAGATATAATTGATGTTGCACGCGATGGAGATAAAATCATTTTTGGAAATATTCTATTGTTAATAGTTTTCTTAGAGATTGGAGTACCTGATGGGCCAAATGATAAAATATGGGAGTATCCTTAGGAAGACTCATTTCCAGAAAATAAATTTTCAAAGTATACTTGTGACACTATCACATAAACATATAGGGCATGAGAGGACAAATGGTACAAGAGAATGTGCTATGAGTTTGGTGTAGAATGACACATTCCTAAAGAGTTTCCCACCCTGGTAGATGGGATGGCTGAGTTCACAGTTTATCAGTAGTTTTGCATAGGGTGTTTCATTGTGAAAGATGGAACCAAGAGCCCAGGGTGTAAAATCTCATTTTCCCTCACAACACAATACTTTCAAAGTTTTGTGAACAAGTTTAAGGAAACATACAAGTTGAAGATTGATGTAGATAAGGCAGAAAAGGAGAACCATACAATACTTCATACGAGCGTCTACCCTAAGAAGAGCGCTTATGAGGAAAAATACGTGTTAGAAAGCATTCATTTGTATAATCTTGTTACATTTCCAATAGCCATGATAACAAGAATATATATATATATATATATATATATATATATATATATATATATATATATATATATATATATATAAGGCCACGATTTGTATATGAGAAGTTTGTAGAAGATGATGTAACCATACTCAAGGATTTGTTAGTGTAGGTTATTATTTATCCTTTTATTTATTTATTACGGAAATTCTTACACTTGTGTTAGCCCTACACTTGTTGGGTTAGCTTGCTTAGGTGTACTATTTGTGTGGAGTTAGCTTACTACTTGTGTTGATTTAGCTTCTTAGTTATGTGGAGTTAACTTACTCTTATAATGAAGTTAACTTAACTACCAATATCAATTAATGGGATTTCTTCACCAATGATTTAGGTAGTAGTTGCACTTCCCTCCTCCTATATGTACATATTTCTTATTGGGTAATTCAAGTCATTGTATTGTAATGTATTGAGCATTATGGATTATGATAGATTTCCATATATGGTATTTTAACTCTTTTGTTTTACAAATATAATGTGGTGTGCTATTATCATATGATATCATGGCTTGGAAAAATCTTCTTATCATTCCTTTCAGGAGCCCATAATATGAAAGGAGGTTGAACAGAAGAAGCATGTATGAGAGGATACTTCCATTGTCATTGAAAGTGAAGGACAAAGTAAAGGTAAAAATCCCATCATTGGCACACCTATAAGGAAGATACAAGTGCCCAGGGAGATAGATCCAAGTACCAGCACCAGAAGGTAACCTATAAGTGGGAGGTTTCAACTGAATAAGAAGTAGAGGGTGGTGCTTAGTTCAGATTTTGAGGAGATAGAGAGTCAGAAAGAACAAGAGGATGAAAGTGAAGAAGAGGTGGCGGAAAATTTAATCCCACATATTTATACTATTGATGAACTAGATGCAGAAGGCCACAACATGAAATATGAGGATGTTCATGCTATGGATATGGATGGAGGAGGTATCAGGGTGCATATCACTAAGACCGTAGGTGAAGAATAGGGGCCGAGTGTAGGGCATGAAATTGGGTGTGCTACTGAACCTGAATTATAATGCCATATTGAAAAATAGGTTATAGATATTATAAAGCACCTAGTTGAGTATGAAGTGGCATGCAAGGAGGGGGAGAGGAGAAAATAAAATATAGATTCAAGAGGTGTAAAGATGTATCTTGTAGTAGGCTTTCCTAAGGGGATCCGAGGAAAGAAAGAGAGGCTGAGGTACGTTCCATATGGTCTCATAATGCAATGTAAAGAAGATCTGAATAAATTTTTACATGCTAGATATCAAAACATGATACTCGTGGATTAATTGTTTTATTGGACATTTTTCGGCAAGGAGGATGCCCTACCGCGCACACGGAAGATGTTATCCTGGGAACTAGAATCACATATAGATGAGCCCAAGTTTGAGGTTTGCACCCATTCATTAATTGAAACTCAAGAAGGATCCATTCCAGGAGTAACATATCTAATAGTAGATTCGCAATATTTTTCAAATGAATAAGCGTGTAACACACTAAATAAGCTATTAGTGGAGGTTGGTGCCATAATTTTTGATAAAATAAAAAGTAAAATAAGATATGTGCAAAGGGAGATGGATGAGAGGAACAAAGAGATAAGGGAGAGAGACATGGAGATAAAGGAGAAAGATAAAACCATTGCATAGTTGAAGTAGGAGGAGAGGGAAGAAAAAGGGTGGATGTATGCCATGTACAAGAAAGTAGAATGCATCGCTGATGTAATTTTACTCATGCACCTGAATTTGGCCCCTCACAATGGAATGCAGTATGAGAACACATTTTATTTTTTAGAATACCTAACGTGTATGATAACCACACAATAACCAACTCTTGCTTTAGAATCTACAGAAGATGTATTGGCACAGAAGAAGTAACAATAAAAGAAGCAAGTTGAAGCCATCATTACACAATTTGGTGAGTTGTTTGAAGTAATAAAGGTAGCTGCTCATATCACAAAGGTAGTTTATGATAACTGTGAATATAGAGACCATGTGGTGGGATTTCTTGTGGCCAAGGATGAAGCAGATCTGAAGGAGTTCCAGGCCAAGAACAATGGGAACATGGCATAACGTGAAAGTATTTTCTCCAAGGTGTAGCAAAAGAGGGAGGAAATTGATGTAATGAGGGCCTCGATTAAGAATAAGTTGAAGGATCTCTACCCCTAGGTCACGTGTAAACTGGAAACGTTGAGTGATGTAGGGAAACAACTGGAAGATATGGTCAAAAAGATAAAGGTACGAGGTGAAAAATTATTTCTTGCAAAGGTTCCTGATATTATGAGAGATGCACCTATTCAGGAATGGAAGGCATTGGAAGTATTGATAAATCAACAATTCCCCCTACTTTTTGCTCAATAAAAACTTGATTCTTTCATTATTTAGTGTAAGATAGACAAGATATATTCTTTATTCTTTGATTCTTGAAGAGTTCTATACCATTATTTGTGAGGAAAAACAAAGTGTTTCCGAGGAAGGACAACATGCCTAGTTTGGGGTAATGTTGGATGCCTTAAGATTACTAACTGTTGGACTATATAGAGGCACGCATGTGTGTGGAAGGATTACAAAATAAATGTGTGAATAAGTAGACATGATGGTCACGTTGGATGACAAAGTTGGCATGCAAAAGAAAGAACAAGGTTGTGTGTGGATCACCGTAGGAAGGCAGAAGACTTATCCATTTTCTCAAGTATTGGGCTAAGAATAGACATGGAGTGTACACCACGCAAGGAGAGTTTTGTAGTTAAGAAGAGTCTATTTTTTAGGAAGAAACTTGTAGTTTGAACATGTGAATGGAGGCTAATAACAAGATTAAGGTGAATTATATCTTCAAGATTAGTCTATTATTAGGTTTATTAGGAAAGTCTGCATGATTTCTATTTTGAGCATGTAATCTATTTTTAGATGCATGGGAAGTGAAGGGAAAGTACCCACCCCTATAGATATTAGTTTATTTTCATATTTTTGGACATTGTATGTATTGAAGAGTTACGTTTCCCTAATATAATAGTGTAGATCAAGAATTTTGCGCTTATTACCTGTCCAAGTTAATGCACCAAACTAAACACAAAAACCCGAAAAACCTTAATGAAATTGATACCTGATGAAGATGTAGACGGATGAGGAAGCCGATGTAGATAAGACGGGCGCACACGAGCAATTCACACAATAGATCCGAATAACCTGCAAAACACCGATGCTTGACAGAAAAAGACCATGTTAAAAGATATTTAAGTGGACTGCCCGAGAAGCGATAAGCTTCCTCGACGGATGTCAGTCCACGTTTTCAATTAAGAAAAGAAGCATACATGATAAAAGATGTAAATAAAGACTAGATTTTCTGATCGCAGTAATAAGACAGAATCTAAACAGCAGACAGAAAGTACAGAAAACAGAGAACTATGAAATAAATGCTGGATTTGTGTTACCTGTATCCTTTCACCTATCTATAGATAAATCGGCGTCGACTGGGTAGAATCGGCGTCGATTGAGACTGGTCGGCGTCGATTGAGGGGGATCGGCGTCAACTGGAGACAGATCAGTCAATCAGGGACTGTGCGACAAGATTCGGGAATTGGAAGGTGAATGTGGTCTGCTGGATGTGCCGAAGTTGGCGAGACACTGGAACAGGGTCACCAGATGATAGATGGTGGTGTGCGATGCTGATGTGACAGGGACATAGTAACGGTGCTCCTCTCAGGGATTGATTCGGACAGGATCTGCCCTAATTTGATACAATTGATGCTAAGAAGATTTCTCTTTCTCTCAACCTGTATCTTTTGCTCTCTGTTTGCTTTTTCGCTCGTTCGTAATCTCTTCTTCGGTTTCTTCGGTCCTTAGAACTGAGTTCTGGACCTGCTTTTATAATCGGCGCCGCTCCTATAAAATCGGCGCCGACCATATGGGTCGGCGCCGATCGCGGAAAAGACTCCCGAGGTGGCTAAAAATGATCGATTTCGAGAAAGATAAGACTTATCCCGACTACGGGAAAATATCCCGCTTAGGGAAGATTAAAAATAGATGTGATACATGGGTAGAATAAATTTGGGGTGGATAAGTGATTAAGATGCATGGGAAGAAGCGTAATTAAATATTTAATATTTAATCACTCATGGGTGAGATGTGATGGGATGAATTAAATTTGGAATAAGTGATTAAATCACAAATTGGATAATATCCCAAGGGGATAGTTGGTGACGTAAACGTGCCCCAGGTTACCTAAGCAAGTAAACGGATGAGAGGGACACTAAATTGAGTAACCAATTTTAGGTGTCTACATTTTGCCCCTTTTTTTCAAGTAACTTGCGATAAGCAAGGTTATGAGACAAAAAACAAGGAGATGGAAGAAGAGAAGAATTTTTGGTGATGTGATCCCCCTCAAACTAGGGATGGGATGGATGATAGAACAGACGATCCCAAGTTTGAAAAAGGTAGATGAAAAATGCAGGATGCCCCAGTTGGATGTCCGGGGTAGATCTGATCATTAACGATGCACAAAAATAAATAAAAAGGCAGCAACCTAAGGAACTCACATTGGTAGGGAAAACTAGCCGGTCTCCTCATGAGACGACGTTAGTGTCTACAGACCCATGAGTGTAAGGAGAACTACAAAATAGTCAGCATCTAGAGAGAGACACATTGGTAGGGACAACTAGACAGTCTGCATAGCAGACGACGTTAGTGCCTACAGACCCGTTTAACTCTAAGTGGCTGAAAAGCACGAATGTCCCACACAAAGGGAACAAACCTGAAATAGACAAGGATATCAAAAAGATGCGTCAAAAGGCAAAATTTAGCACACCACAATGATCAGATAGATAAGTAAGCCAAGCATCAACACTATGGAAAACAGACATGAAAAATCGGCGGCGATCAAACTAATCGGCGCCGACCAAAACAAGCGGCGTCGACCCAAAAAATCGGCGCCGACCAAACCAGACACATATAAATATGCGAACGGAAAACGTAAACGATTTATTGGCAACGTGACGATTGATTCAGAGAGAGATAGATTTGTGATTTGAACACAATGGAAGCCTCTGGGAGTGGACAGAAGTGCAGGAGGACACGACCTGGGGTAAGTGATCATTTTCGAACCCACTTTTCTTAAATTTTTTTTTTTTTTTTTGATTTTTTGTGCATGGGAGGCCAGGGTCTGGTTTACGTCCGGCTAGGAAGTCGGCGCCGATTGGTTTAATCGGCGTCGATTTTTTTTGGATCGGCATCGATTAGTTTTAAATGGCGCCGACTTAAATGAACGACGCCGATTTTACCAAATCGGCGCCGATTGAAAGATAGGCATTTTGTTTTTATGGTTTTGGAAGATGAGATTTGGGGAAATAAAAGACTAATTATGTTTTTTGATGTCATGGATGCAGGCACGAGAGGATCTTCATATGAGGGATGCCATCCCTGAGCTATTGGAGACGATCCTTCCTGATGTGACAGATGCAGACTGGCAGCATTTAGAGCTAGCCGGGCTCGGGGGTTTCAGATATTATAGACGAGTGCCACGAGATGTGGAGCTCATGTGGGCATTAGTGCGACGGTGGGACAGCCACACGTGCACATTTTGGTTCAGGACGGGTGAGATGACGATCACCCATGAGGATGTATTCAGGATCCTCAGATTACCGATTACTGGGGACCCGATCGAGATCACACCTCGGGAGCAACAGCAGAGGGCCCTGGTGCGATTATACAGAGATAGAGCAGATGACTCGGAGATAGTATCTGGGGCAGTGAGGATAGCCTCACAGTACAGGTAGGATAGCCCTCGGAGCAGGCGGATAGCCTTGATTCAGATGGCTATCTCCTATTTTTCCCTGCCAGACTCAGGAGGTGGGAGATTCCCATTGCTACTGCTAGACTGCGTTTGCGAAATATTGCAGCACAGACAGGTTTTTGCCTTTGCCGATGCCCTGATAGCTCAGGTATATTATGAGCTATGGATGTACACCACTGGTTGGAGGACAGGGATCGATGTCAGCTTTGTGCTTCATTGCTGGGCATACGAGCATATAGCAGTGATCAGGCCATCCGGGCTTCCTTGGATGCCAGCAGCAGTGGGGGGTGTTAACTATGGATTTCGGAGATGGCGGGCTGACATGGCCGCAGGAGATACAGGTAGATCAGCCGAGTGGTACTCTGAGCGTTTCAGGACGCTTACACCAGATCAGGTTATCTGGAGACCATATCGGGCATTTCCAATATGGGTTGGTCAGGATGCCCACTTGGTAGCATTGATACGGAGTCGGGTGGTCAGGGGCCGTAGGCCAGATATGTGGGAGCGGGTCCCATTCATGCGGATACTGAGGTAGTTTGGCCTAGTACAGACAGTACCGGCCACCTACACGCCGTATAGGCGGGATAGCAGGGAGACAGATTTGCCGATTTTGATCTCGGAAGACCCATTGAGAGAGGCCCCACCCTCCACAGACAGTGATGATGACGCGGGGGTGGATGAGGGCTACGCAGCATGGTACGATACAGAGTTGCCACGACATCTCCCGCCCTCTATAGATGCTGATGAGGAGGACATAGCTGCTACGCTGGACAGATTAGAGGGAGAGAGCATGCCACCCTCACACAGACAAATCAGGTAGCACTGGAGGAGATCAGGGCTTTGACGGAGGAGAGGGATGCCCTGATTGTGGAGAGAGACACCGCCTCGCCAGGAGCGAGATACAAGCGATCCAGCAGAGGGACCGCTACTTTGGCACAGGGAGGCCCTCAGGGCCAAGTATGGGGAGACAGGTGCCACATCAAAGTCTGGCACACAGGGTACGACCCTAGGAGGGGTACCACCAGCAGCGCTAGCAGCCCCAGCAGCACCAGCAGCATCGTTACGAGCACCGGGTACTGTGAGCCTGAGCACGTACCAGTCTCTCCTCGCTGAGGTGAGATATTACGAGGATGCCCTAGCGCAGCATGCCCCAGATGTGCCTCGGTACGGGGCGAGGAGGAGAGCAGCGACGGCTACGGCGAGCGGAGCCTCGGGTGGAGGGAGTACTGGGAGAGATCGAGGTGGGCCGAGACCTCCAGCAGCAGGTGGCATCGAGCTCGATAGGCAGCGGCCAGGAGAGACAGCCAGGTGTAGAGGAGGGTGGAGGAGATAGTGTCCTCCACGCTTCAGATTTTAACCATATAGAGATTTGATATATTTGTATTTGTATAGTGATGTAGCCTCGATTGGAAGGCATTGTATAGATGGCTTGATTGGAAGCCACCCATTTTGTACAAACACACATGTATATATAGATTGATCACGTTATTTGTCATATAATTGTATTCATGCTTTAATTTTGATATACATGGGTAGATGGATATAGATAGAGGATAAAATAGATGTGATTGGATAGACTGATAGATGATAGAAATAAATGTGATTAGATAGATTGAAATGTGGATAAAATAGATGTGATTGGATAGATATAGACTGATAGATGATAGATGTGATGTGGATAGAACTTTGATAGATGGACATGATGTAACTTGGATGTACATGTGTTTAAATATTTTGATGGATAGATATACAGATGTGTTTGATGTATGGATTAGATATAGATAGATGTAATGTACCTTAGTTGTACGTATTTTTTGATATTTTGATGGATAGATAGATAAATGTGTTTGATATATGGATGTAATTGTCATGAGAAATGAATACAGATAGATGTTTTGATAGATAAGATGAACCTAGAGAGAAGATAAATTTTGATTGAATTAACATGTGAAATGCCAATTTAACAGGGTTGCAAGACAAAGAAATGGAGAATACTCCTTGCAAGAGCCAAAGATGAAAGTGGAAACAACCGTGACTTAGAAGAGAAGATACTCGGAGAAGAAGAAAAATGATAAGTTGGACTTCCAACCGACCATAGATAAAATCCAGAAAGGAAACCAAAAGATCAAGCATATAAGGCCCTATATAAGATTAAAATAAATCTGACACTAACTAGTCGCAAACCAGATCTAGGATAGAAATGGAAAGAAAAGTAAGTATCCTTGTCGGAATTTACAAGGGACAGAATACATGTCCATAGTGGGAAAAATAGGATCTCCATATGATCGACAAAAAGGTCCTAAATCTCAGCTTCATGATTTTGACAGAAAAGCAAACTGATCAATGCGGGAAGTTTGCTTGATATGGAAAGACTGATCGATGTGGGAAGTCTTCAAGTGATGCTAAAAAGTGTATAAACCTGACTGGAAGGCTGATTGATTACAAGAAGCCTTGAATATTTCTTGAGAAACAAGCCGTCCTTTAAGGGAGCGGTCTGTATTTTGAATTTGAATGAATAGCCATCCTTCGAGGGTATGGTCTATGTTCTTTTTGATTCACTTGATAATATATAGGGATAGCTGTCCTTCAAGGGATTCAGTCTATCTTTTGGATAGCAATCTTTTTCTTTTCTTTTTTCTTTTTTCTTTTTTCTTTTTTTTTTTTTTTTGGAACTTTTTGGAAGAAGCTGAGTTTAGACCTAGATAGATCAGATGGAGGGGAAGAGGAGCATAGAAGGACATGTACTCATGCCCCAAGTAGATCCAATTAAGATATGTACTTGGGATAGATGAAGTGGTGATTGAGGTATTCCTACCATGAGGAGGAACATATCCAAAAGAAACATGCAATGAGTAGAGCCGCGATACTCATATTTAAGGTAGACAAGGCAATAGGCGGAGAACCACAACGATTTCAAATCACACCACAAAAGTAGATGACTGGTTATTAGGACGGATGAAAGATCTGAGTTGCGACTAGATTTGTGTAAGATAGATTTTAACAGTAGAAGGGCCGTAGATGCAAGGCATTAAGAGGTTCTGCTTCAGGGATACCATCCATGGAAGATAAACGATAAGCCCCAGACCCATATTTATGAGTGATAATGTAGGGGCCCATCCAATTGGGAGCAAACTTACCACGTTGACTCCTTTCGAGTAGTAGTGACATTTGATTTTCCTTAAGAACAAGATCACCAATTTGAAGTCACGGTGTTGTAAGTGCTTGTTATAAGCACTTTTGACACGCTCGAGATAGACCTGATGATGCTCAAGAGCGTTAAGATGGCCGCCTCATCTAATAATTCAAGTTGTGCTAGACGATTTTGATGATAATCCTCACCGGAGACAAATTCTCTGAGAGAAACACGGAGAGATGGGATTTGGACCTCCAAAGGAAGGACGGCCTCAGACCCATAGACGAGAGAAAAGGGAGTAGCACCAGTAGGAGTACGAATGCTAGTCCGATAAGCCCAGAGAGCGAAAGGGATATGTAAATGGCCAATCCCTACCAGCTCGACTAGTTACCTTTGCGAGGATATTACGCAAAGTTTTATTGGAAGCTTCGGCTTGACCATTAGCTTGAGGATAGTATGGAGAAGAAAAACTGAGCTGAAAAAAAGCGTGCGAGATTTGAAAATCGATTATTGAAAGACTTACATATTGGGTGGTAGCTGGGTGTGTGGAACGCCAAAGCGACAAATGATTGTTGATAAGCGAAAGCAACTATGGGCTTAGCCTGGTTGAAGAAGAGGATAGCTTCTACCCACTTAGGTATAAAGGTAAAGTACTCAGTGGCAGTAATGATAGCCTCACCGTACAGTAGGATAGCCCTCGAGCAGGCGGATTAGCCTTGATTCAGATGGCTATCTCCTATTTTTTCCCTGCCAGATCCAGGAGGTGGGAGATTCCCATTGCTACTGCTAGACTGCGTTTGCGAAATATTGCAGCACAGACAGGTTTTTGCCTTTGCCGATGCCCTGATAGCTCAGGTATATTATGAGCTATGGATGTACACCACTGGTTGGAGGACAGGGATCGATGTCAGCTTTGTGCTTCATTGCTGGGCATACGGAGCATATAGCAGTGATCAGGCCATCCGGGCTTCCTTGGATGCCAGCAGCAGTGGGGGGTGTTTTAACTATGGATTTCGGAGATGGCGGGCTGACATGGCCGCAGGAGATACAGGTAGATCAGCCGAGTGGTTACTCTGAGCGTTTCAGGACGCTTACACCAGATCAGGTTATCTGGAGACCATATCGGGAATTTCCAATATGGGTTGGTCAGGATGCCCACTTGGTAGCATTGATACGGAGTCGGGTGGTCAGGGGCCGTAGGCCAGATATGTGGGAGCGGGTCCCATTCATGCGGATACTGAGGTAGTTTGGCCTAGTACAGACAGTACCGGCCACCTACACGCCGTATAGGCGGGGATAGCAGGGAGACAGATTTGCCGATTTTGATCTCGGAAGACCCATTGAGAGAGGCCCCACCCTCCACAGACAGTGATGATGACGCGGGGGGTGGATGAGGGCTACGCAGCATGGTACGATACAGAGTTGCCACGACATCTCCCGCCCTCTATAGATGCTGATGAGGAGGACATAGCTGCTACGCTGGACAGATTAGAGGGAGAGCATGCCACCCTCACACAGACACATCAGGTAGCACTGGAGGAGATCAGGGCTTTGACGGAGGAGAGGGATGCCCTGATTGTGGAGAGAGGACACCGCTCGCCAGGAGCGAGATACAGCGATCCAGCAGAGGGACGCTACTTTTGCACAGGGAGGCCCTCAGGGCCAAGTATGGGGAGACAGGTGCCACATCAAAGTCTGGCACACAGGGTACGACCCTAGGAGGGTTACCACCAGCAGCGCTAGCAGCACCAGCCAGCACCAGCAGCATCGTTACGAGCACCGGGTACTGTGAGCCTGAGCACGTACAGTCTCTCCTCGCTGAGGTGAGATATTACGAGGATGCCCTAGCGCAGCATGCCCCAGATGTGCCTCGGTACGGGGGCGAGGAGGAGAGCAGCGACGGCTACGGCGAGCGGAAGCCTCGGGTGGAGGGAAGTACTGGGAGAGATCGAGGTGGGCCGAGACCTCCAGCAGCAGGTGCATCGAGCTCGATAGGCAGCGGCCAGGAGAGACAGCCAGGTGTAGAGGAGGGTGGAGGAGATAGTGTCCTCCACGCTTCAGATTTTACCATATAGAGATTTGATATATTTTGTATTTGTATAGTGATGTAGCCTCGATTGGAAGGCATTGTATAGATGGCTTGATTGGAAGCCACCCATTTTTGTACAAACACACATGTATATATAGATTGATCACGTTATTTGTCATATAATTGTATTCATGCTTTTAATTTTGATATACATGGGTAGATGGATATAGATAGAGGATAAAATAGATGTGATTGGATAGACTGATAGATGATAGAAATAAATGTGATTAGATAGATTGAAATGTGGATAAAATAGATGTGATTGGATAGATATAGACTGATAGATGATAGATGTGATGTGGATAGAACTTTGATAGATGGACATGATGTAACTTGGATGTACATGTGTTTTAAATATTTTGATGGATAGATATACAGATGTGTTTGATGTATGGATTAGATATAGATAGATGTAATGTACCTTAGTTGTACGTATTTTTTGATATTTTGATGGATAGATAGATAATGTGTTTGATATATGATGTAATTGTCATGAGAAATGAATACAGATAGATGTTTTGATAGATAAGATGAACCTAGAGAGAAGATAAATTTTGATTGAATTAACATGTGAAATGCCAATTTAACAGGGTTGCAAGACAAAGAAATGGAGAATACCTCCTTGCAAGAGCCCAAGATGAAAGTGGAAACAACCGTGACTTAGAAGAGAAGATACTCGGAGAAGAAGAAAAATGATAAGTTGGACTTCCAACCGACCATAGATAAAATCCAGAAAGGAAACCAAAAGATCAAGCATATAAGGCCCTATATAAGATTAAAATAAATCTGACACTAACTAGTCGCAAACCAGATCTAGGATAGAAATGGAAAGAAAAGTAAGTATCTTGTCGGAATTTACAAGGGACAGAATACATGTCCATAGTGGGAAAATAGGATTCTCCATATGATCGACAAAAAGGTCCTAAATCTCAGCTTCATGATTTTGACAGAAAAGCAAACTGATCAATGCGGGAAGTTTGCTTGATATGGAAAGACTGATCGATGTGGGAAGTCTTTCAGTGATGCTAAAAAGTGTATAAACTGACTGGAAGGCTGATTGATTACAAGAAGCCTTGAATATTTCTTTGAGAAACAGCCGTCCTTTAAGGGAGCGGTCTGTATTTTGAATTTGAATGATAGCCATCCTTCGAGGGTATGGTCTATGTTCTTTTTGATTCACTTGATAATATATAGGGATAGCTGTCCTTCAAGGGATCAGTCTATCTTTTGGATAGCATCTTTTTCTTTTCTTTTTTCTTTTTTCTTTTTTCTTTTTTTTTTTTTTTTTTGGAACTTTTTGGAAGAAGCTGAGTTTAGACCTAGATAGATCAGATGGAGGGGAAGAGAGCATAGAAGGACATGTACTCATGCCCCAAGTAGATCCAATTAAGATATGTACTTGGGATAGATGAAGTGGTGATTGAGGTATTCCTACCATGAGGAGGAACATATCCAAAGAAACATGCAATGAGTAGAGCCGCGATACTTCATATTTAAGGTAGACAAGGCAATAGGCGGAGAACCACACGATTTCAAATCACCACAAAAGTAGATGACTGGTTATTAGGACGGATGAAAGATCTGAGTTGCGACTAGATTTGTAAGATAGATTTTAACAGTAGAAGGGCCGTAGATGCAAGGCATTAAGAGGTTCTGCTTCAGGGATACCATCCATGGAAGATAAACGATAAGCCCCAGACCCATATTTATGAGTGATAATGTAGGGGCCCATCCAATTGGGAGCAAACTTACCACGTTGACTCCTTTCGAGTGTAGTGACATTTTGATTTTCCTTAAGAACAAGATCACCAATTTTGAAGTCACGGTGTTGTAAGTGCTTGTTATAAGCACTTTTGACACGCTCGAGATAGACCTGATGATGCTCAAGAGCGTTAAGATGCCGCTCATCTAATAATTCAAGTTGTGCTAGACGATTTTGATGATAATCCTCACCGGAGACAAATTCTCTGAGAGAAACACGGAGAGATGGGATTTGGACCTCCAAAGGAAGGACGGCCTCAGACCCATAGACGAGAGAAAAGGGAGTAGCACCAGTAGGAGTACGAATGCTAGTCCGATAAGCCCAGAGAGCGAAAGGGATATGTAAATGCCAATCCCTACCAGCTCGACTAGTTACCTTTGCGAGGATATTACGCAAAGTTTTATTGGAAGCTTCGGCTTGACCATTAGCTTGAGGATAGTATGGAGAAGAAAAACTGAGCTTGATATTGAAAGCGTTGCAGAGATTCTGCAAATCAGCATTCTTGAAAGACTTACCATTATCTGTGATTAGCTTGTGTGGAACGCCAAAGCGACAAATGATGTGTTGATAGACGAAATCAACTATGGGCTTAGCCTTTGTTGAAGAAAGAGGGATAGCTTCTACCCACTTAGTAAAGTACTCAGTGGCAGTAATGATAGAATGATGACGCTGTGAAGAACGGGGATTGATGAGACCAATAAGATCAAGACCCCACTGCGAAAAAGGCCACAAATCCGCTGCAGGTTGCAAAGCCTGACTAGGGATGTGCGTGAGATTGGAATGTTGCTGACACTTGACGCACTTCTTAGTGTATTCACAACAATCTTGATTAAGAGAAGGCCAATAATACCCCAAACATAAGATGCGCTTAGCTACAGCTAAGCCACTAAAATGTCCACCACAGATACCGTCATGGACCTCCTGAATAGCTTTAGATGATTCATGGGTTTTGAGGCATCGAAGCAAAATACCATCAAAGCCGCGTTTGTAAAGAATCCTGCCTAGGATAGTATAGCGATTGGCGCGTTGGACAAAAGACCTTCTACCATTGGGAGACAGATCTGGAGGAAGCACCGAATGAGATAGATAATCAACTATCTGTTGATACCACTCATCCTGAGTATGGGTTGTGACAGCATTGATTGACGTTAGTTGCCCAAGATGAGATGGTTGATCTAATCGTTGCACAGCCACATAAAGACGCGAGTCTTCGGTAAAATGCGGGATAAGGGAGGCTAATGAGGCCATGGTATCCGCGAATCGATTTGCAGTACGAGGAATGGCTTGGATATTGAAGTTATCGAAAGATTGGAGTTGGGCAAGAACGATGTCACGATATTTTTGAAGGATATCATTCTTGCATTGATAGACACCCGTGACCTGGTTAACGATGAGTTCAGAATCACCAAAGATGTCAATATGACAAGCGCCGAGATTAATGGCATTTTGAAGACCTAAGACAAGAGCTTCGTACTCAGCCATATTATTGGTGCACTCAAAATTCAATTTGTGTGCGACTGGGATAGGCGTACCCCAAGGAGGAATCATCACGAAACCCGCACCTCCCCCTTGCTGGCATTTTGATCCATCAAAGAAGAGCTTTACTTTAAATGGAGATAGACCAAAATCAATTTGTTGGATATATTCATTGGGGAATTGAGCAAGGGGGTCACGAGTGTCCGGAAGAGGAGCATCAGCTAATTGATCTGCAATAACCTGACCCTTGATAGACTTTTGCGGGATAAACTCGAGGTCAAACTCAGTCATGAGCATAAGCCAACGAGTGATGCGATCATTGTGATAAGGTTTTGCATGGATTGTCTTGAGGGGATTGACACTTGTGACAATGTAAGTTTTGTGATTAAGGAGATAATGACGAAGCTTAGAAGTTGCGAAGAAGAGGGCACAACATAGTTTTTCAGCTTCGGAGTAACGTGTTTCATACTCATGGAGGGTGCGACTGATGTAATAGATAGCTTGTTCTTTACCACAAGTGTCCCGATGCGAGATCATGGCTCCCAGAGCATGGTCAGTCACAGAGATATAAAGATAGAAAGGCTCCCCCTCGCGTGGAGGTGTAAGCACAGGTGGAGAAAGAAGATAAGCTTTGAGATCATCAAAGGCCTTTTGGCAATGTTCGTCCCACTCAAAATGAACATTCTTACAGAGGAGATGGTGAAAAGGTTGACAACGGTCCGACAATTGGGAGATAAAATGACGCACTGATTGAAGACGTCCTTGGAGACTGCGGAGTTGCTTTAAGTTAGACGGAGGAGGCATCTCAAGGATAGCTTTTATTTTTGCGGGGTCGACTTCAATACCCCTGATGGAAATGATAAAACCTAAAAGTTTACCAGTGAGAACGCCAAACACGCACTTAGCTGGATTTAGACGAAGACAAAAGCGGATAAGCATCTCAAAGAGAGGTGCAAGGATGAAAAGATGATCCTGACGATGCTTGGACTTGCCAAGGAGATCATCAACATAATCCTCTATAGTTTTGTGTAAGAGGTCATGGAAGATGTATGTCATTGCTCGTTGATAGCTGGCCCCTGCGTTCTTAAGGCCAAAAGGCATGACACGATAGCAAAAGGTCCCCCAAGGAGTTATGAAGGAAGTCTTATGTTGGTCTTCTGGTGCGATGAGGATTTGATTATATCCAGAGAAACCATCCATAAGAGAAAGCATCTCATGACCCGCAGTTAAATCTACGAGTTGGTCGATATTAGGAAGAGGAAAATCATCCTTTGGACAGGCCAGATTAAGATCCCAGAAGTCGGTACAAATTCGAATTTTCCCAGTAGCCTTAGTTACTGGTACTACATTGGACACCCATTGCGGATAATCGATGGGTTGGATGAAGCCAGCTGAGAGCAAGCGTTGTAATTCTTCTTTAACAAGAAGGGCTACTCTAGGGTGCATTTTACGCAATTTTTGCTTGACTGGTTTGATGTTGGGAAGGGTAACGATATTGTGGACCACAATATCGGGATCAAGTCCTGGCATATCCTCATATGACCAAGCAAAGGCTTGATGATGTTTGGAAAGAAAAGCGGTAAAGTACCCTAATTCCTGTGGATTAAGGGATTGGCCGACCTTAATGATGCGAGGGTCTTCAGAAGTCCCTATATTAAGGTCGATAGTGGCTTCGTTGAGAAGGGTAGACGTGTCAGAAGGAATAGTCTTAGGAAGATATGAATCCTCTGCCCCTAGATAGGTGAGGACAGAATCGTCATCCGCACAATGGATAGTGTTGATAGTAGGAGAGTCGTCTCCAACTATTTCAGGGAAGATTAATGGTATAGAAGCGGACCGATTGTTAGTCTCATAGACTAACGGCCCTAAGGAAATGGTATTGATCAAAAAAAAAAGTTAGGTGGGATGGAAATGTCATCGTCCACATCAAGTGATGCTTCTGACTTGGTGGGGGAAGATGGTTCTTCCGTAGGAAGAGGCTCATCAAGAATAGTGACGGTGGCTTTTGAAAGAGGTTTAAATCCTAAACCAAATTTCTGATGTGGCATGAGAGTAGGAATGGATTTGAGGTCATGTATACCTTGTTCATATTTTCCAAGGCCAAAACCTTTCCACGCGCATCGATATAGATAAGTTTTTGCAAACATGGGATTCTGTAGATAATCAAACCCTGTTAGGTAAGGTTTGGCTCTAGGAGGAGAATCCGGGTGATAATGAGGTGTATCAAGACCACCGTAGATGAAATTGGTCTGTTGATTGGGCAAACCAATGGTGACGATGCGACCGAGACCTGGTTGATATTCAGGTTTTTTGTCTGGTCTACCATACTCATTAGGTTTGAGATGGGCATCGAAAGAAAAGAGAGGAAGCTCTCCTAGTGAGAAACGCTGCAATGTCTCTTCCAAATTTTGTAAATCTGGTAGTTTGGTTGCAGGTATGGAAGAAGATGAGGCCTCGTCAGGAGAACATGCATTTTCTTTTAAAGGGGCAGATCTTGTGGTCATGTCGCATTGTGCGGAAGGAAAAGGATCTCCTGGATGAGTATATATTTTGCCCTCATATTGATATTTTAGGCATCGATGGAGGGTGGATGGGACACAATGCATTGCGCGAATCCAGGAGCGTCCGAGGATCATGTTATAGTGAAACTTTCCTTCGACGATGTAGAAGAGTTCATGAAGCAGTTTCTTACCTACTCGAATGGGTAAGACCACAGTTCCTAGAGTGACTGCTAGTTGATCGTTAAATGATCGAAGGGCGAAAGGTGGGGGTGACACCACATTCTTTGGTAAGTTAAGTTGTTCGAATGTGTGCGAGGAGATGACGTTGAGTGCAGCTCCACTATCGATCATAACACGTTTTAAGGTAGTGTTATTGATTTGGACTGTGATGAAGAGGGGAGCCTCCAAATCCTTTGAAGAAAGAGGAGGAATTTCCGAATCTCCAAAAGAAATGGCGGTTGATGGTCCATTCAGTCCAACAACCAACTCGAAGGGTTGGGGCTCATCGGAATTCACTGCGATGCGATGCAGATTATCGATTAGAGCCTGGCGATGTTGTGGAGAGGATTGGATGAGGTCAAAAAGAGACATTTTGACCGGAGCCTGGGTGAGTTGTTTCATAACACTCTCCTCAACAGACACGGGAACTTGAGCCTGAGGTGCAGCACGAATAGAGACCCTGGGTCGTGGGGCTGATGAGGAAGGAGAAACGCCTTCAGGGGCTGCAGAAATGACAACTCGTGGTCGAGATGCTGAAGATGAAGATGGGTTATCATAGTGTTGGGTTCTAGTGGCGATATGGATTGTGTCAATTTGGGAAGGTGGAAGATCAAGTGGAATGGAACCACTAGAGGTCTGAGTGGATGGTTGAGGTTTGGATGGGGCTAGGATGACAGGAGGTAATTGTTCCTCCTCCAGCAAAAGGTCACTTTCTTCCAGAAGGTTCTTGATAACGGCTTGAAGAGCTTTACATCCCTCAGTATCATGACCCGGAGTACGGTGGTAAGCACAAATCAGATCAGAGTTAAACCAAGTAGGTTTAACTCCTTTAGGGTTATAAGGTTTAATCAGAGGAAGGGTTATGGATGAAGATTGGATAAGTTGATGAAGGATTTCGGTATAGAATCCGGTAGATGAAGATGAGGATAGAGATGATGAAGATGGTTCTTTTACCTTAATCGACTGCCGAGGTAAAAGGACTTGCATGTTAGATTTAACAGTATCTTTAGGGATCCTCTTGTCTGTTTGGACATTTGGAGGAGCAGTCTTGGGCACTTGAGATATGAGCAAGTGAGACATGATTGACTTTGGTGGAGGAGGAGCCCCTAAAATAGATTTTGAAGATGAGGGATATGCGACAAATTTTTCGGTCTTTGGAGACAAAGGGGGTTGCTTGGTCGAATGTACTGATGATCCTGATAGAAGAGGTGACGTCTTTTTAGTAGGTAAGTCTACTTTTCGGGGTATTGATGAAGAATGTGTTGTGGAAGAAGATGATGGCTTTGATAAGTGTGTAGAAGAAGACGCCTTCTCAGCGGGCAAATCCAATCGTTTATGAGGCGTGGAGAGAGATTTTTGTGGAAGAGCACCAAGAGTTTTGATGGTCCGAAATATGGGCTTTCCTTTTTCAGGGATGGTGACGACTTCAACGGCATAAGGTGATTGTAACCTTTTTGGGGGAAGCAAATGGGGAGACACTGATGGTGTAATGTTAGATTTTGGTTGTCTCGGTTTAGGTTCAGGAACCGAGTGTATAGGTGTTGGTGCTACTTCTTTTGATTTTTCCTGAATAGGTGAAGTAACATTGGTGATGGAAGAAGGGGGTGATGACGAAGCAGTTCTTTGCAAAGGGACTACTTCTGATGCAGTAATCATGGGGTGAAACTACTGTAGGAAAAGAGATAGGAAGGGTAAAAATTGAATATGCTTCCGTTGAAGTTGGCACAATGATAGGTACGTTCACCAAGGGCATAGTTGCAGCGGGAATGGGGAGCAACAAAAGTGGATGTGGGGTAAGTGCACCAATTTGGTGGACAATTAAGTGGACATCAAATCCTGAATTTTACATTAAAAACAACAAAACATCAAATTTAGTCTTCCGCGGACTTGAACCATGCCGAAAAGTAAAAACTATGTCATAAAAATGGTACCATTGCATAGGGGAGACTATTAGCTTTGTATAAATACTAATTTTAAAGTGAATAGAAGAGGATAAATATCATTTTATAATTTTTTACTAATAGTAGGTCTTTAAGACACTTTTTCCTGTGAATGTTTATGTCTACGTTTAAGACTGCAAAATTTGTTTAACTTATCAGAATGTGATAAAACTTATACCATCCCAACCATGGTGAAATTATATACATGTTCAAAAAAAAATTTATTTGATTTCAATATTTTTTAATGAAGTTATGGCGGGCAAACGGAAAGTGCTCTGTTTTCTTTATGTTTTCATACCACTTTCACGGAAAAAATCATAAAAAATAAAATATTACTCAAAAAAATACAAAATAAAATCCATCCCAAGATAGATAGTGGTATATAACTTCTCACCAAAGGAAAAAAATATATATCAATTTTTGGTTATCCAAATTGTGGGCAAACGGACTATAATCTTATCGGCGTTTTAAAAAAAAATACCAAGTCATTGAATTTTGAGTGTTTAATATAGCTAATCTTGTCCATTTTTGACAAAAATTAGTATTTTAGAAACTAGGTTCCGGATGCTACAATTCAAATTAATATAATTTTGTCTAACTTTGAGTGTATGTATTGCTAATAATCCCTACAAGTTGATATTATGTTGTTATTTGCAATATGATGTCCACGGATGACCCTATATTTGTCCATCAACTTCCTGCACTTACCCTGTGTCTGAAGTGGAAACTCGAAGGGATGTAATTGCCTCGAGTATTGAAAGAATGTCTGATGATGAGACAGATGAGGATGACACTGTCTCGGGTATGGATGGTAGGTCAGACAAAGGAACGGAGAAAGATGACTCCGTGCTTAGTAATGTAGGAATATTCAAAGGTGGGCCATCTGAAGATGGAGGAATTCCAGTGATTGATGAAGTGGAAGGGGGTTCTGATTCGATTGATGGGTTTGTAGATGGATTGGTTTCAGAAGAAGAGTCCTCGGTAGAGATGAAGTTGATAGTGTGGGTGTTTGGTTTTTGAGATTCCGAAGAATTATGATTTGGGGCATGATTGGGGAAAGGTTGTTTAAAAACATCCAGTGCTTGATTTGGGGGAGCATTTGGGTTATCCAGAATGAGATCGCCTTTATCAATGAATTTTTGGACAAGATTTTTGAAAGTATGACATCGTTCGATGTCATGACCTTTGGTTCTGTGATAATGACAGAAATCGTTTTCCCTATACCAGAATGGGCATTCTCGGCTTTCATCAATATCCCTAATGGGTGGAAGTTCGATCATGTGAACTTCCAACATTTTTTCTAAGATAGAGGCATATGATTCCCCCAAGGGAGCAAAGGATCGAGATGATGAAGCCCCTTTTCGAGCAGATGAAGGGTCTCTTCGTGGTGGTTGATTAGGAGTACTATCGGTTCTTGATGTTTTTAATACGATAGCATTTGTGGACCCTTGATTCTTATCTTTAGGAGGGAAAGAATTTGGTTTGGTGAACCGAGAGAAATATGGTTTAGATTTGGAGCGAAGTTTTAGCTTTCCTTGTTCAATGGCACGAGATTCGAGTTTGCGAGCCATCGTGAAGGCTTCTTCGAAGGTATGAAAAGTTTGGATCCTTAACGTGGAAGAAATGTGACTAGCACAAGATCGGGTGAACAACTCGATCTGTTGGGATTGAGGAAGGGAGAAAGACAATTGGTTGATTATCCCTCTCCAACAAGCGACAAAGTCTGCAATAGACTCATCGTCGAATTGGCGAATGTTGTAAAGATCTGTAATTGAGATCTTATACGCAATATTTATTGAAAAGTTTTCAATAAACATCTGGGCCAATTGAGAGAAAGAAAATAAGGAATGTTGAGGGATGTTATTGTACCAGTCCAAAGCGGGACCCGCTAGAGACATAGGAAAGGTACGGAGCATGAGTTCCTGATCCTGGACGATAAGGTAGCAAGGATGTTTGAATGCTCGCAGATGTTGTTGGGGGTCTTCCCGACTATGAAATTTTGAGAATTTGGGAAGTTCCCATTGGGGAGGATAAGGCTTAAAAGCCACCGAAGGATGAATGGGTTCATTGCACACTTCTTCAAAGGAGTATGAAGGATGGGCTCCTTTTGTGGAGGCTTCCAAGTCTGTAATTTTCTTGAAGAGAATTTGAACTACATCGGATTGGGGAGGAGGTACATTGGTATGTCCTACATAAGAAGCAAGAGGTGGATGTTGTTGAGATGTCAATGGGGGATTCATCTGTTGTTGGATAGGATGATAAGAGGAATAACCAGGTGTTCTGGGTGACACCGGGTGGGGTATTTGCTGTGAGGTAGCTTGCGTATAGGCAGGCTGTGAGATAATAAGTGGTTGAGAAAATATAGGTTGGGTGACGGATAGAGCCTGTGATTGGTGGACTCCTATGTTTGTTGATTGGATCGGGACAGATTGAGGAATATGAGTGTTGGTTGGATTGGTCATGTTGGGGAACAAGACCTGAAAGGGGCCTTCTACTGCCGGATTAGGTATTAAGGGTGCCGATGTTAGCTGATGGGCGAAGGTCACAGTTGCTGGAATATTAGAAGAAAAACCCCCTAGAGGATGAGAAGTGGGAGCCAACTGACTATTCGGAGGGGGTTGGCTCATGGAGTGATACTGACCTTGGGACACGATGGAGGGCATAGACGAATTGACGGCAATGTGCGGGTGTGCAGACGCATTCATTATAGCCAGGGCAGAAGACCTCTCAGAGATGGGTTGTGGAATATTCGAGGTAACTGCAGTGTTAGGGATAGGTAAGACTAATTGAGAACTAGTCGACATGGTAGGTGGAAGAGAAAAGGGAGGCATAGGGGCTTCGCCCTTCTCCGTGGCTCGAGGCAAGAGAGATGGTGCAAACTGCTCTACAAAGGCCTGGGATGATCCACGAGGATAATTGTACACTTGTCGGATTGGTGGGTCTTGGTCAGATATTCGGATCGACTTGTGTACTAGGTAGTCCATGAGGGCTATTGGATTGCGATCGAGGAAAGCCTGAAATTCAGGATCCCCGCGAGGGACATACTCCGAACCAAATGATATCTCGGAGGGACTAGGAGAAGTTGGTCGTGATGGAGGCGCTTTGGTTTGATAGAAGGGATTATACAACCATGACGGGGAACCAACTAACAGCGGTCCCGAGGAAGATTGGAGGGGTGCCGAAACATCCACGCTGGTGGTGATTTCGGAGGAAGAAGGAACCTGTTGGGCCATTTTCCTAGATTGTGACCGGGTGATAACCGTCATAAACAAGCCAGAAAGAAGATTGTCCTAATGCACAAACAATTCAAGCAGCGCAAGTGATTATCTCCTTTAAATTTTGATGCTTTTAAGAAAAGAAAAAATGTTAGGGAGGGCTTTTTAGAACAGGAACTACTCAGATAGCCAAACTAAGGATGGTTTGGGTAATGTTTGGTGAGGAGTCCCGAAGGCACTTCAGTAAAAGACCGGTACGTGGCTTGATATAGGGGCCTACCCCCGCACTTCACACACCGCTGCGATAAGGGAGTCGGGTGCTTTGCCAATATATACCAAAATCTTTCGTGAATTTATAGCGCGGCCCGAGTACCGCGTAGGCTCTTCCTCTTGGATATCACTTCCAAGTAGGCGAGGCCAGGGAAGGAGTTTTGTTTAGATGCTTTATACCTAGTGCTTTTGGCTTTGTGTGCAAGGGTGAAAGATAAAAATCAAATAGTGTCACTACCAATTTTGATCAATTTTCCAGCCTAATTAAAACTAGATGAAAAGCATGCAGCAATGACAAAGGAAAATGTTCTTTTTAAGCACTTCAAAACGAAGTGTTTGATTTCGATGAAGACAAGTCAAACAGATTCTTTCCCAAATGCGATTAGGTTCTTTTTAAGCACCAAAAACTGAAGTGTTTGGATGTGATAGACAACCAACAAAGAAATCCTAAAAAGGAGAAAACACCGAAAAAGAGGAATACCTGTAGGTTTAGCTCTCCAAGGTGTGTGGACTTCAAAAAGCGCATTGTTGAGCTCTTCCCCTCGAAAAATCCCACGAACAAGCAAAGTGCTCCGCAAGAAAATATCAAGCAAACAACAAACAAGATCCGGAAAGATACATCCAGATAATGGCGAAACAAAAAATTTCTATTTAAAGGAAATAGAAAAATTTCAAGATAATGATTTCGCCTAAAAGAAAGATTGAAATGATGAACAGAAATGCTCAAATAGGACTGATAAAAATCAGTGAAGAAAAGGAATAAAGTTCAAAACTAAAAAAAAGAAATGAACTTACCAATAAGGGACTTTGGTTCAAGTCCCACCGGGCGTGCCAGAATGTAGATCAAGAATTTTGCGCTTGTTACCTGTCCAAGTTAATGCACCAAACTAAACACAAAAACCCTGAAAAACCTCAATGAAATTGATACCTGATGAAGATGTAGACGGATGAGGAAGCCGATGTAGATAAGACGGGCGCACACGAGCAATTCACACAATAGATCCGAATAACCTGCAAAACACCGATGCTTGACAGAAAAAGACCATGTTAAAAGATATTTAAGTGGACTGCCCGAGAAGCGATAAGCTTCCTCGGCGGATGTCAGTCCACGTTTTCAATTAAGAAAAGAAGCATACATGATAAAATATGTAAATAAAGACTATATTTTCTGATCGCAGTAATAAGACAGAATCTAAACAGCAGACAGAAAGTACAGAAAATAGGGAACTATGAAATAAATGCTGGATTTTTGTTACCTGTATCCTTTCACCTATCTGCAGATAAATCGGTGTCGACTGGGTAGAATCGGCGTCGATTGAGACTGGTCGGCATCGATTGAGGGGGATCGGCGTCGACTGGATAAGATCGGCGTCGACTGGAGACAGATCAGTCAATCAGGGACTGTGCGACAAGATTCGGGAATTGGAAGGTGAATGTGGTCTGCTGGATGTGCCGAAGTTGGCGAGACACTAGAACAGGGTCACCAGATGATAGATGGTGGTGTGCGATGCTGATGTGATAGGGACAGAGTAACGGTGCTCCTCTCAGGGATTGATTCGGACAGGATCTGCCCTAATTTGATACAATTGATGCTAAGAAGATCTCTCTTTCTCTCAACCTGTATCTTTCGCTCTCTGTTCACTTTTTCGCTCGTTCGTAATCTCTTCTTCGGTTTCTTCGGTCCTTAGAACTGAGTTCTGGACCTGCTTTTATAATCGGTGCCGCTCCTATAAAATCGGCGCCGACCATATGGGTCGGCGCCGATCGCGGAAAAGACTCCCGAGGTGGCTAAAAATGATCGATTTCGAGAAAGATAAGACTTATCCCGACTACGGGAAAATATCCCGCTTAGCGAAGATTAAAAATAGATGTGATACATGGGTAGAATAAATTTGGGGTGGATAAGTGATTAAGATGCATGGGAAGAAGCGTAATTAAATATTTAATATTTAATCACTCATGGGTGAGATGTGATGGGATGAATTAAATTTGGAATAAGTGATTAAATCACAAATTGGATAATATCCCAAGGGGATAGTTGGTGACGTAAACGTGCCCCAGGTTACCTAAGCAAGTAAACGGATGAGAGGGACACTAAATTGAGTAACCAATTTTAGGTGTCTACAAATAGCACACATTAATTTATGGTTACTATGATTATGTATTCAACTTCTAATATATAACCTTTTTTATTATTAAAGGATACTATGGATGGATTATGGTAATTGATGTATCTGATCATGGAATTTGTATGGTGAATCTGATCCTATTTCTTATTTGATCCGTAGGCTTCTTTATTGTCTATATTTCCATTTGATCTTATGGATATGATGTTTATAATGGAATAAATACTTAGATAATGGTACATATGAACATGTATGCTAACATATTGACAAGAAAGTACCAAAGAGGGACTTGGTAGCTTCGCGTGCTTCAAACGAGCATTCATATCAATCTGAATGAAGTGTTAGTGCTCTTAGGAATTCAAGTGGAAAAATAAGACTACATGTGTGATAGATGCATCAATGACCACCCTACATGTATAGGTGAGTGCTCTAACTATCTTTGTCATTTTACATATATTAGTTCATTTCCCCTTCCCCATTGCTCTATGCTAGCTTAGTATTATATGTATATTGATGCTAGTTAGCATAGTGCTCTTACTTCATCAAATCAAATTCTATTTACTTTTGTTTCAGTTACATTGTGCACACTTGTCTTATCTATCATTGGTCCATACCTCTTCTCACCCATTTACTAATATCCCAGGATGGTAATCTTCTCTATCTTGAGTGCGGGCCTTGGAAACCCTAGGTTGACCTAGTGTAGGGATTACTACCCACTAGATATTTGACCCTAACACTCGTTGTATCCCCTTTAAATATACCCAATGTATGATGGTTCATGTGTGCCTCCTACTCATTGCTTCGATACCCTTGTAGAATGAAAGACTTAAGAGTGTAAGTTATTGAGACACATTTTTGGCATACACTACATTTGTGGTGAACCCAACGTGAATCATATAGACCTTTTTGATCGAGCACAACTCGTTAAAAGAATCCATCTTCAATCTTGACCTCATTCAAGCATCCAAAAACCCAAAAACCTCAAAAAACTCAAAAACCTACCTACACAGAAACCATTGACTAGGGGTGATCATGGCTATTATAGTAAACTCATTTTCAAATTCCATCATCCCTTGTGTAGACTTGCTTGCACAACTGATCCCTTCCACTTACAAACATCTGTTCCCAAATGCCATTGGCCCCTGTGTGAAATTTTCTACATAGACGATTATGTCTACGGCCTTCATTTTTAGACATGTTCTCATCCAGATCATCATTCCATCATGAATTATCTAGGTCTGGGGTCCTCTAACTCTATTGTGTAGACATTTCTTGAATCATATCATCCTGAAGATTAGTCCAACTTTTGCATGGACCGTTGCATCGTATGAACACATAAAAAGAAGTCTTCTACCCACCGTAATGGCCCACCTGAGGATGAAGAAGAATAAAAATAGAATGACGATACCTTTGATCATCCTCTTGAGATTCAAAATTTTCTCTCTCTCAGTTTCTCTAATACAAAAGAAATGCTTAGCAAATGTATTCTTGAATTCATTTTTGAACAACTTGATAATAGGGCAGAAGAAAGGAAAGGTCATGAAGTATGTTCATATGAGAATGCCTCTAATTCTAACCCTACCAATCTCATTCTCCAACTTATTGATAGAATGAGCCAACAATATGCTACTACGAGTCAATTACTTCAAATGCAAGCCTACATGGCTCAATTAGTTAACCTCTCTATAATGGGATCTTGGGGCACCATGCCCCATCCTTTTCCAAATGGGCCTAATGGGATGCCCATCACCCAACCCCCTATCTAAAAAAAATTCTTGAGAGCCATCTAACAAGAACCTCTAACACTTATATTGCTAGCATGGATATTAGTTTCATTTCTCCTTCTATATCTTATGACAGATCTATTGATCCCACCCTTCATATGAAGGCCTTCAGTAATATTTACAAGGAATGGATCAGGACCAATTCATACGTTTCCAAAAAACTCTTGGCTAAATATCATTAGAGATGCTTTGCATTGGTATCACACTTTACCTCCTAATTCGATAGTTGATCTAGAGTCCTTAGTGAGAACCCTAGTGAACAAATTTCAATATCGTGATCTACCTGAGAACAATATCAATGCCTTCATCAACTTCCAACAATATGAAAATGAAACAACACAAGATTTCATCAAGCATTGGAATACCAGTTTGAGATTTTATTTGCAATATTTTTTTTACATTTAAATCAATCTAGCTATGGTGGTAGCTTGGGATAAGGCCATTTGATGTCAGGAGCTTGACTATTACCATATTAGGATCCATAAAAGAATGAAATTTATGTATGGGTGTTTTATTGTGATGGTAATTTTCATGAGTGGGGTTTTTGGGAGATTCATCCTGATCAGTCCTATAGGGGGAGTCTGATCATGATAGGGTATTCCATGGTTAGGATGAGGACATGGTCATGTTTATGGTATCAGTGGGTATCTTTCAAAAACATCCATTCTTTTCAGGGGTAAAGTGCTTATTGTTTTTTAGTTTCTTAATAATAGATATGGGGTCTATTTTCTCAATATAAACTACATTACATTCTACTAAGTGACCCTGCTCTAACTGGTCATAGGGACAAGGTCAGGAAAACAGAGTCTCACAGATGAGATTGGGGTGACTAACAAGGTTAGTTCTTGTAGGATGAGAACTAGAGAATTTAGGAGCATGAAGAGGAGAAGTAGGCATAATGGAATATCCTAGGGAGAAATTTAGGGGGTTTATTTGTGCCAAAAATATCCTCATAGGTGACATTTTTTATGACTTAGTAGCTGAAAATAGGGTTCAATGAATCTGTGCTCCAGACACAATCGACCCTATAAAATGTTTACATAGGGGTTGCTAGCATTAGGAAACATGCTCACATGAACAAAATGGATCAGACCTAAAAAAAAGATTTGTATAGGGGCTGATGGAGTTTGAAAAAAAATGTGTCGAAATAGGTAGGATCACCCTCGGGTGATAGTGTCTATGGAGACAAGTTTTTGAGCTTGTTCTAATTTTTAGTTGTTCAGAATAACATCAAGATTGAAGATGGATTCTTTTAAGAAGTTGTGAGAAATCAAGGGGTCTATAGGATTCATGTTGGATTCACCATAAAGATATGGTGGGCCAAAAATGTATCTCAATGGATTGCACTCCTAAGTCATCCATTCTATAATGGTATTGAGGCAATGAATATGAGACACACATGAAATGACACATAATGGGTTAATTTAAAGGGGTTACAGACAATACTAAGGTCACATATCCAGAGGGTATTAATTCCTACACCAGGTCAACATAGGATTTCCAAGTCCCACAGTCAAGGTAGAGGAGAGTACCCTTCTAGGATATCAGTAAATGGGTGAGAGGTATAGACCAATGATGGATAGGGAAAACATAAATAATATAACTGAAATTTAAATAAGGGAAAGCTAAGGAGATGATCAAATAAGAGCATTATGCTAGCTAGTATCAATGTACATATAACACTAAGATAACATAGAGCAATGAGGAAGGGAAATGAAATAATCTATGCAAAATGAAAAAGAGAGTTAGAGAACATACGTGTGGGGTGGTCATAGATGCATCTATCTCTCCAAAGAAGCATCACACCAAGAGAGAATCAATATTGGGTGGAGAGGGGGGAAACCATTCCTATCCTAGACTCACTATAGATTGACCTGGTAGTGTAAACAATCTAACCAAGAAGAAGAGTGTCCAATAAAATCCAAGTCAAGTGTAAGATGAGCCAATCAGCTGAGTGATAAAATGTGAATTTGTCACAAAAGAGAAGATTAGATGTTAGTTCCTATGATTTTGGCTTCCTTCCTTCTTAAATGTCAAAATGTAGTTTGTATATATATATATATATATATATATATATATATATATATATATATATATGATGCCATCACCTGTGGGTGATGACATTATCTAAGGAAAAACCTAACACCGACACCATTTCCTATGGGCAATGACATCGACCAAAGATGCTAAATGTCATGCAAAATGAAAAAGAGGTGTCATAGATCAAGCAACTAGATGAACAAAGTACCACATGGTCAAATATAAGTAAGGTTTTGGGAGTGCAACATGTGTGATACATAAAGGGATGAGGATTAATACAAGGAAAATTAATTGGTGAACATATTAATACAAGCCAATGGGGTATGGGTGGAGTGGTTAATAGTTGGTTGAATCTAGAGGTTCAAATCCCACTTAGGCATAATTCGTGGTAATGTCCAAGGTCCCACAATTGAAGGAAAATTTGATAGAGGTGGATTCTAGTTCGAAATTTCCTACGCTAGAAGTGTGTTCAAGTGTGGTGGTTTTGGTTTGCTAATTCTTGATCTTAAATTATATATCATGGTTGAATGTACTCTAGTTCATAGCTCTGGTCAAAAGAGTTTAGCTATCTAAAAAAATACTCTCTCTTTGTACTATCTCTAACCCATAATGACCATGTGAATAGTCATACCCCATTCTCAGTAGGCCCTTTAAGGAACCCACTCAAGAAATAGATGCATCGGGGACCCTTATCTTCACAAAGGAAATTGTTAGTAATAGGTATGAAAGATGAAAAGTGAAAAATTATATGTATACAAATACTATAAATGCTATTAATTAACATAAGTTATAGTTGCAACATTCTCAATGACATTTACATGTTTACCATGTCTTCCCAATTTTTTCCTAAAATAATTACTTGAGTGAAATATTATAACTCTCCCTTCATCATTTGAGGTTGACATGAGATATCCTCCAAGTAAGAGTTTTGAAGGAAAATCCTATTGTGATTATCACCAATCTTTTGTTCATTCCATGGATGGGTGCATCAAGCTTCATCATGTTATGTAGGATTTTATTGAATCTAATGCCATTGAAAAAGATCCAGCCCATTGAATCTTCCAAGACAACCAATAATAATTTTAAATTGAAAATGTGAAACAATCCACTCCCTAAGAATATAAATGAAACATCTACTTCTAAAGATCCTAATGCATGCATTTTGATGTACCACCACCCTCTTCTTATGATAATCCCTTAGATGGATATGATCCGTACTATACCCCCACTCATATAATTATTTCTACACCATGCATTAATTTCAATGTATTATGATATAAATGACACATTCATTTCTGATACATTTTTTTCCCCTTATTCTATTCATCAAGTACCTACTCATGGTGTATTTTTTGATCTGCACAACAAAGATAATGTTTTTTATTTATCATTACTTCAATCTCTTTGTATTTTATTCTTGGAATATTACATTAGACTCTAATTCTCGATATTTTCATATCACACTATATATCACTATTAATCATATTATCACACCCATTCCTTTATTAGTTTGTAGTTCTCTTCGATATGAAACATTACGCCTCATTATTCCTTGGTTTCATGCCATTAAGGTTAACCCATTAGTCATTCACCTGTGTATCAAATAAATTCATAATTATCATGTTGTTACCATTTGAGATATCCTCTTTTTGAGGCTCATTCACCCAACATTTTAGCCTATTCATTATCCCATAACATCTATCCATACTTATTATACACATAGGGATGTTAGAAGCACAATGAATTGAGGGATTGGGGGCGGGGGGTGAATCAGTTATTTAAACCTTTAAAACATATTTTAGATTAATTTGCATGCAACACTAATATTTATCCACCTATTAATGTGAAGTTAACATCATGAAACAATCAACCACATAAGCACAACCAAGAGAGAGTACACATGAACACAAGATATAAGTAGGAAACCCTTAAGGGGAAGAAAAAACACTGAAACTTTTCTGATATTACTCACAACAAAGTACTCAAGTGAATATTACACGTCAAAAGATATTTATTTAGTGAGGCACTAACCCCATAAGGATCACCAACCCCTAAATTCCTTGTTTGATATTACTCACAACTAAGAGATTCATATGAATATGAATCATCATAATCATATTTTGTAGAATTATGAAAACTGAAAATAATGTTGATACAACTACCATTGATGATACCAAAATTCAGCTCGAAATTCTTTCAAACCCTCATCAATGGTGCTCTCTCCTTCAACATGCTTTATCTTGATCTTTCATGACCTGATTTGTCTTCAAACCCTTACACACATGCTCTTAAACATTCATTAATATTTTTTCACATCATACATAGCTCTCTCTTTATTCCCTTGATCCTATTTCACTTCCTCATCTAGGTCCCATTTTCCCTCATATCTCAACTAGTTCAAAAATGAACCAAAAAGCACTTGCTTTATATGCTTCTCAACTCATAAACATAGTGATAGGCTAGTCCTAGATAAATTATCTAGACCAATAAAACATAAAAATATAACAATACATTCATAATAACACTTCATAATGGACCCATATAGGTCGTCCATATCTCTAAGACACCAAACGCCCAAATAGGATGCTCAAAAAACTCATCACCTGGTTCACCAAAGACCTCCAAACTCATCACCATGCTTAGTCAATCCTCATAAAGGCCTCAAAAATTTCAAAATATGACATAAAAACATAAATCATGGTCTAAAATTAACTTTCAAAATCAAATTCCTCATAACTATATCAAGATAGGCTAATATCCTTCTCAAAACATATATTTCCAGGAACCAGTCTTCACCTATGGACCTCTAGATCACACCATAGCACCTCAGATATGACTTGTACCACGCATTGGAAATCCATTGACTTGTAGACCATATAAATTCTTGCTATATGCTATTGAAACATATGATCCATGTAACCCACACTCACTTTCATATTCACAAAACTGAGATGCCTAGAAAGCCAGTTTTGAAAACTCAACTAGTTTGTACACTCTTACTGCTACATTCAAGACCCTATAAATGAATTTAATAGGGAAAAAATTAATCCATATTCACTCTCCAATGGATAGAAATAATCAACCAATCCAAAACAAGAGACTTCTACCTACATCTTCTAGCCAGACCAATCCTGTCTTGAAAACAAACAACCTTGGTCTTCACAAACTAAGCTAGTTCACCTATCAAAAATCATCAATCAAGAGAAAAACATAATACCATTGGAAATACCATATGAATATAATTTCCATAACAAATTACATTTCCTTCCAAATCTAAGTGGAAGGCCTTCAACTAGGTCCATCTCTGCAACTACTCATTTAGGCTTCTAGGGCTCAAGAATTAGTCTTGAGACCAACTTGCTCCATCACCTCCAAAATCACTTCCAAGATTAAACAAAGTATGGAAAACCCTTATAGATATTTTTTCTAAGCAGTCAAACAACCTTAAAAAATCATGAAGAAACTCAAAACAATCACCAACCTCATGAAGCTACTCAAGACCATGCTTAACTAGGCATCTTCCATATTTGACCTTCAAAGAACAAATCATAACTTTCTCATCCCTTAGAAAAAAATCAAGTTTGATGTGTCATTGGAAATATCTTAGAACCAAGATCACAAAAAACTGTTAACCAAGTCTTAACTCCACATGTAGCTCATTACAAATCCATTTTTACCACAAACTACTCCAAATTGGCCCAAAAACCAGCCCTCATAAATAAGGCACAATTTTCACTTTAGGATACCTCAACCATGATCTGAAACTATCATAAACATCTAGTAACAACTCCCAGGATAAAAATAATGTCAATTTATTTCATACTCTTCTTTGGACAAAATTTTTACAAACTGAACATCTTCAAAAATATGAATTTTTGAGTGGGGCCCACATACAATCACAAACACTACTATACCTTCTCTAGAAATCTTGAGGAGTCCTCTACAACCTCAAATCTTCACTTTTGTAAAAGGAACCAAAACATAATCAATACAATCCTTTTTCCTCCAAGTCACTTCTTTGAGATAGGGTTTAGACTAGGGTTCCAAAACAAATTATCTTCTTAATGATCTTATAAAAATGCTCCAGTGGAAAATCATTCCCCAAAATTCTATGGGTCCCATGCAAAGAATACAATTCACATGATGATCATCAGAAGGTCAACTTTTAGCACCAAAGTTGACTCTAGAAAACCCATTTTTTCCAAAATTTATGTATCTTGGAAAATATTCTTCACTTTGACCTGAAACTTATCATGAAGCATCATGAAAACATCCTCTAACTATCCATACTCACCATCTAGATCAAATATACATGAAAATCTCTAACCATAGTGACTTACATGTGCTATCTTGCCTTGTTTTCACCTTCTTGTTTCTGTAAGGACCATAAAACACTGTCAAACCTTTGAGAACTGACTTGAAACTCACCATACATGTCATATACACTCATCACCATACTACTACCATGATCTAACAATACCTATCATCTCTAAAACTCAAGTCACCATACCATATTGCATGCTTTAGGACTAGGAATAGGCCTAGAATGACCTATTTTGACCCATTTCATCACATGAATTGACCTTGATGACTTCTTATAGACTCATTAACATCTGTAGACACATCATAAGAACAATCACTATGACCTCATGTAAAACCTTAAACTCAACTTGGGAGGATCATATAAACTATGACTATGCAAGCTAACCCATGCTCTAGGACCTCATAAGACATCACCAAACATGACACTACCAATCAACCTTCATGTTTGACCTTTGAATAACACCTCATGAAGACTGATATGACACCATGACACCATTTTCCATCAATGGACTTGACATCAATGAAAACACTAAGACATAATGGCCAACAATTTCCCCCTTTGTCATTGATGGCAACCACCTTCAGAATCATTAATGGAAACCATAAGAAAAAACACACCTACAAGACCTCATTTCCATGTTTTTGATGCTTCTCTCCCCCTTTGACATATTCATGACAAAGGCTATAATGACGACAAAACATGAAAAATGACAACAAAAAAAAAGATACAATGGAAACAATGCACTTTCTTGCTTAAATGACTCCCCCTTGGACTGTACTGTCTCTTTTTTCTTCCTCAACAACAATAAAACTGATCCAATGGACCTGAATGATGAGCATCCAAATTGCTCCCCCTGAATGGTTATTCTCCCATTTTGTCTTCATCTCTGTCATTCATCACTTCTAGGTCTTGAACTTCATATCTCAAGAGTATCAAACTCTACCTTCAATATTTATCATATATACCTTTTAGGACCAATGGACCTAAACCATATCTTCAGTACCAATTTTGAAAATTTTCCATGCTCTAAAGCCAATAATATCAATCATAGCACAAATACTTACCTAGATCTCCCCCTGGAAAGCATGATCATCCATCTAACCAAATAATGTAAAAATTGAAGCTCATACCTTGCATATAGATGACATAGAAGAGGATCAAAAACATATCTCACAAACTTGAAAGCAACTTCCTTTCAGTGCATTCAACTACTTTTTTTATGAGATTCACAACTCCTTGCATATAACTTACCTTCTCTTGAAATATTTATTGCACACAATCAATCAACTCTGTATACATAGTATGCCATAGAGCTTTAGACACCTTGAGTTCACCTTTATTTAAAGATTATCAAGATGACCTCCCCTGGCTTCAAGAATTTCTCAAAAAATCTGTAATCATTGACATATTTTCTCTTCACTTAGTTAATAAAACAGATGCTCTATTTTACATAATCTGGTTAGAAGCTTTGTATAAATCATGCTAAAACATACTTATCTAAGAACATCTTGTCTTTACACTCACCATACCCTATTTTCTCACCTCATGAAAATTCAAATACTTTCTTTCTCACCCTAAACAGAAGCATGGCCCATTATTACCTTCTTTATTAGGTAACTCCTTCCTGACAACTAAGAACTTACTCTAAATGATGAATCTCATCTTTTAGAATCTACTAGACCCATTAGTCTTGTATAACTATACACTCTAAATCAATGTCAACTTCAAATTCATGGCTACAGTGATCAAAATTTTGTCTCTCTTTTTCATCAAAATTGTCCTTGAGGTCAAGCTAGAAATACATGGATAAATGACCTCCATATACATACCTTAGATAAAGTTCTAGAACTATCCTTTAAACACCCTTTATCCCCATAATCATGGTGTTGGGTATTATCTCAACTCAACTCTTTAAACTCTTGGCATTACTCAGTACTTTGATATCTCCTAAGATGACAGACCTCCTACTAGCCCTATAACACATAGGTTTTCAAGCATAATGTAGATGCACAATGTTCCTCAAAAAACTATTGGTATCTTGATGGAGTACACATACTCATGAATTTACCTTCAAGAAACACCAATTACATTTCATCTTGAAGACTTCAGACCCTTTTCCTTCAATGTGATATGATCCAATTTTCTATGCACTGTCATAGTTCATCATAACTGATCCAAACTGTAAATGAAACCTTACCCAAATTTTCACTTGTACAACTTTTCCTCATGGCACTTGACCTCTTGTGATGTTGGTATCATTAATCAGAATGAATACCCCTATACTTGCCAAAATTGGTTTCAATGAATATCTTCTTCAAAAGAATAGCTTCAACCTCTTTAACATACACTTTAGCCTAGAGTTTAGGTAGACTCAAACCTGAGTCATCTAGAACTCATTAGTCTAGAGGCTATTTCACCATTTCAAGAGTCTACTGCAACTTTCCTTCATGATGCTACCCATTGCATAGATTATCCACCACTCATCTTCCACCTTGAACTATACTTTACCTTGGTTAATGTTTTCTATGATAAACTGTGTATGCACACTTGTACCATACCATTTGCAAACCTTCTTCAATATCATACCTCAACTTTAAGATGCTACTGTTATTAACACATTTACACTATGCAGGCTTGAACTCATATGATTTCAACCTAGTCACTTGCATACATAACAGTCCCTTTCAACATTATTGATTCTCAGCATTTTGAAACTAATCATAGGATCCTTATCATACCTTTTCACCCTCCAATGATTTTGGGTTTTCAAGCATATATAGTAGCATTGGTACATCTTTTCATACCTTTGCAAACCATTGAGATACCTCCATTGCAATCATTTGAGACATTAATACTGACTTCCAAATTATTTACTTATAAAAAATAGTCCATGTCTATGATGATTTGATATCATGAATAACTTCTTCAAGTCAAAGCTATTATCACCCAATTCCTCTATTAGTGCCTGAACCAACTTCTAAAACATAGTTGAAGAACTTCAAGTAATATGACATAACATACAATTTAATCCATGCCTTTCATAGACACAATATTCATTCCTCAAGGTGATGACAATTTATACAATCAACAAGAGCAAACATCCTACATTCACAAAACCATGAAATAGATCTTTTAGAACATTTATGTAAACTTAGACCTCATATCATCATTATGCCTGTATCATAACCATTATAGGTATAGACTTTGATCATGATGGTATCATGAGCATTGTACACATACCTTATCTTGCCTAACAATGAATACCCTAACTATTTATACATTCAATATAGGATCTTCTAAGACACATGATCAAAGATGAAAATCCTTTATGACTGCATTTACTTACACATGCAGACATCATTTGACAAGACAACATGATACACCATCCTTCATAGGATACTTGATCATACTTAAACTACTAAAATGCACATCACAACATTTTGATCATATCATGAAAGTGGTAATAGGCTTCAATTATGACAACACTGAGCTTAAATGAGACACTTTGTACATACCATTCAAATACTTTTGACTTCAACTGATATCCTTCATGCACTTGTCAGACACTTATTACATGACTTTAGAATGATGTTATTCATTATCAACCTTAATCTATACATGACTCAAACATTTAGACCTCTTAACAAGATGTGAAACATCAGTACTTATTTTAGACTCAAGATACTTAATCAGACTCCCATATCTTCAACTAATTATCTATGATTTACTTGAGACCATATGTCACTTTACAATCTCAAAGATGTAATTTGGGACACAAGTGCATTTAGGTCTTTCTTCATGGGCACTATTTATCATGTCATTTATACTTAGGATTGATTTCAAACATAGATAACTCTTCTCTCAAAAGGTCTATTCAGCAACATGACTAAAACACCTTGATAACTCATCACTAAATGGTGACTTCAACCTACAATATTATGGATACCTTCATGAGGCATTGCACTTTGCTTCAACATGATGAATTACCTTGTAACAACATGAGACCATGCCTGATATCATTGACTAGACCAAAACATGTATTCTATTGACACTCTAGACAAGACTTCATCTTAAATCCTTTACATGTCACTACTTGACACACATTTAAGACTATCATATTAGACCAAGACATCTACCTTTATCTCACACTTCTTTACCCATGTTTGACCATAATGAACAAATCTTTTTATAGTGACACATAAAATTATCTCTTAAGGACATGACATACACAAACTTAGAACATGGACAAGTAACAAGTGAACTCTTAAATCAAATGGTTAAAATATCACAACCCATACTTTATTAGATCTTGAAAGTTTAGACTCACACTCCTAGCTTCTTAAGACTTCTCAAACACACTTTAACATACTGATGATAAAATATGACTTTATGACCTTCTAATTTCCTTTCAAACATCTACAAAAATGTTTCCTTGATTGGTGACTTGGGCATAAACATTTCCAATCTTGATGTCACTTAACACTTTTCAAACAAATTCTAATTGATCACTCTAGGATTTCAATGATAAGCTTAAACTCAAGGGTTAGTTTCATGACTTGAAGCTTATTTGGATTGACCAACATCCTTGACTTTCATAATGAGTACACATGACTATCTTGATTCAGAAATCTCCTTAGGAATGACATTTCCTCGATGAAAACTCTTTGACTTAATTTGCTTTCTGAATGCTTGAAACCTGCTAGTTATCTCCATGCAGATTAATTTTGGTAACAATACTTTGGAATATGACCTTATTTGTGACATTTGTGGCAACACAATACCATTCTTATTCAATACTTCTAGGCATTATATCTTCTTAAGATTCCATCCACAATCCTATTAGCCCTATGAACCATACTCAAAACATGAATAGTATTCAACTTTAAAGAGCATGTATCACCATTCCTTGAAGATGACTCATTTTGACAAATTTCTCATGCAATCTCTAGTGCACTTATGACAAAAACCATTACATTATTAGCTAGAAATATGTAACATTGAATGGAAGAACCATACATGGATAATTTCATTATGGTTGTCTAATATAGTTAGACACATTGACTTAATTAGTTCTTCATGGATTATCTTCTTTACATCAAGATTTCACAGACTTGGAATCCAACTCACTAAATCATTCTCCATGATGTTTTCATAACTCATAACCCAGGTATGTTCTTATCACTAGTCATCATCTTTGGATTGTTTGAGAACCCATAAAGAGATTCATGAACATCTTCTCTAAATTCTTATACATCTTCAGCCTATTGGATGCATCTTCTAAATCAGATTGTAGGGATATTCAACTTTTCTTCATACTTGAAACAAGCTTTCTTGTTTATCCTTTAGGGCTATAATTACTTCTTATCAACTTACATGTTCCATAACCCTTTTATGGATTATCCATGTTCATTCTCCACATTACTGATCTAATCTTGAAATCTATGAATTAAAGAGTTAGCAATCTCATACTTCATTCCTCAAGGCTACTTCAACATATGAATACTTACCCATTGCTTATGCTTCAAAAGGATATCCTTAAAGTTGTCAAACTTTCTTCACAAGGACCTTCTCTGATACCAATTGTTGGAAGCACAATGAACTGAGGGGGGGTGAATCAGTTCTTACAATTTTTAAATTTAATTTCATATTAACTTACATGCATCCATTAACATTTATCCATTCATTAAATGTATGAGATTTTATTATCATGAAATAAATCACAACCAAGAGAGAGTACACATGAACACAAGATATAAGTGGGAAACCCTCAAGGGGAAGAAAACCCATCTCAAAATTTTCTGATGTTACTAACAACAAAGTATTCAAGTGAATATTACACATCAAAAGAAATTTCTTTAGTGAGGCACTAACCCCACAAGGAGCACCAAACCCTAAACCCTTATTGATATTACTCACAACAAGAGACTCCTATGAATATGAATCATCATAAGAGGATTTTTTTAGAAGTATGACCACTAAACATATGTTGATACCACAAGTCTGATTGTGATTGCCAAAATTAGAGCTCACAAATTGATTTCAAACACATTTAAACTCTCTTCAAAGCTCTCTTACTTCAACTCACTCTATCTTGGATTTTTCATGACCTGATTTGGCTTCAAAACCTTCCACACATGACTCATCTATAACCTTCTTCATATTTTTTCACACATCCTCAGATCTCTCTTTATGTCCATTAATGAACTTTCACTTCTCTCACCTAGGTCACATTTTCCCTCCATGCTCAACTAGTTCAAAAATGAACCAAAAAACTTGTTTTATATGCTTCTCAAACTCATAAACACATACATACAGTCAGTCATACACAAGGATATCAACCAATAAAACATAAAAATATAACAACACATTCATAACAAATTCATAAAATGGTCCCATATAGGTCGGCCATGCTCCAACACACCAAACAAGCCAAAAAATGGCTAAAAAACCCCATCACCTAGTTCACCAAAGACCTCTAAATTCATCACCATAATTTTAGTAAAGCCTCCAAAGGATTTATCAAAAATGTAAAATATGACATAAAAAAATCATCCATGGTTGATCACATTAACTTTTACCAATAAAATTATTCATAACTCTATCAAGAAGGCTCATATCCTTCTCAAAACATTTGTTTCTAGGAACTAGGTATTCACCTATGGACATCTAGATCACACACATAACACATCAACTATGTCATGTAATGCCACTCATTTAAAATACATTGATCTGTAGATCACATCCATGCTTTCTATATCTCTGCATGAAACATCCATCCATGCAAACCACACTCACTTTCCTACTTCACCAAATTGAGACTTCCCAAAAAGTAGTTTTAGAAACATCAATTGGTTTGCACCCTTTCTACCACATTAAAGACTTATAAATTCCTTAAATATGAGAAAAGATTACATGAATATTCACTCTCAAATGGATATCAAGATCATCAACCAATTCCAAAACATGTGTCTTCTACCTCCATCTTCTAGCTAGAGCAATCCTGTCCTGAAAAACAAGTGACCTTCTGTCTTCACAAACTGAGTTGGATGGCACATATCAAACCTCATCATCAAGAGACAAAACCATATACCATTAGTAAATAAATATGAACATAATTTCTATAACACCTTACATTTCCTTCCCAAATCCAAGTGGAAGGCCTTCAACCAGGTCCATCTTTGCATTTTCTCATTTGGTTTCTAGAGCTCAAAAATCAGTCTTGAGACCAAATTTCTACATCACCTCAAAAATAAATTCTAGGATAAAACAAGGCATGGAAAAATATTATATATATTTTCTAATCACTCAAAAACATTAAAAAATCATAAATAAACTCAAACCAATCACCAACCTTATGAAGCTACTCAAGACCACACTTAACTAGGCATCTTCCAAATTTGACCTTCAAAGAACAGATCATAACTTTCTCATCCCTTAGAAAAAACTAGAGTTTTATATGTCATTGGAAATATATTGGAACTAGGATCACAAAAACCTTGAAAATATTCTTAATTCCACATGTAACTCCTATGAATCCACTTTTACCACAGACTGCTCTGAATTGTCCCAAAAACTAGTCCTAAAAAATAGGACACATGTTACACTTTAACACGTCAAAAATGATCTAAAAATATCATGGACATCAAGTACAACTACCAGTATAAAAACAATATCAGTTTATTTCATACCTGTTAGTGCAAAATCACAGCACCCCTGGATATTGATCAAATTTCTAGGTTGATTATTAATATCCCAGTGTGATTGCATCAACATTGAATCCTTTCCTCCTCCAAGTGTGGGACTTGAAGAGTGAGAAAGGAATCTCCAGAGAAAGGCTGGTTCCTATTCCTCTATTTAGGTGCATACGAAATATGCAGAGGGTTTCCTCAAAATCTAATCTAATTTGCCAAGGAGACAAGGTAAGAAGATGCATAAAATAAATCTAAGCTAATAGAGGTGATGCACCAAGGAATGAAGAACATATGCTTTGCCAAATTTAACACAGATCATGTAGATGTAACAACAACACCATGCACAGATAGCAAAATTGCAATGAAAGATCAAGAATGACAGTAATAAATATGTAAGAGGGTTTAGAAGTAACCCACAGGCACATATAATATTGCTCAAGGATAGATTCAATACATTGCAATGGCCAAAAGGCAAAAAACGGTGTTACAGTCCTATATGGGAGGTTTGAAAACTCCACAAATCTTCTTATGAACAGGAGAGAAGGGAGGGTGCAAAGCGGAAAAATGTCCAACAACAGAAAGAAACCCCTCCTTACAATTTATAGGAAGAATGGGAGAGAAAAGAGAGAGGAATTCGAAATCTGCCCCAACCACCTCTAGGTTGCATTTAATTCATCCATCATGGCAGAAGCGGTGGGTTTCTGGCCAAAGCGGGCGGTTTGCCTAACAGAAGCGGCGGGTTGTCTGATGTATTAAAGTGGTTTTTGAAGCATTATCTCTGCTTATTATTTCGTGCCAGAGGCGTCTTCTGATTTTCTTATACTTCAAACTGAACCCAAAATGCAAGATTGACCCTGGAAACGTGTAGAGAATCTCACAAGCTTTCCGTTGATATCAAGAACGTGCAAATCCGAGCTCTGGATCGAAAGATATGTCGATCTGAAGATTTAGGGCACGGAACAGGAGAAAACGGATTTTGAAATATTTTCCCGCGCACTGCCACTTGGATGCCACGTGGCATGCTCTGATTCACTGAATAATTCTCTCTCTTCTGCTTTTCGGCGGGGCTGTCTTTTGAATTTTGACTTGTGGGCCCTAGCTGGGACACGTGGCACTATCCCATTGGTTCGGATCGGTGCTCGAAAACTCACCCATTGACCTTTTGACTTTTCTCTTGTGAGGACACGTGGCAGCTTCTGATTGGTCCTCGGCTGATTCGGCTCCTACGCGTACTTCGCCTCCATTTGTCCCGGATGTCCCATTTTGATTTTGGACCTTTTGGGAAAATTTCGGCCGATTCGGGTATTTCTAGCCCGCCTGTCCCATTTTGATTCAGCCTGATTTGACTCTTTTCGTCCGGTTCAGCCGGTTCGGGTATTTCTGGCCCGCGCGTCCCCAATTGCTTTTGGGCTCCTTGTACTGATTTCGCGCGATCCCGGCCGGTTCGGGCATTTCGCATCCATTTGTTCCACTCGTCCCGAATACTACCCCTCTTCAGCAGTTAGCCAATTTTTCTTCCTCGGCTGGAATCGGCTTTTCGCGCCCCGCCGTGTACTTCTGTCCCACTTGTCCCATTTGCTTAGTGGGCCGCCTGGACTCATTTCGGCCGGTTCAGGCGGTTCGCGTATCTTTGTCCCATTCGTCCCACCTTGTGCTGGACCAGGACTTAGCCGATTTTCACAATTTTTACTGGCCCAAACTACTTGCTTTCTGCAACCTTCTCCGCACTTTCTCAAAGCTTTCTCCCTCCTTCTTCGGCCTGGGGAGTTTAGAAAGATTCCTGAAGGGACTCTAGAAACCTGATTTTTCTTTGAATCAGTCATTTTTCTTGGAATTTGGACATCCTGATGCATGTTATCAAATTTACCCCTGGGGGGGTAAATTTTGGATAACAATTTGGTGACTCAGCGGGATCATTCTGCCTGCTAGATGAAAAGGCCAGTTGCCTGAAGCCATCCATTGGGCATGGAGTCATCAAATATCTCTGTTAGAATCCAAACTGACTCAGAATGTGCAAAGGGAAAGATGGAATGTGACCTGATTTAGCAAAGACATGCATCATCTCCATAGACAGTAAGCTGTGCCAAGGCACTTAGGGAAAACAAAACTAATTTACAGCAAAACAATGTGCACAAGCACTTGGATGGAAGAAAATCTAATCTAGTATTTACAGATGTAGTGAACCTCCCTTCTAGAAGCAACGCTTGAGATAGATTCCATTTACTGGAATCTGCAGTTCTTCACCATCCAATGAGGCCAATTGGAAAGCATTGTTGTTCTTGCACTTTGTGACCATGTATGGGCCACTCCAAATGGCATCAAATTTTGAATGCCTTCCTGGTTTTTCTCTGTCCACATCCCATTTCAATACTAGATCTCCTACTTGAAAAGATCTATCTTTGGCCTTCCTATCAAAGGTCTTCTTGATCAAAGCCTGATCCTTTTCCATTGCTTGGAATGCCTGATCTCTGATTTCTTGCAGCTCCATAAATTCTGCATATCTCACCTTCATGGGTCCAAGCTCTAGCAATTCCAGTTGTTTCATGAGTTCCAACGTTGGCAACTCAAGTGACAGGGGCAAGATTGCCTCTCTTCTTCCGTAGACAAGCCTAAATGGAGAGTTACCTGTGGACCTTTTGGGAGGTTATCCTATCAGCCCATAAGGCTGACTTCAGTTTGGTATGCCAAGCCTTCTGATTCTCATCAAGAGTCCTCCTAATGATCCTCAGCAAGTTTTTGTTTGGTAGACCTCGGCCTGGCCCATTACCTTGAGGGTAATAGTTTGATGAAGTGCTGAGGTAGATCCCGTTCTTGACAGCCCACCTCAGTAATTTTAGATCCAATGAATGCCAATGCATTATCAGAGACTATTGTAGCAGGCACACCAAATCTGGTAGTTATCCCCCTCGTAAAAGTCCAAGATGCTAGAACTCATTCACCTCTTTGAGTGCCACTGCTTCTGTCCATCTGGTGAAGTAGTCTGTGGCTGTCAAAATCCATTATGTGCCCTTGGCTCGAATTGGGATTGATGATTCCAATGAAGTCCAAACCCCATTGCATGAATGGCTGGTCAACTGAGATTGGATGCAATGGGAGGGCTGCAAGTCTCTCTTTTCCTGTGAAGAATGCACAATTCTTACATTTCTTGATCCATGCATAGCAATCACTAAAGATTTTAGGCCAATAATAACCAGCCTTCATGATTTTCCAGAGCTGTCACTCTTGGTGCAAAATGGCCACCAGCTGGTCCATCATGAAACTCCTTTAATACCCTTTGAATTTGACCTGTGTTAATGCATCTCAGCAGCACTCCATTGACATCCTTCTTGAACAAAACTCCATCAATGATGGTATATGGAATATGCCTGCAACCTGAAGTGTCTTCTTCTTGCTTTGCTCATTTCTAGAGGGCACATGCCCGTCTGTAGGAAATGTATCATATTTTGAGTCCAACAGGGTATGGACTCATCATCATTTTCCTGTTTTTGATCATCTTGTAAAAGCAGGACAGCGTCTTCTTTATCTTCTGGGTTGTTTAGTTGTTTGGAAGCGAGCTGCTCACACAAACCCTTTGCCTCTTACCAACTTGGTGATCTTGATCTTAATGTCATACTCCATGACACGGGTGATCCATTCTGCCCTTTTCTCATTCAAATCTTTGTTGAGGAGGAAGTCCTTAACCCCAGCATGTGAGACCAGCAACTGGACCTTGTTGTTTGAGATTAAATGCTTGAACTTCTTCAAGCTCCTGACTACTGCAAGCACATGTTTTTCAATAAAAGAGTACCCTCAATTCACAATCATTTAGGGCTTTGGGCTAAAGAAGGAAATTGGCTGTTCATCATTATCTTATATTCTGTTGCACCCAAAATGGCAGAAATAGTGTCATCACCCCCAAATGCATAGAGGGATGAAATCCTTGGAAAAGTCTGGGTTGATGAGAGTGGGTGCCTGGGAGATGGCTTCTTTGATTGCTTCAAAACTCTCCTTGCCTTCTTCCGTCCATTTGAAAGCCATGTTTTTTCCTTATCATTTTGGTGATGGGCTTGACAAGGGCTGAAAAATTTGGGACAAACCTCCGAACAAAGTTTATCCTTCCCAGGAAACTTTGAAGAGCCTTTTTGTGACTTGGCAATGGCAGATCTCTTATGGCTTCAACCCTTTCTGGATCAATTGCTAATCCTTCCTTGGAGACAATATGGCCAAGAAGTTTCCCCTTCATGTGCAAGAAAGATGCACTTCTTAGGATTTAAAGACACTCCAAACTTTCTACACCTCTGAAATACTTGCCTGAGGTGAAAGAGATGGTCTGCAGCATTCTTTGAGAAGACAGTGATATCATCTAGATATACCAGCACTATCTTGTTAATCAAGCCTTTGAATGCCATATCCATAGCTCGCTGGAATGTTGCTCCGGCGTTCGACAGTCCAAATGGCATATTCTTGTAAGCATATGTGCCCCATTTGGTTGTGAAGGCTGTCTTGAACTGGTCTTCCTCCTTCACCATAATTTGATTGAAGCCTGAGTATCCATCAAGCAGCGAAAACCTTTCTGACCCAACTACAACCTGCAATATTTGCTCCATGGAAGGGAGTGGATAATGGTCCTTGAGAGAGGGCTCTATTCAAATCTCTGAAGTCAACACATAGCCTGATCTCTCCACTTTTCTTTCTGACTGGAAACTAAGTTGGCAACCCCAACTAGAATGCTTGATTGGGAATATAATTGCTGACTCAATCAGCTTGTCCAATTCTTTCCTCATGAGAGGCTCCATGTGTGGATTGACTGGTCTCTGTTTCTCTGCCTGACAGGCTTAGTATTTGGATCCAACTCGATGGTATGCTGAGCTAAGTTGGGATTGAAGCCCTTCAAGTCTTCATAGCTCCAAGCAAACACGTCAGGGAATTCTTGACAAAGTTGTATGAACTCATATCTCTCTTGCTCAGTTGTCATTTTTCCAATTTGCAATGGCTTGTTCTTTTTTACCAAGATGGATACCGAATCTTCCCTCTTGACCTGAATATTTGCTTTCTCCTTTCTAAACTGATCATTGGGGTTAAAAATGGACTACAAGGTGACAAGTCCCTTGGGCAGCTTGTCAGTTCTCAGCTGTATCACCTGGTCACCATATTGCTGTTTCAACTTCTCTTGATTCTTAGCTGAGAACTCAGCTTCTTCTTGCAAGAAGTGGATGATTTGCTGGTCATTCTCAAATACTTGCCAATTGACATCGTTATCCGGCACTGAAGGCCTCACAATCACGTGGATGTTTGGCTGTACCTTATCTTGTTGAATGTTTTCTACAATGTCAAAGGTTGCCCCTACTGCTGCAAGCATGTCAGCAGCTTGATTTTCTTTTTCTGGGAATGGCCTTGATGCTGAAAGCCTCAAAATCTTCCATGAGGTCCCACACCCCTGTTTTTGTAGCATCTGAGTAGATCATTTTTGGCAGCATGCTGTCCCTTGACCTAATTTACAATCAGCTCACTGTCCCCAAACACTTGCAAGTTATTTATTTTTCTCTTTATTGCCCAATGCATCCCTTGCACCAAGGCTTCATATTCGGCAGTGTTATTGGAGCATGCAAATTGAAATCTAAAAGCTGAATAATACTTTACTTCTTGAGGTGAAATAAGCATGGCTCCACCTCCTGCGCCTTGTCTACTCCTTGATCCATCAAAAAACAATTGCCATACCTCGTTGTCATCCTTGTGGTTTGGCTTGGTGATGCTAGGAGTAGGTTGAATTTCTTCGTGTATACAATAGACCCCTAGCTCAGATTCTTCTACTTCTTGATAAGGATCAAAAGCATGCACCTTGCTTGCCCATTCATCAAGAGTCAAATATGGGATACTTCCAACCTTAGTGTCAGCTTCATCAGTGCCAAGGTGATCTTCTTGATCAAATGCTGAGCAATTGGTATTAATATGACTTGGAGTATAGGGCTCAATGTGGAAATCTGCAATAGGTTCCGACCTAATTGTAGCTTTAGTTCCATACCTCGTTCTGAACAGCATGTGTGACCAATCAGCGGACAAATATCCCCCAATCTTGGCAGTAAAGTCCCTTGACAAACAGAGGGCAAAGAGTGGTGGAAGGTCTATGACTGATATATCTTGTAAGACAACAACATTTGGACATGCATGCAAGGTAAGACTCAAATTTCTAATCACTCCAACTGTTGCTATTGCTGTCCCATCCAGCTGCACTACTCCCTTAGATGTTATTTCATACTGGAGCCCTAGCTGATCAGCTATCTGTTTAGGCATTACTGAGCTACTTGCCCCAGAGTCTATCATGCAGTTATGCACTAGCTGATTTCCAATAATTAACGAAACATAGAAAGGGGGGGGCTTCAGCATTCTACCTTGTTGTGTTCCATGATTTCCTTCAGGTTGGGCAGCATTTGTAAGCACTTTGTCTTGCCTCTGAACCTGCTGATTCGAAGTTGGCCAATCCTTTATGGCAGCTTGCAGCAGATTTCTTTGGCCTGGGATGGATAGGGATTCCCACATAGATATATTGACGTTTGTCTTCTTCATCTGATCAATGATACTGAATGGTGATGAAGGATCTCTCTGCTGTCCCTTAGGTTTGCACATTCGCTCCTTGAATATGGGCAGCAACAGCTGGCATTTGATTTGGCCTAGGGGCTGTTTTTGTCTGCCCTTGTGCATTTGAAACTGGGTTTTGCTTGCCAATCATTTGTGGAGCTGTGGGAGGTTGAGGATTGGCTGGGACTAATGGCTAGTCTTCACCCAAATTTCTCCTTTTTGACCTTGTGTTGGCAGCAACACCCTGAGAAACTATCTGATTCATGCCACAGAAATCCTCTGCTTGCCAATTTACCAACGTGGTATCATTTGGGGCTGATTGCTGTTGGAATGTTTCTTGTTGTTGGCTGTTTTCTTGACTACTCTCACCCTCCACACCAGCACTTGTTACCATTAAAGCTTGGGTTAGAGCACCATTATAGCACATGGATTGATTATGGGGTTCATTACATGGAAAACACCAATCATACTCCTGGGCAATGTTGTTTTGTGCTGGTACTAATGCCTTAGAGGCAGATATGGCATTTGGATTATAGGGCTGGAATGGTCTATTGGCAGGAGGCCTTGTTTGATTCATATTTGTGACTGGATTAGGTGGTCTTTGAGGCTGATATGGCTGCCTATTCGGTTGAGCTTGAGGCTGATACGAAGGTCTAAAACCTTGAGCTTGCTGCCTCTTGAGTGTGACCAGCTCATTACCTAAATTTTGCAGTTGCTTCATGACTTCTTGAAGCTCATTTGGGGCACTTGGAGATGAAGTGGAAGCTTCATTTGAACTCTGATTTCTAGGAATGGGAGAAGGAGCTAAGACAGGTGCCTGACTAGTACTTGGGCTCTCTAAGCTTGGATATAATGGCATTGGAGGCCTAGGAGATAGCTTGCCAGCTTGAATCAGACAATTTTCAGCTCTAATGGCAATATTATAAGCAGCAGGGATAGTTGTGCCTCCCATGGATTGAATCAATATAGAAATATCAGAGTTTAAAGCTTTAAGGTAGTATAGAAAAGCACCTTCTACTGTTGGTCTGACTGCTACTGGAATTCTATCCCAAGATCTTTGAAATCTGAAGTTGAAATCAGTTAGCTGCTCATTGGAAGCTCTCTTGATGGTTGTCAGCTGCTCCAAAAGAGACAAGTTGTCTCCCTTCTCTCCGAATTGATTATGAAGTGCAATACACAGCTGATTCCAGTTTGTGATAGAGCCAGCTCCAAGGCTCCTAAACCATTGCAATGCTTTCCCCTTGAATGAAGACGCCAGCAATTTGACAGCTACTTGCATCTCGTCGATCTCATGGATTGCACAAATGTTAGCAATGTCCTTGACATGATCGCCAGGAGTGGTCTGATTTTCTCCAGTAAAGTATGGAATGTTCTTCAGTGCTGCTACAGGGATTGGATTTTGTGCATTGAGAGCAAGTGGGCTGCTGCCTGTGAAGTTGACATAGGGGTTCACTGGTTGCGCCATTCTGATTGGTCTTAAAGTCCTTGTATATTGAAAGAAAGGCCGCTCAGGTGGAGGAGTTGAGAGAGTTCTGTTTGGTGGAGATGAGACCTTTGAATCCTTCTTCCTCTTTGCCTTCTTCTTGGAGATAGTTGCAGGTATTCAAACAACACTTCCTCTTCTCCAGCTCTTGATCTTGTGATTCTTCTCATAAGCTTTTAGGCCTGACTGCTAGAACCACTTGATTCCTCCCCTTGGAGTCACCAGATATGCAAATAATAGCTCTTTTTTAAGAAAGAAAATTGCAGCAGATGCATATCAACCTTACTGCAAATAGAAATGAGACCTCTTCTCCCACCGGGCGTGCCAAAACTGTTAGTGCAAAATCACAACACCCCTGGATATTGATCAGATTTCTGGGTTGATTACTAATATCCAGTGTGATTGCATCAACATTGAATCCTTTCTCCAAGTGTGGGACTTGAAGAGTGAGAAAGGAATCTCCAGAGAAAGGATGGTTCCTATTCCTCTGTTCAGGTGCATACGAAATATGCAGAGGGTTTCCTCAAAATCTAATCTAATTTGCCAAGGAGACAAGGTAAGAAGATGCATAAAATAAATCTAAGCTAATAGAGGTGATGCACCAAGGAATGAAGAACATATGCTTTGCCAAATTTAACACAGATCATGTAGATGTAACACAACACCATGCACAGATAGCAAAAATGCAATGAAAGATCAAGAATGACAGTAATAAATATGTAAGAGGGTTTAGAAGTAACCACAGACACATATATATTGCTCAAGGATAGATTCAATACATTGCAATGGCCAAAAGGCAAAAAACGGTGTTACAGTCTATATGGGAGGTTTGAAAACTCCACAAATCTTCTTATGAACAGGAGAGAAGGGAGGGTGTAAAGCGGAAAAATGTCCAACAATAGAAAGAAACCCCTCCTTACAATTTATAGGAAGAATGGGAGAGAAAAGAGAGAGGAATTCGAAATCTGCCCCAACCACCTCTAGGTTACATTTAATTCGTCCATCATGGCAGAAGCGGCGGGTTCTGGCAAAGTGGCGGTTTGCCTAACAGAAGCGGCGGGTTGTCTGCTGTATTAAAGTGGTTGTTGAAGCATTATCTCTGCTTATTATTTCGTGACAGAGGCATCTTCTGATTTTCTTTCTTCAAACTGAACCAAAATGCAAGATTGACCCTGGAAACGTGTAGAGAATCTCACAAGATTTCCGTTGATACCAAGAACGTGCAAATCCGAGCTCTGGATTGAAAGATATGTCGATCTGAAGATTTAGGGCACGGAACAGGCGAAAACGGATTTTGAAATATTTTCCCGCGCACTGCCACTTGGACGCCACGTGGCATGCTCTGATTCGCTGAATAATTCTCTCTCTTCTGCCTTTCGGCGGGCTGTCTCTTGAATTTTGACTTGTGGGCCCTAGCTGGGACACGTGGCACTATCCCATTGGTTCGGATCGGTGCTCGAAAACTCGCCCATTGACTTTTTGACTTTTCTCTTGTGAGGACACGTGGCAGCTTCTGATTTGTCCTCGGCTGATTCGGCTCCTACGCGTACTTCACGTCCATTTGTCCCAAATGTCCCATTTTGATTTTGGACCTTTTGGGACAATTTCGGCCGATTCGGGTATTTCTGGCCCGCCTGTCCCATTTTGATTCGGACTGATTTGACTCTTTTCGGCCAGTTCGGGTATTTCTGGCCCGCGCGTCCCAATTGCTTTTGGGCTCCTTGTACTAATTTCGTGCGATCCGGCCGGTTCGGGCATTTCGCGTCCATTTGTTCCACTCGTCCCGAATGCTACCCTCTTCAGCAGTTAGCCAATTTTTTTTCCTCGGCTGGATCGGCTTTTCGCGCCCGCCGCGTACTTCTGTCCCACTTGTCCCATTTGCTTAGTGGGCCGCCTGGACTCATTTCGGCCGGTTCGGGCGGTTCGTGTATCTTTGTCCCATTCGTCCCACCTTGTGCTGGACCAGGACTTAGCCGATTTTCACAATTTTTACTGGCCCAAACTACTTTTTTTCTGCAACCTTCTCCGCACTTCCTCAAAGCTTGCTCCCTCCTTCTTCGGCCTGGGGAGTTTAGAAAGATTCCTGAAGGGACTCTAGAAACCTGATTTTTCTCTGAATCAGTCATTTTTCTTGGAATTTGGACATCCTGATGCATCTTATCAAATTTACCCTGGGGGGGTGAATTTTGGATAACAATACCTTTTTGGGAAAACTTTGTCACAAACTGAACATATTCATATCATGAATTTTTGAGTGGGGCACACATATAGTCACAAACACTACCACACCTTGATGGAGTTGGAGGATTCCTCTACAATATATGATCATAAATTTTCAAAAATGAACCAAAATAGACTCAGTAAAATCTGTTTTCTCCAAGTCACTTTGAGCTAAGGTTTAACTAGTGTTTTAAAGCAACTTATATTCTTAACAATCGTTCGTAAAAATGTGACAATCAAACCACCTCATTATTTTTGGAAATTTTTCTTATCTCAGTGGAAAAAAATCCCCTAAAACATTCGGGTCACATGCAAAGCACACAATATACAATGAGCATCATAAGGTAAACTTTTAGCACCAAAACACACTCTATAAAACCAAGTTTTTCCAAAATTGATGTATCTTGTAAAATATCCTTCACTCTGACCTAAAAATTTTCATGAAGCATCGTGAAAACATCCTGTAACTTCCCATACTCACCATATAGATCAAATATGCACAGAACTCTCCATCCATAACAATTTACTTGTGTTATCTTGTCTTATTTTCACCTTCTTACTTCACAAGGACCATGAAATATTGTAAAACCTTAGAGTAATAACCATACATGTCATATAACTCACCACCATGCTGCCACCATGCTCCAAAAATATTGATCAACTCCAAAACTCAAGTCACCATACCATACTACATGTTTTAGGACTAGGAACTGCTATGACCCATGACATAACATGAAATGAACTTGATGACTTCTTACAAAATCATTAACACCTGTGACACATCATCCCAACCATGATAGACCTCATACCAACCTTCAAATAATTTTGGAGGACTCAAACTATGACTATGTAAGATAACCCATGCTCCAGGACCTCATAGGAATTCACCAAACATGACACTACCAATCAACCTTCATGTTTTACCTTTGAGTAATAGCTCATGGAGGATGATATGACACCATGAAACCATTTTCCATAAATGTACTTGACATCAATGATAGCACTTACACATAATGGCCAATAATGTATATGTCCTTGAATTCACACACTGATTCACATAGCTCAGATCTTCCTGTTAGGCCTTTGGTTGCACTTGTTTCACATATCTCTAGTCTTCCTCAAATTTGGGCTATCCCTTCACCCACACCTATTATCCCTATTGATCCTTTAGTTCCACATGTCAGTCTGAATTTCCTCATAAATCTCTTAGGAATTCTTGTTCTTCTAGTTCAACATATAAATATCATATAAAACATCTTGGCCATTTCGCGGCTATACATTTTTATTCTCCTAGGCCCTCTTTGGCACATATTATTACCATTGTTCCATTCACACTTGTGTCACATTCTTTGGTACATATGAGGCCTGGGCCTCCATCATCTACATTAGTTGATTCAACTCCTCTAAAGGTTCTCATTTGGAAGCTTTCATGTTATTCATTTCTTCTATACATAACTACACGCTACAAAATTCCAAAAGCATCGGTATAATCACAAAATGCAAAAACATCCACATATTTTCAAAAACACAAAACTCAAGACCTATTTATATAATATTCATTGTTTACACTTTACATTATATATGTTTTTTATCCTTATATTTTGATAGATAGAAGTATTTATTCTTTACACACATATTTCAATGGGGAATATTGAGCTTTATACAAGACATACATATTGATACATGCTTATGGGATCTATCATTATTTCTTACATAATTTCTTTGGGGAAACTCTCCACACAAACTAGGTGATTTTATTTTAGTATAGTACCTTTTCAATTCCTCATTATGCCTAATAAGATACATAGTGTATTTGTTATCTTTTGAACTAATAGGACTAACACATGTGTCTTATGTGTTGCTGACAAATTTTGGTTTAATATGCTCTTCTATATCACTTGTTATATAATTTCATCATATTATGATACTCAATTTTTCTTTACATGCTTTCTAGTTGTGTTTGCAGTTCCTTTTTTGTTACTCTGATTGTGGCCTAAGGTCCTTGTTTATCTTATGGCACCGTGGGTGTCCCACATTTAAAGGTGCTAAGCCTGTTGTGTGACACAATTTACATTATTATATTTTCACTTTAAAATGTATTGCTATTATTGATTACTACCAATTCTCTTGTTGACATTGTTGATATTGTTCTTCTTATTGTTATTGTTTCTCATGATTTCTTTCCATGGTCTCCACCATGTGTATCCTCTTTGAAGATATATGCTCTTCTTAGTGGCCACCATATTATCCCTTCATGTGTTTTCTACGCATATTATGAGGCTGATCAGACATGGTTACACATTGTATGGTGGGACAATAATGTGTCTCAAAGGATTTTGCACTACTAAGTATTTTTTTCTATAAGGGTATGAGGAAACAAAGAAGATACACATATGGATTGACACATAATTGATTGATTTAAAACAAGATACGATGAGTGCTAAGGTCACATATCCATACGGTAATAATCCCTAAACTAGGTCAAGCTAGGGTTTCTAAGGCCCACAATAAAGATAGAGCTAAAGTAACCTTATAAGATATTCATTAATGGGGGAGAGGTATAGATCGATGGAAAGATAAAACAAGCATGCACAATCTACACTACTACAATATAACTGAAATGTAACTAAAATAAAGAAAAGGAAAGATAAGGAGATGAACATATAAGAGCATTATGCTAACTAACACTGACGTACATACAATACTAAACTAACATAGAGTAATGGGTGATTAAAAAAAAATCTGATTATTTCATATGAATCTAAATGTATAGCTATGATATAAATGATATGCAGTAAAATATGGATGCGAAACAATTTATTTGATTTTATTAATAAAAGGAAATGAGAGGGATAAGGTACTAACCTTGATCCTGCTTACTTTGCAGTGACTTGGGACTGAGCAGTATGATGAAATAGGAACACAGATTGCCGCAAATAGGTACAAAAAAATGTAGAAAATGCTCAGAATAACCATACAAGGGCACTTGGGTAGGGTTAGGGAGACCTGGGCAGGGATAGGGGTGCTTGCGGGTGCCTAAGTCCTCTTTATGGGCACCTGAGTTTGCAGAAAAGCTGAGGATCTGGTTCCAGTAGTGTCGCTAAGGTTTTTCACATCTTTAACTTTTGTTGCTACAAGATCACACAATAATTGTTGGATCCGTCGTAAACTTGCAATGAAGAAAGCACCTGCAAAACCCTCAAATAGACATCAAACCCTAAAAAAGAAAGATGCAAAATAAGGGGGTCATACTGTTCGCAACCGCCACAATGGTGGGCTTACAACCAAGCGTTGCACTATATCTCAAACCCAATGTAGTTCTATGTGCTTGTGTGTGCAATAGTGCTCTTAGGTCGCCCTCATGCCAATGACGCCAAGATAACGGGAAATAATTAGATAAAAATGTAGATGTGTGGATGCAAAAGAATGAACTCCCCTTCCTATGTAGTGTATATGTAGAGTAATGGTCCAAATGGAGTCCCTTTCTCTATGTAGATATCTAGCCCTTGATAAGAATAGTCCACCCATATAATGGTATGTATGTTGTGTTTATATATGGATCTCTTGTTCGAATTTCAACACTAATGACCTGACATGCCATCTAGTACCTTGGGAGATGAGAGGACAATAAAAAGATCAACCTCAAATATTAAAAATAAAACCAAATACAAAAAGGACAAGGGTGCCCAGGATGGATAGGAGCACCTGGTGCTACCGTCCAACCCTGGGTGCTAGTGTCCAGAGACCAGTGACGACAGATGAGTAAGAATTGACAAACAGGATCCCTGAGACCTGACCAGAACTGTGTGTATGAGTGACCAATGTGCAAGAAAAACAACAATAAAGACCAACAAGACAAATGGATGGACTATGGAATGGGCCATCAATGAATATTTTTCTTACGCAATATCCATATATAAAGCAACATACTTGTCAATATAATAATAGTAGTAAGTGCATGATTTTGTGTTTACATTTACCCCCACTTTATGTTGGTGAGTGAAATATCGGTAACATAAAGTAGATAGAGATGCATACCTAAGAAGTCTAGAGAAACCCATGTCACTGAAGTACGTAAAGAGTGAAGTATAAGTATGTGCCGAGTGAGAACATATAGCATGGTGAACCATGGATCAACGTGTTGATCCATGCAGCACAACAAGGAACGTGGGGTTGTTATGAGAAGCACTAAGAAAAATAGATGATGTCGATAGTGAATGATTGGAGATTGGGTGATTTTGTCTCTAATGGAGATGTGATGGGGAAGGGAGTGATCAATTACCAACCCAATTGTGCGTGTCTATGTGTGAAAAATTGAGAATCGGGGTGTTCTGCTGCCAGAGGAAGGGTTTAGGGAGAGAAGTCTAGTGTCTCTCCATCTTTAACCACATTCTCAAAAGATCTAGCCATTGCAGACAGACATAGATCAATTTTTGTTGATTTTGGATCCAATTTTTGATCAAACGTGATAACCCATATAGGAGCAATATAGAAAAGGCAATGTCGTCTCATTTCCCCCACTCCAACGATGTTGCTGCAATGTGTGTGTGGTGGCTTTCATGTTAGGTCATCTGGAAGCAATCATGAAATGTAGAATAACTTCCTATATAACTCCCGAGTTAGGTCATTTGGGAGGATAAATGCGTTATGTTCGTGTCGATTAGTTGATATGATTGAAATTTTGTGTTGTTGAAAGTTGAATGTTTGATTGGTTGATTACTCATGGAGATATTTTACGCTTGTTCGATAATGGTGTGTTAGCAATATAGACTATTCTCATAATGGAGTAAGAGGAATTATAGGGTGACTCGGATTTTATGCCCCCTTTTGGCAAAGGGGGAGTGATGATGAGGATGAACACTAAACCGAAAGTAATTGTGTAATGATGTAATGATGAGTATGTGATGGATATTGCAAAAGGTTGTGTATATTGAGTGTGAACAATGATGAATAGGAATAGAATGTGTGTTAAATGTGTACGATACAGTAGTAGGAGAAATTCTGAAGAGAATGCCGCAAACGAGATAAAAATTGGGCTAGGTATGTTCAAGATATGATCAAAACCATGCGATGTACATTAGTTGAGAAAATGAACATGGCGAATGACCATAGTAAAGTGAATAATGGAAAGTTACTATAAATAGTAGCGTATAAAAGTGAATAAGCAACTCATTTGTCTTTTGTGCTAGTGTGATAATGAGCTCTAGGTGTGTAAGGATGTCGTCAGTTAGAGCAGTGCGACTGAGTCGATTCGAGATGGTAGCGACAACCATGACGTCACGTACGACAAAAAAGTTGGTAAGCGTGATTTTATTTGAAAAAATGTATTGATATTAGTCATTTTTTGCTAATTTTTTGCGAAATTTTTGTTTTTGAATTTCTTGGTATTTTTGTCCTAGACAAGAGCGGTGAAGGCGCTAATGGCCTTCGAGTCAGGAGTGCCCAGACATGGGTGCTGGTGTCCTTCTCCTGGGCACCTCAATCCTGCTTCCCGGCACCCGTGTCCAGGGAGTGTGATTTGATGCGAGAGTGATGTAAATGTGAAAGTTGATGTGTGTTGATGTTATATATGAGTATGTTTGTATATGCATGATGCTCTAATGTTGTGTTTTTTGTTGTTTTGTGGTGTGCAAAGGGATATCCATTCGAGAGATTTTGTGGTGGCCGCCACTTGAGTACTTTTCTCGGAGTGGGGTTGTCAGAAAATGAGTGGGATGTTCTAGACTATGTCGAACTGTGACACATAGTAAGGATGGGGGATGTTCCCCATAACATGCTAATGCTTACAACTCTATGCGAGAGGTGGTTTGCAGATACTTACACCTTTTGGTTACTTACAGGGGAGATGAAAGTCACACTAGAGGACGTGTATCGCATACTGGGATTACCTATTGTGGGTGAGAGGGTACATATTATGGCTAGTGGATGATATACGATACAAACATATGAGGGCACGCTAGGAAGTATTTTTTGGGGACTTGAGTTCCTACCAAGGCCCATATTAGGCTAGATGATATTATGAGATTAGTTGTTCCGCGATTGCATAATTTTATTGTCGTGGTGATAACATCTTTGATTGCAGTGGAGGGTGGTGGTGTAGGCATCTTATATAAGATGCATGATATCTGCCACCAGATAGAGGAGGAGAACACTAGGTATGTCTGGGACACGATGTGTATTGGCCCACATGTATATAGATCTATACAAATTTACACAGGAGGAGCATGGGGTTGCATTAGAGCTATGAAATTGTTACATGTATGGGCCTATGAGCATATTGCAATATTGAGGCTAGTTGGTGGGCCACAAGGAGAGTGGGATAGACCAGATATATTTGCAGGTAGGTGGGTTGGTGTACGGGGCAAGGAAGATGGACACAAAATACCTATATAGTTCTATGCTAGATCGCATGGGGTCCAGAGGCCATTATATAGAGGCCATATCGAGACTATGGAGGATGGACAGAGGATGTAGTAGAGCTATGATGTGTGTGCATCATACTATGTGGTTAGAAGATCGATTTCCAGGGTGGTCAAGTTATTTTAGGTTGAGCGGGTTTCATGATAGTTTGGTATGGTCCTAGGACATGCCCCCAGATCCATATGTATGGGTTAGAGCTATTAGGGCACCAAGGAGGTTTGGAGCGAGACCAATACCCACAGTAGGAAACTAGTACCTCCAGGGCCCGATGAGGAAGATGTGGTGATAAAGATGATAGATGCAGATGATGTGGGGTGTATAGAGGCATATTGTGTATGATGGGCCTCAAATCAATGGGTATTTTTGTTCCCAGTTTTGGAGGATGCGGTGGGGTTACCACTAAGGGGAGGAGTAGAGGGGAAAGCACCTGCCCCTAGGTGGCATAATGACAGGTGATAACAGAGCACGATGTATTTGTATAGTTATGTTGTATGATTTGTTATCTTGGTTATGTAATGGCCATTGTTGTCTAATGTGTTATTCTTATGGTTGTAGGGGATGTGTATTGGTCATTGATTGTGGACACATCTATCCACACATTGACGTGGAATGTTCCCACTGACATACTCGTGGGTGGAGGCATGTTAGATCGTGTAGATGATATTGGGTGAGCATGCCCATTTGTTTGAGGTAGTGGCGATAGTAGCAACTAATGTGTACCATGTTACTGAGCGAGAGGGATGAAGTGTGAGGAGACACGATGAGTTAGAGAGGCGGGTGACATCCTCTAGCACAGGATGTATTTTCTCATTTTTGTTGAGTTATAAAGTCACTTCGCAGATAGTCGATAGAGAATACCCTATTGCGTAGACAAATAGAGAGATATAGGGGCCACGATCAATGACGTAGGGTGAGCAGACAAGGATTTTAGTTCTATAGCTCTTGCATTGGAAAATAGTTATAGTAATGATGAGATTTGATGTAGATGGGATTTGTCAACGATAGTGTTTTTTGTAACTATGATTTTGATCGAGAAATATATGGACCATTGACATATGAGGTTATATTTGGTGTTTATTGATTATGTGATGTGATGATTTGGTTTGCATATGTTGATGTATGGTGTGTCAATTATTCTTGTTATATTCGATGTGTGATATTGTGATGATTAGGACTCCTATATTAATATATAGTGTGTTGATGATTGTCATTATATTAGATGTTTCGATGTTCAGAATATGTTATGGTGATTTTATTTTATAATGTATAGTTTTTGATGATGAGTAATGATAGTATAATGATGATGTAGCATAGTATATGTATGTAGTATAATTGGGATATGTGATAGATAAAATAGTGGATTATATGTATGAATAACATTGTGATGAATGGTAAAGTAAAAATTAATAATGTTAAATAGTATGTGAATAAGATGATCGTAATAGTGTAGTAAAGCATGTGTTAGTATGATGAGGATAAGGGGGGAAGAATAGTGACGCCCCCAATGTATGGATGATGAGGTTCATTTATATAAGGCCCCTCAATAGTCGAGAATGAACCATAAAGCAAGAGTGTTTCATCACAAAATGAGTCGATAATGTGTGCTAGATGAATCGAGAAAGCGTGTGAAGAGAGGTTCTTATTATAATAGATCCCTCAACAGTCATGTAAGAACAATAAGAACATGAAGTGCGTCATCAGGGGGTAAGGTGATAGAAATCACCTACCAAAAACCAAACCAACATGAATCGGTGGAAGCATGTGGAATGAAGGCAACATGAGTGTATGAGCGGACTGAATGTCAAGTGGATTGGCACCAATAATGGTAAAAGTGGAAGTAGGAAGTGAAAATGATGAGGGCTGTGGAAGCCAATGTGTAGTAGTAGCATGACACGATGGATGAGATGGTGTAGTAATGGATGGATGAGATGGAGAGTGTGCATGAGTAATGACCTATGGCAGTGGATGGACAATGACCTTAGAAATAGCTAAAGGAGATAACTCAACCGGAGTAATAACATGCCTACAAGGGAGTGGAGATATAGACCACTCACGTGAGCGAGAGACAAAGGAAATGGTGCCCTTATCTTCTAATTGTTGCAAGCGATCATGAAGGGCATAACAACCATTGTCCCTATGGCCATTGATACGGTGATAGTTACAGTAAGGTCTATCATACTGGCGTTGCAAGCGATGTGGTGGATGGTGTTGATTAGAAGGTAAGCAAATTAAATGCTTGTCAAGCAAGGAATGTAACACATCATGAGGTCTAGCGTGATGTGAAAAATGTAATGGTCCTCATGAAATAGGTGTAGAAGTTATGAGGTGTATCTTGACGTGGAGTAGGAGATGGAGGACGGTAATGGAGTAGACTGAACTTGTTTGCGAGGTGGAGGATATGGATACCATGTAGGACGCTCAATAAATGGGAGCGAAGAAGAACCTAGATGATGTAGCAGTAGTAGTAATAGGAGGAGGATCTATAACATGTGTAGCAATGAGATCTTGTTCTAAATCAATGACCCTATAACATAAAAACGTGAATGATTCACATGTGTCATATTGTAATCATTGTTTTAAGGGAGGAATCAAACCACGATAGAAGATAAACTGCTTCTCTAAGTCAATAGGTTGGAATACTAGTTGGTGCATGTAAACATTGAATCATAAAATGTAATCAATGATCTAGGTTTGGTTTTTCCCTGATGTAAGCTAGGTAGATGATCATACGTGACTCTAGGGCCATTATTGACTATGAATCAGACCAAGAAAAACTTCTTCCATCTCACAATAGGTACTAATAGATCCAAAGGGTAGATGTGTGTACCATTGGAGAGCGTCATCTGTGAGACTATGGTGAAAGGATTTAAGTAATAATCAATCATTAGAATATGAAGCCATACCCATACGATAATGCTTGAGATGTAAGTACGGGTTTCTAGTACCATCAAAACATGAAAATGTAAGCATAACAAAATCCTTAGGAAATATTGAGTTGTTAATATTTTTGGGAATAGGATTGTCGTGCAATGAATTATTATCAATGGAAGCGTAATAGGCCTTTTTTTCTAATGTGAGAGATTGGACCTGAGACTATAAGTGACCAAAAACATGCATGAGGGACAAGATATCCTGCGAAGGAATAATAGAGGATGGCAATAAAGTGTTAAGTGGTTGTAATTTTCCATTATGAGTAATCATAGGAATATCAAGAGGAGACATAGGAGATTCGGATGCTAAGGGCACACTAGATATTGGTTATGCCAAAGAAGTAATAGATGGCAAAGGACAAGGAACATCCGTATAAGTAGTTAGGACTAACATCGGAAAAACATCTGTAAGAGATGGAGATGAGACAATAGGTGTATATGAACTAATAGAAGGAGATGAAGTAATAGAAGGAGATGAACTAATAGAAGGAGATGACCCATGCATGTTATTAGATACTATCTTAGCATAAGAAGATGATAGTGGAGCGGGGCATTCACACTCACTAGTATGTAAAGAAGTGGAATCATGACTATCAAGTGTGTCATCAAAATCAAACAAAGATTCAGATATAAGGATATCATTAAGACGTATCATCGACATAGAATCAAGTAGTAGGAGCACTAGCATTTTTAGAAATAAGAGAAGTATGAGATGTAGCTAGAGTATCATCGTGACCAGTATGAGAATCATCAAATACATGTTATTATCATCAAGACCAAACATTAAATTAATAATATCATCATCTGATTTTTCATTAGAAATTTTATAAGGAGGGGTACAACTAACTTATATAATATGGTGCGAAATGAGTGAAGCTAACTAGATCTAAAATGATGCTGAATAGTATAATCATAAAAACTAGTATGGCACATTACACTTGTTATTTAAAGGTTGTTGTTGAGTATCATCCGGAAGAGTAACATCATGATATAGGGTAGTGAGTTCATTGATGATGGTTGCCTCATCATAAATGGGATTGATACTCACGTGAGGCATGACTAGTTGAGAAGGAGAAGATCTATCCTTAGCCATTAGGGTTGTAGTGGATCCTAGGGAAAATAGTTCTAAGCTATGGGTTCACCAAAATGATTCAATAAAATTTGATTTATTTTATATGAATTTAAATGTATAGCTATGATATAAATGATGCATAGTAAAATATGAATGTTACAAAATTTATTTCATTTTATTAATGAAAGGAAATGAGAGGGATAGGATAGTAAACTTGATCTTTGTTACCTCGTAGTAATATAGGAATGAGTAGTATAATGAATACAGGAACACAAACTATCACTAAAAGGTACATAAATATGTAGAAATGATCAAAATAAATAGACAAGGGTTCCTGAGGAGGGATAGGGGTGCCTTTGGCCACCCAAATCCTCTTTGCGGGTGCTTGATTTTTTTTAAAATCTTGGGATCTAGTTCTAGTAGTGTTGCTAGGGTTTTGCACATATTTGCATTTTGTCTCTACAATATTGCAAAATAATCATTGAATTTTTCATAAACCTACAATGAAGAAAGAACTTGTGAAACCATCCAATAGACATCAAATCCTAAAAAATAAAGATGTAAAATGAGTGGTTAGACTATCCTCAGCTGCCACAATGGTGGACTTACAACTGAGCACTAAACTACATCTCATACCGAATGTAGTTTTGTTTTCTTGTGTGTGTAATAGTTCTCCTAGGTCTCTCCCTCATGCCAAAAATTCCAAGATAACAACAAATATGTAGATAAAAATACAAATGTGTGGATGCAATAGAATGAAATACCCTTCCTATTTAGTGTGTATGCAGAATAACGGCTCAAATGTAGTGCCTTTCTCTATGTAGATTTCTAGCCCTTACTATGAATATTCTACCCATATAATGGTATGTATGTTGTGTTTATCTAGGGATGTCTTGTTCAAATTTCAACTCTAATGGCCTAACATGCCAATTAGTAGCTCAGGAGATGAGAGGGAAAACCGAAAAGAATGACATCAAATGTCAAAAAGAAGATCAAACGTAAATATGATAGGGTTGCCTAGGATGGAAAATAGTTCTTGGCACTATTATCTATCCCTGGGAGCTAGTGTCTAGAGGTAAGTGACAACAACTGAGTGATAACTAATAGACAAGGATCCCTGAGACTTGACTAGAATTGTGTGTATGAGTGACCAACATGTAAGACAAATAATACAAACAAATGGAAAATGGAATGAGTCATAAGTGAATATTTTTCTCACACGAGATCCATTTATAAAAAAACATACTTAATGGTATAATAATAGTAGTAAGTGTGTGATTGTGTGTCTATAATGGGGAAGGGAGATGAAATAATATATCCCAAATGACCAAGATGGTTAGATCACTTACCTACGGGGTGGTCCATGATGCATCTATCTCTCTAGATAAGTAGTACACTGAGAGAGAATCACTATTGGTTGATAAGGGGAATACCATTCCTATCCTAGACTCAATATAGATGACCAAATACTACAAGAGAATACAAAAACCAAGAAGAATACCCAATCCAAGTCAAATTCAAGATGAACTGAGAGAAAATAAAGTATCTGTGAAGATGGCGCAAAAGAGAAAAAAATATGACTAGTTCTTGTGATCTTTCTATCCTTTATGAATGTATGGGTCTGTTGTGTATATATACCTAATGCCATCACTCATGGGTGATGGCATTGGCCAAGGGAAACCTAAAACTGAAACCATCACCCACAAGAAATGGCATTAGCTAAGGAGATCTAAATTTTAAAAATTGTGCAATGTATTGGGGATTAAGAAAGAATAAGTGAAAAATATTCCAATGATGAAGTCACATGCAAGCAACTGTCAGGAAAACTTGTGTGTGTGGAAAATAAGAAACAGATGATAACTAAAGTTAGGACCACATAGTGATATGTCTCTTTGTGTAATGTCATTAACCCATAATGACCATGTGAATAGTCACACCCCACTCCTCTGCAAGCCCCTTAAGGAAACCACTAAAGAAATAAATGCATCAATGACCCTTATCTACATAAGAAATTGTTACTAATAGGTATGAAATATTGGGATGGAAATTTAGGTGTATACATATGCAAAATTTGTTGATCATCACATGTCGTAATAGCAAAATATGAGGTGGTTAACAGACTAAAACAATCTATAACACCGAAATCAAAAGTAATACTGAAAGTACGAATATAAGAAAATGCTTAAAGTAATAAAGGACCAGCTAAAAATAAGTATACCCACCAATGAATACCTAATGGTGTCACCTTGTCCTTCCATGTCTGAGCATAATCAATGTTTTAAAAACCATGAAGAATCAAAAGTAAAAAGAAACACAAGTATTATCAATGAAATAAGACATAAATCACCTAGCTAGGGGTCCTATGAGAACATATGTCATGTCATCGTGTCAAGATATTCATAAGGTGATATGGTGTCAAAAAAAGGTGAAAATCATAATTCATTGGACTTATATGTGTAATATGTATAGTAAACAAATGCTTCGAGGTTATGTTCATAATGCAAAAAATGATGCATTTTTTGGAGTTCAAGAGAAAAAATGGCAGTCATTGGAAGTTTTAGGGTTATCACAACCAATTTTAGAATAAAAAATGTTAGTTTATAATAGAAATTTGGTTTTTTATGATGTATCCTCTACTTCCAGATACCTCAGTGTGCACCGCTGCTTCAAGTGATTCGTTCGGGTCCGTATATGTCTTATATGAAAGTGCCCTCCTAAACGGTGTGATCAAGCCCCCAACAAACCATTATGCATGCTGACTTGCATCTGTATATCATATGAAAGATTAGACAAAAGTGTTTTGAAATGGACATCATATTCTTGAGATGCTCTTAGTAGTGCCTTGCTTAATATCCTAGAGCACACTTATGCTCTTCTTCTCAAACTCAGGGATATAAATTTCCTTAAGGAAAGCATCCCGTAGTGCTACATAATCTACACAAGTCTGATCAGGGTCAAATTTCCTATACCAACTGTGAGTGTGTCCCTATAACGTAGTTGTAAACTAAATTTCCTTATGCTCAGAAGTAGTAATCCATTTTGCATGCCATAGTATCTCACACATGTGTACATGCTCCAGACAACATCTTCTATTCCCCTATACTCTAGAAGACGAAGTGACATATCCATGTAAATATTTTGGGGTTGGTAAGGACCATGCCCACCTAATCCAGAACCTCTTGCATTGCCTCTTCCTCCAGACCCACCAGATCCACAAGAACTACAACTACCTATGCCCCCTGATCCTTCACCTATAGCCACAAGTGGACCAGTGGATGTACTGCCCTGTGTCCCAACACTGGTACTAAACTAAACTCCTACAGTATGGCGAGGTGGTACTACTCCCAGAAGTGAGTCCAAACTTCTACGTCACTTGAGTTTTGTGCCAACAATTCACCTAAAAAGGTACCTCTAAATAACAAAGAAGATGTTTTTCCCAACAATAAATGTAATTTCTATTTGACTTACTCATGTTCTTCTACTCCCTAAACTAGCTTGTTGACTACTAGTTGTACTAGATACTAGAAAACCAACCAAAAGGGCTAGGTTTCTTGGTAGATTCAGTTGTGTGCACTGTGGCTCATGTCATCTCTACTGTCACACTCCCATATGAGGACTAAGGAGGGTTCCTTGTCATGTTTTCCCAAATGGGGGATTTCTAGGTGCTCTAGCACCATGCCCTTTGCATGAGCTCCAAATCCTTCATGAGCCATCTCCTCAATGTCATCCATTCTGAAACATTGTGTTTCTTATCTAACTCCTTCTTGTGTGCCTCATTGTACTTAAGCCACCTTTCTTCTCTTTTCATCTCTTCTGCTAGGTATGTCATCCTTCACCAAACCTTATCCTTCCCCCGTGTGTGGTATGTTTTAGCTAGCCATCATCTTTTTCTTTAGAGTTCAGGGTTACCATCAAGATTTTTATCACCAGTGGAATGCCTTGAAAATAGGTTCCCCTAGGATGATGTAAAAACTATGGAACTCAACTACCTCTAGGAAAGAGTAAGTAGAAATTGAGTACTTCAAAATATAGCTATTCAAAATACCACGACAACCAAGAGTCCATAATGCATGTCCAAACCAAATCAAAATCATAGAGGGCCTGAAATTATTCATGTATCCAGAAAAGTGTGTGATACCTCCAATTCATTTTAGACACATAAGCAACTATCCACTCGTACAACTCTGTCAAAAAGATAGCAAAGAAAATCTCATATAAACAATCATAAAAGTTCTGCTCCACCCATGTGCATGCGTCAAACTCAAATCCAGTGTTGAACCTCTGAGCATATTCTTCCTCCAGATATATTATCCACTCCTCAACACTTGATAGGGTCAAACTGGTACATCTTCATCACGAAACATCCTGAAAAATAGCTACAAAATAGGTCCCAGAAATGGAACTAATGATGCATCCTAAAATCTACTTTGAAAAACCTATATGCGCTGACACATCATTAAGCCTGAGATGAGCACTCACCCGAAGCATGCAAAGGTACCAAGCCCCTCTTTATATTTACTTGTGCATGATGTTAGTGTGATGATGATAATACATATGAAGATCCATAACTAATCATAAACATTTCACAGTGCATAAACTAGATCTAGATCTTAGGGAATCATGAACTGAAATAATAAATATAATAAGGCTAACCATACAAGAACCAGATTTAGTTATGTCTAACAACATTATCCATCCAATATACTCCATTGCATTAAACATTGTAAAACAACAAAATATTATTACACTATAAAGTATCTCCATGAGTTATGTGTGTATTGAGTTCAACAATATAACTCTACAATAAATCAATCTCTCTTAGAGTACATAGTTCAATACTCATATATTATAGAGGTGGGGACTTTCCCTTCACCACCCATGCACTTATCAAAATAGCTCGCATGTTGATAATAGTCCATGCACCTTTACAATAGTATGAAAACATGCAAGTGTTCTAATAATAGATGGCCTATAGTTAAACTCTAAGAAGAAATCCTATTATTAGCCTAAACTATGCATGGTACTTATCAACCGTTATTGTTCCCAAAATACCATTGTGTGTAGCAAAATTCTTTATCTCTATGTGTGTTCCACATGTTATCTCCAAAAATATCCCCTATCCATAAAAATGGCTAAGTCTGAGCCAAAGTTCTCTTGCGCGTTTCCTTCCCTATCTTCCCACACCTTCAAATGTGCCTTGTTCCTGCGTGCACATCCTTTGTGTGTCTTCTCTTTAGAGAAACATTCTATCTACTCAACATGTTATTTTCTTATCATTATTTTGGATTTGAGAGAACTAAGATCTGGTTTCCAAATTTGGGTGTATTTTTTAGCGACATAGCATGAGTATGAGGTGACGACAAGGGATGACAAGGCGGTGCATGTGGTGGGGTGTGGCCATGGTGAAGTCATTTGCATTTGTTGTTTTTTAGGTAGATTAGATTTCATTTTGTTATTTTGCATTTTCATAGTAATTAGTGCATAATTTTTATCCAACCTTACATCACAAGTTAGGTTAGAACAAAATACAAGTGGGTTTGGGAGGGATTTTTATTTCATTTTGTTGTTTAGTCATTTTTTAGATTTATGGGTTAAAAATTCGTGGTTGCATTTTGGCCAGATGTCATTTCCCCCTAAAGTAAGAGGGTTGATGACATTAGGATATGGATTAAATTTTGATAGGTGTTCGATGACATAAAGTTAGGGGGGCTGATTGCATAGGTTATACTATATGTGAGTCTTTGATTTTTTATTTTTTTTTCATATCTAATTGGTGTTTTGAGATTTTGATCCTTATTTTATGTCATTTTGTGCATGCATGGAGCTCATATGATCCACATATAAAGGAGTGTTGATGTAGCATAGATTAGTTGGTTGATTTTCAAATTATCTTAAATATAGGTGACCTAATTATAGGGTTAGGGATTAGGGAGCATCGTGTAGATTCCCAAGATACCTTTAGATATGGACCTTATCAAGATGTTTTTAGTTGTATAGGAGATGAATTCCTAGATATTTCGATGGAGGATGGGACATAAGACCATAGAGATAGCCACAAATTTATAGGATGTTCATGGTATTTTGGGGTTACCCATTGGAGGTACTCATATGTATCATGATTTTACACGTGATGTTGTAAAGTGGAGAAATTTAGCCCTATGGGATATTGGGAGTGAGACATATGATTAGGGTATGTTGTGTGTCCGAATCAGTGCAATGTATGCCGCATGGATTCTAGTTTTTTCAAAAGGTGGTTATGGGGATTGTTGTGGCATAGATAGTGTGCCACAAAGCATCTATAACTATTTCATTATTTTTTATAGTAGTATGCATAGACATTGTGGATCATGGTGTGTATTTTAATTAGGGCACCACCATATGGTTACAATTAGTGCATGATATCTATAGGGTTAGACACCAGATGACAGAGGGTCATGCGACCATTTATTTTATTTATGAACAAGATTTATAAGAGGTATTCCCTGTTTCGATTCACAGGGACACCATTGGTAGTAGCAGTGGATGCCCCAAGAATACTCTAGTGGGAACAAGGTCAAGTGAGTGAGAGAAATTTGAGCATTCTAGATATTAGCACATGTGGTTCTAGATGATGTTATGTGGCATCCCTATGCAGGGAATGTTGATTAGCGGCCCAATTGGCTAAGAGTAGAGTACTTAGAGACCATTACTGAGTTGACATGAGAATTAATTATATTGGGTGGAGACCCACTCAGTGAGTAGGGTCTTGAGGCATTTTGGATGACTAGCACCCATGGTGATACTACTGTTACCACCCTATTAACATCAACATGTTATAGAGGTCATAATAGGAGAGGTGAGGTTGTCATCACTATGGCCCCATAGGGTACAAGTGACAGGTAGACATGTTCAAAGGTAGTGCAGGCATGGTGGGGATGCTCAGAGCCCGACCATAGGTTATATAAAATAGTGGTTTAGAGGAGGGATCTGACACAGGATCCATGAATATGGGTCCACATGGTGGAGGTATAAGTGGAGCTATCAATATCACTATTGAATTAGTAAAAAGACAACCAACAACATAGTAGATGGAGTGTCAGATGCTCCAGGAAGGAGGAGGTTATCTAACACCTATTAGGGTCCAAATGGCCACGTACCTGAGATAGAGGTCCATACCATAATACAGGGGAGGCATGGTAGTAATTCCTTGAGACATGTGGAAACAATATATAGGATCTAGACCTTGTCATGATAATGAGGGGGAGGAGGTACTAGGTGGCCAAGGAGAGAGTGAGACCGTCATGGAGATGCCCAAGAAGCCATGTATGTTATAATGTTATTTATATGGTACTTGAGAAATAGTTGTTTTATGATACTTGTATTGTAAGTGGCATATGTTGTTTGTACTTGGTTTTGTAGAGTGGATGGTAGAGGCGTGTCACTCCTTGATAGAGAGTGCCCACTATGAGATCTTCGATCCTATGGTGGATGTTCAGGATACTACAATGATGGAATATCCAGTGGTACCATCGGCAGGAGACTTAAATGGTTCCTTCCATCTGGTTTGAGAGGAATACAAGACACTACAGATGTATAGGGATGCACATATAATAGTGATTATAGTAAGAACATAAATGATGCAACAAAGCTTATTGCATGTGCAAGAAGCCTTGGTATAGGAGTATGTGACACTCTTTTCATATTCCCAAAGTTTGGCCAAGAGGATTATTACACCAAAGGAACAACTCGACAAGAACATAGGGAGAGGCCTCCAGAGCCTGATCTATGGACAAGTCTCTAGCTTGTACAGCCCAAGATACCATCACGACCCCATTGGCCCAAATCATCCAGAGACCCCCCACAAGGAGGTGAGGATGTATGAGCTTTACTATAGATGGGCCATAGTATTTGAGGCATTTTGTATCATTTTTTCAATGTATAAAACTGATTCGAGATATATATACATATGTTGATTATGGTAATTTGGTTCATAAGATGTTTATATGTTACTTTTTTCTTATCACCTTTCCTATTTTCCGCATGCATGCATTTGAATAATGATAATATCATTAGATAGGTGAAATTGGTGAGAAGGTAATTAGTAGGATGGACCAACACATGTGATGTGAAGAAGCCAAGGGATGGAAAATGGCCGATACATCCAATGATAGGATGTCAAGGCATTGTCGGGTGAATAAATTCAAGCAAGGTGCTATAAGCCTGAGTAGGGATGCACATAATACCGCGATGATCTAAGGGGAAATACTAGAGAGAATCAAAGCCAAAATAGGTGAAATCAATAGCATGAAACTCCAATGATAGGAGGATCCATGGTGTATGGGATAATAGATCCAAGAAGGGAATTTGGCCCAGGCAAGGATATAGTAAGATATAAGGAGATACATGAAAACCCCATTAGGGGATGAGAGCAAAAATGAAGGTGAGATATAAGAAGGTGTGTGAAAACACGAGCTGAGACCGAGATCCCAAGTGAAGGCAAGATCTCAAGACAAAGGAAGAAATAATATGTAGGTAAGGTATTATAGATAGCTATCCACAACAGGAAAAATATCATAAGGTGTCAATGATGATGTCTTCGACTTAGTGCAAGATGTGACTTATAGCTCAAGTCCTAAGGTATTATATGGCATGATTTGTAATAGTGATTTTCTGATGAAATTTAGATCTTATGGAAAATAGGGTGTCATCGATCTAATCCTCCATTCTAGTGAAAATTCCACGTTGAATATCATTCATAGAGAGACAAGGATCAAGGTGAGGTGGTGGTCTGTAAGTAGGTTTTGGTCTAGCTGGTTGAGGGGAAGGTGTTTAGTTATTATAGGAATCATCCCCATGCTTCTGATTGTCAGGAAGAGGTTTCAAGATCCTAAAACTTGTTATACATAACACAACAGTCATTTTTGGTATGCACTCAATATTAGGGATGATAACAAAAGAAGGGATATGAAGTGGAAGGTAGTGTAGCCTATCTAGTTTGGTTGTGTTTTAACTCATTTTTGAGCTTCTTCATGTGTTGGTGATAATAGCTATTGTCTGAGACATCATTTCCCATGGCCTCCTGCCATGTACAATATGGATTGGTGGTAGGGGACTGAGGTGTCATAAGGGAAATAGGTAGGGAGGGAAGTCTCTCAAGTTGCGGAGGGATAGTGATAATATGTGGGGAAGGCACCAATGTGATGGGTAAATATTGTACTGATGGATCCATTTTTGGTGCAGTAATTGAAGCACATTAGATGGGGGCATCACCCATGAGGTCATTAGCTTCATATTCAAAATCAATGACCTGATCATCTACATTTATAATGGAAAATGAGTCAGATAGATTGTTGGTAGTGTGTGGAGGTGTGGTCGGTGGAACAGTCTAGGGCTTGAGGAACTAGTTGGCTAGAAGAAGTATCAACCATACTTGATAATTATTCTTATATGAGGATAATATTTATGTCACGAGTGTGTTATATGTGAAGGATTCTCCTGGTAACGCAAGACTTACTTATCATGAATCTAGACATAACTAGGTAGATGGGGATCCTCTAAAGTGTAACTATTATCGTAATCTGATATGGAGGTATCCACCACACAAGAGTTGACTATAGTCTCCAATCAGACCACATACTTTAATTGAGGCCATCGTGCACGTGACATGATAGCATGAACTCAGGGCTCCTTGTGAAAATGGGGGCACAAGGAAGGAGGTAACAGAGATACGATAAGCTCAGGAAGGTCGAACATATTAATTGTAATCGAGATCTCTCCGAGATCATCATCATTTGACTCCAAGAGATTGGGAGGCATACATGTAACTAATTTGGGATGATAAGAATTTATGTTGAGAGAATCTATAGGGTAGTTCATGCATTGATATACCACAAAGGGGATGGGGGATACCTCATCCAGTGTTGGGAGTTTGTATGTTCCCTTATGTTGGATTTTGTCATAGTTCCAAGGATCAAGATCCCCTTAAATCTTATAAATAGCTCATTGGTGAGAAAATTTCACACATTGGTAAGCATAAAAAGTGACTATGTGCATGTGATGAGTCCAAGGTCACCCTAGTAGAATATTATAATATAGGAGAAAATTGAAGACCATGAATTAAACTCAAAAAATTATAATTAGGCACCATGTGTGTTAAAACCTTCATCGATGAGAGTGTGTTTGACCAAGGTGTGTCTAATTTCTGAGTTAAGATGAAAAGAGGTGGATCATCTATACAAAGCAAGAGATCATCAGGGATCATGGAGGCTATATGGAATTAAATGTAAGAGTGATCATCTGTGGCCAAGTCATTATGGACAGAGATATCCTCACACTGATGAAAAATGTTTTCTTTTGAGCCATGCAATGTGGTACTCTTACCCAAAGCTAGAGGAAAGGGGATATTTATATTAAATAATATTTTCATGAGACACTCATGCAGTGGTGAGGTGATGTATACATGAGTTCTAGAAAAGGAACATGGCTAGGAAGCCAGGAAATTTATTCAAGAGGATCCCACTCATAATGATGAGTTGTCAGTAGGATGAAAGTGATGGGAGTCCTAAGAAATTGAGATAGAATAATCAGGTGTAATTAGTGAGGCTTCATAAATAGTTTTCTCTTAGTTTTTACGTTAGCAACCCTATAAGTTTCATTTTGACATGGGATGATGTTTTCTGTAGGAATAATGTTAGACACCATTGGCCCTATAGAAGATTCTCCATATGGTTTGATAGTGATTATAGTAAGGGAAGATGTCCCCAGACACCATCGGCCCTATAGGATGTTTTCCACAGGGGCTAATGGCATCTATAACAAGGATAGTTAAGCTTGGAGAAGCTTGATTTTGAGATACATAAGGATATATAACTATGTGAGTTCGAGGCTAGAATGAGGTAGGATATTTGGGTTTCTATATAATCTATGACATACCTAAGATCATTCATAACCACCATATTTTTAGGAAGATACTTTGTTTCAACTACATTGGTCATAGCCCTCACCCTCTTTTCCATGTCAAATATCCAAAAACCTAAAAAAATCCAATATCCAATACCTCAAAAATTATCTAAAAAAATCGAAAAAAAATAATAAAAATCCAAAAAACATTCAAATAATCACAAAATCCTAAATTGCAAACATATCAAAAATTTCAACAAATCAATGCAACTCAACTAAATCAAACTTTTAAATCCTACCCTAGTGATCATTCCAATCATCTTACAAATATCACACTAAATCATCTTCCCATTACATGCCAATATCCTTGTTTGGGGAAAGTAAAATCAATCATCTCCCTCACGTGTATCCTCTCTTGGGGGAACCTCAGCTTTTGTTCCCTCCCATGCATTTCAATGTCCTTTCTTTGGGTCAATGAACCTTCTTATTCTCATATCAATCTTCAATGCATATCCAATAAGAGTTTTATGAAGAGTTATTTAACTCCACTCTTTAGTGTGATCCTAATCCCCTTTCATTTCAGCATCCTTACTTGGGGGAATTTTAATATGCTTACTTATCATTGTGGCATGCATTAGGGGCATAATGATTTATCTTCCTTTCAAGTTTCGTTGCATTGTTACTATTATTTCAGGACCAATTCCACATATTTAGTTATCATCTTGGATTCTTCATCGTCATGTTTCGTACTTCTACAATGTATATTGGGTTTGTTTTACTTTTTATATTTTATTTTATTTTTGTGTATTTTTTTATGCACATAATGGGCTACACATAATGATTCCTTAATAATCATGGTGACAACTCTATTGTGCAATAGAAAAATAAGGTTTCTCTAAATTTTTTCTATCTAAATGAAAGCTCATGTTATAAGAACAATCACTCTCTTCCTCCTTCTATTCCTTTCCTTCTTCTTATCAAACGATTGTCCACCACTTTGTTGAATCACCCATACACTTGAGGGGGATTTCTCTTAGCATCCATACTCACCGCGGAATACAAATGCTATAACGGGCCATATCAAAAAAGTCTACCATGTTTCCCTTTCATTCGTTTGTTGATTTACATGTGTCTATTATCTTTTAAATTTTTTTACTTCGTAATAACACTTTAAAGAGGGGCAAATGTAGACACCCTAAAAATACTTACCTATTTCTAGCCATTCCTAGATATCCACATCCTTTTCCTAATATGCTGATCCAAATTCCTTAAGAATTAATTAAATTAATTCTATCATGCTTTAAGTATTCACCCACATCCTTTTAGAATTACTTTAGTTAATTCTAATCATGCTTAAACTAAACTGCTATGTCCTTTGGCTAATTTAATTTAAATATTTATTTAAATAAATATTTAATTACCCACTCACATCCCTTAGTTAATTTGATTATTTATTTAAATAGAAATAAATCTATTTATCTACTCACACTCCAATTCAACTATCCTAATCACTCAAGTTAAACTATCTAGCTCCACTCCACTTTTAGAATCCTACAAAGGTCGAAGCAACAATAATGCATGTACAACCACCTTCTCAAATGAAAACTTATTGCCAACTGAAAACTCATTACCCCTCAATGTATATTCAATCCATTCAAAATTCCATAACCAAATCCAATGGCTATTTAGGGAAAATGCATTCATGGTCTCACTAATAACCTTAATCCACTCAATAGCCTCTCCTTCCATTATGAATAACATGCTATATACTTCAAAAAAATCCTCTTGAAATCATCTTGAAACTCTTACAATCCTTAGAAGCTTTTAAAGAAATTGCAGAAAAACTCTACTCCTTTTCCATTTAAACTCTCATAACAAATTTTTTTCCATGTGATTCACCAAATTTCTCGTAACATTATCTTCTTTATTTAGAGACATAAATTAGAGCATCCACAAAAAAAACTATTTTGAGATTATACAAGTGTAACACTTAAATTAATATCATCTGAAGTTTCAAGAAGAGTTTTGATAAAGGTTTACACCATTTATTATTGTTTGTATTATTAAATAAATTCAAGAGAATTCACAAGTACAACACTTCAACAATCTCATCTCAAGGTTTTTAGATGGATGTAAGGAATTTTTTTCATTGCTTATTGTTTTGGTAACATCCTCATTTAAGACTTCAGTAAACAGGGGCATTTTTTTATAACATAATGTTCACTGTTCTAAATTAACATAATTTAGAACAAACATTCCATTGTTAATCCATCACATAACAATAAACCATATGTAGTTTTAATGACTCGGTATAAAACCAATCTCTCATTTCATGACTTGGTGTTAAACCGATCTCTCATGTTTCATCATACTGATGTGTATACTAAGTATAATTTTGGTTTGCTTACCCAATAAGGGTCAATCAAGTGTTAATGCCTAAATATCCTATTTGGGTATCTATTACTGAAAATCTTATCATATCACACTTTTTTAATCCAGGTGAAACGAAAATCTAACCAAATGTTTGTGATACTTTGGAAAAATTTTAAATACATTTATGCCATGATTTTATTCCTAGACGATAGACTCATCGAAAGTAATATGTATTTCACCCCACTCAAAATTGTCAATCGCTTCCAAGTCCATGTTAGACACTAAAAAGTTACAGCTCACATGGACTAGTGTTGATGGTGTACTTATGATGACTAAGGGTAATTATTACATCGATTTGAATATGCTTAATCACCTTTAGTTAGCATAGGCTAACATCGGCCATAGGTCATATGCGTGTCATTGTTTAGTTTAGAACAATGACCTAAAATCCCATTTTATGACAGTTGCGTTTAGAGGAGTTGAGTGGAATATCGCAACATAGTGGCTACTCCATAGTATCCACCTAATGACCTTCATCATTAAGTGGGTATTGTGCAAAACCAATATGTTGTGACAACCCACTAAGTTCCACTAAGCAAGACTGCATAACTTAATAAGTTCATTAATTCATTAATTCTGAACTTGTTAATTTTCACTGAAGTTATCTTAATCGTTAGGTGTCGTACCTAAGGATCGTCTAGGTTTGATACGATTAATCCTCAAAGGAAGAATTTTAACGTGCATCCTCATGAATTAAAGGTATGTATATGAAATATGCATATTGACTCAATGAGTTATTTATCATTATCCATTAATCCATTAAATGTCATTAATCAAAATTATTATAACAAGTTTAGGACAGCATTATGACTTCGTCATATTAATAGTTTCCAATAGGATTAATTCAGATTTTTATAATTTAAGTGTTAAGTTTGAGTAGCTTCCTACTAACCACTTAATTTTTTCATGTCAATTAATCAAATCAACATACCTATACACTTTTATTTTAACACACTCATATGATGTTTCATTACATATTAACTTATAGTTTAAGGACAACAACCTTAATGTTAGGATCTATTAATTAAGCTACTCCAACTTTATAATTAGGTTTATCTTTTCCCTTTTTAGGTACTTATTGTATCACTCCATTGTTTGTATTAATTAAATATAGAAACCATTTTGATTATCATAATATCATTTACATAAGGGCATAACCTTACTTTTTAACATTCCAAGTTATAGTTTATCATATCATCTCTATTAAATCATAATAGTTCATTCATGGCTTCTTGGGCTAAGGGACCTTATGTATGGTCCTTCACTTAAATAGAAATCAATATAACTATCATTCATTAAATCCTTAACATGTTTAACTCGTGAAAATCATAAAGGTAATACAAATCATTCATCATGAAGGGATCTCATTAACTCAAGAATTCAAACAATAACCGTTTTACAGAGATTAGTAAAAACAAGGTTCCATCTTTATTTCATTCGACTAAAATGCCAAATTATAATTCAGTCTTCAAAAATCAACAAATTTTCAAATGATTACATCAATAAGGCTCTAGGCCTTCCTTGTTTCCTAAGAGAGTCACTTCATGAAACTTTTACAAAAATTAGTTAATTAGATCAGTTGACTTTAATCAATAAAAATAAATGCAAATTCTTATAATCATTTCTTCTTTCATATTTGACGAAATCCATCTACAAGATTGTTAGCATGTGTCATTTCACATGAACTGATCATGATAAGGACTAAATCTTCAGAACAACATGATCTAACTTAATAATTTCATAAAAAGAAAATTTCTTTTAAATGAAATCATATTAAGAGTTTAAGAAGGTGAACAATTCTTTCTTAGCATTCTAATAATAATCAAGATAAATTAAACCATAAAAGAATTCCATTTAAGTCATACACTTTATCAAAATTATTCTGTCACTAATAATTTCATTGAATTAAGGTACAAACATGTACATTTAATACAATTCAATCATAAAATGAAAATACAAGTGTAATATGATTTCAGTCATATAACCCCATAATTATATTATTGTAATCATTTACCATGTCCAATCAATTCAATATCTTACTTATCTAAGTAATTCCTTACAGTCAACAAAATTAATCATATAGTGTCCTTTTCATTCTAAGAAGAATAATATCTAAAGATTTGGAGTCATATATTCCCTTAATGATATGACTGTAAACCTTTATATCCACAATCTTGATTTTATACAACGTTATTTAAGAGCCTTTTCTTATCAACACAATCTATAAAAACACGTAGACAATATTACACTTAGTATATATTTGTCTAGTTATTTCATTAACACTGACTGAATACATGTCCCAGATACACGAGCTAATACATAAACCATGATTCCAAAATAGAATTGATTAAGAATGGACCGTATTTGAAAGAAGATCCAAGATAGTTCTTTATTGTTGTTAAATCAATAGATGCGAGCTAAGCTTAATAACCAACTAATCTCTATCACTATGTGCATCAACATAGATGGGTTTATCATGGATAGAATCCATTTAATACTAGTTACACTACTAAATAAAACACCAGTCATAAAGATTCGAACATAGATTACTTTATTTGAGCCTACCCAATAGTACACATTTTATGAAGCTACATGTAGAAGCATTACAACTTCACAGTCCCAAAAGAAAGATCAAATATGAATCTAAGTTAAATCACAAAGGTTTTCATATACAATAACCGAAGTAAAATAGTTTAAGTTGGGTTTAATTACCATATGTTCCTCCACAGAACTAAGTAGTATCTCACAGATCAATTTAAGACTCAAGAACGAACAAAAAGAAGAACTCAGACCAAACAAGAGTATCAATCGCCATCCCACCAAATGAGAGCTTATAACCTCAAACGTTATGACCCATTAATGGTTTTAACTCGTATTCGATTCTCCAAAATAATCAATCAAAAAATCATAGCATACGATCGTTAAAGACCGAATCAATAAGTCTGCAATGAATTGACCAGCCAATCAAGGAAACAAAACGAACCCATATCGTGTAATTCCAAGACAATCAAGTATCAACAACAAGATCTTCTCTTAATTTTTATACTAACCCATTATAGATGGGCTCATAACAAATAATACAGTGCTTTGACTAGCCGTTAAGACTATATTTAAAATGAGTATCATTTCTGTAACTTCGACTAGTATTCACAGGTACAAATAATAATTAAGTTCCAACCAACAACAAAGAAAATCATTGTTTCTTCGCACTAAACTCTCACGACCATCTTTATAAGTGAAATTCATTTCTATTCTACTTACAACATATTCAAATAATATTCATAAATAAGACTAGTTACCATAATATTCAAGAATAAAAACTAAGAAAATTAGAAATAACACAAAAACCACAAAACCTAGAACAATAAATGTGATTTCACATGAAGAGCATAATTATTCTCACGAAGTTATTAAAAAGATAAAGATATTATAATGAGTTATAGCCCATCATGCCTGGTAGTTCTCTCTAAATTTCACTCCAAGATTTCCATCTTTCCTTCCAAGTTTCCCGCGAGATTTCTCCAAAAACTTCAAACAGAATGCCTAGAGAACCAGACTTCATCTTCCTCATTATTTTTATAAAAAAAATCAAAACATTCTCTCTGCTATATTCTAAATGCAACGAAGATTTCATAAATGAAGGACAATCAAACAACCAGTTGAAAAACAAAAATATCGACATGCAGAGCCAAAATGCTCGAGAAACCATATGCAAAATGAAAACCAATGCATATTTGCTTGCCAAAAACTACCATGTTTTTCCCCAAGGTGGTTTCCCCAAACTTTGAAGTCATTAATTTCCATGTTAGGACTGTTAGTGTTCCCACCTATTCTGTTAATTACTTCCAAATTTAACATGCAATGAATTACTTAAACCTTAGTTCACTAAACACTTAGTCACATAGATGACCGTGCATGTAAAATTTAAACTTGGTTATGCCAAAGGTGGCAATGATTCCCCACTTAATAAAATTTAATTCCTAGTATAGTATGGTTTAGCACCTAGCTATCCGTTCTTAGGCCCTTAGTTAGGTTGTTACCATAGTTAAGTCCTAGGTTAGGTCTTGGTTCATAGTTAGGTTTAGACCTCTTAATAAAAGATGCCAATCTTAGCTTAGGTTAGATTAATAAATCAAACACACTAGATTAGTTAAGTGTATAACATTAGATTAAGATAATTTAATTTAGGTCCCCACACATTAGGATAGCCTAGTTTAGGTTTTCAATGCTCAACAATAGCCTTTCTTATTAAATTAAATCAACATTGAATTTAGGTAGAATAATAATTGTAGGAATAAGTCATGTTGGTATCACAAATGTGGGTTAAAATTGTTAAGCATGTACATACGCCAAATTAGGAAAAAAATCAAGATCCCAATTCCAATTTATCAAATAATGATCAAATAATAAAAATGATCAAGGAGAATGCCTTGGATCACTGAAATTGATCCAAGGTATTATCCCGTATCTAATCTTTCACATTATAGTCTTAGGATAGGAATAATAATGAAACTTAAATAACTTACCCAATTACCTGTCTACCTATCTATCCCAAGAATCTGATTTCATTTTCTATAAGCTGAAATCACTTGGTTTATTTCAAATATCAATCAAGTAAGTATTAAATGATAAGTCATCACAAATATAGTATTACCTTAAACATGATTAAAATCAAATATAATAGAAAATTAATATCATTATAGAAAACATGATCTATTTTTTCAAGAGATCACATCAATTTAGAACACAATCATATGTCGACGTTTGCCAACCTCAGTCAAAGAAGTCAGTAAAGATATTAACATGGCAAAGGCATTACATACCTCCCCTCTAAAAATCATCATCGTCTCGATGATTAACTTATTCCAATCACATATTAAAGAACATAGGTATAAATATGATTTATTCAACCATGTAACTTCCAAACAATAAGGAGAATTGCAGAATTTTCCAGTTTTCAAGGTTTTATTACAACATCAATTAGCTATACCAGAACTTAATAAAAAGCATTTTTCCTAAAAATGGCAAAAATCTGAGATATTTTTCAATCTAAATATTCAAATATCACATAAATCAGAAATGTTTTCTATTCAGAACAGATGAGGAAAACCAATTTTCATATCCTCAAGGTTCTCCCAAGTTGCACTTTCTTCATTAAACTGGTCCCACTAGACCTTGCATTGACTTATCTCTTGGTTACGCAAGTGCAACTTGCAGGTTTCTAGCACTTGTTATCCAAATTCACTCCCTAGGTGAATTTGGACAATGAAGCTAAGATCCCACATGCACAAGTGGCAAAGTCTAGCATTATAAACCCATAACACTCTCTATAATATTGACATGTCTCTAGTTCACATGGGAAACCCAAAATATTCCATTAAGTGTTTAAGGAAGGTATGGATGTTGAATGGGGAGCCTTTAGCTCCAGGGATAGCCCATCGAGCTGCTTTTAATACCGAGTGGTATTGATATGAAACCAATTTATTTACATCATGAAATAAGTTATCTTATAGGTGGATGAGCACCATATTGTATCGAGATCCTTTGGGACTGCACCAAAATAGGATGATTATGGGAGAGCTATGTGTTAAAATACTAATTCATTGCGATGACGAAAATCCCATGAATCATACCACCGAGCTCACAAAGAATTCCATTGTGCTGCTTGAGATTTGAACGAATTGATTTCCTAGTCCATTGAGTTGTTTATATCATGCACTGAGTTAATGTATCTATCAACCGAGGTGTTAGGTGCCACCGATCCATTCTGTAAAAAAATTGAGTTGCATCATTTATCCATTATACCCGCTGAGTTTAATGGAGAATCAAACAAGTTGTATTGCATGGATTCTAGGTTTCTGAGCTATTTAGAGGAGTGAGCTAATATTGGTTTTTAGTGATTAGACCCCGCGTAGAGTTATGGCATTAAGAAAGTCCCCAACATCATAGTGGGCTTGTGTATCTTAGGCTAAGCAGATACGACTAGGTATAGCTCATTGATGGCCAAACTACCATAGCATTCATCGGGCTAATCCATGCTCCCCACATACTATTGGAAATCAAAGAACCGTGTCCCAATAAAGCATCGATCCATTTTTTATCAGGTGTGAATGGTCAGTGAAGGATCAAGCCGAATGAAAGAATTAAACTCTAATTTATATGTGGAAAGATGAGCCATGAAATGGTGAGCGAGCTTGTCCCGTGAGTAAGCACTGAGCCATTGTATGGGATGGTGAGTTGAGTCAAATGGATAAAGATGGTGAGCTCCACAGAGTTGGCTGAGGCAGGAAAAGACTTAAGAGAAGAGGGAAAAGGTTCAGCGAGCCTGGCAAGAATGTGGAAAATGAAATGGGGTGACTCGACAAGATAGCTTGGTGAGTCTTTGGAGTAGCTTGGCCTAGCATAGAGAAATGTGGAAATATCATAAGTTGGAGGCCCAAGTGGTCCAAGTGAGTTGGGCCTCATGTGCACCAAAAACCTGATTCATCTACAGTGAACACAATGCAGAGATGATAGAGAAATCTAGTTCGAGCGGCCCTTGGGACATGCATGCCATAGAAGTCCAAAATTATCAACACAGTGTACTGTGGGGATGGTGGAGTTCAATGACCTAGATGGCCTAGTCAACTCAGGGACAAGTGAGTCATGTAGATTCAATGGGGTCACGAGGCCCTTGTTGCGGAAAAATCAAATGTTGGGAGCATGAGCGGCCCTGACCTTGCCAAACCAAGTTCACCATAGGGGTTCATTGCTTGAAATATAATTCAATCAATGGTATGAAAAAGAGAGAAACTTGCCAATGTGGAATGAATAAAGCATTGCACATTGTGCCAAGTGAATGAAGCGGGGAAGGATGCCAAGGTGGAATGGTTAACTCACTTTAGGAAAGGGAAATGCAAAGAACCCAACGGAAATGGGTCAGTCGGAATGAACAAGGTAGATGAATTGGCATCCAAAATATGTGACTCAGTGCCCAATGCAATAAAAAATCCCTCCATGTAACAGGACTCAGCAATGTAGGAAGGAGCCAGCTCGGCCAAGCTTTTAGAATTGTAAAACATTAAAACATTAACCCCCTTACCCATATAAACAAATATAAACAATGATCAAATAAATGGCCCCCCCACAAATTTAAATGTTATACCATTTAAAACATATGTAGGAAAATTAGAAAAGAGGGGAAATATTTAAAAATGATCTTCCCACCATGAATTTAATACACAATCTCGTGGTTTGCAAGCAAACCTGACAACGTACAAAATAGATACCTCTTCTCAGGAAGCCATAACTTTTGTGTCCCTTAACGAAATCACGTAAAATTGGTCTCATTAGAATTTTGGTTATGAGATCTTCACAAAACAATCTAAAAATCTAAAAATTGATGAATATTAGAGGGTGATGTTTGTAGAAAACGGGATCAGTTCAAATTGGTTGTTGGAGAGTGATTAAAAGTGTAGTTAATGGGCATGGACAAAATTTTTATCTCATTGCAAGTTGCATATCAACCAAGGATGACTTTTAAATATTTTCTATCATGATTTCCACCCACTTTAGGTACCTTGTAATTGATGCAAAGGGAAAATATGAGTTTTCTTCTCTCTCTCTCTCTCTCTCTCTCTCTCTCTCTCTCTCTCTCTCTCTCTCTCTCTCTCTCTCTCTCTCTCTCTCTCTCTCTCTCTCTCTCTCTCTCTCTCTCTCTCTCTCTCTCTCATTTTCCTATAAATTGAGGAGTTGTCTCATTGTAAGAGGGAGGATAATTTTAGTAGAAAAACTCTTTCATTTTTGTTTTGTGAAGCTAATGTGCTATAGGCCTTTGTAGTGGACTCCTTGCATGGTGATCCAAGCCTTTCCTTGTAAGAGTTTGAACTGAGCATATCAATGAAGCAATAGATGTAAGTTTGTGGATGTACCTTCCCTTGTTGTATTTATTTGCATTCTTCTTGCCTCTTCAATCTTATTGTAGGTGTATTGTGTCTACTCTATGTTCTGCAGGGATTCATTATTGTGTGTGCATGGAAATGAGTTGTGATGTTGTTGTTAGATTGTGGATAATTGTTATCACCCCTTTCTAACTACATTTTGATTCCATTTTTACACATTGGAGAGTTGTTCTCATACCCTTATTTTGGTGCATCACCTATGTAGCATAGTTTTCTTTTACTATCATGCTTTTTGTCTCTCCATGGTCCCTTGGAAGTGCTAGATTATGAGTAATCAATAGTTTCATTTCAATTAGAGTTAGTTTGCACTAGTTTAGGAAGAGGAACCAACCTTCTCATAGAGGTCTATCTCAAGTAGCAAGTCCCACAACTTTGAGATAGTACCCATGTTACCTAGTCACATTGCTTTCCTTAACACACTCACATGTGAAGCAAATAGAGGGTGTTGTGATTTGGTGATAACATCACCCTTACAGGTTCAACCATGATTATTCATGGGTCTTGGACCTGTAAATAATTCCACTTCAATACATGTGACAAATCTGAAACATATTTCTTAAGCAAGGAAATATGAAAAACATCATGCATCTGTGCCAATGTGGGAGGCAATGCTAAACGATAGGCTACATGATTGATCAATTCCAAAATTTCGAAAGGTCCCACAAAATGAGGTGATAACTTGGCTGCTTTTCAAAAGTTATGGAAGCTTTTTTTAGGCTTAACTCTCAAAAAAGAATTTCTCATCAAGTTCAAATTTTCTATCCACCCTTTTTAGGTTTTCTGCATAACTTTTCTACCTGTCATCAGCTTGCTTCTTTTAATCATTCATGGATTAATTTTACTTTGTTGTTCCATTTCAGTAAGCATTTCAGGTCCAATGACCTCTCTATCCTCAATGTTATCCCAACTAACAGGGGTTCTGCACTTTCTGTCCATATAATGCTTCAAAATGTTGCCATTTTTAGAGAGGAATGCTATGTGTTATTGTATGCAAATTCAACCAAAGGAAAGTTACTCTTCCCATTTGTACTGCTGATCCATACAGTACATTCTAAGCATGTCTTCCATTACCTGATTAACTCTTTCAGTCTGTCCATCTGTTTCTAGATGATATGCGGAACTAAAATTAAGTTTTGTTCCTAAGGATACATTTAGAGTTTGCCAAAAACGTGAAGTCATTCTTGGGTCTCTATCAGATATGATTAACTTAGGAATACCATGCAATCTGAAAATTTCATGTACAAATATCTTTGCAAGAATAGGTGAGTAATCCTTCAGATTTCCAATAATGAAATGAGCTACTTTTGTTAATTTGTCTACTACAACCAAAATAACATCATGCTTATTTTTAGACATAGGCAATCCCTTGAACAAAATCCATACTTATTACTTGCCATTTATACTGCGGTATGCTATGAGGATACAATAAACCAGCTGGGTGCATATGTTCAACCTTAACACACTGACATTATGAAATGTGACACATAATCAATGACATGAAATGTGACATAATCAATTATATCCTTTTTCATCCCTTTCCAAAAATACTTGTTGTTTTACATCAGCAAGCATTTTCGTCACTCTGGGATGTCCAAAGTAAGGTGCATTGTGAAATTCAATCATCACTTTCTTCCTTAACTCATTTTCAAAAGGTACATACACCCGGTTTTCATACCTTAGGATTTCTTCATCATCAATTCAAAATTTTTTGTACCTTGCATAATTAGAATCTGCAGTAAGTGTTATTTTTACTTGCTGAAAATATGAATTTGTTTTCATTGCTTTTCTTTACTTCATTTATTTGAACTGAGTTCTCAAGGTTACAAGTGCAGAAATATGTTTCCTACAACTTAGCGCGTCTACCACTCTATTTTCTTTACCTTTAATGTAACTTATATCAAAGTCATATTGAGACAAAAACTCTAACCATCTTCGTTGCCTTGCATTCAAATTTGGTTGTGTGAAGATATATTTCAGCCCAAGGTGGTCAGTTTTTAGCTCAAAGGGTTTACCTAAGAGATAATGTCTCCATACTTGAAGTGCATGTACTATGGTAGTAAGCTCTAGGTCATGGGGAACATAATTCAGCTCATGTAACTTGAGCTTTCTACTCTCATATGCTATTACATGATCGTTTTGAAGTAATATACCCCTTAATCCTTCTTTGGAAGCATCTGTAACAAATGTAAAGCTTCCATTAGGATTTAGAACAATCAAAATAGGTGTTGTATTTTAGTTATTCCTTTAATGTTTTAAATGTTTCCTCACATTTTTCATTCCAAACAAAAATTTTATCTTTCTTTTGTAGCAAAGTAATTGGAGCAGTACACCTTTGAAAAATCCTTAACAAATTTTCTATAGTATCCAGAAAGCCCCATGAAGCTTCTGACTTCATGAACATTCTTAGGTGTTGGCCAATCAATTATGGTTGCAATATTTGATGGATCAACTGATATTCCATCCTTACTTATAACATTTCCTAAATAATGTACTTTTGTTTCATAAAAGGAACATTTTGACAATTTTCCAAATAATTTTCTCTTTCTTAAAATCTCAAGTACAATCCTTAAATGTTTATTGTGCTCCTCCACACTTTTAGAATAGATCAAAATATCATCCAAGAATACAAGTACAAACTTGTCCAAGTATTCTTGAAAAATATTATTCATCAAATTCATGAAAGTTGCAGGTGCATTTATTAAACCAAAAGGTAAAACAGTGAATTCATAATGCCCATACCTTGTTCTAAAAATTGTTTTATGGATGTCTTCATCTTTTATTCTCAACTGATGATATCCAGATCACAGATCTATTTTTGAATAAACTGATGCACCATGCATCTGATCAAATAGATCATCAATCCTAGGAAGAGGATATCTATTCTTGATTATTGCTTTATTTAACATTCGGTAATCAATACAAAGTCTAAGTGTTCCATCCTTCTTCTTAACAAATATTACTGGTGCTCCCCAAGGTGAAACACTCGGTCTTATCAAACCCTTAGAAAAAATTTCATGCAATTGTGCCTTTAGTTATACTAACTCATTTGTAGTCATGCGGTATGGTGCCTTGGAAATAGGTTCAATTCTAGGTTTGATTTTGATTGTGAAGTCAAACTCTTGTTTCGGCGGAAGACCAGGTAGTTCTTCCAGAAACACATCGTTGTACTCTCGTAACAGCAGGTATTTCTCCATAAAAGCACTACCTTCTTCTATTGTTTCAGAAATTTTTACTACATATAACATGTAACCTTTGTTTTTGGCCTTCTTAAGTTGCATGGCTGATATTTTTCTAATTGTAATGTCTCTTTTTATTCCTTGTATGTCTGTTGTTTTCTACAGATCATCTAGACATTTTATGTGTTTTTCATAACAGTTTAAGATTGCTTTATGATCAGCAAGCCAATTCACACCAATGATGACATCATATGACCCTAAAGGTGCAACGTACATGTCTACTTCTATATTAAAACTTGGTAATTCTAAGTAATTCTAAGGCTGCGCCAAAAAGACATTTATCAACTATATGGACAACATTGTTCCCATAATGGACAGTCCATGATTTTTCCATAATTCCAAGCTTTTCTTTTTAATTTAGAAGCTAATTTACTAGAAATAAAGCATTTAGTAGCACCAGTATCAAAAATTATAGTTAAAGGTATGCCAAACAACTTACCTAGTACTTCTATAGGCGTAGCTTGCTTTTCAGCTTGCTTATCAGCTACTGTAACATGTATCTTATGTTGTTGGTTGCTCTCATTTTTCTTTAGAGGGACATTGATTTGCATAATGATCTTTTCCACAGTTATAACAACCCCCAACAGGTCCCTTTCCTAGGCTCAAACTTATTATCAGTCTTGCAGTTATTGTTTTGCCCATTATTTTTTTCTGAACATTGTTTTTGTTATTTGCAGCAGGTTTATTTGTTGTTGTTTTCTTACTTTTTTCAGCCCCAAACCTATTTTTATTCCCAAAAATTTTCCATGTCACCTTTTTAGGTGCTAAAGGTGAAGGAGAGTTAGAAAATTTCTTACGTTTCTCTTCTTTATGTGTACAAAAATTTCCTTCAATTTATGTTCTTGTCCTTATGGTTTTTTCAACAACTCCTTCCATAGTGGTTGGACTATGTACATCCACCTCTCTGACCTATCGCATAGGATTCAACCCCATGATGAATTTACATATTCTAAAATTTTCATCAGTTTGGTACTGCAGTACATACTTAAGAAGCTTAATAAACTTCTCCCAATATTCAAGTTACTAGTCAGTTTTCCTTTGAACTAAGTTCATGAAATTCCATCATTTTTTTATCATAATAGAGTTGTGGCAACCAACGCTACTTAAAGTAGCCCTTAAAATATTCCCAAATGTATGTTTTTTTCATCAATGTTCAATTTAGCCTTACGGTTGTCCCACCAGGAAGATGCTTCATGAGGAAAGCTGGCAAGCTTCCCCATATTGCTTTGGTTTCTTCCGAGAAGTTCCTTATTGCAAAGTACTTCTCCAATCTCTCTAAGCCCCATTCTCAATCCAATCTCCTAGTGTGGTACCATCAAAATTTGGTGGACTTATTCTTTTTATGTCATTGGTAAGTTCAGCTACCAACCTTGACCTTCTTATTTCCAGACTGGTTAGGTGCATTTTCATTTACATTTGCATCATTATTATTGACATTTACATTGTATTGTTATTCATTACATCATTGTTATTATCACCACCGCGATTTCTAGCATTAACATTATTTCCTCGATGCGGTTCCTGATTGTTATCATTAGACACCATCCTCCTCTTCCTCGTTTCCCATTACTTGTTGTTCAAGTACAGTAACAACGATGCTCTCTTATGTCCAACAGGGCAGGACACGGATCTCATCAAGTTTTTGTGTTGTAACTACCTCACCAATTGGAGGCTTCGTTATTTACAGCACGTCCCCTTGTTCTAACCATTTTTTGTTAACAAGAAAATTATTATTTTTTATCAGAGATGGACTCAAATAGGTCCAAGAGCTGCAACCTTCAGCTCTGATACCAAAATATAACATCCTCATTTAAGACTTCAGTAAACAAGGGGAATTTAAAAAAATAACATAATTTTCACTATTCTAAATTAACATAATTTAGAACAAACATTCAATTGCTAATCCATCACATAACAGTAAACCATATGCAATTGTAATGACTCGGTATAAAACTGATCTCTCATTTCATGACTTGGTGTTAAACTGATCCCTCATGTTTCATTATACCAATGTGTATACGAAGTATAATTTTTGTTTTCTTACCCAATAAGGTTCAATCAAGTGTTAATGCTCAAAAATCCTATCTAACTATCTATTACTGACATTCATTTGATATCACACTTCTTTAGTTCAGGTGACACAAGACAAAAAAACCAGTTGTTTGCGATACTCGAGCCAAAGTTTAAAGATAGTATGTCATGCTTTTATTCCTAGATGACATACTCGTCGAAAGGATTGTGTCTTTCACCCCACTCGAAATTGTCATCTAGATTAGATTTCCTTGACTACTGTCAACCACTTCTAAGTCCATGTTAGACGCTAAAAAGGTACAACTCACATGGACTAGTGCTGACGATCTGCTTATGGTGACTAAGGATAATTATTCATACTCAAATCGACTTACGTCGATTTGAATATACTTAATCACCTTTTGTCATCATAGGCTGACATCAACCATAGGTCATATACCTGTCACTGTTTAGTGTAGAACAGTGATCTGAAATCCCATTTTATGGCAGCTATGTTTAGAGGAGTTGAGTGGAATATCACGCCATAGTGGCTGCTCCACAGTATCCACCTAATGACCTTTGTCATTAAGTGGGTACGGTGTAGCAGCGACTATGTTGTGACAACCCACTGAGTTCCGCTAAAAAAAACATACATAACTTAATAAGTTCATTAATTCCCAACTTGTTAATTTTCAATTAAGTTATCTTAATCACTAGGTGTCGTGCCAAAGGATCATCTAGCTTTTATATGATTAATCCTTAAAGGAAGGATCGTAACGTGCATCCTTATGAATTGAAGCTATGTAGATGAAATATGCATATTTACTCAATGATTTATTTATCATTATCCATTAATCCATTAAGTGTCATTAATCAAAATGATTATAACAAGTTTAGGACAACATTATAACTTCATCATATTAATAGTTGCCAATAGGATTAGCTCAAGTTTTTATAATTTAAGTGTTAAGTTTGAGTAGCTTCCTACTAACCACTTAATTTTCACATGTCAATTGATCACATCAACATACTTATACACTTTTATTTGAACACACTGATATGATGTTTCATTACATATTGACTTATAGTTTAAGGAAAACAACCTTAATGTTAGCATATATTAATTAAGCTAGTCCAAATTTATAAGTAGGTTTCTCTTTTCCCTTTTTAGGTATGTATTGTCTCGCTCCATTGTTCGTATTGATTCAATATAGCAACCATTTTGATTATCATAATATAATTTCCATAAGGGCATAATCTTGCTTTTTAACATTTCATGTTACGGTTCATCATATAATCTCTATTAAATCATAATAGTTCATTCATGGATTCTTGGGCTAAGGGACCTTATGTATGGTCCTTCACTTAATCAGAAATCAATATAACTATCATTCATTAAATACTTAACATGTTTAACTTGTGAACACTATAAAGGTAATACAAATCATTCATCATGAAGGGATCTCATTAACTCAAGAATTCAAACAATCATCCTTTTACAAAGATTAGTAAAAAATAAGGTTCCATCTTTATTTCATTCTACTGAAATGCCAAATTATAATTCAGTCTTAAAAAATCAACAACTTTTCAAATGATTACATCAATAAGGCTCTAGGCCTTCCATGTTTCCCAACAAATTCACTTCATGAAAATTTTACAAATATCAGTTAATTGGATCAGTTGACTCTAATCAATAAAAATAAATGCAACTTCTGATAAGTCCTTAATCAGTCATCTTTCACGAAATCCATCTGCAAGATTTTTATCTTATGTCAGTTCACATGAACTAAGCATGATAAGAAATGAATCTTCAAAACAACATGCTCTAACTTAATAATTTCATAAAAAGAACACTACTTTTAAATGAAATTGTATTAAGGTTAAGAAATAATCAATCTTTATTAATCATAAATTAAACCATAAAAGAAGTCAATTTTAAGTCATACACTTTATCACAATTATTTTAACACTAATAATTTCAGTCACTTAAGCTACAAACATGTACATTTGATCCAATTCAATTATAAAATGAAAATACAAGTGTAACATGATTTCAGTCATATAACCCCATAATTATATGATTGTAATCATTTACCATGTCCAATCAATTAAATATCTATCTTATCTAAGTAATTCCTTACAGTCAACAAAATTAATCATATATTGTCTTTTTCATTCTAAGAAGAATAATATGTAAAGAGTTATAGTCATATATTCCCTTAATGATATGATTGTAACCTTCTATATCCACAATCTTGATTTTATACAACCTTATTTAAGAACCTTTTGTTTTTCAACACGATCCATAAAAAACACGTAGACAATATTACACTTAGTATATATTTTTCTAGTCATTTCATTAACACTGACTGAATACATGTCCCGGATACACGAGCTAATACAGAAACCATGATTCCAAAATAAAGTCAATTAAGAATGGTCGTATTCGAAATAATATCCAATACCATTCTTTATTGTTGTTAAATCAATAAATGTGAGCTAAGCTTAATAAAAAATTGTGCTCTATCACTATGTGCATCAACATAGATGGGTTTATCATGGATATAATCCATTTAAGACTAGTTACACTACTGAATAAAAAACCAGTCAAAAAGATTCAAACACAGATTACTCTATTCGAGCCTACTCAATAGTACACATTTTATCAAGCTACCTATAGAAGCATTACAACTTCACAGTCCTAAAAGAAAGATCAAATATGACTCTAAGTTCAATCATAGAGGTGGTCATATAAAAGAACCAAAGTAACAAAATTTGAAAATTTGGGTTGGGTTTAATTGTTACAGGTTCCTCCATGAAACTAAGTAGTATCTCATAGAGCAATTTAAGACTTGAGAACGACCAAAAATAAGAACTCAGACCAAAGAAGAATATCAGTCGCCATCTCCCCAAAAGAGAGATTATAACCTCAAACATTAAGACCCATTCAGGGTTTCTAATCGTATTTGAGTCTCCAGAATAATCAACCAAAAAATCACAACATATGGTCATTAAAGACTGAATTGATAAGCCTACACCGAATCGGCCATCTAATCAAGGAAACAAAATGAACCCATATCGTGTAATTCCAAGACAGTCAAGTATCAACAACAATATCTTCTCTTAATTTTTATACTAACCCAGTATAGATGCGTTCACAAAAAATAACACATTGCTTTGACTAGGCATTAAGAATATATTTAAAATGAGTATCATTTCTGTAACTTTGACTAGTATTCACAGGTACAAATAACAATTAAGTTCCAACCAAAAAATACACAACCAATAACAAAGAGACTCATTATTTCTTTGCACTAAACTCTCATGGCCATGCTTATAATTGAAATTCATTTTTGATTGACTTACAACAAATTCAAATAATATTCAGGAATAATACCAGTTATTATAATATTCAAGAATAAAAACCAAGATAAGTAGAAATAACATAAACACCACAAAACCAAGAACACCAAATGTGATATCACATCAAGAGAAGAATTTCTTTCACGAATTTATTAAATAGAGCAAGATATTATAATGAGTTAGAGCTTGTTATGTTTGGTAGTTCTCTCAAAATTTCCCTCCTAGATTTATAGCTTTCCTTCCAAGTTTCCCACAAGATTTCTCCAAAAAATTCAAACGGAATGCCCAAAGAACCAGACTTCATCTTCCTCATTATTTTTATAACCGAAATCACAATCTTGTCTCCATTATAATCTCCATGTAACAAAGAGTTCATAAATGAAGGAAAATCAAACAACTAGATGAAAAACCAAAATATCGACATGTGGAGCCAAAATGATCAAGAAACCATATCCAAAATGAAAACCAATGCCCATTTCCTTGCCAAAAACTGCCATGTTTTTCCCCAATGTGGTTTCCTCAAAATACGAAGTCATTAATTGCCATGGCAATATTGCCAGTCTTCCCACCTAGTCTGCCAACCGCTTCCATATTTAGCATGCAACGAATTGCTTAACCTTTAGTTCACTAAACACTTAGTCACCTAGATGACTGTGCATTCCAAGTTTAAACTTGGTTATGTCAAAGGTGGCAGCAATGCCCCGCTTAATAACATTTAATTCCCATTACAGTATGGGTTGGTGCCAAGCTATCCATGCTTAGGCCCTTAGTTAGGTTGTTACCATAGTTAAGTATTATGTTAGTTCTTGGTACATAGTTAGGTTTAGACCCCTTAATAAAATATTCCAACCTTAGCTTAGGTTAGATTAATAAATCAAATACACTAGATTAGTTTAGCGTATAGCATTAGATCAGGATAATTAAATTTAGGTCCCCACACTTTAGGATAGCTTAGTTTAGTTTTTCAATACTCCACCATAGACTTTCTTATTAAATCAAATCAACATTGAATTTAGGAAGAATAATGAATGTAGGTGTAAGTCATGTTGGTATCAAAAATGCGGGTTAAAATTTTTAAGCCTGTACATATGCGAAATCAGAAAACACCAAGATCCCAATTTTGATTTATCAAATCATGATTGAATAATAAAAATGATCAAGGAGAATACCTTCGATCACTGAAATTGATCCAAGGTATTGTCCCTTATCGAATATTTCACATTATAGTCTTAAAATGGGAATAATAATGAAACTTAAACAACTTACCCAATTACATGTCTATCTATCTATGCCAAGAATCTAATTTCATTTTCCGCAAGCTGAAATCACTTGGTTTATTTCAGGAACCAATCAAGTAAGTAATAAACGATAAGTCATCACAAATACAATATTACCTTAAGCATGATTAAAATCAAATATAATGGGCAATTAAAATCATTACAACAAACATGGTCTATTTGTTTAAGAGATCACATCAATTTAGAACACAATCACATGTCAACATTTTCCAACTTCAGTCAAAGAAGAAAGTAATGATATCAACACGATAGATGCATTACAATTTGTCTTACATTTTCTTGTAGTTTTCATTTCCTACACCCTTTCATTTAGATTTTGAATTCCTTCTAGAATCTTCTCCTTATCCTACTGAAGCTTGAATGTTAATTGCTATGCATTAATGGTGTAAAACAACCTTTCTCTAGTAGTTGAGAGGAATCCATCTAGAAAGATCCATGTCCTTAGTTGAATTAGTGGTTTTGGTCGTCACATACCACCTTATTTTTTATTTTTACTCAATTTCCTTGTGTATTTTGTCATATAGAACTATGGATGAATCTGTGTGCCCCTTGTTTACTCTATTGTGCATCCATAAGCACCATTTATTTTTACTACACAAAAACTTACACACTAATACCTATTAAAATACCTTTTCCATACTCACGTGGGCCTTATAAGTGTTTCTGATGTGCACCATTGATCATAGTTCTCACAATTCTTAACTTTGTGTAAAACCTTCATACACTACCACATAATATGTTGTCACATATTTTCCTTTGACTATCATCTACATTTATTTTTAACACCCCAACACTTGGACAAAACCTCAAAATACATGTAGATATTTGATTTTGCCATGATTCTCCTATATCATCTAACAAGGATATTACAATATAAACACTAAATCAGATTTAAAACTCAGATTAGATAAGAAATATTGTGATACACTTCTTAACCTAACATGCAATTGTAAGTACAAAACAAAGGTATAGAGACATTTAAATTTACATAGCTGATTTTTGGAAATATCTAGGAGTGTACAACACATAAATATGGGGAATCAAACCTAGGAAACCCTCAAAACATGGGATGAAACTACAAATATTCTTGGGTTAGGACCCTACAACATAGTCAAGATTGTATCGTATGGTATAATACCTTGTGTACAGTCTTGGACATGCTCTGCGATATCCTCTGTAACATTATTGGTTTCTCACCTTCCTGGATTTGTATGTCACTGTCAAACCATATTTGTTGCACATGCAATGAATTTCTATATGTGAATTGATCATCATCTCAAACCCTATCCATGGATAAAGAGTCATGCAAAACAAACATTAGAAGGTTAGTATAAATCCCCATTCATCACCGACATTAGAAATACTCTGAAGAGGCCTTAAACCATACACCATTCTCCACCTAGCATGTGATATCTAGATTGACCAATCAGTATTGGAAAATTCCTTTACAATGTTTTCTTTGACATGGATCTTTCTAAAAAACTTGGAGAGAGGATGTTTGGATGCTTGTATATGAGAGATATGGTTATTTTTACCTGGTTTGTAGCTTCAGATTTGATGTAAGTGTTTCCATAATTACTATAGATGTGTGAATATGAGATTTAGGGACCTTTGGATTCCTTTTACAAGTGTATGAAGTGATTTATCTAGTGCATTTCCTTAGTGGTTCTAGGTTAGCAAATGAAATAGTGTTTACTTTCGTATATAGGGTTTTGTAGATGACTTATCTAAAAAAATATGACCCAAAGGAAGATATTAAATTGAAACTACAGTTAGAATACATTTCGTTCCAAGACTATAAAAATAGGTTATAACCGTAGGTACGGTCCTAGACAGGAGTAGGTAAAATGCTAAATGAGATTTGGAACTAATAAACTGATATATATATATATATATATATATATTGTGCATTGAATTATTAGGATGTCTTGATATGTTAGTGTGTAAAGATAAACAAGCTAGACAATGGACCTTACAAATTACTAAATGGGATTGGAGAAGTTATGTCTAGCATAATAAGAGTACATAGTCAAAGCAAGGGTGTCCAAAGTGAAAATACCAAATTTGAGTGTCTACATATAGAGAGGACAACTATACCCTTGAGACTTCTTCTAGCATGGATGAATTCATTCTCCTCTTAGTTTCAACCTATATATTTTCAATACATCTCAACCAATACAGAATAATTCATCATCCTATCATTATCAACCCATATTTTTTCAAAACATATCAACAACACTTTACACGTCTCATTTGTACACTTTCATATCACTATCACTTTATATCATCTAGTTTTTTGGTGAATATGTTTAAAAACCTAACCCAAACTTCCTTTATTTTACTTTTAAGGGTTTGAATATTTGTTATAATTGGAATACATGATTTCTAGGATATGTGATTTATAGTTTATTATTGTATTTATAGTTCTAATTCATAATAACATTTAGTTATTATTGTTGATAAGGAAAAACCTAGTTCTGATTACATGTCTCCTAAAAACCTTTTTAATTTATCTTTTTCTTCTTACAGTGATTGTTTCCATGTTCAACCTTGTTATATAAATGTTGTACCATGTGTTTCCTTAATTTATATCATGTTCATATTACTATATTTTATTTTCTACAATTCCATGATCTAATATATATCATGCATACATTAGGGTCCAAGGCCCTTGATTTCCCTATCCCTAATTACATATTTCCCATTTGGGCACATTAAATTTTTCATTTACCATGATTTCATCTTTCCTATAAGTGGGGAATCTTATTCTTGTGATGAAACTACTTATGTCATGCACATTAACGAGGAAATGATTTCCTACAATTAAATTGATTAAGTGTGCCACTAAAAGCATCACATTCTCTTGTGTCTATGTAGATTATGTTTGAGTCCCATTTTATGGCATTTTATCATTCTTATATTGTTATACCTTTCCTACTTTTGGTGGCATCATCATATTATCAAGACTATATTGGCTATATTCTACCCACCTTAGGTCACCATCCTATGTTTGAGCTTTAATGTATTATATCTTACCTATTGTATGAGACCACTCTATATTTGAGCTTATAATAATTGTATCTTTCTCACATCGATGTAATATTATATCCTTTGATCATACACCAATTGTATCTTTCCTATCTTTGGGCATTGTTCTATTGTAACTATCTTATTTTCAAGCCGCTACTTAGTGCATGACCATACTACATGATGCTTAAATTGGTTGTATGGAAGAATACATAACGTAAATTCATTTATTACATACAAGATTGCATGATGATATTTTGTTATTTGTACATGAAATATTTAGTTCCATTAAAATAAGCATGGTGTGTGGAATATCTTGCTTTTGAGAAATGTGATTCATATGTTCATCACACACCTTTAGAGGCATATAGACAATTAATTTTTATCTTAAATCTCTATGCCTCATGATTTTTGTAACTTCTTCATACAAAAGAAACCATAATATGTTACAAAACACATATCTCTTATTTCCATTATACATAAGTAATCATCCGATATTACTTAGATATTTTCATTTTGTATCACCACGAGGAAAACTCATATTCGATTTAGATTCAATGTTTGTTTCAAACCACAATATCACATATGCATCTTTACTGATTTCAACTCAAACATATGTATTTGTTCCTATCACATTGTCTTTTCTAGATTTCATTTTTTGTTTATATAGACATTGATTTAATTGCACAGGTTTCTATATGTTTATGAGGAGAACAAGTTTATATAAACAAGCACAAATTCTATCTTTAGGATATTCACATCCCTCCAGTAGGGAGATTGGGTGATCTATCTTTCCTTTTAACTTTTAGCTCGCTATGTTTACCTAACTAACTTCTAAAACTATCAACATATGGTGAGGAAACTATAATGAAACAAGGTGACTAGGTAAGTGTTTTTTTGTTTTAATTTGATATGTATATATGGACATGCATAAAATGGAAAATTATATAGACACCAAAATTTAATACAAGGCTAGTTATTTTCCATAGTGATAGTGCATCTGTGTGTTTATTACTTATAAGAGGAATTCACCCTATTAATACGACAACCAACTTTACTCACCTATCTATTCTATTTGAGTTTTTACAAGCATGACCTAACACACATAACAATATAAGAACTCACGTAACAAAAAACCATGTGCGTGTTAATAATTCTTAACATTCCCCCCTTAGTACGAACATAGGGAAACCCTGCCTTGTTCTGCAACATGTTGCCTCATAGCGTGCTCATGATCTAGATGGTTTTCTAGGTGGTTAACCAACAACCACACAACTGATTTTTTAAGGACAATACCAACAACCTCTGGATAGTTTTTCCTATGGATTACTAACAACCACAATATCATGATGTTGCAGTAGTATCATTAGCTCTCATCAGATTCTTTCTTTAGGATATTACATAGAAAACAACTTTCTTATCTCAACAATAGAACATATACTAGAGATATTTCATATTACCACATCTAAGAATCGCAATGTTCTTAGTTTTAGCCACTTCTATTGATCACTGCCACTCGATCTCAAGCATCATAGGAAACTACCACTGCCACTGGAAGCTTCTGTTGACTTTAGTCATTTTGGGCTCATAATGGAAATGGAACATTGGTGACATGTTCCCCCCCACAATGTGAAATTCACACACACGAACACTAAAAAGAAAATTATATTGAAGTACATACTACTTACTGGATCTTTCTAGTTAAATCTTGCTAAACATGGTTACCATTACAAGTGAATGTATTCACAAGCGCACCATCTTCCAATGAATTACATCAGTCAGAGGATCACTGACAGTCATTTGTGCTCCAACACAACTCTTTTTCCAACATCCAAAACCATACAAAACATGAACATTGAAAACACACTACAAATACTTAAAGCAAATACTCACACCACAAAATTACACCAAAACTTTGTATGGCCCCATCATTGGTGACTGACGAGAGGTCGTTGATTGACCTCTAGAATCTGTCCTCTAGTATCATGCTGCTAGCTCACCTGGATTTTATCATGGAGCTCATTGTACAATTTATCCCCACAATATGGATGTACGCGTAAAAGCGAAAATGCATACAATTATTGAAAAGTGAGGCAATTTTTTTTTTAGTGTTTTACAATTTTAAAAAATATGACTTGTTGACACCTAAAAAATACTAAATGACTTATAATGACAAATGGTAGGGTAATAAAGGCGTTATATAAAAGACTATTTTAACCTGTAAAATGCCTCGTAAGAGACATACTCTTTTTACAATATAATGGAAGCTAATTTTCAAATTTGTTATACCAAAACATTAAAATTCATATGGACTCATAATTAAACAATACACTACTCTATTTGGACTGTACAAAAAAAAAATGACACCACTAATCAAGATATAAAACCGTTGATATAAATAATCTGGGAAAAAAACACTTAATAATATGAATAGACAACGGAATGTAGCAAACTTTTTATGGACACCAATGTTGGAAGCCTACGGCATGATGAGCTACCACAAGAATGAAATTAACTGACCGATCTAAGTGGCTACCGTCTAGAATATCTTAGTGATTGAAATATAATTAATCTGAATGAGCTCGGAGGGGGTCCTTATTATTCAGCTGCTTGTTGAACGACTCTTTTTCCTCTGTAATTAGATGGCACGCCACGCTTCAAACGCACAGGAATACATGTGTTGTGATGCAGGGATCTAAGTGTTTGATATTTGAGCCTATGACCGGAAGATATACAGAGTTAAAGGATCACAAGTTATGCTCTGTAGAGAATTGGCAGAATTGAAAGATTCGTAGTCAGCAAAACACAAGGCTCAAACGAGAACAAAGTTATTCACGCTTTCGTTGTGTTGAAGACAAGAAAGTTTTAACTAAGTTCAAATAAAAAATGAAGCTTGAGAGTTTTTCTGCCTTCAATAGGGAAATAAAGCCAATGGTTCCAATAATTTCCATGAACTTCTTTCCAATCTTCTTTCTTGAACCTTTAATCTGCTATTGAAAACTTGTTACGTATATAAAAGTGATCCACTTCTACAAATTTTTGTGGTAAGTCGAGTTTTTTAATACGCAGTGACCAGGTAAATGCAGATTCAGAAGCTAAAACTAACTTTGAATACTATATGAGGCATAAACTAAACTAAACACGTACTATGCCTAAAATATTTGTAAAAACAACATTACTCATCCTCAGGGATAAAACGCACTGCAACTGCACCTCACGAATAATTAGAACTCCATATCCTCGCTTTGATACCAAATGAAGTATTTAGCTCAGAATTACACCAAAATCACAAAATAATATTATATTAGTGTAGCTGTCAAACATATGAGGTACATCCATTTATATAGGAATGTCATTCTTATAAATGAGGAATTCACCCTATTAACACAACTACTACTTTACTCACCTATCTATATTCACCTGTCTATATTCTATGTGAGTTGTTACAAAAAACCTCGCACAAACATAAAAATATAAGAACTCACATAACAATAAACCATGTGAGTGATAATAATTCCTAACAGCCATTACATCTAAAGACTGAATTGATGAGGAAATTATCAAAATAGAAATAAATAAAAAGTTATTAAAATCCAAAACACGTCAACTACTACAACTTCTATTGAAGAGTTAAATGTTGTCCAAAATTATTTACATGATAAAACTCAACGAGATCAAAATGAAAAGTGTCGGAGATATATAAACCAAAACCAATCAATATCTCCTCTGGATGTTCTTTGATTAGTTTAATCAGAAATTGACAGTGTTTCGGATAACTATCTTCAAAATTTGAACATGAACTTGAGCATGATTCAAGACTCTTTTCCACTCCATGTTACAAATGAAGAAGACACTAAAGAAAATTATTAATCATCAAGCACCATTGAGATTTATTGTATCCTTTCAATGATAGATCTTATGCTCAACATCCCTACTCTTGTTGTAGAGACACAATAACAAGAAGTTTGGACACTTGCAACAACGCAACCTTCTATGTCCATAACACCAAAAATGATCAAGATTGAATTTAATAATGTTTCACAATAGTTATCTGATGCAGAGTCTTCTTGTTTTTTACATAACATTATTAATGACTATGCCTATGTGTTCAAATGTCCATGTGTGTGCACTCCATGAGGTGTGTATTCCTTGGGGTATCCTCACATAACACTTTCAAGCTTTATCTGCAAATATATACTCAAATAAATTAATCCTATGTTTAAAGGATCAAAATTGAATATTTTATCTCTAAAACCTATCCCCGACACATGAATTCCCACAGTAAATGAGCCTTAGCATAATGTGCTTCACACTATACTATCCTTACTGACACCTTGTATAGAAGAGGATATGATGGGACTCTCTCAAGATGTATCACTTAATACAACGCTAATCAAACTCTATTTGAATATCTTGCAGGAATTTTTGGCACACACACGAGTGACATGTTCTTAGCTAAAAATATCTTGTGCATGGGTTACTATTATGCCACTATGTAATTAGACACATGTACCTTTGTTAAAAAATTCTAAGCATGTCAGCGACACAATAATCCTATTCATCCACCCTTGCAATCCCTCCAACCAATCACTCCACCCTATAATTTTTTTGGATGGGGGATCAACTTAGTAGGAAAAATAAAGCCTACATCCTCTGATGGTCACACCTTCATAATCACCATCACTGAATATTTTACCAAGTGGATAGAGGCCATGCCTCTCACCTATGTCACAAGGTAAAATATTTCTATATTCATCTTTAAACATCTCATTTTCTACTTTGGGATCCCTACCTCTCTTGTTATAGAAAATGGTACATATTTCAAAAACAAGAATGTCAAATCAATAGCTAAAAAATTCCATATCCTCCTGTAATGGGAAACACTCTATTACCCATAGTGAAATGGCCAATCTGAAGCTTCCAATAAAATGATTAAATAATTATTAAAGAAGACCATTGATAAACATGGTCACAATTTACACACATAACTGTATCCCGCCATTTGGGATTATCAAACCCCATTCTACACTCCAACTTGATCCATTCCCTTCTCGTTTGTATACGGTTCAGAAGCCATATTACCTATAGAAGTTGAGATCCCTTCCCTTTGTGTATGATTACAACACCTTGTGCATGAATAGGATTACCATCAATCATGCCTTGGAGAGCTGGAGCCCCTAGATGAGATACGAGTATGTTCCTTGGATCACCTGAAATTATATCAAAATCAGATCCACCGTATCTACAATAAATGGATTAAACCAAGAAATTTTGATATTGGCATACCTTTGTGCTTAAAGAGAATCAGAATAATACTACAAAAGAGTGTGAAAAATAAGGAAAGTTTGAACCAATTTGTGTTGGGACCCTACATTGTAACTGCTAAGTTTTGTATCCAGAGCATATAAACTATCTGATGAATATGGAAAAGATCTTAAAGATCCCATGAATGTAGTTCATCTGAAGAATTTCTACTCCTAAATCCTTTAATAGTATCCCTAGTGTTGGGGGCATGTCAACATGCAAATTGCTTCCTCCTAAATCCTTTAAGGGTACCCTAGTGTTGGGGGCACAATGCTTGTTTTTGTACCTCTCCCTGTTATCCTTCTAAACCCACCTTGTTTCACATGTTCATCCTAATTAGGATGTGAATATCATGTTCTACCACTCATGTTCTCCCACTTCTCATTGTATTTCGTCCTTTGATATTCACTGAGCTTATTCATTTGTGCCATTCTTAATACAGTTTAAGGACACCTTTCCTTTTTCGTTGGCATCTAAAATTCAAAAAAATATCATATAAAAAAAATCCAAAAAATCTAGAAAATTCCAAAAATCTCATATCAATATAAAAATACATCAAAAAACCTAAAAAAATCAAAATAATCAAAAACCACAAAAAAATTCAAAAAAATGTTTCACAAAAATTTCAATGAAATATCAACACAGTTTAACAATATCATTGCATTTGATCCGTAATCCTAATAATCTGTTCTAGATCATGACTATGATTCTCAACTTTTCTTACCCATTGGCATGTCATCATTTCTTATGGGAAAGACCATCAATCAACCCTTCAAGTGTATCCTCGCTTGGGACGAATTCAGTTTTCAAGTTTTTCCTCTCATATATCCTTTCCTAAAAATGACCAAATCCAATTTCAAATCAAACTTCAACAGGATCCAATAAGAGTGTCATGATGAGTAGTTACTCCACTCTTTGGTCCAATCCAATCCCCTTGCATATATTGTTTCTTAGGGGCATTCACATGTTCAGTATTCTTCACTGTGGAACACATTAGAGGGATGTAGTTAGATATTTCTATTACAAATTGTATTGTCATTGTTACTGTATATTGAATTAGTAGTAGGTAATTTTGTTAGCATTTTTGGTTTGTATATAACCTTGTGTTTGTGCATTGTTGTATGTGTCGCAGATTGTTTTCACATTATCCATACATGATTTTTAACCAATTACAGGTAGGCAAGATAACTAGGCTCATTGTTAGCTTTGATGTATTTCATTTTGCTTTTGTGGTTGGGTTTATTTTGGACACATTTCGTATTTGTTTTTGATCAATTTTTGAGTATACTAATTTACTCATCCGGGATCATTGTATATTCATTTTTCTTTTCATTTTGGGTTTTTATTTCATTCCTCATTAATTTATATTACAGATCAAATTGTTTGGATTTATTTTTTAATCTTTGGTGTAGCTCATTTGTTATCTTAGCTCATTTTTTGACTTTTGGGCTTTTCCAACTTTTATCTTCATTTTGGGACCTATTACAAGTATTTTGTAATCATCCTAGTGACTTATTCATAATCATGGTGTCATATTACCATATTACTATGTGTAGTTGGGTTTCTTTTTACAATCTCTTTATGTAATTATAGTCTTTTATGTGTGCATTATTAATCATAGTTTGATTATAAAATTGTAATAATACAATAGAATTAACATCATCATATATCCATAATCATCATACATCATGAATAAAATCTAAGATACAAACATGTAAGTCTATGATACAAGCATGTAATCATCATACATCCATAATACATTAAATCAAAATCATCATCTAAATCTAATATCATGATCATCATGTAAATCATAATATACAACATACATCATCATCTATAAAATCAAACATCTCATCATCATATGTCATGTCAAATGTCCATATATCATGAGTATATCACAAAATATCATATACATCAAAAAAATCCCATGTACACTATATCCAAATAATATGTCATATACATATCAACATGCCATCAAGGGAATCGATCTACAAAAATGTGCCTTCATCATGAGGCATATATAAAAAAACATATAATATATCATATAATGAGTCAAGGGAGACTCTCTCCCATACTTGGGACTTCCTAGTCTCTCCTCGTCCTACCTCTCAATGGTGGCATATGTACTGATCTAACTGGACCTTGATGGATCTCATGTGATCTATGCATATCTCAACTGATATGTACCATATCCTGATTTTAGTCTAGGGATCTCTATGAACTAATGGACTAACTACCTCATAGGGCCCATAGTAGTAACCCCATCTTCCTATGATATAACAATAATGTCTTGTATTACATCGCCCATACCGCCTTGCCTCCACCATGGCAGCGTGCGACATATCCCTCTATGGTTAGTTATTGAACATCATGTCTACCAATTTGATCTCTCTTTGTCAGTTATCTACTGTAACCTGGTGTCTTATGTTGTCTCTCTTAATATTCCTCTTATCTATCTACCTCTGAAGGGTCTGTATGGTGATAAATGGATGATAACTCCTCATATCATAACAAGTATCCCTCTCATCCTATAACCTCAACTCGATGGCCCAATCAATGGTCCTAGAGTATCACTTGTACCCTATGGATATACATGTCTACTCTTGCTACTACACATCCTACCCTCTCCATAACTCTCCATCCATCACTACCTCCATCTTTATCTCCTCCACTTATGTCTCCACTACCTAGACTAGTGTGGCCTCTGGTGGTGATAATGGAATTTGTATCGGAGTTCCTAAAATGTGTACACTAGCATCTGTAAGGGAACATGTACTGGTCCCTATCCATACCCATGAACCTGTAAATTTACCTATCCTATACCTTTATCTTGCCACTAGAATATGCACATACTTGTAATATGAACTATGGATGAACTATAACTTGCACAGGAACCTATACTAGAAACCTAATGTGGCATCTATACATGTCAACCTATACAACCTTGTGACACCTGACATGTTTATGTCCCTACTGTGCCACTTGAATGCTATGTCCTTATCCTATGTCTGAGCCTATAACATGTCCCTCAGATATCCTATGAACCAATATACCCCTAGCTCCTCTTTGTGGCCCAACCATGGTTGTCACTAGCTGTCCCTATAATTGTAGTTACTATGCGGAATAGTGATCTATCCTAGGCATAATTGTTGCATACCATGCATTTCGTATTTTGGACATCAGTCCCTAGATCTGATGATATGAAATTAATGCATCCCATGGCCTATGGAATGAATCCAAATGAACTTCACCCTCATTGGCTCCACTCTATGATCCATGGACCGAAGTTCCACTGTCTCATGTGTAACATGTGCATACCACTTCTCTCCGCAAGGTATATCTTGCACACACTCCAAACTATCACCTCACCTGATATCTACTCTCTACATCTCTAGGATATGGCTACGTAACTGTCTAATAATAAAGCGATCCACCTCCATTGTGGATAGCTCTATACCATCTAGGACCCACTGATATAGCCGGTATGGCCTCCAAGTCACCATATAAAGATGAAGGTCATAACACTTGTCTATACAAATATATATCACCCATATGGCCTCTCTGGCCAACACCTACTATCTCCCATGCAAATAATGAGGGCTCATCTGGCTGTCTGACATGTAAGATTCCCACTAGTCATTTAATTGCTATATGGTCCCATGACCATATCTCCACTAGCGTAGTCACTGGACTCAGTGATCATATGCCCTCTATATAGGATATCAAGATGTAAATCTCTAATACAAGTGACCTAAAATACACTGGGTCCATGTGAAAATATTTCCCTCCATTATCTCTGCAATAACACCAATTAGGCCCAGACTAAAAATGAGACTCAGTATTAATCATGAAACAAATAATAACTGATAAGAGTTGTAAGGTAGATAGGTAGTCGTGTTATTGTCATATCATACATGCACTCATATAAGTGCATATTCATCCCCTCTCTGGGAATATCCTACATCAAAAATAGGTGCCATATGTGACCTCGTATCTGCCCCACATTCCCATCCCATTGCACTAGTGTACCCTATATCGACACCCAAAGGATCTGATGCACATCCTCTAAGGTCACTGTCATCTCACCAATTGGCAACCTAAAATTATGACTCTTATTGAGCCATCGCTCGGCTAATGTGGTCAATAAACAATGGTCCATTATAATATGTGGCAACTATGTAATGTATGTCAATCTCATGTCACCTCCATAAGTGTGACCAACTATCTCTGCTAACTATGTGTAAATCTCCCCTAGAATGACTACAATTATCCGTGACACTCTCACACATCCAATGATAACAATATCTCCTGAAAATCATCCAAAAAACACTATTAGATCATCTTTCTTCTATTCTAACCTCCAAAAATTCTTCTAAAAATCACCTTATGACACTAGTGCACCCATTGATATGCTATCACATGTACTTATATGCTAGCTCATGTACTTCATGCTAGCGCATGTGCACTTTAATGCACTAATGCATCAATGCTAGTACATTCAATTTGATGCTCATGACCTTAGTTTTATGCTAGCACATTTAACACACTAGTGCATTTTTCATTTAACACTCATGCCCTTAGTTACATGCTAGCAACATGTACATTGATGCTAGTGCATTTTTCAAGGCTACACTAGTGTCCTCAAGTGCATGCACTAGCGTTTAATTTCAAATTCCTCCTAGCACCTAACTAGCATTTAATGCATCAAAAAACTAATTTTTTTCTCTACTTATCATGTCACCCTCATCTTGCCTCCACCAAAACTCTTGAAAGATGGTCTACATGATGTTTCCATTGTAATCAACGAGCCATATCTCTTAGAATCTCAAAGATGAAATCCCACTCAAATAGAAAAAGGAGTATAATAGCACAAAAATGACATTATGATATTTTCTAACCCTCCCACCCATCTTTTTATACCCTTCTAACCCTAATTCTTCTTATTTTTGGAAATTACAACCAAAACCACTAATTTTCTTCATTATTCCTTTGGATGTTTCCCATGGATTATTTTCTCTCCTATCATGTGGTTTCTTTACTTCATGTCACTGATGCCTCACTCACTCATGGGGACACTCTAATAAACTAATTTGGACTTATTGGGGAATTTAAATGCTTTACCGGAGAACATTCAACATTCCCTACACATGGATTTCATTTTTTCTAGCATAGTACCCTCTTTCCAAGTTAAAATATCCAAAACCCTAAAAAAATCCAATATCTAATAATTCAAAAAATATCTAAATCACAAATAATAAAAAACAATAATTGAAAAATAATAAACATTCAAATAATCACAAAATCCTAAAAAAATGCAAACACATCAAAAATTTCAACAAAACAATACAACTCAACGAAATCAAAATTTTAACTCCTACCCTAGTGATCGTTCCAATCATCTTACAACTATCACACTAAATCATCTTCCCATTACATGTCGGTATCCTTGTTTGGGGAAAGTCAAATCAATCATCTCCCTCACATGCATCCTCGTTTAGGGAAATCTTGGCTTTCATTCCCTCCCATGCATTTCAGTTTCCTTACTTTGGGGAAATGACCCTTCTTATTCTCATATCAATTTTCAATGCAGATCCAAGAAGAGTTTCATGATGAGTTATTTAACTTCTCTTATTCAGTCTGATCCTAATCCCCTTGCATTTCAACATCCTTTCTTGGGGGTATTTAAATCTGCTTACTTATCATTTTGGCACATGCATTAGGGGCATAGTTAATTTTCTTCCTTTCAAGTTGTGTTGCATTGTTTTTATTATTTCTGGACCAATTCCACATATTTCAGTTATCATCTTGGATTCTTCATAGCCATGGTGCATACTTTTACGGTGTATATTGGGTTTGTTTTACTTTTTATCTTTTATTTCTTGTGTGTGTGTGTTTGTTTACGCACATAATGGGTTACACATCATGATTCCTTAATAATCATGGTGACAAATCTATTGTGCAATAACAAAATAAGGTTTCTCTAACTTTCACTATCTAAATGAAAGCTCATGCTAAGAGCACAATCCCTCCCTTCCTCCTCCTACTCCTTTCCTTCTTCCTATCAAACGATTGTCCACCACTTTGTTGTGTCACCCATCCTCTTGAGGGGGGCATTCCCTCAGCATCCATACTCATGGGGCCCATCCAAATGCTTTGTCCGGGGCATATCAATTAAATCCACCATGTTTCCCTTTCATGTGTTCATTGATCTACATATGTATACTATCTTTAAAATTCTATTACTTCGTAATAACACTTTCAAGAGGGGAAAATGTAGACACCCTAACTATACATACCTATTTCTAGTCATTCCTAGCTATCCATATCCTTTTCATAATATGCTAATCCAAATTCCTTTAGAATTAATTAAATTAATTCTATCTTGCTTTAAGTATTCACCCACATCCTTTAGAATTAATTAAATTAATTTTAATCATGTTTAAACTATACTCCCATGTCCTTTGGATAATTTAATTAAATAGTTAATTACCCATTCACATCCCTTAGATAAATTAATTAGTTATTTAAATATAAATAAATCTATTTATCTACTCACACTCCACTTCAACTATCCTAGTCACTCAAGTTAAATTACCTCACTCCACTCCACTTCTAGAATCCTATAAAGGTCAAAGCAACAATAATGCATGTACAACCACCTTCTCGAATTAAAAATTATTGCCAACTAAAAACTCATTGCCACTCAATGGATATTCAATCCATTTGAAATTTAATAACCAAATCCAATGGCTATTTAGGGAAGATGAATTCATGATCTCATTAATAACCTTAATCCACTCCATAGCCTCTCCTTCCATTATGAATTTAACATGTTATATCCTTCACAAAAATCCTCTTGAAATCCTTTTGAAACTCTTACAATCCTTGGAATCTATGAGAAATTAAAGCAAACCTCTGTTCCTTTTCCATTTGAAATCTCACATCAAAAGTTTGTCCATGTGATTCACCAAAATTCTCGTAGTATTATCTTCTTCATTTGGAGACATAAATCCGAGAATCCACAAATAAACCATTTCGATATTCTAAAATTTAAAACTTCAACTAATCTCATATGAGGTTTCAAGAAGATCTTCGAGAAAGGTTTGCACCATTTATTATTACTTTTATTATAAAATAAATCCGAGATATTTAACAAGTACAACACTTTAACAATATCATATGGAGGTTTCCCATAATGATGTGAGGAAATTTTTGCATTATTTATTGTTTGTATTTCATTTGCTTGTAGTTTTCATTGCTTACACCCTTTCATTTAGATTTTTAATTTCTTTTAGAATCCTCTCCTTATCCTATTTAATATTTAATGTGAATTCCTATGCATTAATGATTTCGAACAACATTTCTCTAGTAGTTAAGAGAAATCCATCTAGAAAGCTCCATGTCCCTTGTTGAATTGATGGTTTTAGTTCTCACCTACCACCATTTTCGTTTTCTGATTTTTACTTGATTTCCTTATGTATTTTGTCATATAAAACTATGGATGAATCCGCATGCCCCTAGTTTACACTATTATGCATCCCTAAGCACCATTTATTTTTGCTACACCAAAACTTACACACTACTACCTGTTAAAATACCTTTTCCATACTCACGTGGGCCTTATAGGTACTTCTAATGTGCACCACTAATCATAGTTCGCGCAATTCTTAACTTTGCGCAAAACCTTCACACACTATCATGTAATATCTTGTCACACATTTTCCTTTGAATAAACTCTACCTTTATTTGTGACAATCCAACACTTGGCTGAAACCTCAAAAGACATGTAGATATTTGACTCTACCATGTTTATATTACATCATCTAATAAGAATATTGCAATATAAACACTAAATCAGATTTACAACTCAGATCAGATAAGAAATATTATGATACACCACTTAACCTAACATGTAATGGTAAGTACAAAATAAAGGTATAGAGACATTTAACTTTACATAGATGATTTTTGGAAATATCTCGAAGTGTAAAACATAGAAATATGGGGAATTGAAACTGGGGTGAAACTGCAAATATTTTTGGGCCAGGACCATATAACATAGTCAACACCGTATCGTATGGTCTAGCACCTTGTGTATAGTCTTGTACATGCTCTGCGATAACCTCTGTAACATTATGGGTTTCTCACCTTCCTAGATTTATTTGTCATTGTCAAACCATATTTGTTGCATATGCAACGAATCTCTCTATTTCCATTGATCATCATCTCAAACCCTATCCATGTATAAAGAGTCATGCGAATAAAACATTAGAAGGTTTGTATAAACCCTCATTCACCACCGACATTGAAACTACTCCGAAGAGGCCTCAAACCACACACCATTCCCCACCTATCATTTGATATCTAGATTGATCAATCAACATTGGAAAATTATTTGAATATGTTTTCTTTGACTTGAATCTTTCTAAAACACTTAGAGAGAGGATGTTTGGATGCTTGTAAATGAGAGAAATGGTTATTTTGACATGGTTTGTAGCTTCAAACTTTATTTAGGTGTTTCCCTAATTACTATAGATGTGTGAGCATGCTATTTAGGGAGATTTGGATGCCTTTTACAAGTGTATGAAGTGATTTCTCTAGTGTATTTCCTTAGTGGTTCTAGGTTAGCGAATGAGGTAGTGTTTACTTTCTTATATAGGGGTTTGTAGATGAATTATCTAAGAATATATGACCCAAAGGAAGATATTAAATTGAAATTACAGTTATAATACATGTTGGTCCAAGACTACACAAATAGGTTATAACCTTATGTACGGTCCTGAACAGGAGCATGGAATATGTTGAATGAGATTTAGAACTAATAAATTGATATTTATACATATATTTTGTGCATTAAACTATTGGGATGTCTTGATATGTTAGTGTGTAAAAAAAAAAAATCTATACAATGGACCTTACAAAGTACTAAGTGGAATTTGAGAAGTCATGTCTAGCGTAATAAGAGTACATAGTCAAATAAAGGGTGTCCAAAGTGGAAATACAAAATTTGAGTGTCTACATATAGAGAGGACAATTGTGCCCATGAGACTTCATCTAGCATGGATGATTTAATCCTCCTCTTAGTTTCAACCTCTATATTTTCAATACATCTCAACCAACATATAATGATTCATCCTCCTCTTAGTTTCAACCCATATTTTAAAAAAATATCTCAACACTTTACACGTCTCATTTGTACACTTTCATATCACTATCACTTTGTATCATCTAGTTTTTTGGTGAATATGTTTAAAATCCCAACCCAAACTTCCTTTATTTTATTGTCTAGGGTTTGAATATTTGTTATAATTGTAATACATTATTACTACGATATGTGATTTATAGTTTATTATTATATTTTTGGTTCTAATTCATAATAACATTTAATAATTAACATTGATAAGGAAAACTCTAGTTTTGATTACATGTCTCCTAAAAACCTTTTTACTTTATCTTTTTCTTCTTACAATAATTGTTTCCATGCTCAACCTTGATATATAAATTTTGTACCATGTGTTTCCATAATTTATATCATGTTCTTATTAATATTTTTTTTTTCTACATTTTCCATGATCTAATATATATCATGCATACATTAGGGTCCAAGGCCCTTGATTTCCCTATCCCTAATCACATCTTTCCCATTTGAGCACATTAAATTTTTAATTTACCATGATTTCATCTTTTATATGAGTAGGGAATCTTATTCTTGTGATGAAACTACTTACTTTCATGCACTTTATTGGGGAAATGATTTCCTACAATTACATTGATTATGTATGCCACCTAAAGCATCACATTCTCTTGTGTTTGCATAGATTATGTTTCAGTCCCATTTTTTTACATTTATCAATCTCGTATTGTTATAACTTTCCTAATTTTGGTGGCATCATCATATTATCGAGACTATATTGACTATATTCTACCCACCTTATGTCAGCATTGATGCGGGAGCATAACTTGCGGAGACCATAACTTTTGATCTGACCGTGGGATTGTCTTGAAATTTTAAAGGGTGGTAGATGTACATTTTTAATATGTCGGGGTCAACTTTCTTGCAAATTTGTGGCCATTTTGGCACATTTTCAGGCCCGTATTCCTTCATCTAGTGGCCTAAAATTAGCTTCGAACATTTTTTTCACTTTTGACTAGGTCTTAGAACTTTAATAACTTTTGTTATGCTTGTTAGAATAAGTCAAAATTTTGCTTGAGCCTTAATTTATGAAAGCATATTTGGCACACAAATTTTGGGGGCCATCCGAGTTTGTTTTTCTAATAGGTAATTTTTGGCATTTTAGGATTTTTTGGCAATTTAGGGTTTTTTGTCATTTTAGGGTTTTTAGAGTAGACATGAAATAAAAGGTTGATTGTAATGATGTAAAAGATTAGTGTGGATTCCAAAATGAGAAGAAATTTATTTTGAAACTCCTGGTTTTTATTTGCAAAGCTATTTAGGTTTTTTTTAGAGGTATTTCAACCTCTTGCAGCTGGATTCACATCAATTGGTATCAAAGCCGGATTTAGATCTTGCGGAAATAGTTAAGGGTAACATATTACATTTTTCTATGTAATTTTTTCCTCTATTTTATATAATCATAGCTAGACACAGGAGGGTGAGGTTATTCCAAGATGAAAAGGCACATGCAAGAGCTACAGAGACAAGTTGTTGAGCTCACAGGAGAAGTTATCTAGCCTTAGAAGGAGACATACAAATGGGGATTGCAGGCCCAGATAGTGATACTGAAGAATTGCCTCCATTAATGAATGAAGGAGGAGATGAAGATTAAAATGAGAGAGATGAATAAACCGTGAATGAGAGACCATTTGAGGAGAGATTGATCCAGGGCTTTAGAGGAAAAGAACGATGACAGTATCAAGATTAATGTTCCTAATAATGGTGGAAGGTTATGACCAAAGGAGTTGATTGACTGGTTAAATCACATGGAAAAATTATTTGAGTGGAAAACTCTTTCAGAGGAGAAGAAGGTTAAGTTTTCATGCACTAAGTTAGCCAAACATGCATTGATCTGGTGGGATCACCTACAAAATGAAAGAAACAAAGGAATGGAAAGGGCAAGATCTAAAAATGGAATAAAATGGTAAATAAGACTGAAAGAAAATTTTCTTACCTGTCGATTATGCTCACACACTCTTTCGAAGGTTCTAAAACCTAAGACAAAAGGATCTCATACATTGAGGAGTATACCAATGAATTTTACAAGTTGTCAATCAGGAAGGAATAGGGAGATTCTGAAGAACAAAAGGCTACACGGTATATAAATGGGTTGAGTTACACCATACAAGATGAGCTCGAGTATGTTCTGGATCCATAGCCTGGATGATGCTTATCAACTCACATTAAAGGAAGAAGAAAATTAAAAAGAGGAATAATTTTATAAGAGGTGTGAAGAGAGGGCCATCATCATCTCCAATGAGAGGTAGGGGTAGATTTGAATCTACAAAAGGTGAATCCTCTAATGTAGAAGGGCATGAAGATTCTGGTCAAAGTCCATGGTAACTACCAAAGATTAGGGGGTTTCAGAGGGGAAGAGGTTATAATGGAGGAGGAGGCTGGAATAGCCCCCAAAGGAAATATACATGTTACACATGTGGTGAAGAGGGGCACCAATAATTTTGAGTGTCTACTTTATCCTACACAAGATAGATGAAGAAAGGAAAACAACCATAGGTAAAATTGTTGAAGTTGAAGAAGAAGAAGAAATGGAGTTTCTGTAGACTTGGGTGAAACCCTCATGATAAGGAGGACAATGATCAACCCAAGAAAGGAAAAATAACATTACAAGAGGAATTTTTGATTCAGAGGCTGTGAACAAAGGGCCATTTCGATCATCTCCAATGAGAGGAAGGGGTAGATTTGAGTTTCGGAATAAAATGGTAAATATGAAAGAAAAGTTTCTTCCTGGTAGATTATGCTCAAAACTATTTCAAATTTTTCAAAACTGTGATGGTTGATAAATCTCAACATTGAAAGTATACCAATGAATTTTACAAGTACATCAATTTGGAAGAAAGGGAATTTTGAAGAACCAAGATACTACAATATGCCTTATAAATGGGTTGATTTAATACCATACAAGATGAACTATGTATGCTCTGGATTGATATCCTGGATGCTATGATTATCAACTCACATTAAAAGAAAAAGAAAATAACAAGAGGAATAATTTTAGAAGAGGTGTGAAGAGAGGTCCATCATCATCTCAATGAGAGGAAGATGTAGATTTGATTCTAACAAAGGTGAATCCTGTTAATGCTGAAGGGCATGAAGATTCTGGTCAAAGACTGTGGTAACTACTAAATAAGTAAGGGGTTTCAAAGGGAACAGAGTTTTAATGGAGGAAATGGGGTTAGAATATCCCCTAAATATTTCTATACATGTTACCGATGTGGTGAAGAGGGGTTAGCATAGCTATTTATAGAGTGTCTGCAGGCTATCCTACACATATAGATTGATAAGAAAAACCATTCTGAACAATGAGTAAAACTCTATGGTTGTAAGATGAAGAGGAAGAAGATAATTATCAGGTTGGGTTACATTTTTAGACTTTGGTGAAACCCTCATGATAATGAGGACACTAATTGTCCTTATGAAGGAGAAATAATATTTCTAGATGAATGTTGTAGAACTTATTCTGTAGTTACAAACAAATATATTTTGAACATTATGGACATCTACGAGGAAAGGTATGTAAAATTACATATTGATGGTGGTAGTTGTGAAAATATGGTACTCAATTTGATGGTTGATAAAATCAATCTACTGAGGAGCACCTGTATCTCTATCGTATATCATGGTTCAACAAAGTGAATGAGGTAACCATAGATAAAATATGCCTTAGGAAAGTTTTCAATTGGGAATACCTACAAGGATGAGGTGTGGTGTGATGTTATCCCAATGATGCATGTCATATATTACTGGGGAGGCCTTGACAATACGATAGAAAGGTTACACATGATGGAGGGAAAAATACATATACTTTTTGGAAGGATGGTGTAAAGGTGGTCTTGTTACCCTTTAAGGAAGAAGAGAAGAGTGAGGGCTTATTGGATACAAAAGAGTTTGTTATAGAAATGGAAGAAGTTGGCTGGTGTTATGCACTGATGTCAAAGAAGGTGGAAATAGAGGATTTTAATATACATCTATTGCTATGGAATAAAGGTACTAAATGAATACAAAGATGTCATACTAAGATGAGCTACCAAATGGGTTACCTCTGAAGCGAGCTATATACAACACCATATTGATTTGATATCAAGGATCAGCCCTTCCAAACAAGGCAGCCTATCAGGATGAGTTTGACATAGAGTGAAGAGTTGAACAGAAAAGTGACATATCTAATATGGAAAGGGTTAGTGAGAGAAAGCATGAGTTCTATGTGCAACTCCTAGCACTATTGACTCCTAAAAAAAGATGGAGATTGGAGAATGTGTGTAAACAATAGTGGGGCCATAAATAAGATCACAATTAAGTATTGGTTCCCAATTCCAAGATTGGATGATATGATGGATGTGCTAGTCAAGAGCCTGATATTTTAGCAAGATTGACCTATGGAGTGGGTACTACCAGATCCGATCCGTGAAGGGGATGATTGGAAAATTTATTTCAAAATAAAAGAAGGATTGTACGAGTGGATGGTGATGCCATTTGGGCTATCTAATGCACCCAGTACATTCATGAGGTTGATGAACAGAGTACTCTGAGAATACAATGGTAATTTTGATGTTGTCTATTTTGATGATATTCTATATTCAATAAGACAGTGGAAGAACACTTATTACATATGAAATTGGTGTTAGACTTGTTACGTAAAGAGAGTCTATATGCAAACTTAAAGAAGTGTAGATTTCCTTCAGAAGAGTCTTGTTTTTTGGGGGTTTTCATATCAGAGGATGGGGTGAGGATGGATGAGGAAAAAGTAAAGGAAATTTTGGAATGGCCTATTCCAAGGAATGTGACAGAGGTTCGTATTTTCATGGATTGAAACATTTTTATAGGAATTTCATCAGGAATTTTAGTAGCATTGTTGCACCCATAACAGAGTGTACAAAAGGGAGGGAGTTTGTATGGACCAAGGCAACAACAAATAGTTTTGAATTTTTGAAGAAGAAAATGTTAGAAGCACCTGTTTTGGTATTGCCATATTTTAGCAAGGTCTTCGAGGTTGACTGTGATGCCTCACATGTCGGGATTGGAGTTATACTAAGTCAAAAAGGATGACCTGTGGCATTCTTTAGTGAAAAGCTAAATGAAGTTAGGAGGAAATATTCTACTTATGATGTGGAATTTTATGCTATTGTTCAGGCATTAAGGCACTGGAGACATTACTTAGTAGCAAAAGAATTTGTACTCTTTACTAACCATGAAGCCTTGAGGTATGTAAACATACAGAAGAAACTAAATAGTAGGCATGTAAAATGGGTTTCATTTTTGCAAGAATATACTTTTGTCTTAAAGCATAATTCGGGTAAGTAGAATCAATTTGTTGATGCCTTAGTAGGCATGTAGCACTTTTGACAACAATGGAAAATGAAGTAGTAGGGTTTGAGGCAGTTAAGGAATTGTATGAAGGTGATCCAGATTTTGGTGATGTTTGTGAGAAAACTTAAGGACCCTATAGTAGGTAGTGGTTCTTTTGATTATTTGATGTAGGATGGTTATTTGTTCAAGGGGAAAATAATTGTGCATCCCTGTTGGTTCAATGAGAGAAAATATTATAAGAGAATTGCATAGTGGGGGGTTGACTAGACACTTTGGTATAAGTAAGACAAATTTCTCTTGTTGTAGAAAAGTATTATTGGCCAAAGGTAAAGAGGGACATAAGTAGGATTATCTAGCAAGATGTAGAGTGTGCCAAATGGCTAAGGGCCATGCACAAAATACTGGGTTGTATATGCCATTACCTGTCCCTACAGGGCCATGGGTTGATTTGAGTATGTATTTCATGTTAGGAATTCCTAACACACTATGAGGGAATGATTCTATCTTTGTTGTGGTTGATAGATTCTCTAAGATGGCACATTTCATTTCTTGTAAAATAACTAATGATGCTTCTAGAGTTGCAGATTTTTTTTTCAGAAGTGGTTAGATTGCATGGAGTTCCAAGAACTGATCACTTCAAATCACGACAAAGTTTTTGAGTCACTTTTGGAAGACTCCGTGGAGGAAAATGGGGACACAACTACATTTCTGCAGTAGTGCATATCACCCCCAGATTGATGGGAAGACAAAAGTAGTGAACAGAAGCTTGGGAAATCTCCTACATTGCATAGTTGGAGAAAATCCAAAACAATGGGACTTAGCTTTACCACAAGCTGAGTTTGCCTATAATAGCTCAGTAAACAGGTCAACAGGGAGGTCTCCTTTCCATATTGTATATGGTTAGGAATCCCAAGGGGGTCCTAGATCTGATTGTGCTACCCAGTGAAGATAAAACTAGTGATGATGTAGAAGCATTTGCAGAACACATTCTACAACTGCAGGATGAAGTGAGGGAAAAGCTGAAAGTGAGTAATGCACAATATAAAGCAGCTAAAGATTCCAGTAGGAGAGTAAGTGTATTTGAAGAAGGATATATGGTGATGGTTCATCTTAGAAAGGAGAGGTTTCCAAAAGGGACATATAATATTAAAGTATAAGAAGATTGGGCCGTGTAGGATTCTGAAGAAAATGAGTGATAATGCCTACAAGGTGGAGCTACCTGATAAATTTTACTATCTCACAAGTTTTTAATGTTTCTAACTTATATAAGTTTTCCAAGTCATGATAAAAATGTTGCTTGGAGGAGGAAGAAATAAACTAGGAGCAGTAGATGCCAAAGAAGAAAAAGGAAAGGGTAATGTGTGTCTTGGACCAAAAGACAGTCACTACTAGACATGGGAGCTACAAAAAATATTTGGTACAGTGGGAAGGTTTGCAGCAAGAAGAAAATACTTGGATTCCTGAGTGGGAGTTGAAGAAGATTGACAGTGCAAAATTAGATGAATTCCGTCAACTGAATTCACAGGAGCTGAATTCTTTTCAACCAGGGGAGAATGATGTGGGAGCATAACTTGCAGAGACCATAACTTTTGATTTGACCATTGGATCATCTTGAAATTTTACAGGGTGGTAGATATTGCATTAGTAATATATGACAATTGAACATTCCTTGCAAGGTTTGTGGCCATTATTGGCACATTTTTGGGCTCGGATTCCTTCATCTAGTGGCCTAAAATTGGCTCTAAACACAGTTTTTTTCACTTTTGACTAGGTCTTAGAACTTTAATAATTTGTGTTTGCTGCTTGTAGAATAAGTCAAAAATTTGTGTGAGCCTTCAATTTATGAAGGCATATTTTGCACGATAAATTTTTGGGCCCATCCGAGGTGTTTTTTCTAGTAGGTAATTTTTGGCATTTTAAGGTTTTTTTGGCAATTTAGGGTTTTTTGGCATTTTAGGGTTTTTAGAGTAGACATGAAATAAAAGGTGGATTGTAATGATGTAAAAGATTAGTGTGGATTATGGAATGAGAAGAAAGTTATTTTGAAACTCTTGGTTTTTATTTACAAAGTTGTTTATGTGTGTTTTGGAGGTATTTCAACCTCTTGCAGTTGGATTCTCCTAAATATATTTCCTACTTTATGACACCACTCTATATTTGAGCTTATAATAATTGTATCTTTCTCACATCGATGTAATATTATATCCTTTGATCACACACCAATTATATCCTTCTTATCTTTGGGAATTGTTCTATTGTAACTATCTTATTTTCAAGCAACTACTTAGTGCATGGCCATACTACATGATGCTTAAATTAGTTGTATGGAAGACTACATAGCATAAATTCATTTATTACATACAATATTGCATGATGATATTTTGTTATTTGTACATCAAATATTTATTTCCATTAAAATAAGCACTGTGTGTGTAATATCTTGCTTTTGAGAAATGTGATTCATATGTTCATCACACACATTTAGAGGTATATAGCCAATTATTTTTTTATCTTAAATCTCTATTCCTCACAATTTTTTGTAACTTCTTCATACAAAAGAAACCATAATATGTTACAAAACACATTTCTCTTATTTCCATTTTACATAAGCAATCATCCGATATTGCTTAGATATTTTCATTTTGTTTCACCATGAGGAAAACTCATATTAGATTTAGATTCAATGTTTGTTTCAAAACACAATCTCACATAGACATCTTTACTGATTTCAACTCAAACATATGTATTTGTTCCTATCACTTTGTCTTTTCTAGATTTCATTTTTTGTTGATTATATGTTTATATAGACATTGATTCAATTGCACATGTTTCTATATGTTTGTGAGGAGCACATGTTTATATAAAAGAGCACAAATTATATCTTTAGGATCTTCACATCCCTCCAGTAGGGAGATTGGGTGATCTCTCTTTCCTTTTAACTTTCAAATCGTTATGTTTATCTAAGTAACTTCTAAAACTATCAACATATGGTGAGGAAACTATAGTGAAACAAGGTGACTAGGTAAGTGTTTGTTTGTTTTACTTTCATATATATATATATATATATGGACATGAATAAAAATGGGACATTATGTAAACACCTAATTTTAATACAAGGCTAGTTAGTTTCCATAATGATAGTGCATATGTGTGATTATTATTTATTGGTCCATGTAAGGCTTTTATTGGTGTGTGTTCCTTGTTTTGTTCGACCTTCAACTTGTTTCCTTTCTGGCTTTTGAAAATATTGGTGTCTTTAACCCATTCTCATCTCTCTTGACTATATGTTATCTCTATGTTTTTCCTTGTTTTTTCCATGTTTCTCTTCCTTCACTTATTCCCTCCCCTCTCATGTCCCCATGGTCTAGGGTAATTTCTAACCATGTACTAAACATAATTTTTCACTGCTTTTGTGGGCCCTTCTTCCTATGTTTTCTTGTTAGCTTTCCCAACCATTGTGTGTTGGTTTTGTGGGCCAATGGGATCCTAAATTCAATAAGTCTATAAATTCAAGAGTGCATAAGTATATTTAGGAGGACAATTACTGCTAAGGATTTGTTGAGCACAAGAATGATATTGAAGCTATAAGAGAAACACTTATTATTTCTAGGAGGATCCCCATGCCAAAGTGGAATTCCATAATTTATACTATGTTCTAACATTTACTAGTTTTTTTTGCATTCATTGAATTATAATGACTGGGATACTTGTATACATTAGATTGTCTACTAACTCACATCATGTATTGGTTGCCAATTTGTTTACATACATGAGGGGCCGAATAATAACAGAGAGATAAAAATGCTTCCATTAATACCCCAAGTTTTTATGGGATTTTTAGGGAGTTGAGGTTGGATTAAGGTAATGAGAAAGAAGGAATAACTCCCAGTGATCCTCAATGAACCTAGGAAAAATAAGACACAATTGAGTGAGGTTTTTGAAAACCAAAACTAGTTGATTGTAGCCATAAATTTGTTTTTTACGGTTTGACATAAGTTTTGTCTCCACAATATGCATGAAATTGGCCACTCTGGTGATGTAGTTTTGTATTTGTTAAATTCAGGTTTGGCTTGTTATCTAAATCTGGTTTCTTTGATAATGTCTTCAAATTTGCACAAAATCATGTTTTATCTTTATTCTCCCGTCTTTTCAAGCATTTCAACTATTTATTTTATGTTTACAAATTATCTTTTTTTTAGATATCCTATTTCTACAATTGAGATTGATTTACTGAATTACATATATGTAGATATTAATTACAATTATATATAGTAAATGTAGTGTAATTGCTAGTGAAAAAATATTATCCATATCTATAGTTTGTGACGGATTGAAATGTACAAAAAAATAGGAGAGATATACATCTTTATTCATATAAAGATCAAATGCCCCATTATTCAAAGCCAAAAGAAGAGGTTCTCTTGTTTAACGCTATCTTGAATACACCTTTTGTTAGGAAAGTAGGGATAAAATATGCGGAAAAATCCCACACAAAATCACAATAGTAGAAACTAATATGCATAAAATATTACAAATATGAAATAAAAGTGTAGAAAATAAAAGAACACAATATAGAGACAATATTTATTGTGGTTCACCCAATTTGGGCTACATCCACCAAGAATCATTTTCTCATATTTTATTACAAGCCACCTCTCTCTCAATACAATACCTAGATATGTTTGGAGTTGTGCTCAACAAACTCTCTTGAATTCACATTTAAACTCACACACATCTACAATGATATGTCTCACCTATCAAAAATACATCAATAGGAAATTACTTAAGTTGTTTTATAATACCATGGGTACCAAAACCATGGGCCAGTACTGCCCCATAAACCTATGGGTCAAAAATCTAGCCCATATGAGAAGAGCATGTTTCTCAAGATATCGGGCACGTTTTTTTATGCCAATTTTTCTTTTCCCTAGTGAGAAAATTGTGGAGAGAGTACAATACTTTTAGTGTACAGTCTTCAACACTTCCACACATGAAAATAGGCTCCACAGCATAACACCTTCGACCTCTTCTCCATTGTAATCGAGGGTTGATATATTGCGTCAACATGTGTAACCCATACTAAGAACAAAGAGGTGGTGATGGTGGTATGTAATAGTATGCAATGCCACTAACATTGGTGGACCTAAAATGTGAAGTCCATTTTACTAGTATAGGGTAGTTTTTCTTCTTATTTGGCAAAGCTAATCGAAAAATCACAATATCTTACGCATATGGTGGAGTTTGGACCCTATTTTTCTTTACAAAGATGTTTTAGAGTCAAATGCAAGGGTGGAGTTGGATTGAGACCTTTTTTTAGCAATCAACAAACAAATTACTAAAAAGATGATGAATTTATCATCCAAAGTGAAACTCTTTAATGAATGAAACTATATGACAAATCTAAAACATGTGCCTCGAGTTTGATATCTCTCAATATTTTTTTCAAATAAATATATTTAAAATATCCATACCTACAACCAAATTTGTAGATACATAGTGGATCTAGCTTTGGAGATATTCATGCCTTGTGGGAAAGCACATGCTATACCAAATCAAATAAGTAGAAGGGACAAGAGGGCCTCATGATTTCATTCCCTTACATGTATGTGAACTGCAAAATATAATGCCGTATACAATGAATCTAATGTTTTCCAATTTGAGATGCTTTCCCCTTTGGCAGCTCTTTTTTAGTTTATTTTCATTGTCTTTATACCTAAAAGCACATATGTTCCTTAGAAAACTATACGCCACATCCTTCAACACAAACACCTAATATTTTGATCCTTCCATAGGGTAAAAAAGTAGTTCAACATGAGTTGTCAAAATGGTTATAATATAATAAGGTACATTCGCTTGTACTCCTAATTCAATAGACATCATCAACTTCAAACGTGAGGCCATGTGGCATAAGCAAAATAAATGTTTCATATCCTTATAAAATACGGTTTGGTCAAGGCTATACTTAATAAAAATTTGAAAAAATAAATCCATTTATTATTTTATAATAAAATAATGACATATTTTTATTAAAGTCTATCGTGTTTTTGAATATCCTAATATATTGACTTCTAGAAAACATCATTTTTAATGGAATAAATTTATTTTCTATCTCAATTCTATGGCTTGCAAGGCAAGGAAATAATGAAACCATTGGCCACTTTATTATTGACATTCTATAGTTCTTTATCCATACCTTAGTCAATCCTTTTATTAATAAAACATGGTTATCATCCACAATAATTATTTGTGTCAACCACTTTGACATGGTCATTATGTTTTTAAAAGCACCAATGATAACATTTATTGAATTTATAATTCAAGATTATAAATTGTGTGTTTCGCAATCACTTTCAAATGAAGTAGATGTATATTTATTGCATATATGCTTATTATTATTATTCATTTGGATGTGTGGTGGTGCTTCTTTCAAAGGTCTACGCATGTGAATGTTCTCATGTCCTTGCAAATTATCACATGCTTCCATATAAAAAACTAAAGCATGGATTTTATATACCATTTTTATTGATTTAATACACATCTTTATCAAAAGCATGACCACAACAATGGTTATATTGCATCATTTAGTTTATTAAATATTCACATTAGCTTGTCTCAAAAGCAAATTCTTCAAACATAAATTATTAATACAATGTGGAGCCAACAACAATTTCATCATATAAACAATCACTCAGGCATGGACATTTTGATGGCCCAGGGACCACCTTATCATAACCTCTAACTCTTGAGAGCTTTGTAAGGGCGTTGATTGGATGAGATGGAACCACACAAGGCATGTGGAATGGTATGTGTGACCAAAATGGTTAAGAATTAGTTATCATGATAAGAGAAGATGCCAAGTTTTAAATGCTTATGAAAATAAGATTCTTGTGTTCACGGTACAATTTCTTTAATATAATATATAATCTTTCACGTATTTTATTAGAGTTCCACTCACTATCCTTTTTGAACTTTCTATTCATTAATCATGCTTAGCTCTTGGGATAAGTCTAGCACATAGTTTCCCCGTGGAATAATGAGATTAGTCAATCATAATAGAAAAAAATGTTGTGGAATCAAGTGAAAGCAACTCTATTATGATAAGTGGATTAGGATAAACTAAGCATGAACTGTGTGTGTGCGCGTGCGCGCATGTGTGGGTGCGTGCGCGTGCGTGTGCGTGTGCGTGTGCGTGCGCATGCGTGGGTGCGCGCGCGTGTGCGTGTGCATGCGCGTGCGCGTGTGTGTGCGTGCGTGTGTGCGCGTGCATGCGTGTGCGTGCGTGTGTGCGCGTGTGTGGGTGTGTGTTTTCAAAGGGATTTAAATTAAGTATTTTTGCATATAAAGAAATTTATGGTGCGCGCGCATTATTTGTGTGTGCGCGCGCGCATGCGTGTGTGTGTGTGTGCGTGTGTGTTTTCAAAGGGATTTAAATTAAGTATTTTTTCATATAAAGAAATTTATGGTGACCCATTATTTGTGCGCGCGCGCGCACGAGTGTGTGTGTGTGTGTGTGTGTGTGTGCGCGCGCGCGCGTGCGTGCGTGCGTGTGTCCGTGTGTGGGTGTGTGTTTTCAAAGGGATTTAAATTAAGTATTTTTGCATATAAAGAAATTTATGGTGACCCATTATTTGGGAATAAAGTTATCTTTTATGGGTTGCTTACGTGTCACCATGTTAATGTGTAATTTATTGCTAATTTATATTTAATTTTTAAATTAAAAAGTGACATGTGCTCACTTTAATTGAAACAACTAATGATATTAAATTTCATATATCCTCTCAGGTCATTAGCCTATGCACGGTCATTGGCTCATTTTCCCATAGTACACTTGAAATTGTGTAACTAGAGTTACGATGATTAAATCCTAGAAATTTGAATCTAATTGAATATTACAATCGAGATTGATTGTGAATGAAGATTGAACCGAGCTTTATAGTCCAAACAAGGTGTCTGAAACTTAAATCTAACTTATCGGATTTGTTTTCTTGGGTTTTCCCCATCACTTCAATGCCTTCAGAGTTTGCACTACGATTTCATGTGTACATGCAATATTTGAAAAATTTATGCCCTAGAGTGTTAAGGAAATTAAAATGGATTATAAGACATGTCAATGGGATGTTGTTGATTTATCAAGGTGCTCAGATGGAAACAAAAATGCCAAAAAAATAGTAAATTGTATAATAGATATAACTTCAAAATGTGGGCCAAAAATGCTCCACAAATAGAATACTTGCCAGAGAACAATAGTTTCCTTATGTATCCAAAATAATCTACAACACTTGTTGGATTATAAGCGATTTTGAATTAAAATTACACAATGATAGTGTATACGTTGAACTCCAATAGATAGAAAATGAAAGGAAAAACTAGTTGAACAAGACATTTCGATTCGATTGGGAATGAGAAACAACTTTATAGATTGTACACTTTGGTCTAGAAAGAATTTTTGGATTGCACAATATCGTTCTTACAACATGAACATATTGATGAATAAGCACATTTTGATGGTGTCTTAGGGATGCATGAAAGGGGGTTTCGGTCTGTGGAAGTCAATAATAATACCAATATCACTCAATTTACAATAAACAATATATACATAAGGAAATGTCCTAAGCTGACATAAATAACATAAAAGCAAAGCCATGGGGCTATTTTAGGATATTTCTCCCACCTTTGTCCTTGGTATGCAAAATCTCACAAACCCATCATACCATTAAAGGAGACACCAATGTTGTGTTAAACCATATACATCACCAGGTGATCAGAATTCAGACCTTAAAACATGTATCAATGGTTTATAAGTATTTGGGAATCAAAATATAAACCCTAAAGTATTTTGGAAATGGGTCTTTAATATCATAATCATGTATAAATAGTACATTTTACCGAGATATGAATGGTGTGGTAGAAATAAACATAATATAGACTCCACCACAAGATATGGGTGGACAACATGAAAATATCAAGACTCGTGTCTCAAGGAGAATACAAATTTCCTCTTCAAGAAAATACTATGAATGCCCATAGTAAAATATGTTACTCCATGGGGGATCAAGATATATAATTATTATACATAAATGAGTGGAGTTCTATAATAATGAATCATTGGTCCACAAAGATGAGAGATTGAATATCCTTATTAACATGGTCGTGCACTAATAGATGCCAAAAGTACATGCAGAATATGGATCATGGTCACATAGTTGAAGTGTAAATCAAAATAGATACACGATACATGATAATGATAATTAAAACGTCATGATGAATGGGATAATGTCAAACACGCCAGGAATGTAAGTGTAGATTTGGAAAGTGGTTTCACAATTAGTTGGGGTTGTAATATTAAGTGGGAAACTATCTTAATAAAAACCCAACAAAAACTAACGGTCGGGACTTATGAATTTAAAATATAAACATGAATTGAGTTGGCATTAAGAGTGACCCAAATTGGTAACCCGCCTTGTATAAAACTGTAGACACAAACTTATGCACTTTACACATAATTTGGCCCGGTATTATACTACTATTTATAAGGTTCTCAAGTGTACAAAGTACTAATTAATCCCACCTTTTGGCCATCTTTATTTTACATTTTATTTCGTAGTTCCTGTGTATTTTCCAGCACTTATCCATCCATTTCGCAACTACCCCAAAATTCTAGCCCTAAATCAGGGTGCCCCAGCTTGTACTGGGGCACCCCGGGGTGCCCCAATCCCACTCTAGGCACCCTGATCTATGAAAATCCCCTTTCAATCCTTTTTGGGTCATTTCTAGTTGTTGGTCATCTTTATATTTTTCTCAGTTGCCTTGTTGGGATTAATTACAAAATTAAGCTTGAGAGCCCTATAAATATAAAGCTATAAGACCATAATGAGGGTCCTAGGTCATAGCATTACACACTACTATCACTCCATCTAGAGTTGCATCCATTCCATCACTTGCATCCACATAGTGCCATGCATCAAGGCTAGGAGATTTGCATCACACACACTTCATAGGGGGAGGGATTCTATTCTATTCCATGCACACATGTTATTTACATTTTCTATAGTTATTATTGCTCGCTACTTCACAAAGTGTGACTGACATGAGAGCACCTAGGGCATGACATGTACACACACACCAGAACTACATCCAGAGTCTGAAATGTAGTGCAATCGCTCAGTGATAAGACCACTAGTTTGGCGGCTGAGGTCATTCTGACCCATTCATATGCATCATTTTATTTTTCTAGGGTTTGATACTTCTTTTTGCATTGCAGGTCATTTTCCAACTCATCCGGCAGATCCAACATGACAAATAGGGAAGGTTCAGAACCAACTTGTAACCATACCAGTTGTAGGTTTTGAGCATTTACAATGTTCAAAGTGCCCAGATAGCAGACCAGGGTTCCCCTGGGCACCCCAGTACACTCCCAGGCACCCCAGTCATTTCAGATCCTTTAGATCTACCCTTCGTAGGGTCCTTGAGTGTTCATCTGCACTTCCTGATTTTATTCTCAGACCTGCTGACACTGTGTGACCATCTACAACAATCATCTAAGCCATTTCTCCCTACTCTCTTGCACATCTAGGGTTTCATTTTACTTAGCATATTTATTTACATCTACTTTATGTTATTTACTGCATTTATACAATGTTTTAGTCCTCCTAATTAGATTAACTAGGATTACTATTTCCTTGCACTATAGTTCTAATTTTAGTTAATCATTTTGGTGAACCCGAATTCCATTTTTTGTTTATGCCCATTACTCGTAGCCGTCGTTTTGGCCCTCTCCATTATTGTGAGCTTTCTTCTTCTCTTCCCCGGATCCCTCTAGATCCATGGCTGACATACCTCCCTCTATAACTGAAGCTAACCCCTTAGACACCTCCACCTAGGTTCCCCTTCACGAAATCAAAACCACATGATTAGTGAAAAATCCTATGGTGAGGACACTAATGTTGACCAAGAACAACTTGATACTCTCACAGGATTTTCACCAGGATTTACATGACGAATCTCCACTGAGGCATCTCCTATGTTTTTCTTGCTCTACTTATGACTAAGGGAGATCATGAGGCATCCATACCCATTCTACCACTCCTATGGTCTCTATTCCCGTTTATACTCTGTCTATTGCAACGTACTACCCCTCCAACCCATCAAGGTGCTTCTAGTATCCCTTGGTTCCTCCTCTAATTCTCCTGATTATGCTTCATTGTACCAAGATCTTCAAAACAAAATCCACCAGATTACAAGTTTCCACTTCTAAAGGATCCCTACCACTCAATTCCACCTACTTGTTGTCATTCTCCATTTGCGCCATCCATATCTTCTTACATGTTCCCATATAACTTCATCTCTCCCAAACTACCCATTTTTAAAGGCCACGGTGACCCACAAGAGCATCTTTGTGCTTTCCATGTTACTTGTCTTGACTACACTGATGATCATAATATCCTCGCCAAATTATTTCCACATAGTCTACAATGATTATGTGATGCGTTGGTTTTATGACTTACCACTCCACTCAATGGTTTTGTTTACATATCTAGTCGATGCTTTTCTCATGCACTTTTCTATCAATATCGGTTCCACACTCTCCTATGCCCAACTCGCTCAACTTAAACTAAGGATCCACCAAACTGCTTCCCTGAATTATGTCTTACGATATAAGAATAATGTCGCCAAGATGACTAATGTCCTTGACCGACTCTGAAATACAAGATTTATTTGTCCATAGTCTTTTATCCACCTCTCCACAATAGCATGCTCTTTGAAAATTTTCCATTGTTCGACCAACTTTTTCATGCTCTCAAACTACGTGAGATCTAAACTTTTCTCTATCGGAAAGCTCAAATATCAGGATTCCCCTTCTTCCTCCACCCACATGCTAAGTAAGACACTATTTAAGGCACCCATACATCAATCTAGCAATTCACATAATATTAACTAATGCACATCATCCACTCCTAGGGAATTGCATGCCCATCATCCATACCAAGCATCCATTTACTAAACTTAGTACCTCGTTAAGTGTCTTATTACCACAACTCATTGATAGTAAACTCCTTACTCTTCCACCACCTTTACAACTCGACCCATCCCGACCCAAAGGGCATAACTTTGATGACCGCTCTTATTGTGATTATCATCAATGCATGTGGGCATTCCACTGATCATTGTTTTAAGCTCTCGACATCTTGTCCAAGACCTATACTCGATAATGGCCATCTCGAGCTCCCAAGAATCCCCCACATCTCATCCCTACTAAGGATAACCACAAACTCCAAATATTTAACAACTCCCTACCCAAACACGATACTAAACAGGTCGATTCATCCTCTAACTATGTCTACCATACATTGTCTTCTCCCCTCTGGCCCTCTCAAATTTCTTATTGCTCACACTACCATTCAGCACCAGTTATTTCCTTCTCCAATGTTGACTACCATGCTACGTTTATCTCTGACCATTTACATATACAAGCCTCTATCAGCTCAACCACCATCAACAACACTCAAGTTTGATCCATCTTCCCCTATTAGTGCATGTTCTCTGTCCTTCTTACACTCTATCGGGTACCCTCCATCACAAATTGACTATCTCATTCAACTGACCCTATGGTAGTTGTTAAGTTACATATTACATGGTTGGTCATCTCACTCTTCTCATCACTTGCCTTGTTAGTCCACATAATCAAAGGATGTGATTTACTTCTCGGTCTCAATTGGATTTCGTAAATCCCAAGCTATTATTTCTATGCTTCATTTGTGCCTCAAATTTGTATACAACCAAGTTATTTCTATTAATGGCATTCCTCCCTCCCCTCCCTTATCGGTGCCTTCTCATTTTGATATTCATATGTCTTCCCCTCTTACTCACACAACTCCTCTGACATTTCCCACAATGCATCTCGCTCCTAATTCACCACCTCGATTGGCCTCTACACAACCATGCCACTCCATTAGTCCCACACACCAGCATAGGCCTATTCCTAAGACCATTACCACATCCCACTTCCAATCATCACCTCATTTTATTCCACATGGCTCTTCCCCTCCCTTACACACAACACCTCCTCAATTTCCATCACCCACACACTTTACTACACCTCACAATTGGTCTTATGTGCACCCATCACATGCATATCAACTTCATTCCCCCACTGCATCATGTTTGTCTCACATACCACCCTTGCTTGACCATCATCCTAAGGTTTCATCATCCCAGAAACCATTCATCAGACCTTCATCCCTAAACCTCATTGGTTGACCCCTCCTTTATGACACACGTGGGGGGCATAACATGTTATATCCCCCCCTCTTTCTCTATCCTCACATACTTGTCTATCATCTTACACTATATACTTTATCTGTATCATCATCACTTCTATCTCACACATTTGTACCTCCCTCATTACCCGATGACACACTCTTGTGCTTCGGTTCACACTAACTATTGAGGGAATACCATTACACTGAACCCCACACACTGCACTATAGGTCTTACACACTTACATTATATCATCATAGTTTACATCCTACATTTCCATATTCTACATTTATCATCTCATCATCTATCTCACCCACGCTACACTAGTCATCATTATGTATGAGTCTAGTTTTATATTTCATCCATACATTCTCTATTTATGCTAGGTCACATTATCTATGGGTCTAGCTTTACATGTCATCACTACATATTCTATCTACACCTACATCCTTACATCTTATATAGCCTACACATCATACATACATCCTACATTGCATAGTTACCATTGCACATTTATTTATCATCTACATTCTACATGCTACACTAGATTCCATTACATATGGGTCTAGTTTTATCATCATTGGCATATTCCATTTCTATATACATCGCATATCCTATATACATTACATACCTATATAAATTATGCATAATATATTGCATTGGCTACATCGCGAATTTACCTCCCATATTCATCCCTTGGTCATTTATACTACATTGTCTTCTATGCGTACTCACTCACTACCCTATGATGCACTCTAGTTCCTTGGTCCATACTTGACTGCCGAGGGTTTACCAATCAAATGGACCTTACCTACATGTGACATGTCATCATACCACATTCATTGGACTAGTGACCAACGCTCTAGGTTATATCGTCACCCACACTCATCATCACATCATGTAGTGGTATACACCTTAGGTTAAATCACCACTCTTTTAATCAATTTGTCATTATCCTCTTACATCCATATCATCACATATTCTATTATCCTATTCTAAGTCATTCTATTACATCATCATTTATCTTACTCATCACTTAGTGGTATACGCTTTAGGCTAAATCACCACCGCATTCTTATTCATCACATAGTGGTCTATGCTTAGTGCTAAATCACCACCTTCCATTATCCACCACATACTCATATACGCTTCCTACGCCCTCATCACCCACCTCGTAGTGACATACGTTATAGGATAAATCATCACCTTCTTCTTCCATCATGTAGTGATATATGCTTAGGGATAAATCATCACTCACACCTCCCACACACACATTTCTATATGATGCATTCCTATCCATTCACCTTATAGTGATATACACTTAGGGATAAATCATCACTCACCCATTCAATAAGTTGTGATATATGCCTTGGCTATATGGTTCGCGCACATTTTCTATACCATCACATACTTCATCACCACTTACTACCACTCATCCCATAGTGATATACGCATAGGGATAAATCATCACTCATCTATTCCACCAATTTATGGTATACACTTACACTATAGGGTCCATGAGGTTCCACGCACATCTTCTCCCGATGTCGCGTCTCAGCACCACTACATATACGCATCTTCATTACATACGCATGCTAGACACAACCAACAATACTCGACCATTTCCTGATGACGCACTCTCATTTATAGTTCATTATTTATTGTTGAGGGGGAAAATAAAATGAACCTCATTGCATCCACATTCCATCTACTCAGGGGGCACATCACTCCTATCATTCCATTTTGTATTCCATTCCATCCACCCACAACATATTGCATTGTCTTGGTAGCATTTACTCTTGCTTACTAGTGTTTTACATGATCACTTTACTACATATGTTAGATTTATTTCTTCTATGTCATTATCATACACACATGCGTGTTCACACCTTTGTCTAGTGTGATTCATAGATAAAGGACTCTACACGCATCATTGATGCTCACCTTCTACCCTACACATACTGGTCACTCAGAGCATCTACATTCATCTTTTACAAGTGTTATTATTTCATTTTGTAATTAGCATATTATATTACTTGTTTATACATGCTTTTACATATTGGTTATCACTCTAACATGCTAACAATTTTTCCATGTGCAACACTTATTTTTGCATGATTACATGTTCCCATGAATACTTGTTGTTTCTACTTGTCTACTTTGTTTTCCATTGTATGCGGGATTTTCCCTTTGCTTGTGTGCACACTTGTTTATTGGTTACGACCTTTATAGCCTTGCATGTCTTGCGACATTGTGAGTGATGTCCCATGTTTAAAACCTGCTTTGTGTGGTATGCTTATTTTCTTGCTTGTTTACACTACTTTTTTTGGTAGTTTCTACATCATCTATGTATTTTACACTTATTGCATGCATGTATTTTCAAACTAACACTTGTATTGGCTAGCCATCCCCTTTTGTGCGTGCCTTGGTATCTACCAAATGCACTTCCCTTTCCCCATGCAAGGAAGAGTTATAATTCATATTGAGATGTAATTCATATTAACTTGAAATCATAAACTATAATCCTTGGCCATTTATTTTAGTGGATATATAAATATGTTGTATTATTTATCCCCACATTTCTTGACATGGTATCAGAGATGGCATTTATGCTTGTGCAGGATAGATCTGTTGGTTTGTGATTTGTAGGTGCAAGGAATCTTGTAGATCTAAAGATATTGGAAAGTTTCAAGATCCATGACACCCAAACCAATTATTTGTGGGGTTTTCCATACCTACAAGGTGTAAAAACCCCAGTTCTTGTATTTTAAGATAAATATAGAGTTCTTAGGTGCTTTAGATCTATGTGAATGATCAAACCCTAGGCTGTCATTGGTTTTTCATGCTTAGATCTATTTTTTATCATCCGCAACCTTTTTTAGTTTTTCAATACCTTCACAGATTTCCCCTTGCTTTGAGGATTTTCCCTTTATTGGGAAACTTATTTGTGTGTTGCGTGGGCTTCCTTTTTCCTATGCAGACTTCTCTCTTTGTTCCACAAATGTCCCTTGATTTTTGGAAAAATTTCTTTGTTTCATGGCCATTTTCTTGTTACGTGGATTATTTTTTAGTTGTCCAGAAAATTTGAGTCTTTTGTGGCTCTTTCTGAGTTACGCGGCCTTTTTTTCTCTTTGCATGGCTTATCCAAGACTTGTGTGGCTTTCTTAGCCTTACGTGACATCCTTAAGTGTTGTGTGACATTGTTGCGTGCTATGCGGATTTTTGGACTTCACGTGGATTTGTTTTACCTATTGTGTGGAATCCTTTGTTTAGTGGATTTGTTTTTCTATGTGTGTAGATACTCCTTTTTTCCATGGATTTTTTTTCTTATTACGTGGATTCTTTGATCCAACGGATTCAGTTGTTTTTGTCATGTGTAGTCCTTTCTTTCACGGACTTTATGTCCCAGTCTTCCATGGCTTGTGTTTTTCCTTTTTTCCACGAGCCTCTTGATTATCCTGCGGGCCGTCTGTGTTCCATGGATTTTTATTTTTCCATGGAAATCCTTTGTTCTATGGCTCTACTTATTCCGCAGAACTCTAAAAGTTTAAAAAACCCATGGAGCATTGTTTTACGACTTTTCAAAATTTGAAAAATTTATAACATTTCATTTATTACCTTATGCGACCTATTGCAGCTAGTGCTTGGTGTTTTTCAGCCTCCCTGGACTTTTTCCTAATACATTATTTGATTTTTTTTAATAAGTTGCAAGTGTTTTTATTGAGTTTACAATATGTTAAAGTTAATTTCTTCTATCCGCGGATAACTACAACTGTTAAAACTTGCGTAACACTAGTTTTTTTCACATTTTTTCTAACTTTTTTATAAAAATGGCTAGTTCATTTATACTTTTAATTGGATAAATCTCAAAGTTTAAATGGTTTAGATTATAGTATTTGGAGAGTCAAGCTTAAGGATATCTTCATGGCTAGGAATATTTGGGATTTGGATAATGGTAATGGTGTACAATTTTGGCATGAAATTCTTGGGCATGTAAACTTTAAAAATTTGTATGAAATTTCATTTCTTAACCTTAGTATAGGTCTTCCTAAGATAAAATCAGACCACACATCTTGTGAAATTTTCTTGTGTGGTAAGCAACATGTTCAACCATTTCACAAACACCATGAGTCTAATTCCTCTAACTTGCTTGAGTTGTTACATAGTGATGTAAGAGTTCCTTTGGAAGTTCCTACCCTTAGTGGATCCTTGTATGTTATTAGTTTCATTGATGAATTTTAGAGAATGACTTGGTCTTATTTCATTAATAAAAATTCTCAAGTTCTGTATAAGTTTCAAGATTTTAAAGCCTCGATTGAGAACATGGTTAATCTCAAAATTAAGAGAATTAGAACTGATAATGGAGGTGAATAGGCCAATAAAAAGTTTGATGAATTTTGTGTCTTATGGAATTCAAAGAGATTTAACAACTCCCTATTCTTCATAACAAATGGCATAGTTGAAAGGAAGAGTAAGTCAATCATAGAAATGGATAAGACCATACTTTATGCGTCCAAAGTTCCTAAGTTTCTATAGGTTGAAGCGATGAACATTGTTGTTCATATTTTAAATAGAATTCATTCTAAATATTTGCCTCAAACTACACCTCATGAAGTTTTGACCAAACAAAAATGTAATATCTCTCATTTAAAGATATTTGGTAGTATCGCTTCACTTCTCATTCCCAAAGTTAAAAGACAAAAACTTGATCTTACCTCTTATTCTTGCATCTTTGTTGGATATGGCATTCACACAAAAAGGATTAAGAGTGTATGATCTAGTCAAGCATGTGATTACATAAAATAGGAATGTTCATGTTCTTGAAAATCCTATTATGTGAATCCTCCTCTCTTCCCTCTTTTGTTTTACCTGAATTTGAATCTCTTAATTTTGATAACCCTTCTTCAGATAATATGGAAACTAATTTCCAAGAGACTGACTATTGGAAGGGGAAAATGAATAAGTATTAGAATGAACTAAGTGCACGTAAGGTTGAGTAGGTTTGTGTGTGGGTCTACACAAGGAGAAAAATAGGTGAAGGACTTAACCATTTTCCTTAGATAGGATAAAAATAGAATTGGAGTCCTGAGCACGCAAAGGATAACTTGATGAACAAACATTGGATATTTTTGGAGGAAGTACATGCATGAGCTGAAGATGAAAACACGTGCATGAGTATAGTTATTAATATGATTAATGCAAGTTCTAATTATAGGATGATCTATTGTCAGGGAAAATTTTAAGACCCCCCCCCCCCCAAAAAAAAAATTTCATAGAAATTCTTAGGCGAATCTAGGAAAATTGAATGTTGCGCTAATATGTTGTCAGCCAGTAGCATTTTTTATGCTAACGATTGAAAACATATCTTATGTTATCAACTAATAGTATATGATGTTGGCCAAAAATATATGTAATTTTTTAAAAAAATCATTTTTTGATAATAGCAGTTAAAATGATCAGCTCAATGAGAAACCTGTCCTCCCAAAATATGGCACAAACAAAAAACTTTTTTTTAAAAAATGTTTTTTTGTGAAAAAATACAAATTTTGCTAGTTTTGAATGGGATTTTTTTTATGAATTTTTTTGATGTTAGCAGTTAAAATTATTATCTCAATGAGAAATCCATCCTCCCAAAATATGGCGTAAGCAAAAAAAAATCCCATACTCTTTTTTTGTCTATTGCTACTGGATGGTAGCTATTTTATATGCTACCCGGTGGTAGCATATTTTATGTTACTGATTGACAACATAAATATATACTATCATCTGGTAGAATATTTTATGTAGCATATTTTATGCTACCGACAGACAACATAAAAATATGCTATCGGCCGGAAGCATAAAAATATGCTACCAGCCGATAGCATAATTTTATGTTGTCAGTCGGTAGCATATTTTATGCTACCAACCGATAATACTAAGGTGAATATTGGAAATTCCTCTTTCACAGGGATGGTGAATAACTCCTAAAATTAACTTGTACTCAGAAAAATTTGGCGACCCAGGCCTACTGCCTTCCCAAAAAATCACCAATTTCAAATTTTAAAAACTGGAATATTCGTGAATTAACGAATATTCACCACTAAAAGTTTCCTTATCTATTGTTATATCTACTATAAAAGCATGCAACTATTAATGCATGGTTATTTTTAGCACATCTATTATTAGGAAGGTGCATGGACGGTGAAGGGAAAGTCCCCACCCCTATATACAATTATTGATTTTCAATGTTCTGGGTATCATGTATAAGAGACTCGTGATGTAATAGTGTCATTATGTTCTAATGTACTAGCATGCATGAATCTATGGTAATGATTTTTATGTATCCATCTTCTATTATGTAATAATTTGTTATGATGGAATGTGGAGGATGGATTCTGGTGATTGATGTGTTTGAACATGGTGATTACATGGTGCATATGATATTAGTTGTTATTTGATTTGTGTGTTTCCTTATTACATGTGTTTCCAATTGAATTTATACAATGAGTTCTTATGAATAAATGAAAACTTGGTTATTTATCATCATGTATTTTCATGCTAACATCTTGACAATCAATACAAAGGAGGGAAGGGACCTGGTAGCTCTGTGCATTCTAGGTGAGCATTCAGATCTGTCTGAATGAGGTGTTAGTGCACATAATGGTTAGTGGAACTAAAAGACTATTTTGGTTCCATTTTCAGGACATCTTTTCAAATTGTCTTCCAAGATGTTCCTTGCAGATGGCATATCGATTGACTCTATAAAGCATTGAAAGTTGGGTAGAGAACGGTTAGGATCAATTTGTGTAGAGATATAGCACTGGACCTAATTTCAATGCACGTCGTTAGGTAGAAGATAATATTTATCATGAGCTCTATGAGACATTCTTCAAATTCTTTGCAGTAGAATTATATAAGTGGATGATAACATATGCATTAGGAAAGTGTTGGGGATATAGACTGAGACTTTTGACACAAAAGGATTACCAGACTCTTGCCAATGTTGATATGGAATGGACTAGAGCTATAGATCATTGGTGGGCTAGAGTATTGCATGGTTATACATTGGAGTACATTATTTATGTTAAGAGGAAGCTAAGTTCATATTCTTGTGTGAGCCCAGAGGATTTTACTTACGTGTTATACTGTTATCAATCAATATTTTGATAGTAGAAATAGATTTAGAGTGCCTTCCCATGGCTAGCTAAACTTGTACACACGTGGGGGCATGTGTAGTTATGGAGAAAGATGAAAAACCTGGAGGTAGAAAGACAGAGAGAGGAAATATGACTCAAGTTTAATGAAGCACGAGAGAGAGAGACATGACACGTGAATGAGAGATTTGGGAGGTGCTAAAGTTGAGGAGGATGATTGATCGTGAAGGTTTTGAATATCTCATGGAATATGAGGATCCGCATCATTAGGCTCTCTCAAATTTAGGAAAGTATAGTAGAGAATCCCTTCAGCTTTAGATGAGAGTGCATCAGAGGGGAGAATGCGGACTACAGATGTGCATCTGAACCCACCTAACCCTTGTGCATGGTGTTCCAGTGAAATCACAGGTACAAATTTGCACTAACAAATAATGTATCTTCTATTCAGCATTTCTCCTTCGAACACCATTACATATATATAGGAAATACATATCATATAAAATAGGAAACCACTCACAAATATTGACGAGTTGTTAAAACAACTCGTAACATATTAGTCCATATAAATATGTGGTTGTTAATATTAACAACCTTACTAACAAATATAATGTGAGCGCTAATGTGATGTTCCTAACATTCCTCCTCCCTTAGTGCGAGCACGGGGAAAACCCTATCTTTGTACTTGCACCTACTTTCATGATTAGGTTTATTTTCATAGGAAAATCACAAACTCGACGGATGGTTTTACAATGGTTGACCACAAAACTGATACTGGTGGTTTTCAAGTGGTTTACCACAAACCACATCATGATGTGCCAAGTACTATTTTTATCCCTCATTAATATCTCATTGCAGGGAATAACATAAGAAAACATAACTCACCAAACTGAACAATAGAACACATACAAGAAAAATTTCACATTTCATCCTATAAGAATTACAATGTTCTTAATTGCAGCCACTGTCGTCGATCGCTACCACTCGATCTCGAACAATAAAGGAAATTGTCGCTGCCACTTAGAAATTACCCTTGACTTTAGTTGTTTTAGGCTCAGAATGGAATTTTGGAACATTGGTGCCATGTTCCCCCCCCCCCCCTCCCCCAATCTGAAATTTACACACGTGAACACTGAGAAGCAAACGGTATTGAAGTACATACTACTGAACGAAACTTTCTAGTTAAAATCTTGTTGCACATGGTCACCATTACAAGTGAACGTATTCACAAGTGGACCATCTTCCAATGAAGTACAACAATTTAAAGGATGACGTCAGTTAGAGGATCATTGACATTCATTTTGTGCTCTAACACAACTCTTTTCCAGTATCCACGCAAACATACAAAACATGAACACTGAAATCATAGTAGAAAGAAAAATACACCACAAAATGTCACCACAACTTTCATGCAGCCCCGTCATTAGTAACTGATGAGAGGTCATTGATCGACCTCCAACCTCCATTTTCCTCCATCCTCTTTGTGAATGATGTTTGCTACCTCAGCCAAATGTTATCATAGAGCTCAGTTTTACAAAACCTCAATTAGACGTCAAATTCTACCAAAAATGCATCAATAAGGTAACTTTTTTATTTTTTTTTACAATTTTTGACTCTACAAGACATTTTAACGACACATTTTTACAATGAAAATGACTAATAATACACTTTATTTTGACATTGACACTAGTACTGACTCAATTTGACCTTCTGACACTATTGTATTTAACTTCAAGACTGTACTAACAATTCTAATGAACAATTACGATAATAATTTTGACACTAAATATTTTATCAAATGACTTACAATGAAAATAGGACCTTTTAAAACAAATGGACAAAAGGACTCTTGATGACACGACACACCAATGAGACAAGATTTTTACTAAAATGAATTTTGAGATAAGTATGTTATTGATAACACCAAATGGGTTAGACAAACAACTCTTGACTTTTGATATGTATTCACTTTTAACACTATGACTCTTAACATCATATCCTCCCATACAAAAAATATAATAACCTCATTTAAATGATTTCCCCAAAACATTTGTTCTCAAATACCACTTATTTTTACGAATGAAGGTTTTAATAAACAAGATACCATTCTCTTGGAATGCGGCAAGTTTCAATGTTTAGGCGACTTCAACATAAAATACTTTCAGCGAAGATATATCTTATCATGAGCTGAACGATATAAGGATCCAATTCATCCAAATTGAGATGATTCTACAATCTAACAAGACATGCATATATTCGAGATTCACCATGGAAGATATTAAACAACACGCACAAACACCTTGCCTGTGGTGTCGGCGGTCGACAAAAGTTGACGGGCAGGGGTCGTAACAGTTTTATGCGTGTTGTTTTACACTCATCTAGAAAATGTAATATAGAAATCAAGTTTTATGTGGCTAATATGTTTTTTGCTCCTATATTTGGTATCAGAGCGTGACTAATTCATATGAGAGTCTTTTGTAGTTTTTATATCCTCTTTAAATAAATTTAAGGAGTAGTTAAGGTATTCTCTATAATGCGAGATAAAGTTGACTCGGGTGTCAAGATTGTGGTTTATGTGACTATGCAAAACCTTTATATGTACCTTTCAATTCAATAGCCATTGTTTTAGTGGCATCGAGAAAGGAAATTGTGGTGCGTTTGATCAACTTGGTCCTTTTTTCATTTTGTTTGGCGATAGAGCCCAGAAAGCTCTCAATCCTACACCGCACGAGTTCCTCTCATCCTCTGCATTCTAGTTTGTAGCCGTATATCTTACATGAAGGTTACACACAATTCAACATTTGGAAAGAGTGAAATATTTTTGAAACGGTCCTCTGCCCAACTCCTCATCTAAATTTTGTGTTTTTTTTTAGAGTTAAGCATAGATCAAAAGTGGTTGATCAAGTATTTAGCATCTATTGGCTCAATGTAATCAACGTATTGCTCAACATGTTTGAATTGATTTCCATATGCACCTATCTTCTAAGAATTTGCTATGAAAATATCATGTGTAATTTACTCCATATGATTAAAGCCTTGGCCATTACATGACTATGCCAAAACAGTTCCTTCATAGATCTCTAATCGATGCCAACACTGAATTTAGATGCATTAATTCTATTTCATTAGTGTTGCCCCGAATATTTTTGTCGCTTCTACTTGGGCAGCGTGGGTATGGGGTTCGTGCATGTTGTTTAAGCTCTTCCTACATTTCTCCTTCGCACACACCATTACATATATATAGGAAAATGCATATCCTATAAAAATAGGGAAACCACTCACAAAATATCGACGAGTTGTTAAAAACAACTCGTAACATATTAGTCCCATATAAATGCGTGGTTGTTAATATTAATAACCTTACTAACAAATATAATGTGAGCGCTAATGTGATATTCCTAACATGATCCATAGGTATTCATTGAGAAGTAGGCTACTGCCAGTAAACAATAAGAGACAAGTAGATATAACTTTATTTTGAATTCAGGGGATAAGGTTAATAGTGTGCCCATGGAAACACAGTCAGCACCATTATTTGGAAGTTCGATGGTCAGATTTTTTTAAGGCACGTCATTAGGATATAATGTTGGCATGAAAACCATGGGAAGTACTACAGTAGAAGATGTGACTATGTAGACCATTGGTGTCCAGTCTAGTACCACCACTTAGACACAAGGAATTACATCAACTAGTTTACAACCCACAACAGGATGATCAGGTGGATTAGGAGGAGGAAATAATGGTGGAGGTTCTAGCTCTGGATCTGGAGGACAAGACCCATATCCCTAACAACCCCCACATCAACCTCATCATCCATTACAATTGACACCTCAGGTTTAGTATGATATATCTCTCCACTTAGTAGTGTGTAGAGGGATTGAAGATGTAGCAGAGCATGTGCATACGTGTGAACTACTATGGCACACTAAGGGAATTATACATTTATATAGGAAGGCTAGTCAGTTTTCGACTATGCTATAAGGGAACACAGATAGATGGTATAGGAAGTATGACCCACATAATACTATAATGGATTACGATACTTTGAATTATGCATTTCTAACATAGTTTCACATCCCAAAGTTTGAGTAACAGATCATCAACGCGCTTAAGGATATCAAGCAGGGTTTAGCTAAAAGTGTGAGGGAGTATGATGCACGTTTTGAGACCATGTTGTCTAAATTTTCTGATGATATTAATCCCAGTCAATATGCATAATGGTTCGTTGGAGGTTTTTTGAATACATTCTGAAGAGCACTCTCTCATAAGACATATGTGGATCCGTGCAAAGCTTTGGAAGCATCTTTGCAGACTATGGCATTTAACAATGTTGATACTGGAGTGATCCCTTTCTTATAAGCACATATTTCAGCCATGCCAAAACAGTTGAAGAATATTTCTACCAACTCAGTACATGAGACGCGTAGTGGAATATGGTGCACACTCTATGAGGTGGAGGGACATAATAAGGATAATTTCCCATGTAAGTCTGTGCATGTATTATTACTAGATTGTGAATTATGTCACCTTAACCATGATGTTCAAGATTTCCCTCTTTTACAACACATAATCCAAAAGAAGGTGTCCTTGTACTATAATATTTTCATGTCCCACACTTATGACACCACATACTACATATTGATTAATCACATCCACGAATCCATTGAGATAGGATTGCACCAGATTGGTGAGGTGAATGGATCTAAGGAGAAAGAAGAAAAACATGATTAAGGGCACAACCATGGAGATAATAGGAATGGAGGCCTCTGAGGAGGATATCATGGCTGAGATTGTGGTGGTGGTTGAGGAAGGTTTTCTTGATGCACTTGTTACACTTGTGGATCACCTTATTATTACCAGCAAGATTTCCCTCAGAATGCAACATGTTCATGGTGTGGGAAGCCACATAAATTAGAGGATTACTTGGATTTATATGAACACATGAGTAAAAAAAAGAAGAAAGATAAGGGTTTTTGGATGATCAAGGTGCAACATGTGAATGTTGATCAATGAATTCAGAAGAATACTAATCCATAGTTACAACCCATGCTAGTTATGATGCACACCGAGGCAGCACATGCATGTGATCCTCTGAAGGCCAAGTCACTTATAATGAGGGTGGAATTGATACATGCTAAGTATCTATATGTGGAACATCAGAAGAAAGTCTACCAAGATACTATGGGAGTCATTAGATATCTGTAGGGTGAAATACAGTTCTTAAAGGAAACAAGTGCATGCAAGAGAGAAAGCAAAGAATGTTGAACTTTCGCAGAAGTACATGGATTATATGAAGAAGGTGTGTAGAATTTTGTGCCAGGAAAATATCATCCCATTTTTAGGGGAATTGCTTTGAGAGAAGATATTGCACATTATGGTAGAGTGAGAGAGATAGATACTTCATGCAAATATAATCAGATGGGAAGACCTACATTGCAGCCATCTTCAAATTTGTTGTACAAGGCAAACAAAACTAAGGCAATGCATATTGGGTTACTAAAGGATGCATCTAATATCATTCAGGGAACTAATTTTACTAGAAAATTTGAGGTGTTAGATCTTGGCGAAGAAGAAAACTTTTCATCATTAATTGGACGACTCTGGTGTTATGAAAACAATGCTAACTTGCACTTTAACAAGAGGTACATAAATTTTGAGAACAAGGATGAGTGCATGATTATACCTCTATTTGAAAAGAATGTAGAGCCTTATGTTGATCCCTTGAGTGAAGAGGAACTTAATAGAATATATTCTCAGATGGTGTATGATCCATAAAATTTAGAACCATCAAAGGAAGACATTCTTCAGTGGGAAGATGTGCAATTGGTAAATGATACTACTAGTGATTTTTGTGATAACTAGGTGCATGACACATATGAACTGGTTGGGTGTGAGGTTAAAGGGTGATTCACTTGGATGATTAAGTCGTGCATGGTGAGGTGGTTGGGATTATCTTAGGTACCTAGGTGTACTGGTGAAGGGAATCCCAATACATTCTTGCACACAATAGAGACTCAATGGAAGAATGAAGGGGCCAAGAGAAATATGTTGGTCTATACCTTATACGGGATGAGAACACGCTGGTGGAAAACATATAGAGATAGCCTTCTGGAATGGAGAGAAGTGAGAATCTCCTTTTCTAATAGGTTTACTCGAAACAAAGTACCTATACAAACATGCAAATTTCATGCTAAGTCTCCTATTTCTCATCACGTCCATGAGTGTGAGAGATCATGGGAACATGTTAAGGAAATTAACATAATTTAGGACACACATTCCAAAGCCAATCTATCTCATTACATAAAACCATATGCATCTGTAAATGACTCGGTGAAACACCGATCTCTCATCTCATGACTCGGTATCATATTGATCTCTCATGTTATTTTATAATGTGTATACTACGTATACTTGGTTTTGTTACCCTTTTAGAGGTATCAAGTGTTCTGTTTAAGAGGTCTATCTGAATATTTGTTACCGATACTCATTTGAAATCCTGCTTCTTAAACTAGGTGACATAGGACAACACAACCAACAACTTGTGATACTTTGGCCAAATATTTTAAACATATTGTTCATGTTTATATTCCTAGATGACATACTCGTCAAACGTAATAAGTCCTTCACCCTACTTGATCTCTTATCTAGAATGGTCTTCACTAAATTTTGTTAGTCCACTCGTTCAAGGTTTAACCCAAGCCAAGGTTAATAACATGGCCTAATGTGAAGGATTGCTTACTGTGAATAAGGGTACTTAGACATACTCAGTTGAATTATGTCGATTGAGTCTATCTAGTTATCCTAAGTTAACATGAGTTGACCCCAACACTAGATCATGCCCCTATCTCTACTTAGGGCAGAAACTGTGATCAAGTCAAAATTTATGTTAGTCTAGCTAAATAAACTCTGAAGGGTGTTGAAACATGTCAAATGCAACATAGTATCCTCGTGAAGACCCTAGTCATCACGAAGGTAATATCCTACAGTTGGCGTGTGTCAACATCCTTTTGAGTTTTCCTCATATGGACAAACATACCTTAGATAGGAAATTATATCTTATTAATTTCCTCATTACCGATTAATTACAGTAACCCTACTGAACAACTAGGTTCCTTAATTGTTAAGATTCAGAGTTAAAACTGCATTAGATGAAGTTATGCAAATAAATCTACTTTCTATCCAACTCACATGCTATGATTTGAACTATTAACAACCTGATTCAAATTTTACATTAAAGGCCCAATACACATGGAAGTGTCATTTATTTACTCACTTAATACATCCCTAGCTTATATAAGTTCTGATCAAGTCCTTTTTCATATTAGACTTCATTGAAATGAATTCTAATTCCCTTTTTAATTGTATTTTCCTACATTCCTATTTTAATTAAGGAAGTCTACATGAGAAATCACACCTTCTCTAACCACAGATAACAATCAGGATTCATATCAAAAGGTCTTAAATTAGGACTATGATTCATTTCAAGGGAATTGTGTTTCCTTTCCCTTATTAAGGGTTAAAGTCTATTATAAACCCATTGTACATTATAAACTATTATCAAGGTTTAATTCTCATACAAACATTTGATTTAAATATATTTATAGAGATATAGTTGAGTATCAATGTAAGAAAGTCAACTTTATAAGTTGCATCCTCACTAGAGAGGGTAATACATCTAACACCTCAGACTTCTATTCATTTTATTCCAAACCATAAACGTATTTTACTATTTGTAAAATAGAGTAATATTTATTATTTCCACTCATTTCATACCAAAAGGAACTACATCAAGTACAACAATTTTTACACATCTTTCATTCAGCAAGGAAGGAGTATACATTTACAAGTCCAAACACTATAGACATTACTAATATCAAACAACATTATTTAAATCAATTTTAGATATAACTTTCTTTTCCATCAAGTACATTTCGGTAATGAACCATATTTCATCATAAAAAGATTCAATCTCTTTGATAAACAAATGTAACTTCCTAGATATCTTTCTCCTTTCATCACTTATGAAGTCCATCTGTAAAATTGCTAACACGGGTCAGTTTATTGAACTGAGCATGATAAGTACTAATTCATTAAAATGATGTGCTCTTATCTAATTGTTTCATAAAAAGAAGTATGTTGTTATGAAATAGTCCTAAAGCAATTTAGAAAGACATAGCTAAAAGGAGTTACAATACATGAATTAAAGAGAGGGAAAAATAGATATACAACAAATCAAAAGTAAGGTTAGGTCATGAAATATAACAACTTCAACCTTCCATACTAATGTCTTTTTATCTAAATAATTTAAACAATAATTCAGATAAGTAACATTTCATCATAATCTCACTACTACTTTCATACATTTCTTTTCATGATCACTCATTCAGTTAAATCCGTTTAATAGAAGAAGGTAAGTATCCTAACCATCTTTTAGGCATAGTTCAATAGTAGATCATTTACAACAATACTTTCATCTCAATAGTTCATTAACCTAAATTCATCCTAAAACTTGAGTTGCCATCAGTTGAACTTAAATATCACAAGAAATAAGTTAGGATAACCCAAATCATCGTAGCATTTAAGTGTCCCAGATTAGAGTATCCTAATACTCAACTCAGTACTAGGAACCAATTCAAGTTAAAACCCAAACAAGATACATCCGACCTCTTAATGAGGTAAGGTTACTTCCAACGAGAAAAAGAGTTACACTCCAATCTCAAAAATATACACCATAATTACCTTAAGTGATTAGAATGGTTAAGTTTATACTCTAGAAAAACTCATTAAACCATCCAAATACTTCTAGCCAAACATAATATTCCATCTAATTAATTTCAACTTCAGCTATACTACCCTAACAACATTATGCAATCATTCTTACCAGACAGTCAAGAAGTTGCATAACGAAACAGACCGGAGAAAGACAACATCTTCACCAAGTGCCAAGCTGAAAGAAGAATAAAGGAAGGAGAGGGAGAAATATCACAACCCCTCAACTCTTGTATGATTAAAGGAGAACCTAAAGAAACCAATAACCTATATTGACAAGGTCATTATATAATGTCTCAAACCAAAATCCCAAATAAAGATCTAATCTGGGTTCGAATTGAATGAACAAAAACCATGAGAAAGGAAAGAATGAAGAAAAGCAACAACATTCCCTTACCTTTCATCATTCCAGGAGATGATAAAGATAGACTTTATTTCCACAAGATAACAAATAAACCATTACTCAAAAGATACAGAGATGGAAGGAATCATTTTAACAGATGGTTAAGTCTGAACAATCTTCCTAACTCAGATCCTTATAGGAGAATATGTAATCAAAACAATTTAACCTAACATAAGTCATCGTTCAATTTTCACGAAGAAGACATAGCCTAAGCTCTGTAAGAACTGAAACCGAGTTTAATGGCCCAAGGTCTAAGAAACAGGCTAACACAATACATCAAAACAATATCAATAGAATTATCAAGAAGTTCAAGTTGACAACAATAACAAAAAAATAGTAAACCAATACCCAAGGGAGTTTTCCCTTTTTAGCACATATTGCCATAATTTCATAGGTTACCCAATGACATAATAGAGTAGAAAATTGAATATCCTTTCCCTTACAGGCTTCCAAAAATCAAGCTTCATGAAAATAACAAATCAATTCTAGAGAATAGAAGAAGTATAATTTTGCAGGCCTTTTTAAAATAATAATCGAAAGAACTTAAACAATTCCATGAAGACATTTAACGAATTACCAAGAAAAACCCACAACAATTTATCTTTCCTTAATAATCATAGAGCCTGAGTCTGCAACCGAAATAATACAAACAAAAACCCAGATTTACAATCAAAGACAACAATAAGAAAACATGCACGTTCGCCAATTCGGAGCCTTCCAACAGTATAAAAGGAAAATGAATAAGTAGACATCATAGAATGTTATCTGCCCTGAAGAATCATGAAGATTCAATCAACAATCAAGTATTCAAAATAGTTTAATAACTGCAGTTTCCCAACAGAGAGGAAACAAGACCATTTTAGAACAAGATCTAAATATTAAAGCAAACCAACCAAGCTACCTACAAGATTTAAACAGTTCAAACAAGATCACAAACATTTTTTGACTTGATCTCAAGCCCATGTAGACGGATTAAAGCATAACCTAGCTATCAAATCAAGAAAATCAAAAACCTAGATCACACTTTCCATCATTCAAATTGAATCAAAAAAATCATTCCCAATAAACAACACAAAAACCTCAAGCAGAGAAATCTTATTAGCAGAATCAAAACCAGTTTATTTCAAAGAGCAGAGTTGTTCTTACGAAACACTTAAGCAAAAGCAAAAATCTTAATGGATGGAGCCTATCATGCCTGATAGCGCTTCACCTTCACTGATTTGCAGAAGTATCCAAGCAAAGCCTCAATCTTCTTTTCTAAATGCCAAAAACCACACTAAAACTTCCTTTATGTCCTCCTTATAGTCTCATAGTGCCAACTCTTTCTTCCATGCCATGCAAGGGAGAAAAACTCATGCATTGACATATTGCATGCAAAAATTGAACTGGAGGTTCGAAAACAAAAACAACCACATGCAGATCTCTAGCTCCAAAACCAAATGAATCGACAAAACCATCCCTCTATCTTCTTCCTAGGCGGTTTCACCAATTTTGAAAAAATTAAATGCAGAGTAGGACTGTCAGTCCTTCCTACTTTCCTGCCACTGCCATCTCCAAATTTGGAGTGGACTTAATTCAAACAAAACATTCCTCATAAAACTTTGGCAAAAATGCCAACTCACCCATCTTATGTTTCTAACTGCCTTTTCCAAATTTGGCCGCAGAAAGAGATAAGGCTTAATAAATTGCCTTAAATTCCCTGAATTCACTGCCTCCCACTTGCCTCTTTCCCCATGTCATTTCATAGCCCCCCTTAGGTTAGTCATTCCGTTAGTTAGGCCAGACAATAATTTAGGAAATCAACGTAGGTCCATAGGTAGGTCCATAGTTTTAGTCTAGGTCCCTCTTAATTCTTTTTCATCCCAATTAACAAAAGAACATATTAAATTAGGTTAGGTTTAACCCTTAGGATAAAGTTAATAGTTTTAGAACATAGTTATATTAGGGCCCAAGTCCCCAATGAAAACTTCATCATACCATAATAGAAAATAAGAACCAAATTTTTACTTGATTAAATGCAAAGCAAAGATCCATGGAAAGGGTCGTTCATAACCTTTGCACATTCCAGGTCCATAAATCTTCCATCTGTCCAAATTGGATAACATGACAACAAGACATGAAAATTATAAGCATACCTTGGATCGATGGAATTGATCCAAGGTAATGTTGTTTGAATCCCCATAAATTATGAAAACTAAAACACAAATTCATAATCCCTAGCAGTGAATTTATTCTGCATAAAAGAGATGGATTGCTTCATTTTCAATTAAACAAAAACATGACAGAATGTACCTATTCCCTACAGATAACTTCTTATCTCCTGCAAACATGATTTCCTAAGTCATAAGAGTACACCGTCTTAATAAAAAATCACCTGTCAATGTTTGTACCTTCTATAGTATAAGTCATCATAGGTACCAGTCATGTTAGAGGTGTTACACTATTCCACATTACATAGTTTCATGTGTACCTGGTATTTCCATGCTAAGTTGAAAAGGGAAACAAAAAATTGGTAAGAGATGAATGCATGTATGATCCAAAATTTTGATTACTTTTCTACTAAGCCTCCAGTCCATGAAACATTGTAGATAATGGAGCACATCACTTTGGGGATAACGCGAAGGTAGAATAGCTCATGCTGGAGTTGTTCTAAGAACCGGATCTCGAGGTGCACCTTGATCTTGAAGAAATATAAGAGGTACATATGGGTTGCACCTAGAAAGAAAAAGAAAAGGGTAAACTGGTATATATGATTGATGATGACGAAGTTGACCACTTGGATGCTAGCCAAAATGAAGGTGCACACGAGGTAATGGATTTTATAGATGAGAATGTGTGCATGTATCATGTTCCTATGAATAAAAATAAGGTTAACATTGGTACTGAGGATGAGCCTAAGGAGGCCATTATTGGGGATTAATGGTCAAAATAGGAAGTAGTAAATATTATTGAGGTATTGCATGAATTTTAGGACTTATTTCCAAGAGGCTAGCATGAGTTAAAGGGAGTAAATCATTATGTAGGTGAGATGAGGATCAAGCTAAAATACGGCATGCACACATTTAGTAATAGGCATTATAGGATGAATCCTAACCTGCGCGTGAAGGTGAAAGAGTAAATTGATAAGAAGTTCAATTTTGGCATAATTGAGCCTGTAGAAGAATATGAATGGGTCAGTCCCATGGTTATAAGAATTAAGAAGGATAACAAGATTAGGATCTATGTGAACTAAAAATAGAAAAATGCTTTATGTGTCATAGATCCATTTCCCACCTCTTTTATAGAAGATGTTATTGAAGGTATAACTAGGCAAGAGATATATTCTTTTACATATGAGTTTTTAGGTTATCATTGGGTGCGTATCGTGAAATAATACCAGGAGAAGAAAACTTTCACCACTGAGTGGGGAAGTTTTAGATATACAATTATGCCTTTTGGACTAAAAAATGTGCCAGTAGTATTCTTGCGCATTGTTGTGAAATCCTTTCAAGATTTTATTCATAAATTCTTGCAGGTGTATTTGGATGATTGGACAATATACAACTTAGTCAAGGATCATTGTTATAATCTGAGGCTCATGTTTTAGAGGTGAAAATAGTTGAGCATATCTCTTAACATTAATAAGTGCATATTTGCTACACCTTTTGGCATCTTACTTGGGCACATCATTTGCAATGAAGGATTGTTGGAAGACCCAGCCAAGATAGTTGTAATCTTGAATTTAGAAGAGCCTGCCAATCAAAGTGAGGTGCGAGGATTTATGGGGCATACTGGTTATTATAGGAAATTTATAAAGGAATATGTAAAGATTACCTTGCCCTTAGATGAATTATTAAAAGCTAAAGGGAAATTTTATTGGGGTGACATGTAACAACAAATATTCGAGACAATGAAGGAGAGGTTTACCACTACACCTATTTTGTGCTTTCCTTCATGGGATAAACCCTTTCATGTTTATGTTAATGCCTCTAGCATGGAAATTTGTGGATTATTGGCACAACTAGGGGAAGGAGTTATGGATCATCCCATTTTATTTACAAGAAGGAAGTTGACACTTGCATAGCATAATTATACAACCACTCAGCGTGAGGCATTGTCTATGATCTACGTGTTGTACACGTTCAGACAATATTTGGTGGCTACCCCATTTATTTTCTATATAGATCATATAGTTCTCAAGTACTTGGTTAATAATGCTATTTTGTAAGAGCACATCTACAGATGGATAATTTTATTTCAGGAGTTTGATTTCACCATTTTTGTGAAACTAGGAAAAAGCAATTCAAGACCTGACCATTTATCAAGGATAAATTTTGGTGAGGATGCATAGAGAATTGAAGATGCTATGTGTAGTCAATTTTTATATCCCTTAAAAAAATAAGGAAAATCCCATGCGCATCGGCCTATCACCCAAAGGGTGCTGGGCACTCACCCGAGGCACGCGCGAGTGCTGAGCCCCTCTTTTATGTGAATTATGTAAGAATGTATCATAGATGCGAAATAGAAGACAAAAGAAACTCCCTGTTCAACTAAGAGCTTCGAGTAAATGTTACACTAATATATTCATCCTAACAAGAAGCATATTAAGAAAGAGATAGATCTGAACCATGAGGGAAAGAGGATGCTTAATGATTATACTCATTCATATGAAACACACTAAACATAACAAAAAGAGATATGTATGAACTACGGACCACATATATTCATAATTGAACATGTCCAACAATCACATCAAATCTATCAAGGTCATTACAAACCAAAATAATAGTGCAGATTAAAACCTTGTAGCAAGACTGGACCTATGTCCCTTACAATGAAAAATAAAAACATGTACCCATCCCTTGATACATCATTCTTCCCGCAGATCTCCTAGCCCAACCCATAAAGCTCTCCATATATTTCTGTAGAGCTTCACCTCTCATCTGCTCTCTCTAATCTCCTCTATGTGTACCTCTTTGTCTCTTTCCTCTTTTTCCCCTTTTCTTTCTTCTACCGAGCACTTGTATTTATAGCATTTCTCAACACCTTCAATCCTTTGTGGGAGTTGTAAATCCATCGCCAACTGTCCAAGGTGGTCCTCCATGGGAGCATGCTTCTTCAGGCTCGAGCTCTCCACTCTTTACAATGATGACCTTCTAGAATCTTCCATCGCAAGGTAGATTCCTTTCTAAGCCACCCTACTACCAGGTTGACACCTTATCCACTCCGCTTACACAGTCGGGTCACACTTTTCTCACATTCTATCTATTACGTCAAATATGGCTAAGTCCCAAAAACTTTTCTCTGCCTTACATGCACGCCACTTGTTCTACTAAAACCCTCCTATAAATCTATCCTGCGTGCTTTCTCCTTGTGCGCCCTTGTTTAAATAGGCCTTGTGCACCCATGTGCCTCTTTGTACTTGGCCAATAAATTAGGTGCCTAATATCACCCCACACTATGCCTATTCTCCGTCCGTGGGAAGATTTTCTCAAAGAATAAAGAATGACCATCCTTGAATAGTTTGGAGAAATGATAAATGAATGAAAATTTTTGGGGAAGAATGAAAGAATGGGAAACTATGATTAATTCTTCAAGAGGAGGAGGAAATATTTCATCAATTCTATCTCCAACTTATTCTAGGTATCGACTTCGCTCTGTGCTTGCTAAAAACAGTCACCCACTAGGGCACTCACCTCTTCAAAGCTTATCCCTTCTCCCTTAGCACTCATGGTTTCCATAACCTCTTCTAATTGCTTTCCCATATCCTCAAGTGCGTCTATCCTACGAGTGATCTGGGGATATAATTCTTTAATCTGGTTCTTAATTGAGCCTTGCAAGGTCTCAATAGCCTCTTATTTCTTCTCAACCTCGGCTATAATTTTTTCACATTCTACCCTATTCCCCTTGTGTTTCTCCTGGAACTCCTTGAGCTCTAATTCATGGGTGGAAACCAGAATGCTCGTCACTCTATCTCTGTTGGTGTAGTTTTCATAGACAACCTCTGTTATCAACACGGTGGCCTTTACATCTGCGAGGAATTTCTTATACTGGGCCAAAATGGCCACAACCTTTATCTTTTCCTTTTTTTCTTTGTGCGTCGATGCCTCCTCTGAAGACTCCAAGGCTAGTGGTCACCTTTCCATTGTGAAAAAATGAGTTAAATCTTCTAGGCATTACAGGCTTGATTCATATTTCTGTGCGTTCGGTGTCAAGTATGGATGCTTCAAGATAATGACACTTGTGATCATCTCCACCTTCTTGGAGACTTCACATACCCTTTCCTTCTCTTCCTTCAATTCACGCCTTAGCTGAGCATTGATCAGTTCCTCATGTTTTAACTCCTTAGTTATTTTCTCTAGCTCCTCTTCCTTCTTCTCTAACTCTACCTCTAGAAACTTCACTTTGTCGTTCCTCCTTAAGACTATGGCCTCTAATTCTACAGAAACTTTATTTAGCACGTTGCAAATTTGTTCGTTTGATAGCCGCTGACCATTTACCAAGGGGTTGTCACCTTTTGAATCTGGTACCTTAATTATTGCCTCTTGGCTTACTTCAAATTCCAGTTCATCGATGTGGGACTCAAATGCCCAAGAAAGCATTTTCTTTGTCTAAGGGTATGCACCTTCCTCATCAAATGATGCCATAGCCAAGAGTTGCTCCATTGGTATGGTGATTTGAAAGCGTGTATGCAACACCTTGTTGGGTCATCAATATAGCCCATCCTAGGAACCTATGATGCCTCTGTGCTTTTTCTCCATGTGCACACGGCTTTAGGAAAGCTCACAGCCAAACTAGGATCCCCTCCCATGCTGCCATATTCCTTTTCTATGCTTCCCTCCTCTGCCATATTCTTTCTCTACTAGGTCTTTAATGATTTTTGTGAATTCCTTATCTACGGCCTCGTCTATTTGTTCCTTAGTGAGGCTTGGGGTCCTTTGTTCTTTGGTGACTTCCTCACTTACCCCTCTTTTCTAAGTATCTTCTTCTTCCTTGTTATTCTCCCTCTTGGAAAATATGTATTCATTTTCTTCTTCCTCTCCTTCCTCCTCTGAGTCATGAACCTCATAGATAGTATGGTCCTTGCCTCTTGGTTAATCTTCATCATCATCATCCCTCTCACCTATATAGGCCTCCAAGATTTTTGTATCCTCCAAATCATTTTCTTATGTCACCTTCTACTTCTTCTTGGCAGGAGATTCTGCTTCCTTCTCCTCCTCCTCCTCTGGTGACCTTTCTTACGTGATGGGTTCCTCGTGCTCCATCTCTTTTTCCTCTGGAGTCCTTTCTTTCATCGTGGAGTTATTTCTCCGCGTATAAGTACTAGGCTTAGCACTTGTCCCCGGTGCACTTACTACTTGTGTAACCTGAACAATTGGTGCTTTCTGCACCACTTCCCTTTCCCTCTTCTTTGGCGCGGGCCTCTTTCTACCTGTGGGGTCCTCAGGGATGGATACATCATTTTCCAAGTATGCACCCTTTTCAAATTTTGGCTGGATGAAAAGGTATATCCTTGCTACATCCCTTCCAGCGATTGACAAAGTCACTGGTTTCATCATATATATCTCTTGGGAGACATATCTGTGTGCATGTATACTTTGCTTAATGCTAAATCAAATGAAGCAAGAACTACCACCTAAAATAGTTCTACAATTTAGCTAAAACAAAGCATAAACACCATCATGATAAGAATTAAACAAGGGTTAGATGCTAGCATTCATCAATACAAACTTTGAAACTAACAATGCTAAATATCTAAACTCCTCTATTCTCTAACAACAAATAAATGAATGGACCTAAGTAAGCTCCATGGCTATCAAAATAGTTGTCCTTAATGCTCCAAGAACCTAGGAATGGGGGCTAATCAAAGTTGGGCTACAAGACCCTTTTGACACCTCCCATATGACCCAAGCACTTTAAGAAAGAGGCTTAACTCTTCAAGATGATGAACTCTCAAAAGGGCAAGGTGCAAGCTCTTAGTCTCTTTGCTATATGCTTTGCATTTACTCTCTTAGAAAGTTTAGGTGTAAGTAAAAAGGTAGGTGGAGGGCTCTTTATATAGCCCAAAGGATAAAGGATTCAACACATTCTCATGAATGTGGGATAAAGGTAAAACATGATTAGGAATGGATAAGGTTGCTTTATTAAAGGTAACCTTACTTTAGAAGGGTTTAATACATGTTTAGCAAGTCATGGGAGTTGGGGGTATTTTAATTAATCAAAGGTGATTAATTAATAGGTAGGTGTAAGCTTATAGAAGCCAATTAGAGGAATATTAGTGTGATTTAGGCTATTAGAAGGGGATTAAATCAATTAAATATTGATTTATTGGTTAAATGGACGGGAAAGCTAATTAATTAATAATAATTAATTAGTCCAGGTAGAAGGGGTGATTTATTAACGGAAGGTCGTTAATTAGGGTATTTGTTGGATAGGCAACTTAATTAATTAGCTTAGTGTAATTAATTAATGATGATATGAGGGAAAATGAGTGCCTTTGACGATATGTCGTTGATTTGCGAGAAAGGGGATAATTAGCACAATTTAAGTATTTAAATTGCTTGGGCATAATTATAGGTGTCTACATTTGCCCCTCTTTGGGGTGGCATAAGTGATGCCACTTCAAAGATAGTAGACAAAAGAGATTTTGAAGAGATGGAAGAAAAATTAGTAGGAGGGAGAGATGCCCCCTCGAGTGTCGATGGGGTGATAGAAGAACTCGATCGACGATCGAAAAAAGGTGAGAAGTAGGCAGAAGAATGGGGACGAGGCAGGATGCCCCGAGGAGAGGGAGAATTAGGGGTGAAAGGGAAGTGGTGTAGAAGAAATATGGATGAGGGGAGAGAAGAGCTTAACCTCTAGCCGCTTATTTGTTTGGAACAAATTGGATGTCATCATATAGCCATAGGAACTACATCATCGGTCCTTATGAAAAATATAAGCATACGACAAAGGTAGAATGACATGAAAAGCCATACTATGAACAATTGTCCATTGCTGAAAATACCAACTCCACGCAACATACAATAATGCAATGCAATACGAGAAGGAAACAAGCTCATATAACAGGGAAAACAAGTACGAACGCACATATCTAACCCAACAACGGTCAAGACAGTTGTACAAATGTTTTGTTATCAGTGCTGAAGAGATCCACAAGTTCGTGATTGATGACAAGGGTTAAAAATGATGCCCCAAGCAAGGATACATGCAAGGGGAAATGAAAATGGACACGGGGTCCATGAAAAGCATTTGTGCGCAACGAAACAGCACTAGGCAACCAAAAGTGCCCCAGAGTACAGACGAAGCAAGCAACTAGCTTTTGTGAATGGTTATGAATCTAGTGATCCGCGAGTCGTATTAATCGGGGAAGATGTGAGACAAACCAACAGGATATGGAGAAAATACCATGCACAAGACACAAGTTTCAGCCGTAAGAAGCAAGTTACCATTGTGTAGGGTGTTTTACTTTTTAGGAATTTTTTGAAAAAATTTTGCCTTGTTTTTTTAGATTTTTTTTGATATATATATATATATATATATATATATATATATATATATATATATATATTGTTTTTGTTGTTTTCTCGAAACAATGTTCTATTGTTTTTGTGTTTTTCTCTGTTCTATTGTTTTTGTGTTTTCTCAAAACAATGTTCTATTGTTTTTGTGTTTGGTGAAACAATTTTCTATTGTTTTTATGTTTTCTCAAACAATTTTCTATTGTTTTTGTGTTTGGTGAAACAATTTTCTATTGTTTTTGTGTTTTCTCAAACAATTTTCTATTGTTTTTGTGTTTTCTCAAAACAATTTTCTATTGTTTTTTTGTTTGGTGAAACAATTTTCTATTGTTTTTGTGTTTGGTGAAACAATTTTCTATTGTTTTTGTGTTTTGGTGAAATAATTTTCATTGTTTTTGTGTTTGGTGAAACAATTTTCTATTGTTTTTGTGTTTTGTGAAACAATTTTCATTGTTTTTGTGTTTTCAACAGTTTTCCAAAGCTATGTGCAGGTAACCAAGAAAGCATGGATGCCCCCAGCGTTAGGTGGGGAATATACAAGGGCAGAAGCCATGCGCTTATGAACAAGAAGGTGAATTCATTGAGTTGCCCCCAGCGTAAGATGGGAAATAACGAAAGACCACGTCCCTTACAGACGAATAGAAGAAGGGAAAGCCGGATCAAGGCTGGACTAGATGGTGTGCACAAGGAAACTCGAAGGTAGAACCAGGTCCAGGACAAAGACAACTACCCTTCTAATACAGAATGCTTGTGAACAACGAATCCTCCCGAGGCGCCGGAAACCGGTTTTCACCCAAGGACTTGTCCAAAGTGCCACAATTGCGTGGTTTTCACTAGTGGACGACCTGTTTTCTCTTCTTTCTTTTTTTATATATTTTTTATTTTATTTTTATGACTTTCTTGTGCCATGTTTAGGCATAAAACCTCTTAAGATGCATGGAATTCATGGGCTCCCGGAGCTCATCACCATTGGGGTGAGCCAACTTGTATGCCCCTGTGCCATACTTGGCAACTATGACATAGGGTCCTAACCAGTGTGGTTCGAACTTCCCTTTCTTTTCTCACTCTGCTCTGGTGTTGAACTGGTTCTCCTTCATAACTAAATCACCCACCTCAAACTGGCGAGGGATGATTCTCTTGTTGTAGTTGCGGGAGATTCTGTGTTGATATACTTTCAGGTGATTAAGAGCGCGAATGCGCCTCTCATCCAGGAGCTCTAACTCAGCCAATCTTGCCACTCGGTAATCTTCATCCTTATTCAAATAGTCCCGAAGAGAAATTCGCAGGGATGGGATTTCAATCTCTAAAGGGATGATAGATTCTGTCCCGAACACGAGGGAATATGGCGTCGCACCCGTAGGAGTGCGAATTGATGTTCGGTAGGCCCAGAGGGCTGGGTGGATTTGTAGGTGCCAGTTTCGACCAGTTTTGCTAACCATCTTCTCCATTATCCTTACCAAAGTCTTGTTTGTTGCCTCAGCTTGTCCATTACCCTGAGGGTAATATGGCGTGGACCATTTCAATCTGATTTGGAACCGTTGGCAAAGACCTTTCACAGTTTTGTTCTTAAATGACTTCCCATTATCTGTGACAATGGCTGCAGGGATACCATATCGGCAAATAATGTGATTCATGATGAATTTAGAAATCTGTGCTCCTGTGACATAGGTTAAAGGGACAGCCTCCACCCATTTTGTGAAGTATTCTGTAGCTGTGATGATATGTGTATGACCATCAGATGAGGTAGGAGTAAGCTTCCCTATTAGATCAAGTCCCCACTTGGAGAATGGCCACGGGGTAGTGATTGGTTGCAATGGTTGCGATGGAGCATGGATGAAATTTCCATACTTTTGGCATAGCACACATTTTCTAACATAATTACAACAATCAGTTTCCATGGTGGGCCAATAGTAACCTACTCTTAACAGTTTCTTAGCCAAGACCATTCCGTTTGTATGTGCTCCGCATACTCCTTCGTGTACTTCTTTAATTGCCTGGATTGACTCCGGCACATCCAGACAACGTAATAGATTCCCATCGTAGCCACGACGATAAAGTGTACCTCCTAACAGGGTGTAACGGGCTATCTGGCGAATTAGGCTCTGCTTTTCAGAGCGGGAGATTTCGGGAGGGAATGTACTGTCCTTAAGATAGGTGAAAATGGGTTCATACCATGGTGAATGGGGACCAACAACCTCACAAGCCAAGCAAGATTCTGGCATGTCATATGCGGGCTGGCGTAGATTTTCTACGAAGAATGGCATATCATTGTTCCCTGGCGGAATACGAAGCATAGATCCCACCGTTGCCATAGCATCTACCGATCTATTCTGCGCTCTTGGGATTTGCTCAAAGGTAATGCGCACAAAATACTCCTTCAGAGTTTCCACCAACTTCTTATAAGGTATGAGCTTGTCATCCTTAACTTTATACTCATCATTAACCTGTTTGATGATTAGCTGTGAATCACCTACAACCTTCACATGTTGAATATTCCACTTGATGGCTAGCTTCATCCCTGCAATGAGTGCTTCATATTCCGCAATGTTGTTTGTGCAAGGGAAGGCCAGGCGGAAAGCCTGTGGTATAGGATCACCTGAAGGAGTAATAAGGACCACTCCTGCACCTGAACCATGAAACGTAAAAGATCCATCAAAATGTATCTGCCATACGATAGATTCTTCAATGTAGAGCAAAGATGCATCTGGCAGATCCAGACTCAAAGGTTCTATGCTTTGCAAAGGTGCTTCCGCTAGCTGGTCAGCAAGTACTTGTCCTTTAATTGATTTTTGATGGACAAATTCTATATCAAACTCACTGAGTAGAATGATCCAATTAGCCATTCTACCTGTGAGGGCAGGTTTGGACAACAAATACTTGAGTGGGTCGACCTTGGATATGAGCTTGGTCTTAGTATTTAGCAGGTAATGGCGAAGTTTCTGAAAGGTAAAAACAACAGCCAAGCAAGCCTTCTCAATCTGAGGATAATTACATTCATAGGCGATGAGGGTGCGACTCAGATAGTACACTGCTTTCTCTTTATGGCTAAGGTCATATTGGGCGAGCAGTGCACCAATAGCATATTGCGTAGCGGAAATATAGAGCAAAAGTGGTTCTCCCGGAGTGGGAGGCATGAGGACAGGTGGATTAGCCAGGTACTGTTTAAGCAAAGCAAAGGCTTGTTGTTGCTCAGGTCCCCAAATGAAAGTGATGTCCTTCTTAAGCAAATGAGTGAATGAGTGACATTTATCTGCAAGCTGGGAGATAAAGCGGCGAATGGCTTGAATTTTCCCTTGCAAGCTACGCAGTTGCTTGATATTCTCAGGTGGAGGCATTTCTGTGATGGCAGATACTTTAGCAGGGTCTACCTCAATACCTCGTCTTGACACAATGAAGCCTAATAGTTTCCCAGATAGCACACCAAAGACACACTTCTTTGGATTTAGCCTGACTTTGTATTCACGTAGGCGTTCAAAGATACGCCGCAAAATGATAGGATGTTCCTCTCTTGTTTTGGACTTTCCCAGGATGTCGTCTACATAGTCTTCCATGATGTCATGAATCATATCGTGAAATATTACTGTCATGGCCCGCTGATAAGTTGCTCCTGCATTCTTAAGGCCGAATGGCATCACCTGATAACAGAAGGTGCCCCAAGGAGTTATGAAAGCTGTTTTGTGTTGGTCTTCCTCAGCGATCTTAATTTGATTATAACCCGAAAAGCCATCCATAAGTGATAGCATTTCATACCCTGCGGTTGAGTCAACAATCATGTCAATGTTGGGCAACGGAAAGTCATCTTTAGGGCAAGCTTTATTGATGTCCCTAAAATCTGTGCAAATTCGGATACCAATAGGTTTCTTCTGGACAGGAACAATGTTCGATATCCATTCAGAATAATCAATTGGCCTGATGAATCCTGCTGCAAGCAACCTTTCCAACTCTTCTTTAACTAACAAGGCCACTCTTGGGTGCATCTTTCGAAGCTTCTGTTTGATAGGCTTAGCGTCTGCGTGCACAACCAAGTTATGCACGACCAAAGTTGGATCTAAGCCGGGCATGTCTTTGTAAGACCATGCGAACACATCAATAAACTCTCGCAGTAGCATAGTGAACGTCTTTTGTTCTCTGGCTGAGAGTGATGCTCCCAATTTTACTATCTTGGGATCTTCTTTAGTACCAATATTGACATCAATGGTTTCTTCAACTAACAATTTTGATAAATCCTCCATACGCGTGGGATCGGGAGGTAGGTTGAGATCTTCATCCAAGGATGTCTCTACGAGATTTTCATCCTTGGTGTGGTCACTTTGTTTGTCCTTTGATTTTCTTATTTGTTTGTCAGCCAATGCCTCAAAGAGGTTTTCACTGTGTGACTTGGACTTTGATTTTTTCCGAGGCTTTTCTTTAGAACTCTTGCCCTCGCTTTTCTTTAAATTTTGCTGACCACGAAGTTCAGCCTCCTCGCCGAAGTAGGCGCAGGTGTCTAAGTCGATAAAGAAACCCTTCTTGTGATCTCCAATCGGAATTGTATCCCTTATGCCCATGAACTCTGCAATAGCCTCGTCATTCTCGAATAAATCTAGTGGCACGTGACGTTGTTGGTCCCATTCAACAAGGGAGGGGTATACAAGGTCAAGGGTTGGTTCATTGGGGGTGATGGTTAGGACAGCATTATTCATGAAAAGGTTCGTGGAGGCCAGATCCTCATATTGGCTACAACAGGAATCCGTATCGCTGTCTAGATAATCGGAGCTATCCTCATGCTCAGAACAAGTCGCATCTTGATCGTTGGGGTGTGCTCCATAAGGGCGAATCCCAATGCCATATCTTTCTGTTTTGAAATGTGGAAGAGGGACTGGTTCTCTTTGTCCTTGTTCATTCCTCCCACATCCTAGGCCTTTGTAGCCCATGGAGTACATCATTCTGCTAGATTTTTCATATTCTGGGGTTTGATAACAAGATGGCTGAGTGTCCTCAGGGACCCAAGTAGTAGGTGGATCAAGTAATTTTTCCTCAGCTAACAAGCCTCCAGGTAGGAACGACCCAATAGTATGTTCCTCTCTAGGTCTCCTGAAGCAGTAGTTGGGTCGACCTCTAGTCTTGGGCGACAAGGAGAGGTCTGAAACCAAGAGCGCTTGTTGTACATTATACTCCCCACAGCCATAGTCCAGAATTTTCATCTCCCATGAATTAAATGGAGATGTTGAAGTAGATGCCCCATGAGTGCAAGAACGAAGAGAATTTGAATCTACTCGAGATTCCATGGCCTCAGAATGAAGAGGGACAGCTATATCTGTGGAGGGACATGCATATGTACCCTTTCGTGCAAAGCTATTAAGAGCTCTACAATGAGCAAAGGGCTCTGAGTCTCCTGGTATTGTTATTGTATGTCCCTCATGCTTCAGCTTGATGCATTGATGAAATGTTGATGGCACTGCTTACATGGCATGGATCCATGGTCGGCCTAGAAGCATATTATATGGAAGTTCCAAGTCTAAGACGTGAAACTTTGTCTGATGGCAAGTGGGGCCCACCTCCATTGGCAGCGTAATGGTGCCTGCTGACTCTCTTTCCGCGTTGTCGTATGCGGTGATAGTGATGATATGGGACTCAAGATCTACCTCTGTATGTCCCAATTGTTTGACCAACTTAAGCGTGCAAATATTCAATCCTGATCCATTGTCCACAAGCACCTGTTTGATTTTCCTGCGGGTGACAACTACCTCAATGTATAAGGGAAGATTATGTGTAGGATTCTCAGTAGGGACCTCCCTATGGTTGAAAGTGAGATGCTCACTGGGTGCAATATTTGCCACCGCGGCTTGAAGGTATGCAGGATCAACTTCTAAAGGCACTCCCGACCCCTGAAGAGTTTGATACAAAATTTCCTTATGCACATTGGATATCTTGAGAAGATCTAAGATCGAGATCTTAGCAGGTGTCTTCTCAAGTTGTTCTAAAAGGTTATATTTACCAGTTTGCGGGGTCAACAGAGAGGGTTCTGGAATCACGAGGCGGGCACACCTTGTTACCGCAGCGCAGTCCTTTCCCTTGATCCGGATGGTATTGACACGGTCAGTAGGGGAGCGAATACATCCGATAAGTGAATCGTAATGATTGTTATCTCTCTTGGTATACAAGTAATTCGTGGCTTTATAGGTTTGGGATGACTCTCCCCGATCCGGTTTTTCCTTTTCCGACTTATCATGCTTGGGGAATGGTTCCTTATAAATCCCCATTTTCTTGTTAGGTGTTTGCATGTGGCTAGGGTTATCCACCTCTATCTCCCCGTTGTCAATGAGGTCTTGAATATAGTGGCGAAGTCGCAAACATTTGTCTGTTTTATGACCTTTAACGCGATGCATTTCGCAGTATTCATGCTCCTTATACCATGAAGGTTTAGGAGCGTTGTCATCGAACGGTTGTGTTGTAGGATAGGTCATCATGTGGGCCGCATCCAACTGTTTTAGTATGACAGACAACGGCTCATTGAGGGAGGTGAATGTTCTTCGCTTTGGTGGTGGTTGAATTGGGCCCTTGGTCAGTTTAAAAGGTTGACTGGTTTGGACCGTTTGAACACGTTTGGAATCAGTGATTCCGTCTCCCACCACGTTTTTGTTTTTGTTAAAGATCTTTGGCTTTTCAGCGGGTTTGACACTTTGGTTGTCTTTAGATTGGGTTTTGAGGGTGCCTTTGGCAATGAGAGCCTTTTCTATTTGAATCCCTTTCTCGATAACCTCCTCAAAGGTGCGGACACAATGCATTTGGAGGTGGAAAGCTATATCTGGGTTGAGATTAGGGACGAAAATACTGACTAGCTGCTTCTCAGGGAAAGCGCAAGGGAAGCGACTAGCTATCCCTCTCCATCGTTGGAGGAAGCTGGCGAAGGTCTCATTTGGGCGTTGTTTTGTGCCGCACAAGTCTGCCATGGTGACGTCACTCTCTATGTTATATGAGAAATGACGCACGAATCTTTCCGCCAATTCTGGCCAGGTGAAAATTGATCCTCGTGGCAAGCGCGTAAACCATTCTAATGCTTGACCTCCGAGACTCTTAGGAAAAAGTCTGATGAGGTAATTATCACTATAAGACACCTCTTGACATGCCATGTAGAAATCTTTAACATGATCCCTTGGGTCTCCCTTTCCTTTGTATTTGTCAAACTTTGGCATATCAAATTTCTTTGGAAAGGGTTGAAGGGTCATTGTCTTGTCAAAAGGATAGGGGCATAGTTCTTCATATTGGTATTTCCTAATACTCCCTATATTGCTTTCTTGTATGCTCGCAAGCGTTGCTTTCATAGATTGTACTTCTTGTGCGAGCAATTGTTCTTTAGTGGGAGAAGTGGGGATGTGTACATGATGATACCCTGTGTCTTCTTCTCCTTGGTTTTCTCGATGGAGTTCGTGGATCCTAAACTTAGGCTTTGACTTTTGAACATTCTTGTTTGTGTCTTTCTGTACCTGGAAAGTAAGCAAAGCTAGTTGTCGGCTTAGGTTACTGAGTTGTTGTTGGATTGTGACTTGGTTTGTGTCTTCTTCTTCTAAAGGTTCTTCCTCTTCGTATTGTGGAGGTTCTTCCCCTGTCTCATGTTCTATCTTGTTTCTTCGTGGCACTTTGATGAGGGGTATTCTATGCCCTACCACTTTATCATTTTCTACGTAAGAAGTGGAAGCATGTCCGCACTTGTTAAAATATCTTCAATATTGATAAGGGGGCGTTCTTCCTTAGTAGTGTCATTTGTTAGGTAATAATGGTTCATTCTCGGTGGGAAATTTGGCCCCTAATTCCATGACCCATGCCAAAACTCTGTCTTTATTTCTGAGGAGAAACTCATCTAGTAGAGTGGGGTCAAAATCAAAGTCTGCGTGTGGTGATTCTAATTCGTTTCCACTATGGTCAACCATTTCTTCTATTTCCTTTTCTGTAGAAAATAGTGGTCCTAGATCGTGTCCGATAAATGGGTTTGACCCTTGTTTGTTAGAGGTTTCCCAAGATTTTACGCCTGTTGTTCCTCATATGTTTGTTTCTTTAAACCTAGACGCGTCTTGGGAGCCATGTTTTTGTGATAAGTTTCACTAAGGTAAGTTGTATATTTGTTCAAAATTCAATGACTACCCCTAAGTGAAACACAAGATGTACGTGTTAAGAGTAAATTAACAGTGTGAGAATATCAATGTGATAGAATGATAAAGTCACCAATGAAACAATCGTTTGGTACCAAAACTTAATCAAATGAAGTACTTCCTAGACTACGTTTCAAAGTAATTTGTGACGCTAGATGATTAACAAGATGTCTCCACTTATGCCAAGTTCAAAGGAATGAACAAGACGTAAGTAAATACATGAAGTTAAATGCGATCTCCCAATCAAGATATACGATGAGAAAGCTCAAGTCTGATTAAGACCTATATCTTAAAAAGTGCCAATTATGATTTGTGAATGACACAACAATATCACCAAGATATGTTAACCCACTTTGCAAGAAAGTGAAGTATTGATATCGAGTTGTTATTGATATAACATGCACAAATGTTAGTGCCTAGCACCTTTTGAAATCGAGGTAATAATAAAACTGAACAAAAAAAAAGCTCAAAGTATAGCTAGGAATAGTTAAGAATGTGTGCAGCATAACTGTACAATATAGGTATTTATGTCGAGTTTACAAGAAACAAGACGTAACTATCGAAGTTGTAATGATACGAGACAAACAAGCTAACCCCTCTATGGAAGTCCATAGTGATGAACCACACCTAACTACAATGACGATCTTGACGTGGGTATCAAGATCACAATGGCTACCAAATGACGTGAAAACGCCTCCACTCACTTTAGACGTTTAACTATCCCAGCCGCAAACATGGATGGGCGTAAATGGACATAAAAGTGAGAGAAATAGTCGAATAGAAACACAAAGGTAATCACACCTCTTTTGATCAACAAAGTGTCAAAAGAATATGAAGGAAAGAAATCAAGAAAAAATGACAAAAAATGCTAGCCTCACTTCGGCAGAGTTTCGCCTCGCCCCAAGGCAAGTAAATTCTAGGCAAAAGTAATACATCACACATTTCTCAAAAAGAAGGTTCACAACTCAACACTATTTTAAAGTGGTCAAAGTGGGCTGCTGGCCAAAGTATATTCTCCTAGGTGGTTATCTCGCCCTAGGTGTTACAAAGTTGCCACGAGCGAGCGCGATTTACCCAAAAAGTCGCACTGACTAGTTTGGGAGTATCTCGGCTTTACTTTACCCCCTTCAAGAATAGTAGGCAACTAGTGCGTCTACGTGTGCTATCATTGGGGTCGCCACAACAAACAACTTATAACGCTATCTCACAAATGAAACACTAGTCAAGTAGGTAGTGCAGAGCACTTCCCGTTTCGTCCACAAGGTTCCCTCTTGGGTGGACTACTTTGGGGTTTCTAGAAACACCCCCATTGTTGTAGCTTAAGGTGTTATGCCAAAGGAGGGACGTACCCTTTTCCGAAACCTGCAATACAGTGTTTTGAATATGTTGTTCTTTTTATCTTGTTTAATTAGGTGTGGTTTGCTTGAACACCTTTTGGCAACCTGTATAACAACTGTATTAGTAGTTTTTGATTTCGTTTTGATTCCTCCTTTCTTTGACAAGCGTTTTTAGGTCCTGCACTCAAGCGTTAGTAGTTCTCCAAGAAAATCATATTATTTAAAAGAGGATTAAGGTTGCTTTTGACGTACCCTTTTCTGAAACCTGCAATACAGTGTTTTGACAAACATTCATCAAAACATTAGACATGTTAGAAAATGACCAGTTTTAAAATAATAGAAAAACCTATAACTTTTGTAAGTATAAATCTAAAATTTATATTTTCATTGCATATTTAACTTCAATACCTTTCCAACGCAAAAAAAATGGAGTCATTTCGAGTTCGGGAGCAAAATTTATGGCCTTCGGAAGATGGGTTACGCATATGCTCTTATGCTCATGGGTGTGCACTTGACATGCACTCAAAAAATGTCAAAAAAAACGTCCCTTAATCTACAAAATGGGAAAAAATTTCCAACCAAGATTCAATTTTGACAACAACCCATCACATTAATATATGAATAGAAGACTCAATGCTATCAAACATTAACATACATGCTTAAAAATTTAAGATTTTCAAGAAATTGACAAAACTAGCATGTAGAATGATGAAAAAGTAAGCTCTAAAAATGAAAACATGATGAAATCTTGAAATTTTCTGACCAAGATTTAAATTTTGACAGCAACCCACCAAATTAATATGTAAATAGAAGACTCAGCACTATCAGACACTAACCTACATGCTCAAGAATTGAAAATTTTCAAGAAATTGAAAAACTAGCATGTAAAATGTTGAAAAAGTAAGCTCTAAAAATGAAAACATGATGAAATCTTGAAATTTTCCCATCAATTCCAATTTTGACAGCACTTCACCTCCTTCATAACTACAAGGAATACCCAACACATGCAAACTCAACAAAATAAGTTAAAAAAACAAGTTAGATCAACATGTGTAAAAGAGAGTTAGTAACCAAAAATAAAACTTAACTACAAAAAATTGAAATTAAGTGTAAAGGACAATGGATTAAGTCCCACCGGGCGTGCCAAATGTGTGCATGTATACTTTTCTTAATGATAAATCAAATGAAGCAAGAACTACCACCTAAAATAGTTCTACAATTTAGCTAAAACAAAGCATAAACACCATCATGATAAGAATTAAACAAGGGTTAGATGCTAGCATTCATAAATGGAAACTTTAAAACTAAAAATGCTAAATATCTAAACTCCTCTATTCTTTAACAACAAATAAATGAATGGACCTAAGTAAGCTCCATGGCTATCAAAATAGTTGTCCTTAATGTTCCAAGAACCTAGGAATGGGGGCTAATCAAAGTTGGGCTACAAGACCCTTTTGACACCTCCCATATGACCCAAGCACTTTAAAAAAGAGGCTTAACTCGTCAAGATGATGAACTCTCGAAAGGGCAAGGTGCAAGCTCTTAGTCTCTTTGCTATATGCTTTGCATTTGCTCTCTTAGAAAGTTTAGGTGTAAGTAAAAAGGTAGGTGGAGGGCTCTTTATATAGCCCAAAGGTTAAAGGATTCAACACATTCTCATGAATGTGGGACAAAGGTAAAACATGATTAGGAATGGATAAGGTTGATTTATTAAAGGTAACCTTACTTTAGAAAGGGTTTAATACATGTTTAGCAAGTCATGGGAGTTGGGGGGTATTTTAATTAATCAAAGGTGATTAATTAATTGGTAGGTGTAAGCTTATAGAAGCCAATTAGAGGAATATTAGTGCGATTTAGGCTATTATAAGGGGATTAAATCAATTAAATATTGATTTATTGGTTAAATGGAAGGGAAAGCTAATTAATTAATAATAATTAATTAGTCTAGGTAGAAGGGGTGATTTATTAACGGAAGGTCGTTAATTAGGGTATTTGTTGGATAGGAAACTTAATTAATTAGCTTAGTGTAATTAATTAATGATGATATGAGGGAAAATGAGTGCTTTTGATGATATGTCGTTGATTTGCGAGAAAGGGGATAATTAGCACAATTTAAGTATTTAAATTGCTTGGGCATAATTATAGGTGTCTACAATATCTCTCCACGTAGGTGCAATTCTTGGCGTAAACCAACTTCCTGCACAATTCCCTATGGTCTTGATCCACCTTGCTAAGGTTGAACCTTAGTCTCTTTACATCTTTGAATCTATTCACCCCTGCTTAGAAGTATAGTGTTGTGAAAGAGAAGGGAAGCTTGTACCATGGGCTCATTGTTTCATCTGTCAACCTAAATCTGCCAATGTAGAAGTGTTGATATACCACGAAATTTTACTTCTCCTTGCACAAGCATTGTAGGTAATTGCTTTGGAATTATCCATTCCACCCTAGATTTGCATCCCTCATGCACTTGTACCATTTTTCTAAATGCATTCCTTGTGAGTGGTTGTCATTGTCTCAAAAGTATATTTTGTGAACCGCTTTGCGGGCGAGGGATCCTCTTCTGGGTACTCCCAAACAAATCTCTCCGGCCCATCCAAAAATCCTGATTTATAAGAATACAATTATGAGGAGGACATTACCAAATAGTATCTTCTCACCTTCTTGTGTGTTTTTGATGATTTCATCCATGATGAAAACAAAAAAATTTGTAGACAGTCCCCTCAGATATTTTCTAGCACACATTCAACCATGCCTTGTTCACTTGAGTTCATATCTCTTGGTCCATTGATCTTGGTTACCAAGCATGCGGCCATCCTCATCACGGGGTATGGGATCTCTGTGATGTCAAAATATCGCGATCCTTTCTTATAGTCATATGCAGCAATTGTTTCCTGGATGGCATCCTTATTACTTAGGTCATCATCAATGTCTATCCCCTTCAGCAGATAATGCATGTGAACTTGGAAATTAACTAGGGAAGTTATGTGTATCCTATTCCCCGCGTGAAATAAAAGTGGTCTTTGTGAATGCGTGCCATTAGCCATTGGTAGAGGAGCTCAAGTTCTTCGAAGTAGGGTAGTTAATAAATTTGCAACAATCCTACCTTCTCCAACTTAACCTTTATGTCGTTGTTGTAAATCGACATGCCTTCCAGAATTCTATTGTTGGTTGGGTGTACCAATTCCAAGGTCATCTCCTTATTTTTTGTAGTTGTGCGATGGTTATAATCTCTCAACATCATCTTCCTTAGGTGTCAATTCCCATTATTTTCCTAGCAACACCTCTGTCTGGGTACTGCATCTTTGCGTACCATTCTTCATTTTTTCTCTCGACGATTGTTGTGTATTTTCTCTTTCCCTTTTGCTTTTGTCTTCTTTGGTGAGACTGGTTGGTTTTCTAGGTGCCCTATCTTTCTGGCTGAGTTTTAACACTGTAGAACCTTTCCCTCTTGTTCTGTTTTATCCCATCTATCCAACCCCAAGCTCGATCTTCATGAAAAAAATCCTTCTAACTATGTGCCCTAGTCACCAAACCCTAACTAGAAGAAACCCTTCCATAAGATGTTGCTTGCTTACTTAACTTCTCCACGTCTGTGTACTGCTTTCCTACTAGTTTACGAAATTACCCTAGCTATGCACTTCAGATCTATTCAAATGCTTCCTTTATTGACAAATATCTTGCTTTGGATGCCCTAGTTCACAAGATCTATCTTTCCTTCGTAATCACAATGTAAATAATGAAATGCTTGACATTTTATTTATATTTTTTCTCTTTTCCTAGCATTAAATTCTCTGTCACCTACCACCATACTTTGACCTTAAATGCATCTTTTTCCACTAATCCAGTCTTAAGTGCCTTATCCCACGTGCCATGCATCTTGCGTGCAAAAAACCCTTTACAACCTTCTAGCGTGTAAAAACTCCAACCCAAATGAAGACTCTTATGTGTGCATTCATAGCGTCGAAGGAACTTCTTATGTCATAATTTTCCCTATTTTTTCCCTTTCCTACCTCATGTTGTTCCTACACTCTTCCTTTTTCCTATATGTGGTTTCTTCAAGGCTTTCTTGACACCAACCATTTTACCTTCATCTCTTCTCTACATGCACCTATTAACCTTACATGTTTTTAGTCCTTTAAACTGGGCCATTCACCGTAACTTCTACTGCCAACACACACCTATCTTATAGGCCCATACTTTGCATAACTCCACCCCACACTAAAACAAATGTGCGGTCCCCTGTGCATGTACAACTTTCAAAAATTAATGTGGTTACCGATGCACACTGATGCAAAACAAAGCAACATAAATGAAGAATAAACAACGATAAAGGAAAACACAAAAGAAAATTGAAAAGAATGAAATAAATGAAATTTTATTCTAACTAGCAATACTGCCTTATTTACAAACAACAAGAAGAATTATTTATAGTAGGGCTTCATCCTACTCCCATTGAAGTGTCCTGGTAATCTTATCCCATCGAACGCTTGCAACTGACATGCACTTGAATCAAGGATGTACGAGATGATATAAGGGCCCAACCAATGGACTTTTAGCTTCCCCAAATGGCGTAGAAACTTGGAATCATATAGCAAAACCATCTGCTCAACCTCAAACTTCTTGTTCTTAACGTGACAATCATGCCATGCCTTTTGTTTTAATTTTTCAGTCTTTTGGATCTACTTGGTGAGTGACCAGTCTTTCATCCAACTAAATTAATTTGTCAATCCTTTCTTCCAGTGCTTACTCATTTGCTAATCCTCATACACATGCTATACATGCAGTGAAGATAACATGAATTCAACTGGTAGGACAACCTCCACGCCAAATACCAATTGAAATGGTGTGGCCTTATTTAACCACTTGTAGGTTGTCCTGTATGCCCAAATAACGGACTGATACTTTGTCATCCCATTCTTGTTTACCAACGTCATATATTTTTAGTCAATGTGTGACTAAGTATTTTTTTAAATGCCTCAGTAGTTCCATTTTCTTGAGGGTGATAGGGGGTAGTCTTGTGATGGGCCACCATAAATTATGATAACAAGAATCTTGACTGTCTCATTGAGGAAGTGCATACCTCTATCACTTGTCAAACTTAATAGGCATCCATACCTACTGATTATATTTTCCTATAAAAATCATGGCAGTCTATAGCCATTGTACAATCCTTTGTTGGTGCTGCCTCTGCCCACTATTTCAGATAATCATTGAAAGTGATGATATACCAGGAACCAATCCTTCGTGCCATTGGTGAGATTGGCCCTAAAAAGTTCATAGCCCATTTCTCAAATGGATCTATGCTGGACTATTGGTCGTAGGGGCATTTCATCCCTCTTTATAAGGTTTTCTAAGGTGTTGAAAAATGGTCACAGGCCTTGAAAAAATCAAAACAATATTTGTAAATGGTTTCCCACCAAATATCCTTGTGAGAAAAATCTTCCACGTGGTTGCATTTCCCGCATAGTGTCCTCCTATAATCCCACCATGTGCTTCTTCCATAATTGTAATGCGCTCATGTTCTAGCACACATTGGCATAGAAATTTCATCACGACCCAATTTTTATAGATCTTTACTAATTAGCAGTGTAAGGAATGACGCGTATGGTCAATTGTTTCCTCTCCAAGACCTTCATTCCGTCTTAGTGCCACACTTGTCTTAAGAAATACTGTAATGTCCTCTAGATCTGAGGGCACGCACCGTAACCTAAACCAGTTGTACATCTGTCATAGTCTCATCAATACTTTGCATGCATCCTCCCCTAAGTTAATCCTAGACAGATGATCAGGTCCAAAATTACTCTTTCCTAGCTTCAAAACCATGGTGAACTCAAATTCTTGAAATAACAGGACCCATACCGACATATGCTGCCCTTGAAGAACAGGCTTATTGACTAAGTATTTTAGTGCCCTGTGGTCCATGTAGAATATAAAGGGTGTTGCCAGCAGATTCTACCTAAACTTATGTAGTGCACGTAGATAATGGATAAATCTTCATGCACTCAGTAGTCGTGTAATTTTTTTTTGCTGGTGTCAACTTTATGCTGGAAAAACATAAGGGACGATCAACACTCCTTTCACCTAGTTGTGCCAGAACTGCTCCAATGGTTGTGTCCTGTGGCATCAACATGAACATGGAAGGGCTTATCCCAAGAAAGGAATCGTAGTATGGATTTGCAGTGACAGGATTATTCTTCAAAGTATTAAATTCCTTCTATTGCGCCTCTCCCCCAAAGGAAAGCACTCTTGTGTTTAATCAACTCTTCTAAGGGCACAACTATCCTGGGCATATCCCTTGATGAACTTTCATGTAATACTCTATGTGTCCATGGTTTCCATGTAATACACTTTGGCTAGTAGGGCCTCCTAACCCCACAACGATAACAAATTTGGTAGGGATCTACTAGTAAACCCTCCTCACAGTATGATGTACCCCAATAATGTTCCAAATGGGGTAGAAAAGACACATTTCTTAATGTTGAGGGATATTTTCAACTACTAACATCTCTCAAAACATTAATCTTAAGTTATCACAGTGGTCCTTCACTAGCCCATACACTATCCAATCATCTAGATAGACTTGAAGAAATTTTTGGATGAATGTCCTGAAAGTGCTTGTACGACAATGTGCGAGAACACAACAAGCGCATTCTTCAACCCAAAGGGCATGACCATATAGGCAAAACTTCCCTACTCAGTGTTGCAAACGTTGTCTTCTCCTGATCCTCCTTTATGATATGAACCTGGTGGTACCCTGAAAATCCATTCTATAAAGGAATAGAATTCACGTTCGGCCACTCCTTCCAAAATTTCTTTAGTGAAGGGGGTTGGAAAAGGATCGATGAAACAAACTACATTCAACTCCCTATAGTCTACATAGATCCTTATCGTTCCATCCTTTCTTGATATTAATGACCATTTGTCTTACCCACTCTGAATCTTCAACAACTTCAATGTTGCTCGATGACGTTATCATCTTATCTATTTCTTCCTTGACCTTCATGCACAGGTTAGGATTCATTCAGTATGGTCTCTTCTGAACCAAGCGTGCACCCTCCTTTAACTTGATCCTCATTTCCCCCGAAGGAATGGTGAACACCTTTAAGTTCATGATACCCATGAGGGAATAAATCTTGGAACTCGTGTAACAGATCAATGATCTTGAGAGACCTCCTTCTCCGACCAACAATCCCTGATGATGGCCTCTTTAGGTTCCTCTTTTGTACCAATGTTAACCTTTTTTGTATTTAAATGGTTCATGGTAGGTGCACACACTCATTCATCAACACTATCTATCACTTTGCGTGTGTCCCTACATAATGGTTAACATCTAAGCTTTTTTCTTCCTCCCCATTAATTACATACACCATCTTCACCTTTTTCTTTTTCCATGCACACACGCTCAAGTTGTGTCTCTTCTAATTCTTCTTCCTCAAAGCACACCTCCAAGCCAGGTTCACTTAGACAACTCTTATATTCTATCCTATCGCCATAGTCACTATCCCATATTGTAAGGCACTTGAAAAACCTATAATGCCTTATCCAATGATGGCTTTGTACTCTAATACTCAAACTGCTTGAATGAGATCAGCCGTCAATTCTTCCCAATTACCAGTTTGGCGACATGTTTTTGAATAGATATACCATGCACGTACATAACCTTATAGCGTGGAATACAACTTATGTACCCATAATGATGGTAGAAAGGATTCTACACCTCCTATCCAGGCCTTCTCACATGCTTGGATATGAAATGAAGTGGTCTCTTTACTATGGTAGTCTTGAATGACCATGGGTGTGTTGCTTCTAGAAAACTCATACAGAGAACATGATTCTCACCTCACACCACTCTAGGAGGCTCTCCTGATGTGTAACCCACTAGCATGCGTTGCAGTCCTCGAGTAGGCTGTAACTGAGCATCCCTCTTCTTTCATCCTCATTTTTCCATTGATCTTCCATGTACCGTAAGAAAACTTCACGGTATGCCCCTCTAGAGTAACTTGGTAACTTCTTTCCTCCTAGACACCCGAGTGAGTGCATGCCTTGGTCGCTTTTGTCTACAGACCCCCTCAGTATGTCACCCAATTAACTCATAGGTCCCATGCGTACCCAATTGTCACATGTCATGCTTGTGGTATCACTCATAGACCGGGCATCCTCAAATTGGATAACTCCTTTTGTAGGGTGAATTATCTCCATGGGTATTTGATGGAGTGCACACAAATTCTATCAAGGATCTCTTCTCCCAAAGGTTTAGTGTAAGGTTCTGACTTCCCATCCGTTAGAGGGATGATGACCCACTCTTCCTTATTTTTGAAACTGATTATATCCTTTGTTAAACCTCAGGTCAGCGTTGTTCTTATAACACCATGGACACCCAAGCAAGGTTGGAATATTGTTTTCCTTGGCGAGCACCAAGACTTCGAAGTCTCTAGTAAACTTGCCCCCCTGAATGGTTGATTAATGCATCCTTTAATACTTCAAATGGGAATCACCTTATTTTTGTTTACCATATACAGAACATTCAAAGATGGATGCAATGTGGGCCTTCTCATTTGATACCAAGACATCTAGTGTAAGAACATTGAATTCTTTCTCTCATGTCAATTAATATGTTTCTTAGAATCCAACCATCCACAATTACGTTTAATGTGATTTATTTTTCATAATCAAGGATATGGGGAAGGAGGTTTGCAAGAAACACCTTCTTTTTGTGCTTCACTTCTGACGTGCATGGAATCTTTTCTCGTATAGCCATTATCCTAGTAAGGGAATAATTTTCTCTTGCCTTAACTTTTTGCATACTTCCTTGACCTCATCCAGGTCCTTCTACGGAGCCTCAACATTATTTCTTTTCTCTTGTTGCTTAGACTACTCATTTAGACACTGGATTTCTCCCTGTAAACTCTAAATGACATCCATTATTTCTTGATACACCTCCTTCTGATGAGCAAGGGTCTAGGCATACTTCCCATGTACCACTTCTTCTCATTGAAACTTGAGGTCCTCTTCCTTGGTATTTCCTTGGCATGCATGTTGCTTCTGCTCGTGTTGTCACCAAAACAGGTTCCAATCACTGAATTCACGTGTCACTTGTAGGCATCCACTGTATGTCTAGCCTTACTTTACAGTCACCATGGTGACAGTGCCTTTGTCTTTCCAGTGTTTCTAGCTCATGTGCTCAAACAAATCAGGGCACTCCTCATACTTGTGCTTCTTTCTGCACCACGAGCACTGTAATAGCTCTGGGCACTTGCACACTTGTAATGTTCTATAGATCCATAGTTGATAGCAGGTCCCTCGTGGGAACTCACATCTTCCCCCTCCACAATCACTGTGACCATAAAATCCTTCATGAGAACCTCTCCCACATGCCCTTCCATCTGCACACATTGTTCATAATGGTGATCATCTTCCTTGGATCCACTAGCAAGGCTGGTCTGGCGCACACCATGATTAATGGCCTCATGGATCTGGTCAATGAGCTTACAATCCTTAGTATCATGGGTTATAGAGGTGCAAGATATTAGAATAACAAGACACATTCTTCCAAATTACGCATTGAAATAAGGGGCATCTACTCACATCATGGTCCCCACGATAAATTTCACAATCTACCACTATGGTGCATACTATTTTCTGGGGGGAAACTATCCTTTGAATGCCCCCCTACTTCACATTCCACACACCAAAGACCACTATGAGTCTCATGTGTAGAGTTTAAAGACATACTTCTCCAACTGCTTAGCCATAGAAGTGATTTAAGTATCTAGAAAAGGGCTCACACCAATATTAATGCTCCCAAAAGCTTCAGTGCGTAAGAGCATCTTCCAGATGCCTCCCGTGGGTCTGTAAAAGTATAATGTGATAGTGCCCTTTTAAATTGTGTTGATCAACCCTACTAAAAAAACCATTGAGCATATTGTGAGGGGTGGAATTTCATATGAAAACTTTGACAGGAGAGTTTTTAAACCGTGCATCATAATCCCGTACACACTCTTTTGCCATTCCCTAATGAATCTCCTTTAGATCATTGATGTTCTTCTACTCAAATTCAGGGATGTGGACTTCTGCTAGGAAGGAAATTTTAAACATGGTGATTAATCTATCACTGTATGATGGGGGTCATACTTCCTATACCAGCTATGTGCATTCCCTTGTAATGTTGTTGCAAATTGACCGGCCTTCCTTTTTGGGGTTGTGATGCCCTTCGTGCACATGCTATAGCAGCTCACACTTGTGCACATGCTCCACAACATCCTCTATACCTTGGTAGTCTAGCAATTGAAGGGATACATTTAAAATATTACCTAAGGAGGTGGCTGAGGCCCCTGTCCTCTTGATCTACATCCTTGGTTTCCTCTAGTGTTTCCCTTGGTAGTCCCTCCACCAAATCCACTGGATCCACCAGGTCCTATGCCTCCTGAGTCCACCAGTTCCACCTCCATACCCTCTTGTGGCTAGTAATGGGCCTAAAGTGGTTGTTCCTATTTTCCCCAACATCCCATTGAACTGTGTACCAATGGTCTATGAGATTGTTCCACTACAAGATATGTTTCCTACACCACTCCTCTGATGCGTTGCCCAAACCTTGTGTATTTTCCCCTTGCCCAAAAATTTCTCCAAACACTGGAATGGTATGTGCAGCCATAAAAGTCCCAAATGAGAAAATATATCTTTTGGGCATAGATCAGTCACTTCCACTAATACAAATTGGGTTAACAATACTTCTCCCTTGATATGGGAAACCAAATGCACTAAGGTATCTAGTCACTAGGTGGGTTCAGATGCATGCCAACGAGTCTTCTTTCTACATGTGACAAAATCTAACATCAAAATCCAAAGGGGTCCTCTCTCCCACATTTTCCAAGATGGTGGTAGCACAAAATTATTAGGTTCCACATCCTCTATTTGAACCTCAACTCCTTCCTGACAATGTCCTCTTTACTAGATCCATCACACTTGCAACCTCACATTATCTAGAAATCTCCCTTTCACGTGTTTCACTATACTTAAGTCACCTCTCCTCCCTTTATTTCTTAGCTCACAATATATGCCATCCTCCTCCACCCTAGCTTCCTCACGCAGTGCTCAGAAGGGTCTAGTAGGCCTTTGGAAATGTCCTCTAAACTCAAAGTAATGATCAAGATCTTCATTTCGCTAAAGGAATAACACATAGAAACGATCACTTTGGGTTCCCTCAGAAACTCGAATTCAACAAATTTCAGACAAGAGTACGTAGAAATAGCATATTCCAGAGTGTATCTAGATAGCACTCCCTTCCACTAATTATCCATAGCACGAGTCCATGTCAAATCTACATCTTGCAGCCTTTGGTAATCATCTTGGGTCCATACGTGCGCTCTACAGTACCATCTTGATCTAGACGTATATGCTAAAAGCCATTCGTACAACTCTACTGGGAAGCAACAGAAGAAAGTTTCATACAACTCATTATAGTGGTTCTCTTATATCCATCTACGTGCATCAAACTCAAGTCCAGTGTTGAATATCTGATAAAATTCATCCTCCGTGCTTTTGAAACATGTTTCAACACTTTCAAAGGTTAAACTCCCTATCATCACATAGTACAGATACAAATATGCATGCTATTTCTTACAAAAAATTCAAAAGGAGGTCCCAGAAATAGAACCAAGATGTAGTCAATTTTTATATCCCTTAAAAAAATAAGGACAATCCCATGTGCATCGTCCTATCACCTAGTGGGCACTGGAAGCTCACCCGAGGCACGCGCGGGTGCTGAGCCCCTCTTTTATGTGAGTTGTGCAATAATTTATCATAGATGCGTAATAGAAGACAAAAGAAACTCTTTATTCAATTAAGAGCTTTGAGTAAATGCTACACTAATATATTCATCCAAACAAGAAGCATATTAAGAAAGAGATAGATCTGAACCATGAGGGAAAGAGGATGCATAATGATTATACTCATTCATATGAAACACACTAAACATAAAAAAAGAGATGTGTATGAACCGTGAACCACATATATTCATAATTGAACATGTCCAGTAATCACATTACATCTATCAAGGTCATTACAGACCAAAATTATAGTGTAGATTAGAACCATGTAGCAAGACTAGACTTATGTCCCTTATAATGCAAAAGAAAAACATGTACCCATCCCTTGATATATCATTCTTCATGTAGATCTCCTAGCCCAACCAATAAATCTCTCCATGTATTTCGGTAGAGCTTTTCCTCTCATCTTCTCTCTCTAATCTCCTCTATGTGTACCTCTCTGTCTCTTTCCTCTTTCTCCCCTTTTCTTTCTTCTACCGATCACTTGTATTTATAGCCTTTCCCAACACCTTCAATCCTTCACGAGAGTTTTAGATCCATTTCCAAGTGTCCAAGGTGGTCCTCCATGGGAGCATGCTTCTTCAGGCTCGAGCTCTCCACTCTTTGTAATGACGGCCTTCTAAAATCTTCCATCGCAAGGTATATTCCTTTCCAAGCCACCCTGATTCGAGGTTGGCACCTTATCCACTCCATAAGTGCAGTTAGGTCACGATTTTCTCGTGTTCTTTCTATTATCCCAAATATGGGTAAGTCCCAAAACCTTTACTCTACCTTGTACGCGTGCCGCTTCTTCTACTAAAACCCTCCTAGAACCTTGTCCTGCGTGCTTTCTTCTTGCACACCCTTCTTCAAATATGCCTTGTGCACCCATGCACCTCTCTATACTTGGCCAATAAATTAGGGGTCCAACACTATGCCTAATGCACAGTTGTTTAGATTGAACCACAAGGCCACAAAATTGGAATATATTACATTGTTCTTACACACTGACATGACACATGAAGGAATGAAGACATTAGATAAAAATTAAATTACTATACGTGCAATGCCTTATCAGTTAATTGGTGGAGATTTGTAAAATTTGGGTCATGATGTAGTTTTACACTGTTGTGTTATGGAACATGAGAAAAATGCTATTATGGAGAAGGCTCATGGTGGAATAGCAGGAGGGTATTACCCCGATGATTCCACCACGCACAAGATTCTTATGGTAGGAATTTAGTGGGAGACTTTGTAAAAGGATACTAAGGATTATATGAAAGTGTGTGACCATTTTTAGTTCCTTAGAAAGCTTGGGCATAAAGATGGAATGTCTTTGTGACCTATTACAAGTTTGGAGCCTTTTGAAAAGTGGGATATTGAATTTGTAGGACTTATTTCACCACCCGCATGTAGGATTGGAATGTGCTACAATATTACATGTACAAACTATCTTACAAGGTGGGTAGAGGTGACACCTACAAAATATTGTACGACAACTACATCAAAAAGGTTTCTTTGTGAGAATATTATAAGCATGAATGTCTACCCATTAAGATTAACAAGTGATAGAGGAACTCATTTTCTGAATGATATAATAAGAATTTTGTCGGCAAAGTTTATCATGGCACACCATAAGACTACTCCTTATCACCCACAAATTAATAGTACCAAAGAAGCTTTCAACAAGATTTTGGGACAAACCTTGAAAAAAATATATGATGTTGGGAGAAAATATTGGGTTGATAAAGTGTCAGATGTACTTTAGGTATATAGGACCACACATAAAATATTGAATAAGGCCACACCTTTTTAGTTGGTGTTTGGCAAGGAAGTAATACTACTAGTTGAATTCATGTTACCATCCCTACATATTATGTGCACAGGAGGACTAAATGATGAAAAAGCTATTGAAAATCACATTGATAAACTAATGTAGTTAGATGAGAGGTGCGCCATTACACATTGGAACCATAATAATGAGAAGGAAAGATAGAAAACATGGCATGATAGGTACATTAATCACAAGACATTTGAAATTGGAAAGTTGGTCCTTCTCTATGACTCTAAGTTTGCGCGCCATTTGGGAAAATTGAAGGTGCATTGGTTGGGACCTTTTGTAGTAAACAAGATTCTTGAGTCAAGCGCATGTTGGTTACAGGTGCTAGATGGCACCATGTTTCCCAATTAATTCAATGGGAGTAGGCTGAAGCCATATTATAAATAAATCTTCTTGGTGGTTATAATAAGGCAATATTGCCATTTAGATTAGATTTCCATCTCATATGTTTCTTTTCAATCGTTGTTATGCTTTGTTATTTTGGATTTCCTTGTTTTGTTGTAATAAGCATGCTTACACACAGGAAGATGACTACTATATATTGAGTTCATGCATAGAGGGCTGCACATACTTTTAGTTTGGTGAGTGGAACACGAAGAAGGAAATGACATGGTAAACTACTTTACATGAGGCATAGAGGACTATATACTTCGGTGCATAGAGGTACACGTAAGGAGGTCTGTGGTTTGAGAAGTAGTAGGGCACGCCTGAAGGTTACAAATGTAGCGTGTGGAAGAAAACAACAGAAAGAGAGAGAAAAAGTAGGAAATGTAGATTTAAAGTTGTATGATGGTAGGTGGTGAGCATTTAATGTGGTAAAAAATTAAAAATCTATAAAAGGGCATCAAGATAAATTTATTTTTACCTTACCTTGTGAAGAACTTGCATGTTTTTAAGAGCGAATATTGTATGAATTTTTGTGAAATTGAATGTAGAGACAAAGAGTTTGTTTAACTAATCACATTTGGGACACGACCAAGTGAAATAACTACTTTGAAAGAAGGTTTGCAGCTTGGGGCAGCGTGGAAGTGTGTTTTCAGAAGTTTTGAGGGTTTTGGTTAGGGTTTGTAGGATTAGGGCACCAATTGGAGGAAAGTGTAACAAGTGTAAAGGACTCCATGCATGGTCAATTCAAAGCAAGAAGGTTGGGATACTTTATACACATCAAGGTAAAAATTTCAAAGTATGTGTTTGCACGCAAGAAAGACACCTAAGAATGCAATAACCACATCACCCAAGGGAAAATGAAAGTGAAAGGGAAAAGAGAATCCCATAGCAGAAGACTTGCAGGAGGAATGGTACTCAGAGATGAAGTACCTTAATGGAGTATTGATGAGAAAGGATTGAGTTTCCCATGTGAGAAAGATGACCGTAAGTGACTACAACCATTGCATTGACTTGAATGTGAGTGAGATAGAGAGGGAGCTTATCTGGAAAATGGGAGAGAGGATTGTAGATGGAAAACCCATCTATGATGATGAGGGAGAGCACATTTTACTGAATGTAGGGGTGATTCAGTTGTATGAACTCCATTATTTTGGAAAGTGTAAAAGGTTGTATCAGTGGCTCATGTTGTGCATCCACGAAGATTTCTTTTAATTTGTTGGGAGGAGGATGTGTTTGACCGCAACATTGATTAGCAAGTTAACTAGCCTTCGGAGCACATGGATTGAACTCCCTCTATATCTAGATGATGACAATGAAGTAAACAAGACTACTAAGATGCACAATAGATATTGTGAAGCTTGATGATCTTGTTATTAAAATGGTTGTGTGGTTACTTACCAATTTGAATGGATAGGAACGATGAACTCAAGTGAATAAATGATGGTTATATATTTCCAAGAAAATCTATAAAGGAATATTTTATAATATTTTCAGGTTCATATTCAAAGAGAACATTGAAGAGGCATGCACATGAGATAAAATCACCTTTAGAAATATTTTGTTACTTATTTTGTTTTCTAAAATTGGGGTGTCAGATGGGCCCAATGATAAAATATGGGAATTCCCTTAAGAAAATGCATCATGTATAAAGGTTCACTAATTACACCCATGAAAATATAACTCCTGCATACAAGGTTAGAGGAGATAGATTGTACAAGAGGATACGTGTTGTATTCAAGGAATGGTGCATTCCTAGAGAGATACCAACATGGTTGGAGGAAAATTATGAGTTCACAATCTGCCAACATTTTTGTATTAGCTTGTTCACTTTGAAGGATGGATCCAAAATTCCTTAGTACAAACTCCCATTTTCCTTCACAACATGTTACTTCCAAACTGCGGTAAATGAATTTTTTGATGTGCGTAAGATTAGATTTGATGCATACAAGGTGGACTATGAACATCACACATTGTGCAAGTCACTTGTGTATCCCAAGAAGAGCACATATGAAGAAACTTTGATATCATATGATATCAATATGTCCAAATCTATAACTCTAGAAATTACAAATATAGCAGATGTAAAATTATATATATATCTAAATCCAAGGATACTAGATGGGAAATATGTAGAGGATGACTTGACCATCCTAGAAGATCCCACTTGAAAGAAGATAGTGGGACAAAAGAGTGTGTGAAACAAGACCCCTCCTGGTAGTGAGGAGGAATAAGGAAGTGGGGATGAACCCCCGGTTCAGAGCAAAACCAAAAAGAGGATGCCCACACCTAAGGAGTCAGAAAAAAGAGTAAGCACCAAGAAACTAATAAAAAATAAGTCTCCAGTAAGGAAGCAGTAGAAGGTAATGTCTAGAAGAGACACATAGGAAACTTAGAGTCAAGAAGAGGGATACAAAGAGAATGAAGAAGAGGTGAGCACAACCAAGTCCCCATGTGCATAACATTGAATATTCAGACACAAAGGAGTGGAGTGTGCAACATGAGAAGATTCCAGTTATGGAGATAGAAATGGAAGGGGTAAATGCTCCCATAACTCATATTTTGGAGAGGCAGAAACCTACTGAGGAGCGCAAGGTTGAGAATGCTACTGAACCTAAAGTTGAGCACCAGATTGAGAAAGAGGTAGAGCACATTGCAAAGTACATAATGGAAGAGGAAGTAGAGCAAAGAGGAGAGGAGAAGAGCAATGATAAGGTAGGAACATGAGGCACATATACTTCTCTTGCACTTAGATTCCCAAAGGGGAACTTGGAAAGAATAGGAGGCTAAGGCACACACCCCAAGACCCTATGATGTAGTATGAAAAAGATCCAAATAAGGTTCTACACATGAGGTAACAAAGCACAATGGCCACAGAGGACTTGTCTTGTTGGTCATTCTTTAAAAAATTAGGATACCTACCGTGTACCAGGAAGATGCATTCCTAGGAAGTATAAACACACATGGAGGAGCCATAGTTTGAAGTTAGTACACAATCTCTAACGGAAACCTAACTTAAGTCCACCCCAGGGGAGGCGCATCTGATAGTTGACTCCCAGATGTTAACAAATGAGAAAGTGTGTAATTCACTCAATAAAATATCAATGAATGTCGGAGTAAGAATGTTTTTCAAGGACTACCAATCAAGAACTTGTGCAAGTAAATAGAGGAGAAATATAAATAAATAAGAGAGAAGGATAAGGAGATCAAGGAAAAATATAGGATCATCGGGAAGTTGAAGTAGGATACTAGGTAAGAAAAGGGGTGAATACACGCTGCGTACAAAAAGGAAGAATGCATTGCAGATGCAATTACACTCATGTGCTTGGACTTGCTCACTCGATTTCAGCCCACATAGGAGTCAACATTGAATTTTTTAGAAGATTTTGTGTGCATGATAACACATAACAAGGAGTTTCTTGCCTTGGAGTATATGGAAGAAGTACTGGTTTGTTAAAAGAAGGACAATAGAGAATAAATCGAAGCACACCTCACCTAGTATGATTTATTAGAAATAGAGGTTAAAGTGGATGTGCAAGTAGAAGAGGTTGTGTATGATAATTGCAAAGAATTTGATCATGTTGTGGGATTAATTCTTGTTAGGGAGGAGGAAGAGTTGAAAGAGTTTTAGGCTAGGAATAAAAGTAACAAGGCAGAATGATAAAAGATATTGGCTGAGGTGGAACAAAAGAGGGAAGTGATAAATTTTTTGAAAACCTCACTCAAGGATAGGATTAAATAACTCTTCCCCCAGATCACGTGCAAGATGGATGTATTGAATGATGTAGATAAGTAGATGGAATATTTGATAGAATAGATAAGGGGGAAGATTGATGATCTAACTATTGCAGCGGTCCCTGACATTGTAGATAATGTGTCAGTTCATGTGAGCAAGGAACTGGAAGGGAGGAGAGAACTAGAGAAAAATTTGGTTAAGGAGTTTCTAATTTTCCTACCTCTTAAGGCATCTTGATTATGTGGATTCTTAGGTGCAATTCGGAGTCTTTATTCTTTCATTACTGATTCATGCTAAGTGTTCTATAATTCATTTTGCATGAATTTTTTTTGTGTTGCTGAGGACAAACAACATACCTAGTGTGGGTAATGTTGGATGGGGAAAATGACTAAGTATCAGAATGAAATAAGTGCATGTAAGGTTGAGTAGGGTTGAGCGCAGGACTGCACACAGAGATAAACAAGTTAAGGACATAGCCATTTTCCTCAAACAAGCTAAAAATAGACTTGAACTGCCGAGGATGCAAAGGATAACTTGGAAAATAGGTATTGGCTATTTCTGGAGGAAGTGCATCAAACTGAAGATGAAATCATGTGCATGAGTATAGTTATTAATAGGATTAATGAAAGTTCTAATTATATGATGATATATTGTTAGCTCTACTGTAAACACATGTAACTGTTAATGCATGGCTATTTTGAGCATGTTTATTATTAAGAAGGTGCATGGGAAGTGAAGGGAAAGTCCCTACCCCTATATATACTTGTTGATTTTCAATGTTTTGGGTACCATGTACAAGAGACCCATGATGTAATAAATTCATGATGCTTTGATGTACTGGCATGCATGACTATGTGGTAATGATTGTTATATATCCAACTTCTGTTATGTAATACTTTGTTATGATGGAATATGGAGGATGAATTGTGGTAATTGATGTGTCTAAACATGGAGATTATATGGTGCATATGATATTAGTTGTTATCTGATTTGTGTGTTTCCTTATTCAATGTGTTTCCAATTGAATTTATGTAATGATTTCTTGTGAATAAATGAACACTTAGTTATTTATCATCATGTACTTGCATGATAATATCTTCACAAGCAATACAAAGGAGGGGCCTGGTAGCTCCACGCACTTTGGGTGAGTGTTCAGATATGTCTAAATGAGGTGCCAACATGTTTAGTAGTAGTGGAAATTTTGGGGTAGCCCTTTAAAATTTAAGTCTTTTTACCTTGTGAGGATTTTTGTTTAGGTTGTTGTAGACACAAAATTATGCACTTTACACATAATTTAGCCCGGTCTTATACTAGTATTTAGAAATTTCTCAAGTGTACAAAGTACTAATTAATCCCACATTTTGGTCATTTTTATTTTATATTTTATTTTGTAATTCCCATGTATTTTCCAACATGTTCAGGGTGAGTGTTCAGATACATGTTTAGTGGTTAGTGTAAATTTTGGGGTACCCCTTTAAAATTTAAGTCTTTTTACCTTGTGAGGATTTTGGGTCAGGGTGAGTGTTTAGCTTTTCTGAATGAGGTGCCAACATGTTTAGTGGTTAGTGGAAATTTTGGGGTACCCCTTTAAAATTTAAGTCTTTTTACCTTGTGAGGATTTGTGTTCAGGTTGTTGTAGACACAAAATTATGCACTTTACACATAATTTAGCTCGGTCTTATACTAGTATTTAGAAGGTTCTCAAGTGTACAAAGTACTAATTAATCCCACATTTTGGTCATCTTTATTTTATATTTTATTTTGTAATTACCATGTATTTTTCAACACTTATCCACCCATTTCACAACTACTCCATCATTCTAGCCCAAAATTAGGGAACCCTAGCCTGTACTGGGTTGGCCGGGGCATCCATTGCATCACAACATTACACACTACTATCAATCCATCTAGAGTTGCATCCATTGCATCACTTGCATCCACATAGTGTCATGCATAAAGGCTAGGAGATGTGAATCACACACAATGCATAAGGGGGATTCTATTCTATTCCATACAAACACGTTATTTACATTTTCTATAGTTACTATTGCTAGCTACTTCACAAAGTGTGACTCGCACAAGAGCACCTAGGGCACGACATGCACACACATACCAGAACTACATCCAGGTATGAAATGTAGTGCAACGCTCAGCAATAAGTCCACTAGTTTGGTGGTTGAGGTCAGTCTGACCCATTCATATGCATCTTTTATTTTTCTAGGGTTTGATACTTCTATTTTCATAGCTTATCTGACAGGTCTAACGTGACAAATAGGAAAGGTTCATAATCAACTTGCAACCATAATAGTTGTAGCTTTTGAGAATTTACAGTGATTAGATCATCCAGATTGCAGACCATGGCACCCTGAGGCACCCCAATCATCTCATATCCTCCAAATCTTTCCTTCGCATGGTCCCTAAGTGTTCATCTTTACTTCTTGATTTTATTTCCAGATTTGTGACAACCTACGATAGTCACTTCCAATCATCTAATCTATTTCTCTTCCTTCTCTTGCACATTTAGGGTTTTATTTCACTTAGATTAATTTATTAAATTTTCTCTTTACTGTTTTAGTCTTTTATTATAGAATTTTAGTCCTCCTATATTAGATTAATTATTATTAGACTTTCATATAATTTAGTTTAATTTTAGGTAATCATTCTAGTGAACCCAAATTTCTTCATGCTTAGGATCCTCATTTTCCCCTATCATGGGTCATCAAGTCCCCTTATCTAATTTACTTAAGAAGCATCCCCCTTGCCATGTTGTTTTCCAAAGTGCCTTAGACACCAAGTATTATGATGACAATATTCCTCCACATGAATTAAGTGATATACTTCTTTTTTTCTTTGTCAACCTTGACCTTGACGAACTTTCCCTCTAACCAACCCATCTTAGACTCGATTCAGGCCTTACATGAACAAATTTCCATCATGGAATCCACAATCACATCTCTTAGATTTGAAGGTTAATTTTCTAAGGATTCTTCTTAATCACATACATCCTCTATGCAATCTATGGAATCAATGACCACATCTCTCATATCTGAAATCCAACAACTTAAGGATGCTTCACAATCACATGTTTGTTCTCCTTCACTATCTCCTATTCAATATATGTCCACTACATGTAATTTAGTTGAAATGCACGACATCTAATTTCCTAAACCTCTCATATTTGAGTGTAATACTAAGAAACAAGACATTCTTATAGAGCTTCTTAGTCATCAATTGATCATTTTACCACCTACTCATTACTATCCTCCTTATTGACTAAAAAGTATCAAGATCTACATATTGCAATTATCATCGAATCAATGGACATAATGACCAAAATTTCTACACTTTACAATGGTGAGTCAAACGTATCGAGCGTCAAGGATTTATTTCATTCACTGGAAAACATCCTATTGCACGCCCACCTACAAATACGAAACACACATGGGCTCCTCAGTATATTTCTCCTTTAGTTAGTCAAGATCCATCTAAAAAATATCTTGCAGCTACCAACGACCCTCCTTCTCATCTTTCTAAGGAATCTCTTTATGATTCTCTTATTCATTACATGCACGATATTGCCAATCCCTCACATGTGCATAGTGATGATTCTACTAGTTAGGAAAACACTTCTCCTAGATTTGATGTTGTTTCTTCTCCATCTAGTGAGCATCTAGCTAACGTCGCTCAAGAAAATCCTAAGCCACAACCTCTCAAAATTAGTTCACTAACTAATCCTATTCAATCACCTATAGTATCACCAAAACAACATAATTAACTACCTATCAAAGATAGTTCACCAAATCCTCCTCCTAAGTCTTCTACCGCATTGCCAATTCAACCTAAGCAGATTCCTTTAAGATTCAATATAGCTTGGCCTCCTCTCAAGTATAAGATCAAACCAATTACTTCACACAAACTCCTAAATATCCTACTAGTGGTCTAGAAACAGTACATATTCCATCACCTCCATGCAAGGTCCCTCCACCACCTCTTACGATTAAACTTGTAATTCCACCATCCGCCATAGACTCTACATATATGGACGAATGGGACCCAGATACAACTTACTATGTTGATGAACCATATGACAATCACATACCTCCACCATCACATGATCCCATTAATTCTTCAACCTATCATTGTGTTGGTCCTCCCCCTTATCAAGATATCAACCATGTTCTCCCGCAATCACATGACACCTCTCATGTAGTTGCATAGATCTCCATCCTCATAGTATACTTGGGGGGCATACCAATCATGAGCCCCCCTTCACTTTAGTTGCATCTTCTTCCATAGGTATACTCATCGTACATTCTAGCACCCTCATTACCCGATGATGCACTCTTATGCTTTGGTTCACACTCGACTGTTGAGGGAATACCATTCCACTAAACCCCACACACTACACTATAGGTCTTACACACTTACATTATATCATCATAGTCTACATCCTACATCATCTTCTACATTTATCATCTAATCATCTATCTCACCCACGCTACACTAGTCATCATTATGTATGAGTCTAGTTTTATATTTCATCCATACATTCTTTGTTTATGCTAGGTCACATTATCTATGGGTATATATTTACATGTCATCACTACATATTCTATCTACACCTACATCCACATATTATATAGCCTACACATCATACATCTCCTACATTGCATAGTTACCATCACACATTTATCTATCACCTACATTCTACATGCTACACTAGATTCCATTACATATGGATCTAGTTTTATCATCATTGCATATTCCATTTCTATATACATTGCATATCCTATATACAGTATACAGTATACATACTACATTGCATTGTACACATCACGCATTTACCTCCCATCTTCATCCCTTGGTCATTTATATTATGTTTTCTTCTACGTGTTGTACTCACTACCATATGAAGCACTCTAGTTCCTCAGTCCATACTTGCCTGCCAAGGGTTTACCTATCAAATGTACCTTACATACATGCAACACGTCATCATACCACACTCATCCAATTAGTGACCAATGCTCTAGACTATATCGTCACCCACACTCATCATCACATACCATAGTTATATACACCTTATGTTAAATCACCACTATTTTCATCAATTCTACATCCTCTTATTACATTCTATCATCTCCTCTTATGTCATCCTCTTACGTTATAATTTTTTATAATTCCAAAATTATTCCATTACATTGTCATGCCTTCAATCATCATGTAGTGGTATACACCTTAGGTTAAATCACCACTCTCTTCATCAATTTTTCATTATACTCTTACATCCTATCATCACATATTCTATTATCCTATTCTATCTCATTCTATTCCATCATCATTTATCCTACTCATCACTTAGTGGTATATGCTTTAGGCTAAATCACCACCTCATTCTTCTTCATCACATAGTTGTCTACGCTTAGTGCTAAATCACAACCTTCCATTATCCACCACATACTCATATATGCTTCATACACCCTTATTATCCATCCCATATTGACATATGCTTTAGGCTAAATCATCACACATCTTCATCCTTTCATCTTATAGTGATATACGCTTAGGGATAAATCATCACTCATACATTGAACAAGTTTTGATATATGCTTAGGGATAAATCATCACTCCTATGTTCAACAAAGTCTTGAGTTATGCTTCAGCTATAGGGCTCACGCACATCTCTCCATATATCACATTTCATCACCACTACACATATATTATTCACAGCGCAATAGACACAACCTACACTACTCGATCATTTCCTAATGACGCACTCTTATTTACGGTTCATTATTGACTACTGAGGAGGAAAAAAAATGAACCTCACTACATACACTTCCATCCACTTAGGGCACAGGTTTCTCCTATCATTCCATTTTGCATTCCATTTCATCCATCCACAACATATTGCATTATCTTGGTAGCATTTACTCTTATTTACTAGTGTTTTACATGATCACTTTACTACACATGTTATATTTCTTTCTTCTATGTCATTATCATACACAAATGCACGTTCATGCCTTTGTCTAGTGTGATAGCAGATACATGACATTTACACATGGCATGGATGCTCACCTTCTGCCCTTATTATAATGGTCGTTGGGGGCATCCACATTCGTCTCATACAGGTGCTATTATTTCATTTTGTACTTAGCATCTTATACTACTTGTTCATACATTCTTTGAAATGTTGGTTATCACTCTAACATGCTAATGAGTGTTCTATGTGCATAATTTGTTTTACAGGTTTACATGTTTCCATGACTACTTGTTTATTTCTACTTTTCTGATTTGTTTTCCATTATATGTCGGCTTTTCCCCTTTCTTGTGTTCACACTTGTCTATTATTTGTGGCCCTCGTGGCCTTACGTATCTTGCGAAATCATGAGTGATGTCCCATGTTTGAAACCTAATTTGTGTGGTCTACTTGTTTTCTTACTTATTTACACTACTTTATTTAGTAGTTTCTACATTGCCTATGTATTTTACACTTATTATATGCATGTGTTTGTAGACTAACACTTGTATTGGCTATCCATCCCCTTTTGTGTGCACCTTGGTATCTACTAAGCATTTCCCTTTCTCCATGCAGGAAAATGTTCTACAGGTCAGATTGCAGTTGGTCTTCTTTTGGGGCCACAATATCCTTCTGGGGTCATTGCATGCACCTCTAAAGAGGGGAGGCATCATTGTGGGTTTTCTACTAACATAGCATATTTACACTCGTTCAGACATAATGAGTGAGTTCAGACCAGTCTATGAACTCCATACACAATGGCCTTAATAGGACATGGTGTCCTTTAACAATTCTACAGAGCAGTTATAGGATTGGAGCTTATAGTGGTGTACCTCTCTACACTTCTACATCCAATTTCATCAGATCACCCAAAAAACTAGGGAAATACATATATCTCTTCAAAAAAAATCCAGTAGAAGCAGTAAGAGTTAGAGGACAAATAGCATTTCCTCCCTACACTTCTTCAACCAAGGTGGCATAAAATCACCTGAAAAACTCACAACAATCCAGGATATCCTTCTACACCCTTTTTCTTGACATGGATCAGGTGCACATTTTCCATTTAAATTTTACACTTTTTCTAGCGTATTTTACATTTTCATACTTTACACATGCGTATTTTTACATACATACATATATATTTGATTACTTAAACGTTTTCTCCTTACAGGTCCAATGTATGAGAAATAAGAAGTCAAATTGGGGGCAACAACAAAAATTACAATGACGATAGCAACACACCTCTACAGGAACTTTCCTTTACTAACCATGTAGGTACACTACACACAACAATAGCTACACATGTGTTCCACCCTAGGTTCACTCTCATCACTTTTTATGCATATTTTTCATCTTTAGAATCCATGATTGAGTCTATTCCATCGACGTGTCTTCTTCTACACTCTACATGGATCTCAAGTACGCATGTCTATCTAATTTATGTTACCGAGGTTTCTGCTCACCAACATAAAGTGGAGGGAAAAATTTAGACACAAAATTATGCACTTTACACATAATTTAGCTTGGTCTTATACTACTATTTAGAAGGTTCTCAAGTGTACAAAGTCCTAATTAATCCCACATTTTGGACATCTTTATTTTATATTTTATTTCATAATTCTTGTGTATTTTCCAACACTTATCTTCCCATTTCACAACTACCCCATCATTCTAGCCCAAAATCAGGGTGCCCCAACCTATACTAGGACAGCTCGGACCCACTTTGGGCATGATATATGCACATCCTTTTTCACTTCTCTTTCGATCCTTTCTAGCCATTTGTTATCCTTATCCTTTTTCTCAATCAGCCTTTTCGGGATTAATTACGAAAGTAAGCTTGAGAGCCCTATAAATACAAAGCTTATAAGACCATAATGAGGGGTATAGGTCATAACATTACACACTACTATCACTCCATATAGATTTGCATTCATTACATCACTTGCATCCACATAGAACTAGACATCAAGGCTAAGAGATCTACATCACACACACTACATAGGGGGATGGATTCTATTCTATTCTATGCACACATGATAGTTACATTTTCTATAGTTACTATTGCTCACTACTTCACAAAGTGCGACTGGAACAAGAGTACCTAGAGCATGACATGCACACACACACACACACAAACCACACACACACACACACACACACACACACACACACACACACACACACACACCATAACTACATCCGAGTATGAAATATAGTGCAACACTCAGCAATAAGTCCACTAGTTTGGAAAATGAGGTGAGTCTGACCCATTCATATGCATATTTTATTTTTCTAGGGTTTGATACTTCTCTTTGCATTGCAGGTCATTTTCTAGCTCATCTGGTACGTCCATCACGAGAAACAAGGAAGGTTAAGAATCAACTTGTGACCATACCAGTTATAGGTTTTGAGCATTTATAGTGATAAGAGCACCCAGATTCTAGATCAAGGCACCCTAGGGCACCATAGTACACTCCCAGGAGCCCTTGTCATCTTAGATCCTCAAGATATATCCTTTGTAGCGTCCCTAAGTGTTTGTCTTTACTTCTTGATTTCATTTTCAGATTCGCAACAACCTGCGACAATCACTACTAATAAGCTAAGCTATTTCTCTTCCTTCTCTTGAAAATTTAGGGTTTTATTTCACTTAGAGTAATTTATTACATCTGATCTTTACTGTTTCAATATTTTATTAGATCCTTTTAGTCCTCCTACATTAGATTAATTATTATTAAACTTTTGTATAGTTTAGTTTAATTTTAGTTAATCATTTTGGTGAACCTAACTTTATTCATGCTTAGGATCCTCATTTTCCCCTATCATGGTTCATCAAGTCCCCTTTATCATGATTGGTGATGTTTCAAAATAATTTTACTTCTACCTTCTTAGTGGGAAACCAAACCTCTTATACTTACTTAAAAATTTAAGCATAAGCACCCTGAAATCCCGCACTGCATTATAAAAATAAGTTGTTTCACCAACTTACTTGTTGCAAGCTTAGAACTTCACTTCTAAAATGATTTTTGTGTACTTCCATGACCAGATTAACTCTGGATGTGCTCATAAACTTGATATCACTTAGCTTAACATGAATTATACACTGTAAGTAAGGATTATTGCTAATATTATGGTAGTTAGCACACATTTTTCACTTGGAGAAAAGAAAAGAAAATGTCTAAGGCAAGATAAAAATCACCCAGAGTAAGGGAAAGGTCATCAAAATTTGAGGAAGTTGCCATTATTTAGACAGATCCTAATCTTGGGATTGATGAAACTTCCAAGGCTAGGAAGGGAAAAGGAAAAGCTAGATCCAAGCCAGTTAGTGAAACACAAGGGGGTAAAATGAAGTATGAATATAAAGGTTATCCAATTGAATATTTTGTTGCATATAAGCTTGTTGAAATCAGTGACACATATATGGGGCATGTGTCCAAAATTGAGATTATAGAAAGATCTAAGGCTACAAGGAGGACACATCTTATGTATGCCCTGACTAACAATGGATTGATATAGGCATATGCATTTCCAAGTGCTGCTCAGTTACCTAATTTTTTTATGGAATGTACGAAGTATTATGATCTTCTAACAAGGTCAGTCAAGGATACCTTAGGAAACCTAGTGATGAAACTTGACACTACATTTTTTAATTATAACTTGAAGATATCCACAAAGGCAATGGTGTTGGATGTAGATATGAAAAATGCCATTAAGAGATGTGAAGATAATTGAGGTGACTGTATTAGGATTATGAATCTTAACTATTTAAAAAAACCTAAGAAACCTTCTAGGTTTCCTAAAAACCATTGTGAGGTCAGACCTTATTCATGAGGATGATGACATAACTCAATTATTTTGTATAATTAATGGAGAAAAGAATGCTAATAATTTCTTCACTTGGATGTATTATTTCATCTGAACAATTGAGAATAAAAAGACTAGCGCATAGATTACTTGGGCTAAGTTAATAAGTATCAACATTGATCATCAACTAAAGGAGGTTAGTAAAAATATCAATTTTAAGATGACCTCTTATCTAGTGTTCTAGGTTGCATAGCAAAGGAATTTTAGCTTCAGAACCTATTTATGAGTATTACCCTCAGTTGGTATTGTCAGAATATTTTAAGAAATAAAGGAAATTAAATTATTTCTTCTTCTATGACATTATTTGCAAGCTTAGTACTGAAGTAGGAGAAAAATGAGTGACCAATGTAGCATGGAATATAGTTACCCAATATGGGTGTATCTTTATTCAATTCTCTACTTTCACTTATCTCAGAGTCTGTTGTTTCTTAGGAAAATCACTTAGACTCCCAAAATATCCTAATAATGAATGAATACTATTAGAACTATGCAGATAGCTAGTGGAGCTACATGACCTACAATCAACACTTCATAGGGTAGTGGCTAGCTTCCTAATTGTCATTAGCCATTATCATTGTGTTAATATTCATAAGGCCAAGAAAATTTTGAAAGAGATATTTCATCGTTATGAACAAGAATACTATGAAGCCAGAGAAAATTTTGAATTTAGAAATATTGACACAAAAGAAAGTCATAATGGACTACATGCACCTCTCAGACACTCGAAGATTTTTGGATTGATTGCAAGGAATGAATTTGAAGTTAGAAGAAGAGACTATAGCAGGCTGAAATTCCTGAAAATGACCAACTTTGGCTTAGAAAAAATTCCTAAGAATATCCACAATGATGGGAATGAAATTTTTGATTCCTACAATATGATAGGATGGGATAATTCTCCACTCCCACCCATAATAAATAAAGCTAAAACATTTAAGGATAGAACATCAAGGGTCCTAGATTACACCTTGAATTGGCTCCTTGAAATAGGTTATTGTATAGAAGAATCGGTAATGAAGAAGATCGGTGAAAAGAGTACCAAAAGGAAAGAAGGACCAGGTAAAAGTAGCAAGGGACCTAAGAGGTCATAAAAAACCCAGAATCCTATAATAAAACACCCATAATCCAAGCAAACATCAACCCATGAATTCTCTTTGAGTGAAGTCTCTCACTCATCAACACAAATGGTGTCCCCATCTATTTATTCCCCTTTAATACAAATTCCTTCTACACAATTGGGGGTTAACATACCACCCTTGAAGCCTACCACAATATTTATTCCCTCAATAAGGGTAGATATTTCATCTCCCTTCCCCCCTCCTTTATCTCTACTAAGAAATCTTCCTCCTCCACCATCAGATGATCAGTCTACTACTCAGTATGAGGAGTGATATGATACTGTCGTGGAGAGATCTTCACTTCATGAAGTATCACAATCACAAAAGAAAGGTAAAGTTGTAATGGAAAATGGAGAAATGGAAGAAGGAGAAATTGAGAAAGAACATGAAGATCACACTCATCTAGAGACTGTGCAGAATCCCCAATTGCACAAAAAGGTTCAAAAGGGAAAACAAATTGAATTGGATTCTAGCAATAAAACTGTTGAAGATAAGGAGATTGAAAATTAATTGGTGATTTAGAAAATGACCGAATTGGAAAACATTTAATTCCAAGGTACTACAGTTGAAGCACCTGAAGCACAATAAGAAATGGTTGTACACTCTACCATAGTTGTGACCAATCAAGAGATGGTGGTCCATTTAGGTACTCAAGTCTATTCAAGACAAGACTTCTCATCATGGTTGGCATCGCATACACTTCTAAACACCAAGGAAGTAATTAATTTGGAAGAAATGAATATGAAGTTACTAAAAAGTATTGATAGAAAAGGGAAGAGGTAAAAATCAACTAAGGTGACCTCTAAGCTTATAATTGAGCCATCAAGATAGAATTTTTCTGAAGTTTCCACCCCAACAACAGGTAAGCAAAAGGATGAATTAATCAAAGAAGACTTGGTTGTGATAAGAGTGCCTCATGGGGAAATAACTACTGAAGGACTCAAACAAGATACCCAAACCATGATTGATAGTATTTTCCTTAAGCTCGATGAATAAAAATCCAATAATATCAAGTTGAAGGAACACACATGTAATTTTTGTGAAATTATTGTAAAATTTTCTCGATCTTTCACCTATCTATATTAACAGGAGAGCAAGTCAATCCCTAGGTCATCACAATAATGGAAGAAATAGGGGATAAGGATAAATCCATAGATGAATGGATATCATAGATATCTAAAAAATCTAAGGAATAATATGTAAAGGCCCTAATTAAAATGATAAATTGTCAAGACAAGTGGGATAAATTAAAGAGTATAAGACTAGAGGATGATAATGAATATAGGATCATAGAATTTTAATTGGAAAGTCTCAAAGCAATAAGCTCCCTACCAGAGAATGTGTTTATTGAAGATAAGATCATGCCAGAAGGATCAATAAAGAAGGGTAAACAGGAAGAGATAACTCTCTCTTTCCATAGGAAGATACTCAATAAACTGATGGAGGAAATGAAGATGATAGAAGAAGTGGTAGAGAAAGTGATGGGTGAGCTGGATGATTGCATTTATGATATCACAAAATACACTCTTTCTAATCCATTTAAATATATGGAAGTTTTCCTTTATATTTTTCAACAAGAAATTGATAATGTTATTACTCCCTTCACCTGTGATTCAATAGAAAGAATTTCAAAGCTTCACCAAGATGTCAAGTATCTTGGATCTAGTCTAGGGAGAATAAGAGTTTTTACAACATTTTGGCAAGGGAATTACTTAGATATGAAATAGAAATGAAATCCACTTCCAAATCTAATGAAAAGGTGATAAAGTATATGATGCATCAATATGCCAAATATCGAGAGAAGATTATGATTGAGGAGGAAGGTTAGACTGAAACTGAAGTCCTGCAGTTGGAATAGATTCTTCACTTCTTTTTTCTTCTTCTTATTGTTCGTATTCTTATTACTCCTCTCCCTTTCTTATTCTCTTTCTCATGGTTCAATAATGTAATATGGTAATGAAACTTAATTGTAAAACTTAAGAATTTTGGTCAAAATCCATTACTTCGAGTTGTTTGAAAAATAAAATTACTTGTAAATATGTGGCACAATAGAACATTGAAATATCATGTGCGCCAATCAATGAAAAATTCAAGGAGGAAAGTTCTCAAATTCCTGAAATTTTATAGCTAGGCACATGTGTATGTAAATGTAATCAATGATTACTATTTGTATTTTACCTTTTGAATGCTATAAATAGAGAGGGAGGCTACGAGCCAAAGGATCAATTTTTTTGGCAAACATATGTTATACTTTGCACATTATTATTTCAATTTTTTTGTAGAAGTAATCACATGTTCATTTTCTATATCAATTGGGCTTGAATAAGAAGAAATAATATCTTGTGGAACTTTGTGTCTTATAATGTCTTGTTGTGCACACTGTGGATGTTTATGGTAAAATTTGTTTTATCTTGAATTTCCATTTGAATGCGTTTCCTTTCATTTGCTAGAAATGGTTAAAATCACCTAGTATTTATTTATTCCATGTGGTTGTAACAAGATCTATAATCTACTTGTTGTGAAGCATGATTCTTTTAGATAATTGTTATCCTCCCACATTCTCTTTTCACTTTTATTAACCGCTACTTTCCCATAAAACTAATTACTTTTTGTAGAGTTTTTTGGATATGGTTCATGAGCCATGCAATTAAATTAATACCTTGAATATAAATTAGTATAATAAATAGATACATCACATGGGAGCTTAACTGTTAAATGAAGGGGATTTATTCCACGACTACCTAGGTTTATGCATATAACTGAGCATAAAATCTAGCCAAATTTTTTTGTAAAAACACATGACTATAGCTGGATTTCACTTGGTGACTTGTTCTAGATCAAATGAAGTGAAGATAGGATAAGAATGAACTCCAAAATATCAATACAATACAAATCATGGACCAATTCGTTATCCATTGGGATTTAAAGAGTCTCATTACAAGAAAAAGATAGGATGAATGAATGATCACACACACACACACAAAGGGAAACAACCACATTGGAAAGGGAAACACAAATTCACATTGGAAAGGAAAAAAATTGCCCAAATAATGGAAAGGGGAAAAAATATCCTAAATTCACCTATGGTCAAGCATGTGGGGGACAACCTTCAACTTTCATTGTTTATACAACTTCAAGTATTACTGGCCCAACTTCTTTGACGGAGGCAAGTTTGACAATTAGAAATTGATCATGTACCATCATCATGTCTTCCCATAGTGCATATAGAGAGGTAAAAAGGTTTCGGACAATTATTTTCACCACTCAGACCATTCTTGAATCTGATGAATGGACTCAAGCCACAAGGAATTTTCAAAATTCCCATGAATTCCTTTCGATTCTCTCCTTTTGTCCCATAAAAAAACAAGGTCTCTAATTTTGAAATTATTGTCAAGGTTCACACTTGGAAACCCATTCTTTAGAATCTGTAAATAAGGTAGGCCAATAATACATACAACAAATAATTTTTTCAGCAGTGACCATTGCAGAGAAATTCCCACCACAATCCTAATCATGATATGATTTTAGCAATCTCTCTTATTTCTCTTTGTCCATACACCTCAAAAAGCATCCATATGACCTTATATTGTATAACACATGATCTCGGATGACATACCTAGCTGAATTGAGATTGAGATTTCTTATTTTTTTATAATAAAGATGATTCAGGCACTCACCATAAGTAATAAAATAGGCAATGTTTATAAACCACTCATTGGTGTTATTTACAAAAAACACTTGGGGCAAGTCTTTACTTACACATTCGTAGAAAAAATATTCCTTTGTATCATTTCAAGTTGAGAGATCTTCATCCTATGCTATTAACTAAAAAATGCATTCCCTATGACAAGATTAAAAGGACGAATTTCCAAGTCATATGATTGGATCCTCGCCACACAATTTCCTCTCTTGTTCATGTATCATGTTGAGTTAGGGTTGAATTGATTGCAGATCCTGAGACCATCACCACTCTGCAGGAGTTGAGAATAAATAACAATAAGTTCTTCACAGACTTTGACTACAACATAGGCATATTTCTCCATTTGATTGTATCTCAACTCATGGTTCTTCAGTGGGAAACTCATAAAATCAATGGGTGATTTAATGCCTTCTTCGTTATTTTAAACTAGGATAGCCGAAAGTGTGTTCTCAGAAGAATAACAATAGAATATGAAGAATTTATCAAAATTGGGACATACCATAGTGGGAGATTTGGATATTCCTTATTTGATTTCCTCAAATTCTTATTTTACTTCATTATTCCATTTGAAGCTTTCTTGAGGCTTCATCATACTTTTGATATGCTTGGTAAGTTCAAAAAAATTAGGGACAAAACGATGGAGGAAATTCACCTTTTCGAAGAAAGAATAAACTCCCTTCTTACTTTTGGGAAAGGACAATTCCTGAATTAATCTTATCCTCTTTGGATTAATTATGGCCCCCTCCTTGTTCACTATGTGTCTAAGGAGTTTCTCTTCAGTAACATTGAAGATGCACTTCTTGGTATTTAGAGAGATTCCATGCTTCTAACACTTGATCAACACTTGTTCTAAGAATTTTATATGATCTCCTCACTTCTTGGAAAATACCGTGAGGTCATCAAGATAGAAAAGGATGCAGAGATTAAGGTCCTTGAAATCCAGGTCTATTTCCTATTGGAAATTTTATCCCACATTGATGAGACCAAATGGCATTTTACTATAGGAAAAAGTTCCCTAAGGAGTTGTGAAGGTCATTTTAGATCTATCTTATTCCACTACCTCAATCTAGTTATATGCATAGAAACCATCAAGTAGTGAGAGAATCTTTGATCATATGACCACCTATAGGATGTGATCCATGATAGGTAGTGGGTAGTTATCCTTTAATGAGGCTTGATTCAAATTGTGTAAGTTTACATGACATCCTTATCTCTGCATTCTTCTTCCACACTAGAACAATATTTTTTACCCAAATGGAGTGGTTGATAGGGAAAATGATCCTTGCATTCGACACCTTCAAAAATTATTCCTTGATTGTATTTGTTATCTTTGGGTTATACGACCGCTCCTTTTGCCTAAAAGGTTCAACTTCGGGATTCAGTGGGATTGAATGATGCATTTCCTTGGGATGGAATGATTTGAGATCATGATAGGAATATCCCAAAACATCATAATATTTTCTCAATAATGAGAAAAATATTCTCTTTTCTTTTGGTGAGTAAAAATTTACAATTTTTATCATCCTTGGCCACTCCGTGGTACCAATAATTTCTTTTTAAAAATCTATAAGACATCGAGAGGACTCCTTATCTTTCTCCTTGGTGAATCTTTCGTGTTTTTCAAAAAATTCCTCTAGGGACACAAGACCTTTATAAATCTTATTTCCCTTCATCCTGATGGAACCTTCTGAGTCAACTCCATCTATCCCTTCTTTATCTTTGTTTGCAACAGACCCCCAATTCAGATTATTACTTCCCTCGTAAAAAATATTGTTGAAGTTATCTTTTCTCCAAGAATGAGAGAAGTTAATTATCATCATTAAATAAATAAAAATGATTTACATTGTCTGAAACAATCGTCATGAACACCATTTCAAAAGTCACGTTTTCCTTATTGAAGGATGGGTGTAGAGTCATTGAGGAATTTGGAACTACAAGATAGTCGGATTTCTCATTTTTATCACAGGGAATAGCTTGGATGGAAAAAACATAAAAAGATTCAACGAATTCCCATACTTGGTTCCTATAATACTTGAGCCTCGGGTTCTTGACCTGATATTGATTCCACAATTGTTTAAAAATTACCTCAAAATTTCCAAGGCATTTGAACTTCTTGATGTTTAAGGATTCAACAACATCCATTCTGAGAATAAGGGCTTCATACTCTGCAATATTGTTGGTGTTTTCAAATTGTAATATGTAAGAAAATGGAAATAAATCACCCAAGGGAGAAGTTAGAATAATGTCGGATCCAGATCCTATACTATAATGGATTCCATTAAATTACATTATCCACAATTGATATTATTCATATTCTATGAGGAAAGGTAGCTTCTCATCTCTTTCAGAAGTAAATAAGTAGTTACCCAGTCCACTATCTTGAAACAAAATGTTAGCTTGAAATTGGATCTTCAGATTTTTAGATGGTATACTTCATCATTCGCATAGGAACAACTTATTCGTTTCACCCTTCATTGGAATGGTTTCTGAGGACCAATTAATTTATATCTCACCACCCAAGTCTTTGCAAAAACTCCTTAACAACATGCCAAAGGATGTTGGGGTATCCGCCTCCAAAATAATTATCAAAACATTCTTCTCTTGGAAATATGCAAGGACCACTTGAGCATATTTAATTATCCCTAGTAATGGGACCTATTTAGACTCCATGGAATAGAAAGATTCAGTTTCTCATGTCAAGGTGAGTCCTAGGGCATTAACAACTTTTATTGGAATTACATTATCTTAGACACCTGAGTCTATAGTGCAATTGTTTAATTGGTGGCCTTTAATTAGGAGGGAAAGGTAGAATAGTTCTACTTTGTTGGCTTCAGTCCTCCTTAATGCAAGCATGATTTGAATTATAGGGGTGGGTGGTGTTCACAGTAACCCTTTGAAATTATAATTTACAATGTTGGGATTTAGGTTACCACCTTTGATATAGTTGACGAGCCTTTCAAATTTCTCTTAGTGTGTCTGCAAAAATTCAGATTCAGAAATATGAACCTTAGACTTGTTCACATGTTCAATGATATCGAACGAAGAAGATGTGGATAAACTTGATGTTATTAAAACAACGAATGTTTTATAATGAGTAGGAGGTTCTACTTTGGAATTTTAGGTATTCTTAGTGGATGGAGTAGTAGGATGGGAAGGAGTGGCTGATTTTGAGTAAGCATTTGAATATTTTTCAATATTAGCCTTAGATACAGAATTAGAGCTAGGAGAAAGGCTAGATGAATTACTTGCCATGAAAGTGTGCTTCTTGATTTCTACTGGATTTGGTTTCTCATTTTTAGATTCCATTGAAGGTGGGAGTGGAGATTATCTATTGATTATCTTGTTTTGTGGATTTACCCCCTTAGGATCATCTTTTTTCTTCTTTTTCACAGTAGCCATAGAGGAAGAAGCTCCCTTTAGATATTGAGAGTGAATAAATACCGCGCATGGGAAACTTGGTGCTTCATCATCATCATCATCATCATATTATCTCAAGGAATACTCAAGTAAAAAAAGATATTCATCATATTCTACTTCTTCAGTTTAAATAACATTACCATCTTCATTCTCTTCTTCTTGGTTCATCAACTTTATATTCTTCTTCTCCTACATCATAGGTTACATTTATTGGCAGTGCCTCAAGGGAAAATATGTGAGGAGGCATGCCAATCCTTTGAATGTTTTGAAAGTTTTTCTTCTTTAGGGAATCCCTCAAGGTAATTCCTAGAAAAAAAATCTTGAGTGTAATCAATTCATTCTCCAACTTCTGAACGAAGGGATCCATGGAGGTAGAACTATAACTTTGAATTTTTTTTTACCATTTGGATTCTGCACTTTTTTGAAAAGGATCAAATCATCGTCTACTTCAACAACATACTCTTTAAGTTCTCTAAGAGTCCCAAGAAAATATCTTCATAGGATGAATACTACCTCATGTAATTACACATTGATGAAGAATCTCTTCACATTTTCATCGGAGGGAAACGACTTCAAAGGGTATCATCTTGAGAAACTTGTTATAAAGAGTTTTGAATTCCCTCATAGTATTGTTGTATTCTTTCTTTATTTGAACTAGTTGGACTAAGAGGTCTTGACAGTCTTTAGTAGATTTAAATATTTCTTCAAAGTTATTTTTGATGTCCTCCCAATTAGTCATAGATCTAGATTGTATGAGATAGAACCATTCCACTATATTTTCTTGTAGATATTTTACAAATAGTCTTAATGATATATCCTCGTGTTCTAATCCTAATAAATTTTATGTTGTGATGAATGTTGTTACGTGTTATTTTGGGAGTTGTGTGTTGTAGCCCCTAAATTTAGGAAAAATATTACAATATCCTTTTGAAAATCCATAGATAGGTACAATGAGGGTGAGTGAAACCTTTTTTTTAGCCCCATGGCACAATTCGTGGAGGTCTTTGTGCTTCATCCGCATTTATTGATTTTTTTTACTTCTACTTATTATTTTGGAAAGTCTTCTTTGAGGTCTAAAAATTCTATATCCAATGGATTGAAAACACTGGGGCTACCAATGACAGAAGTCTCAAAATGAAGAGAGTGGCAGGAATTTATGACTTATTCTTTCTTCCTTTGGATCTCTTCAAAGATAGGATCTATATTTCATCTTTGTCTCTCAGACCTAGTGTATCTATGCTAAACCAATTTGTAGACTTTGAATCGACTCAATCTCTTCTTTGTTGGACTTTAACTTGTCTCGCCCTTTCCAAATCTTATGCACGTTGTTCTTTAGAATATAACACTCTTATAGCAACTTGGTAGTGGAAAATGTTCACTATGTTATGCCAAATAGGTTCCCTCAAGTCTGAGGCAATATATTCTTAGATATGGAAAAGAAGTTGGGCTCTCAAGACTAGGGGGATTACCAGGAACAACCATTGGTGGAAGACATAAGGCTCATGAAATTTTCAAGTTAATAATTTTTTTATATTTTTTGGATATTTGAATTTTTATATGTTTTATGGGAACATATTACGGGGAAATAACAACAAAATTGGCCCTACAGTGGGTGCCAAAAACTATTAGTAAAATTATTTTTCGCTAGGACAAATAGGTTGTTTTTCACCAACACTCTGGGACTAGGCCCCTTTTCCTAAATGGGGTAGCTCCATTATTGTATGTGAACTAAAATGTAAATATGTATTTGGCCTAGAGGCTAGGGATCCAACAGGAACACTCCACTGCACCTGCGGAAAATGCTAACAATATTTTGTAAGGGAGGAATTTGCTAATAAGGAAGGGAAGTGAGTGTGAGAATTAGGAGAGGGATTAATGTTGTAAGTAGAAAAAATCATATTCTTGTAAGGATTAATCAGAGATATTAATACACACAATTTGTAAATAATAACAAATTTGTTAATAATATCAAGATAAGATAAAACCATGAACATAAAATTTCACCTATTTAATCATCCATATAAGTTGAAAAGGTCCTTTCTTTATTGACATTCTCACAAATATGTACATTGAAGGAAAAAGAGGAAAGCATATAGATTTAGGTAAATAGAAGAGACTTTCTATATTTTTCTTATTCTTGGTAGCTATCAACTCATGAACATACAAAATTGATAACCCCGTTAGAATAAGGAAGTCATTATAATATATAGACTTAGAAAAGACTTTTCACCTATCTCCCCACATGTATTTTCACTTGTCTTTCTATAGCTTGTGACTCTTGACATTCCTAGGAAAGAAATTAAGTATACTTTTTAATAATTGAGGGGAAATTATTACAATTTTTGACTATAGTCACATTAATGAATAAGACAAAAGTGAATAAGAAAAAAATGTAAAGTGCAACCTCCTAGTGAAGAATTAGAACATGTGATAGAAGAGAGGGAGGGGGAGTGAAGAGAGAATGGAGATAACTACTCAAACTCAAATAAGATGCTTCTACCTAAGAATTTCTTGTTGATGGAATTTTGGAAAGATCCTCAAGAAAAAATATCAATGCATTTTAACTATTTACTATATCATGCCATTATGCAGGTTCAACTTTCTCAGCTTGCTAGATGTGGACAAAACTCAAGGACTTGATCCAATTCTCAGAGAGGGAGTTGATGTTCATTACATTAATTGAACCAAGAATGGTGATCCCTTGCATGGTGTTTGATATGAATGCTCTTATCTCCACCAAGGAATCCAATGTGTCTTCATTTAATGAAAAAGGATCCCCAAACTTTTTCATGAACAAGATATTCAAATGGACTTCAACAGATCATCTGCCGAAGTGTCTTTGCTCACTGTCTGGCACTCCAGAGCTTATGTACCTCAACATTGAAATCACCTTGCATATTTGTAATGTGTTTCTTCATATGAATCCAACTCACCCAGATCATGATTCATCATTTCATAATAAGTAACCAAATTCTGAGCCTAGAATTGAGACAAGTCATCTGATGATGAAGTGAATACTTCCATGTTTACCACTAGTAGAAAAGAGTTGACTTTTTCAATCTAAATGACCAGTGGATAAAACTTGTCCCAATGATCCTTCTTTGCTTTAATCTCATCTCTATTCATGACTAATTTTGTAGTTTTTTCACTCATGTACTTGAACTAATGAATGATATCTATCAGAAGCAACACCTAATCCATTTTCTAGGATCTTGTTCACCCACTTGTCCATTTTCTCTACCTTGCATGGTGAATCCTTGTGATTTTATGATAGAATATGGGTCAAAGATACTGTTAGGATTAAATTCCTTGGCCAGAGAGAGAAGTGGTAGATATTAAGGTCTAAGAATGTTTACACGTATGAAGTGAGGAGTCCTTATATGGTCTTCTACTTGATCAAGTTTCTCTTTGTATTTCTGGTTTCTCACGAGAAGGTGAGTGGAAGATTATTGAAACAGATGAGCATCTCTCTCATGTGTTGCTGATCAAAGTGGAATAGTGTTGATATCATAACCTGATGGTGTCACCATTTCACTGATAGGCTTGATGAAATTGGGCCAAGCTACCTCCACATATTGGTTACCTAAAAATCCTTCTAAAACAATGGGAGACAATTTGTGCCTTCTTTCCTTTCTTTACTGTCATCATTAGAGATATGTCCTGGGAAGTCTAGGATCACCACCTATTGGCTAGATGATGTGTGTCTCACCCCTAATCATATAATATACCCATGATAATGTTTCATTCGTCTCAGGTATTAGTTTTGGGCATGATGGTTGTTTCTTTCTCTAGATGAGAAGGTAGATCTTGGTACAGGTTGAATATGCACATTTGTGGAAGAACTAAAATGCTCTTGATTTGTCTGAATGACAGGTGGTTGAGTCTGGTTCAATATTTCACTTTGTTAGATACCCTCTACCAGTTCTTGAGCTAACTTTTCCTTTCTTTTGGGTTCTCTTATAGTGCAGTCAGCTCGAGATTTCATAGACTTTCTCTTTTGATCCCTTTTAGAATGGTCCGAGCTCATAATATTTCTCAAATTCCCCCAAGGAAGAGAGTGGAGATGAATTTTTCTTGAGAGAGTGGAGAACTATTGACTTGATGAATGATTCCTTCTTATTTTTGAAGCACTATGTATATCTCTAAATCACTGCCTCTATTCCTTTCTGTTGATATCACCCAATTCCCTGATACTCCAAGAAACCTAAGGGAGAGGTGAAGATTTTATGGTCGGCTACTCTGGATTATAAAACTCTGTTCCATCATCATCAATGCCTCCTTGAACCAATTGAAGCTGAATTTCCTAATTTTCTCTATTGTCATCCTCATGTGATCCCTTTTTCCTAAATTCAAGATCATCGGCACAATTCACCCAATAGTCCTCAAATTGCGGAAAATGGTGCAAATCAGGGATATGAAACTTTTCGATAGTGCTATGGATATCAAAGTTAGCCCTCGAAGTGTAGGAAAAGAGATTCATCTATGAGATAAAGAGGATTGTAATTTTGATGCATTAATGAGATATTTGTAAGAAAATACTCCAAAGGACATGGGGAAGGATAAACCTTTCTTTTTCCTATCTTGATTTTTCCGTTGACGTGAGCTAATTGTCTTCAAAGCTCAAACATAAAAAAATCTTATCACTAAGGTAACGAGGAAGATTTCACATAGTGGATTCAAATCTAGATACCTGGATGTATGAGAAAGTTGCAAACTATGTTAAGAAATATTTTTATCTCTGAATCAATGCAGAAACTTGCAAGGACAATCTAATTTTGGGGTTTCCTTCAAGAAATCTCACAACATACATGGTGAATGCATCATTTACCCTAGAAAGGTGATGGTTACTCACTTTCAAGATCACTCATGGATATCTCTCATAGATGGGAGCCTTCTATGAGATGTTTTGTGTGAGAGTTAAACCCCTGAAAGATCTCATATTGGCAATAACATACACGAGGTATGATGTCATGGAAATTTTTATTTTGAGTGGGAGCTGGAGCAACTGAAAATGGATGTTGTCACCTATTATTTTACCCCATTTAATAATTTTCTTTCCTTTGATGATGGTGAGGATGAACAATTCCATCCAATCATGGAATTCCTTGGTGCTTTCCTCTCCCATCAATCTGATCAAAAGAATGATAGCATCCAAGAATCCTTTGTGAAACTCATGCTATGGAAAAAGTATTTGGCTCGTGGGAGGGATTTCTCACCTACTTCAACCAAGACCCAATGTAAGGCCTTGAACGTATGAATCTTTCTTTGACCACTCCCCTGATGAAAATCCTTTGGGATGAATACCATGTTGCTCCAAGTTGGAATTTGTATACTTTGTGATATCCCTTTGGGGGTGAGACTACCAATATTAAACCATCATCTTCCCAATATGATTATCATGTCTGGTTCATAGTGTTGAGCATAATTCATCACCAATTATGTGCTTTGTACAGATAGTGGATGACAACCTGCAGTATAAAAACCACTTTTGTATATCTTATCTTCCACAGGCTCCCTGGTCTGCCAAACATCTACTTTTTAGATCCTCCAAGTCTATGTGAGCGACATCATTTTCAGCCACTTCTAGATACTCAGATGCAAGAGTTGAAACAAGCTCAAAAATATAAAATTTGAACTTCATTATAGAAAAAAATTATTAAGTGATAAAAAAATGAGGAAGAAACCAACTTTCTGCACCTAAAATGAACACTTTCTATTTTTAGTAAGTAGGAGCTTAGACTTTTTTTTTCTTCTTTTTTTAACTTTTTTATGATTTTTTGGTATCCTAAGACTCATAATATACTAAATAAATTTTTTCACCATTGATGATATTTGATGGTTACTATTTTTAGAAAGTTTTTTTTGCTTTTTTCATCTGAATTTTAGTTTGTCTTCACCATTGAATTATGAGTTCACTATCTTCAAAAGGTTTTTTTCTAAATTTTTTTATATTTATAGTAAGTATAAAGGCCAGATACTTACTATGGAAATAGTACTTCTTCCTATCGGTTGGCCACGAAAAAAGCTTCATATGGAATAGGTCATGCTCAACATTTCATCACAATCCACCTACCGGAATGATGGGAAATCAAAAAACATGAACTAGGGAAAAAAATGAGGGTTTTATGCCATAAATAATCTAGATCATGAGAGGGGTTTTGCTACTGAGTTCTTGAAGGCACCTGGATTGTGGAACTGCTGAGAAAATTTCATTCAGATCAGATCATTGGTTTGAGAGCTATGAGAAAATATTCATTTCAACGTTCATGGATGCCTCAGAAGAAAGTGTTGGTATATCTAATGAATTTACAGGTTTATTAGAGGCTTCAATATGTCTTCAATGGCTTCTTTGGTCAGACCTGGTGAAAGAATGAAGTGAAAAAGGTATGTAGAGATATTTAAATGGTTAAAACAACGTTATTTTTAACTGTTGAAAGCATGCTTTAAAACATGATTTAAAATAAAAAGGGTATGGGGTGAAATTTTTGTGTCCCAACTATCCCAAGATAGTTGGGATAGTAGGGGCAAGAAAATGTTTCCCCTTCCCTAGGCTTGAAAAGTGGCAGGAAACAATTGATGAGCATGGAGGAGGAGAGAGAAAGGTTAGAGCACCCGATAGGAAAGATTTGAGGTCACATGAAGAACCTGAGCACATGCTAGGGTGGGGTGCATTTTACTATCCAAAATTTACCAAACATTTGGGACAGTAGGGGAAAAAAATGTGCCTAAGGGTTAGAATGCTAATACTTAGCCAATTTTGCATACTTGATCACTTAACACCTAGTCAGAGAGGAATAAGGTCACATGAGGCTCCAGGGGCTTAAATTTAGGGGTAGGGTGCATTTTTTTGTCCCAACTATCCCCATTTTCCTAGATATTTTGGACACTTGGGACAATCAAGACATTCCAAACACTAAAATGCGTAAGGTTTCCAACTGCAAATTTGACTAACTCCTAAAATCATGAAACCAACTTTCCCAGAGTTGTAGGAGGTATTTTTGGGGAAATTATTATATAAATTTGACTCTAAAGACAATTTTGAGATAAATATTATGGTTTTCAATACTTGATTCTTCCTCATTCTCCAAAAATTCTTCTTTTTCATTCGGTACTACACAATGAGTCTACTAAGATTGGTCTTCCCATAGAATTTCTTAGGTCTTGTGAAATATGTGAAAAATTCATCATGTAGAGGATAATTTTTTATTTCCAAAGGTATCTTGTTTGCCTCTTGACTCATCCTAGAGCTCTCAAAATCTTCTGTTGAATTTCATGTATTTTTTTACAGTGCAAGCTCCTCAAGCCTCCAAAACCCACTTTCACTGTTCTGATTCCAAAACATATGGAACTTTCCCAAATCTCCTTAAAACTATTCCATTAAATTTAAAAATATTCCATAACATCTTCATATGAATTTAGGATTCTTTATCACCTGTAGAGGATGCATACCTGATTTAGAAAAGTTAGGGAATAGTCTTTCTAGGCTTAGTACAATTTTTTACTCTTGACAACACTTCACTAAATGGACTAGGTAGCCTTATGAACACATTTTAGACACTTGGGAAGGATGTACATCACATGATGAATCTTCTTAGATGGAGGGGTCATGAAACATAAGGTAGGATAATCCAAAGGATGACCGAGGAGGGGCCTTGGACAATTTTTTCGACACTTGGGTACAATTTCATGCTTTCACCTTGAATTTTGACATTGCAAAAACACATGACAAAACTCCTATTATGAACTTGTTGGGCCTTCACATGAGATATATATATCCTTGGTTTTTCCTAAACTAATCAACAAATTATACAACCATATTATAGTCTCTCTAAGTCATCAATAGGACCGTACCAGCAACACTATCTTCAACAAACTCATATTTGACCAAACTTTGTTCTTAATGAACTTGTACCATCTTCTCAGAGTTATAAAAAATCATCATGTTTTTTATACTACACACTTATTCCAAAAAAATATATCTCAACTGCCTCGAGAATTCATGTAACTTATATGGGCTTAAACACATATTGGTCTTACAGATCAGTCACTACTCAAAACACAACTCCCAACTAGAAGGAATGATCAACATTCTTACATTTTATCTAAGCACTTAGAGATAATAAACTCCCCATAAGACCAATCACTTCTTGATCCTTTGATTTATAGAGCCACTAGGCTTCCCTTGAGTCATACACTCACTCAAGCATGCCAAAGGTATCTTCATCAACTTGACAGTTATGTCTTCAAGGCACAAAACCTAAGCCTGAAAATACACACCTCACTCCTCATTTGTCAAACTTCACATTCAATAATTCATAATCCTTTGATGTCATCCTCAAAGAAATATATCTCCATGGCTATAATTAATAGTTCATGCAACATACTTTTGAACTTCACTCAAATCTCTTCAACCTATTTTCGTTCTACTAAGTCTTCACATGAGTTACAATATTGATTGAATCCCCTTAATTAATACACTCCTTCATGACTCATAAAAATCACTTTTTCTAACTACTAGACTCACACCAATGATATATTATAGACATTATAAACTTGTCCTTAAAACATGCCTTAAACAGTACCTCTTTCTTAAATTCATCAAATGTGCTCAACAAGCCTATACCTTATTCATGAAAGAATCAAAACTAGTAAACATTTACATACCTTGTAACCTTAGTAGAAAAATCCAACAAGTTCTTACCAAGACCATATTTCTTCATGATTCACATAATGATAATAAGCTCCAAGAAAAGAGACAAACCTGCACTGCCCAGATCAAACATCCTTTGATCTATCAACACCATTACTAAATCTCTTCAAGACTTCAACCTTCATCTCATCAACCTATCAATTGATTATTATACCGATAAATTCTCAATTTTTGAACTGATGTCCTTCCTCAAATAACATTGATCTTAAATTTAAGAGTAACACAAACCTATAAGGAACTATCCTTATTATTGTACTTACAAGTTTTTTCCTTATCAAATTAAAATAATCCCTCTTAATGCACAAATTTTTTAATACAATGCTATAAATGTAACTTGTAAGAATATTTAAGTCTTCTGGACTTCCTTACTCATCTTCTTGAAGCTCATAACTTTGTAACATTAATCCATGAGTCAAATTAGGACAACAAATGTATACCTCAATCAATGCAGCTTTGTCATCTTGTTACAAACTCATAATAGACCTAAATAGTGATATTCATAGCTCATCAACACTTCAAATGCTTCAAATAGTCTAACTAAATCTCAAACCTTCTTGAAGTACATGAGACACCCTACTATGGTTCTTAATAGAGACAAATCCATATAGGTCTCAAGGAACAACTTAAGCTCAATTATGCATATTAGTCCTACTTCAAAGTTTTCATCTAACTTTAAGATGCTCTCTTAGGATCAACATGTTTGGAAGATTATCGAACAATCTTCCTTGACACAAGACTCCATACACAAAACTACTCTTTTAGATATCAAAAAAAAATCTTTAGACAACAATATAATTACCTCACTTCTTCAAAATGAAAAACTTTCTTACAATACTTCATCTTCCATCACCTGTTGACAAGCTCCCCAAACTCGTATAGGTCATCATCACTAAATCATAGTCAATACACTTCAATTTTTATCATGATACCTTTGTTGCATTGAGTTCACTATGTTCTAGCACCTAAGGATCTCATGACATCACTATAACTTGCTCAAATCATTCAACCTTTTTATGACACCCCAACATGCTTTAATGGTCACAATATTAAGCATACCATACCTTTCAACCTATCACAACTAACTACAAATCCCTTTCAAGCCTTTTTGGAGCATACGAAACCATTTTGAAGCATCATAACATAATAAACTTAGATCATACATACCAACAATTGTTACCTAGACCCTTTTGAGATAAAACAACATTTCTTATCTATGACAGGGCTTGAAACACAACTCCAAACCCAAATTCTTACCACATAGCCTTGTAAACATCTTCAAAAAAAATTCATGCCTTGATGAAACAACAAATACAGACCATCTTCAAATAGAAATAGGGCTTCAAAATCAATCCTCAAACACAAACCTTTTATACATCTCCTAGGAGAACAAGATACATTTTCTTGAAGCACAACAACATACCAAGTCACAAAACATATCTTAAAACACATCTCTTACATTTTCACAATAGCTACATACCTTTTTTAGTAATATCAAGTTTGTAATCCTCTTGAAAATTTACAACACTGCAACACATTCCATGAAGCATTTGTTCAAGATCTAGATCTTCAACTTATCTCAGAATCATGTTCCCCCTATCTCATGCATATCACATTCTTCAACCTAATTATTTACCTGCAAACCTTCTTAGAAAACATCTTTTGCATCTTATAGGCATTACAGACCTAAATTAGGTCTTAAGTAACTTGTGAGAATCTTTAAATATTCTTAAAATTTGACTTGCGTCTTCAACATGATTCCAAACTCTAAGCACCCACTCATTTTTATCTTCACTCAGCAACTAATAACATACCAAGATTAAACATGCACATTTTCCCCATTTCATTCATTTTACAATTATACCAATCCATGATTCATGACTCAGCACTTCTCCAAGATTTCTATCTATCTATCACGTGTTCAAGCATTCTTAAAGCACAAAAACATATGGATTAAATTAAATCATACCTAAATCACCTTCACTTGAACTCCTTACATAGAAGTTACAAGACACATGATGAATCCTACTCAGTAAAAAACTCTCTTTTCTTCTTAACTTCATTGCAATCCTATATTAGGTCACAAATCAATAATCTTGTCATATCAACAAGAAAACATATCCAAACTCCTCCTCTTAGTCTTATTTGGCACACTAGACTTGATGACCACATCATTTTACTTCTCTCTATGAGATGACAACATGTACTCTTGGAGCTCTACAACATCTGATTTTTCTCTATCATAGAAAACATTCCTTCTTGACTAAAATGCATATCAGAACCAAACTTGATTGATTTTAGCTCATCCTTCACAACTATTTTAGGTTCCTTATCAATAGGGTCAGACTCTTTGCTATGCATGACTAACTTAGGCATCCATATGATCTTGAATTTTGGAGCATCAACTCTCTTAACATTCTTTGAAGACTCATGAAGACAAAATTTTGAAATATGAGCCTTGAGGTGAAAACTATAGAAAAAACCATTATGCATAGCTCTTAATTGATGAAGATTGTGATCTCTTCTATTACTCTATGGATACTCACTTTTGAAGAGCCTTCTGCATTATTTTCCCCTATGACCAAACTTATTTCAAGAATAAAAATAGTCATTAAAATACTTCTCATACCTCATTGCATTAGGCTTCCTAATAGATTCAGATATCCTGTTGTTTATGCTAGCATCCTTCTTGCTTTGAATAACATCTTCTTATCTTGTATCATCATCCTTTTGGTCTCCCTTTAAACCTAGGTTTTTTCTATCACCTAAAGCCTTCATAATACTCAAAAGTTCATTTACATCCTCAGATATATTCTCCAAATTATCATAAGTCTTCAACCTCTTAGATACCTTCTCCAATTTTTCATTCAATGGCCTCATCTTAACTTCATACCAGATACAATATTCTTCTTTAGATTTTAGGGATTTTTTCATTAACTCAAATTGAGTTTCATACTCTTCTTCTTTGACCTTGAGACAAGTTATCAAACCTTTAACCTTATAATCCTTCTCCTTAATGATCTTATTGTATACACTATCCATGTTAATGATTTATTCTTCATGTTTCTTGGCTTATTTGACCATGTCATATTTTAGGGCACATACCGGCTCCTCAAGAACATTGACCATAGATGTTAAATCTTTGTTATCTTTCCCTAACTGTTTAGCCATCTTGTGATTCAGAGGATCACCTTAAGCTTGTTAATATTTTTTCAAAGGCTCTGGTCTGATACCAATTTTTAGAAGCACAACCATTAAGGAGGGTGAATCAGTGGTCCATTAAAAATTTCACTCTCTTAAACATCAACATCCATCAACCATTCAATGTATTCATTAAAATATAGATTAAAAAATAATTAATCAAGCACATGAGCATGCACCATAAGAACATAATAATAAAAGTACACCATATTTAAGTGGGAAACCCTCAATGGGAAGAAAACCCATTGATACAAAGATTTATTATATCCAAGATTCAAATTTATTTGAGCACCAACCCAACAAGGAGCACCAACCCCACAAGGAGCACCAACCCCTAGATTTAGTAGAACAGTAACCCTATAAGGAGTAACCAACCCCATATATGACTTAGAACCAAGTAAATCCACCTAATTTGTTTTTCACCTCAGAAATTTGACACCAACAACTGACTATGAAACCAATTTAGCTCATTTTCCTTCAATGTCCCTCAAATTCACCTTGTAGGCTAACTCACTCATAGTCTTCTTCTTTAAGATGATTAGATTCAATGAACTATATTTTAAAAATATTATTTATCTCTCTATAACATTATATCTTCAAATTTTATATCCTATGATGGTCATTAATACTCCTTCACCTTCTTACTCTACTCTCTAGCCCTCACTTTTCCATACTCTCTCAGCTAGCTCAAATGACCAATACAACTTGGTTTTATACATGACTTGTGATTATAACTCATCTAGGTCATCCATAATAGGACAAATTCACTTAAAGAAAAAAAATAACATCCTAAAAACATCACATAATGGACCATATAGGTCATAAATACCATCTTCATAGTAAAAGGACATTAGCCCAATCGCTAAATCTGATTATTATTAAGAAAAAAACCTTAAAAAAACATCACATAACACTTATAAAATTTTTATAATGAAACTATAAACATCCATAAATCTTCAATCACCCTACATCATCAAATCATGCAAAAACACTGGCCATTTGGAGCAACCTTCTTCACTAGGTCTAAGACCTATAAAACTAGTCTTCAGAGATTGAAGCCAAACCAACATAAAATCTTATAAAATATGCAATTTTTATATACCAATGGAAATATCTTGACCTAATATTCATCATTAAATGTTGACCATGCCACAAATTAGATTGAAACACCATGAAAATGCCTCTACAACCAGGTCACCTGAAATTGCCCCAAGACCAGTCTTGCAAAATGGACATAAAAAAACATTTTAAGGGATAAAAATTAATCTAAAAACACTCCAAAAATTTATATAATATTTTGATATTCCTAAAACACCAATTTAGCCAAATTTTTAATGTAAAACTTGAGAGAAAACAAAACTTCTTCAAAAACTTGCCTTTTTGATTGGGGTCCAAATACATTAAAGGTACATAAATACCACCTAGAAAAATATGGAGGATTAATCTACAAATTAAAATCATAAAAATTGATCAAACAATTCATTATGTGCACGATACAACAAGTTCTTCTCCATCACTTTTGACTTAGGGTTTTAGGAGGGTTTAAAAGCAATTTACCTTCTTAACGATTGTTCATAAAATTTTGGACCTTATTTTTTGAACTAATAATTTTATATCCTTCTTAGGATCATCACCCAAATACAATGCATATATTGTACCACCATGCAGATTTTACACATGTTAATGAGAAAAAATAAAGTCCAAATCGACCTTGGTTTCTCACTTTCAAAAATGTAGTAGTACTAAAAATCACATATCTTGAAAATTTCTCCTAACCAGAACCTAAAACTTCACTCAAACCACTAAATCAACCTCATACACATTATAATATTCTCACCTTTCCATTTCCAAGCTAAAATCATACCTAAAAACCTCATTAGGTCACATAGGGCTTGAGAATACGTCTAGTGCAGACCTAGAAAACATGTCCAACACCTGAACCAACACTCTAAGACACTTGTGATTATCTCAACACATAATAATCATTCTCCCAATGATATAATAATGAATAAAAAACTACTACATACCATGAAAAATCATGACATACCTCATTCTACTGACTAGGCCTCCTAGTTAGGCCACTTGAACAAGCCTGCTCCAACAAACCTGACCTTCTCATCACTTTTCCACTCTTGAAAACCTGAAATAACCTTCACCACACTTCATGGAATTAATATATCATCATAATACCATTTTCATACATATGCAAGTCACTATGATTCATCATACATACTCAAGAACCCTTGAAACATTACTAAGACCAAGAAACTCAACTGACACTACCAATCAACCTTTATGTTTCTTACCTCTTTCAACATTAATGACAATTAGAAAATAATGAAAACACAATATTTTTACATTAATGAAAACACAATTCCAACACTTTATTCCATTCTAATTTGGTAGCCTTCTGAAGTAGGTTATTTACAACATGGGTGTAATAGGTAAACTCGAGGACAAATATTTGCATTGCCCCAAGTTTTTCGAGAAAAGAGTCTATGTATGCTATGGGGGATGACTGTGGCATGTCAAGGATGGATTTAATTTTTGTGAGGTTGACATCAATTCCATGTTTAGACACTAAGAATTCCAAGAAATTTCCCCATGTCACCCCAAATTTGCATTTTCCAGGGTTAAGGTGAACCTTTTATTTGCAAAGGTGACCTAAGGCAATGTCTAAGTCATAAGCATGATGTCACACCCCATTCAACGCAAGGTCCAAAACATCAAAAATACAACCAAAATAACTCGCACAATGATATGAATAATAATAATAATGGTAATATTTTTTTAGTATGCAAGCAAGAGGGATAAAGACTAACACATTACGATAATAATGTAACTAAGTAGTAAACATGAAAAAGTGGCTCCAAACCAATTTTGTGAAAAAGGAAAGGTGAAATATGAATAAATTTTATGTTGTTGTGACTATGTCACAATTTTGTCATTATTCGGTGAAGAGTTGAAGCACTACCACTTTCGCAATTTAGAATAATAAGGTGGTTTTAAAAAATTTGGCAATAATTTAATCCGACGGAGCATAAGGTTAATTTATAATTTAGCAATTAAAATTATCATGTTGTGATATTAAAAGGGTTTAACTAAATATGTCAATAAAATAATCATTTTGAAAATGATAAATTGTTTATGAAATCCCATTAGTTGGCTAATATGGTCAAGGGTCCTATTTAGTTTCCTAAATGGACCCATGCCTTTAAATGTTTAATACACAAGTCTTATAAGAGTTTAATTAATTAATATTCCAAAAATTAAAGTATAACTTTATAATAATTAGGTCAAAATCAAATTAAATGTGAGCCCTAGATTTGAAATGATCTCCACCGTAGGATGAAAAGAACCCTAAAATATCATAAGGATATTCATAAACCTAAAATATTTTTATTCTTTTCTCCTCATATTTCAATCGATTGCCAATATTTTTGGTTTTGTCTCCAGGTTGCAGGTTGAAGGAGCAAGCTCACATAGACCTCAAGCAAGAGGATTAAGGAGGGTTTCTCTCCATTTGTGTTTTCATTTCAGGTTAGAAAACCATTTGGGTTTGATCACAGAGCCATTTTGTTTACATGAGGATTAAAGTCTATTTTTCTTCTTTGTTTTAAATCTGATCCATGAATGGATCAATAAGTTATTTGATTTATTTTTAACAAGAAGCTCCTCTTCAAATCAACATTATGAGAATGGGTTATTTTATTTAAATATAAATATAAATCCACTTGTAGGTTTAAGAATATATATGACTTATATATGTGCATGCATGCATATATATATATATATATATATATATATATATATATATAATCTATTTGTTGTTAAGAAGGCTCAAATAGTTGGATGTGTGTTTAAAGGCCTTAGGGCTTGAGTAGAAGAACTGTGGGTGGGGAGGGTCAAACCAAGGGCCACAGCCCTGCCATGGGCACAATGGGAAAAGGAAGTTGGTGGGATGTGGCATTTGCCATAGTGATGCAGAAGCATCACTCCCATGGTTGGTGTAGTTGTATCTTATCAAATTTTGGATTGTGTAGGTATTAAAAGTGTCATTAGAGGGTTATAGTTGTCATTAGGTGGTCCTTTTAGGCCTTGGAAGTTCAAAATTTAAATTTGGAGCCTATCCCTCCATTTGTCTGATTTGAAAATTTGAATCTTCTTAGAGCCTATTTTTTCTTTCTAGGTGTTTTCATGAATTTCATAGGTTATTCTTAGTCGATTTGTGTTAATAGAGTCTCCTCTTATAGTGCAAATGATGTAACAAGTTCTTGAAGCTTCATGTAAGCCCTCTTGTTAAGCCTCCCTATGACCTTAGTGTGAGATAACCAATATGTAATTAGGTTTTAGTTGTAGTTAGTTGGTTAAAACTCGAGGAAGAGGCTTAAAAATCCATTTTTGTAACTGTTTATGATCATTGATCAATCAAGAAAACTCAAATTTGGAGCTCCAAATAAAATATTTTGACTATTTGTATGCAAAATAATGTGGAACTGGTTTGTGAACAATTGTGGAAGAGAACAAAAAGAAAATTGAATGCTTCATTGGCTTAACGAGAAATTGTAGACAAAATTTACTTTCCTCTATTTTGATAATGGATACACGTTCTTGTATTATTAGAATAACTTAACCTTTTATTCAGGCCTTTGTGAGTATGATATGAATGAACTGTTATTGACTTCGTGTTGGATTTTCTCCAAGCTAGTATGAATACCTATGCTCCTATTTTTGATAAGCCAATGCATGTGTTGACTGTGTTTGAAGTAAGCCCACAGATTAAAGAGATTGAAATATTTGTGCCAAAGGATATAAAAGAAATAGATTGGGAGGAATAATATAATCTCATTTGTTTAACCTAACAAACATGTACAAAAGTGTCAAATATGTAACTGTGTATGCAATGGTTATCTTGCAAGTGAATATGTATTCTTGAAGGGTTTCAAGGAAGATAAATGATATAATCTGAGTACATAAGGCATGTAGGAGAATATTAGAAAAACAAGGCTTTATGCAACAATATATCTTACTACATTTAAAACCTTACATGGGCATTTTATTGAATTGCCTCAGATTGGTGTATGGAGGAGAGTATCTATTTCATGTGGAGGAGGTGGTTTTCCATATTTTTGGTAATATTCCATGATTTCAACTTTAATACAAATATTTTTTCCAAATCTTGAGTCTTGAATCATCGAATGTAACAAGTTATGGTAAGAATTGTGTCCTCGAGCTCCTAGGAGGGTTTGTAAGTGTCTAAGATAGGGTTTGTTTTTCGAGGCATCAAATCAACTCCAATTGGTTTGAAAATTTCAAGATATAATGCTAAACTCTTATAGAAAGAGAATATGAAATAATTTTTAGAAACTAAGGGTTCAATCTCTTGATTTGTATGGCATTGTGACTGGAAAACCGTGTACAATCATCAAAGGCTAATAAGAGTGGGTATTTTACAAAGGAACTGTACCTTTTTCTTAGAGTTAGAGTCTAGAATTTGAAACGAATTAATATTAATTTAAAGGGTCCTTAAAACAATAATTATTGTGTTTTAATACCCCTGACATGTGGAAAATTTTATGATAGAGGATGTAATCAGACCTAGTAAGAGTGTAAGAAGCCAAAATGCAAAAAGGAGAAGTATTGGGAGTTATGTATGAAATGGAGTCTTGAAATTTTAGGAGAAATTTTTAATAGATAAATGGAAACTAGTAAATCTTACAAGACCTTTAGTGTGGCTTTGGGAGATCAAATTCATGATTTATCCAAGGAACATAGTCTCAAGAGGCTTCCAGGGACAATTTTGTGAAAGAGGGAGAATAATGTAAAGTTGGAGTTTCATAAACCTTTCTTCATTGAATCTAACCATATTATGAGTTTTGTGATAGGGGATCATAATAGGGAAGCTTTGGTAAGTGAAGGAAACTAATATTAATCAATATTACAAAGGCCGGAACAAAGTGACTAAGAATAAGGAAAAGGTGAGTATCATGGCTTTTGATGAATGATGGGGTATTGGGTGATTGAAGAAGAATATGTATATGAAGAGGGAGATTGGTCAAATGATTGGTAAATCAATTTTAGGAAAAATTTTAGAATATAAAATGTTTGGAGTAAATTTTGATTAGTTTTAGCCTTAGAGGCTTATTGTTGACCCTTCAATTATTGAGTAAGGTGAAAATTGGTCAATGTAAACCTTTTAAAAGCGGTTTGATGGTTGTGATTGATCCTTGAATACATCATTTTGGTATCATAGTGGGTTTATAGCAGAGAATAAAAATTATTTAATTGATCTTTTTTGTATGACAAGTGAAATTTGAAAGAAAACAAGATGAATAAGGAAGAAAGAATCTTGAATTTTCTACAAGATGAATTATTGGAAAAAGTAAATGAAATTGGTGATGCTCCGAGAAGCATGCGGGAAGAGATCATATGCTTGGGGTCAAGAATGACCCAAATAGAAGCATGGAATTTAGGAATGAAGATTATGGAAAGAGAAAACAGTGGTAAGAGATATGGCAATTCATTTCTTACGAGAAGAGTACTACTTCAGCAACAAGGTAAGGAAACAGTGTATAGAAGAAGCTTATTTAGGAACATATGTAAGAAAAAAGGTAAGGTTTTTTATGTTATTATTAATAATGTTATTTCAAATAATCTTGTTTCTGAATAAATGGTTAGCATACTGAATCTAAGGAGGTTAGTGCATCCTACACCCTACAAATTAGCTTGGGTGCAAAGAAATCATCAGGTTCTTGTGAATGAATAGTGTAAAGTTTCATTTCAAATTGGTAGATTCAAAGATAATGTTTTGTGTGATATATAATTCCTATGGATTCTTGCCATCTTATTTTGGCAAGACCATGGCAGTTTGACAGGAAGGTTATATATGATGGAAGAGAAAATACTTGTGATTTGGTGAATGATGGTGTAAAACACACTTTTTTTCCTTTTAAGGATCAAGATGCAAAGGATGAGAAGAGAAGTTTGTTGTTTGGCAAGAGATATTTTTCAGGAAGAGCTAAAGAACAGATACAAGAGTTCATGAATGAAATCAAGGGATATGAAAACAAGGTGAATGAGTCTTTGAAAGGACAAGAAGGAAAACATAACAGTATGGTGGAAGTACAATATTTTAAGTCATATAATAAGGACCAAGAAGCACAATAATGTGATAAGTAATAATATCAAGTTATGATAATTAGGAGTGAGAATATTAGAGAGAAATAGAGTTGTGAAGAAGAGGGAGGAATAAGTTTTAGTTGCAGATATGAGAGAGATAAGAATAAGAAAGAAAATGAAGATTGGGCATGGAAATTATCCCTTGAGGAGAGAGCAACATAATGAAGAAAGAAGTCAGGTTCAGTCAAAGAAATCAGATAAAGAGAAGTTACAAGGAGAAATAGTGAAATATGAAAGAATAAAAGAGGAAGAATTTGATGAAGAATATGAGGGAATTAATTCTTAGTTTGTGTATGTAATTCAAGCACAGTTGGAGGAATAAATACATGCACTTGAGTGTACTTTGAGAAGTGAAAAGGTGAATTATAATGAAGGAAAGAGATGTATTTTGGTGAAGAAGACGCATGAAGACAATAAAAATGACAGGGACGAAGAGCAAGAAGCCAAAAATGATGATTTTTTTAACTTGTTTGTTGAATGTGCAAGTTTAGTGCAATAAAAAAAATTAAATTTGTTTTTCATCATGACATAGAGAATTAAAAGAAGGAAATGAATAAGAAAATGTCAAGTATAATGAAATTATAGGTTGCATATGAGGAGTAATTACGAATAACAAAGAGACTTGAGCAAGAAATTTGTAGGATAAACAAGGAAAACAAGAAACAAACCAAGAATCAAAGAAAGAAGAAATAAGCAAGAACAAAGGAAAAATATGGAGATAAAATGGAAGACCAAAGTGAAGGTACAGTCACAGAAGACAAAGATAAGTATAGGCAAGAATATGAAGAAAAAATGGAATAAGAAGACAAGAAATATTCTCTTCAAGTTTGGAGTATGATGCAAGAGCATCACTCCTAGGGTTGGTATAGTTGTATCTAGTCAAATTTTGGATTCTGTAGGTCTTAGAAGTGTCATTAGAGGGTAATAGTTGTCATTAGATGGTCCTTTTAGGCCTTGGAAGTTCAAATTTTGAACTTGGAGCCTTTCCCTCCATTTGTCCTATTTGAAAATTTGAATATTCTTGGAACCAATTTTGGTGTTCTAGGTGTTTTTCATTAGTGTCATAGGTTGTTCTTAGTCAATTTGTGTTAATGGAGTCTCCTTTTAAGCTGCAAATGATGTAACAAGTTCTTGAAGCTTCATGTAATCCCTCATGTTAAGCCTCCCTATGACCTTAGTGTGAGGTAACCAAAATGTAACCATGGTTTATTTGTAGTTAGTTGGTTACAACTCGAGGAAGAGGATTTAAAATCCATTTTTGTAACTATCTATGATCATTGATCAATCAAGAAAACTTGAATTTGGAGCTCTAAATAAAATATTTTGACTATGTGTATGCAAAATATTGTGGAACTAGTTTGTGAACAACTGTAGAAGAGAACATAAGGAAAAATGAGTGCTTTATTGGCTTAAAGAAAAATTATAGAAAAAATAGAATTTCGTCTATTTTGATAATGGATACACATTCTTGTATTGATGAAGAACTTAACCTTTTATGCAGGACTTTTTTAGTATGATATGAATGAATTGTTATTGACTTATTGTTGGAGTTTCTCCAAGCTGGTATGAATACCTATGATCCTATTTTTGATAAGCCAATACATATGTTGACTATTTTTGAAGTAATCCTGGCAAGTAAAGAGATTAATATCTTTGTGTCATAAGCTATAGAAGTAATAGATTGGGAGGAAGAATAGAATCTCATTTTTTAACGTAACAAGCATGTATAAAAGTGTCAAATTTGTAATTGTGTATGCAATGGTTATCATGCAAGTGCATATGTATGCTTGAAGGGTTTAAATTGAGGTAGATGATAGAATCTAAGGAATATTGAAGGTGTGTAGGAGAATATTTTAAAAAAAGGATTTATGCAACAATAAATCTTACTACATTTAAAACCTTACATGGGCATTTTATTGAATTATCTCAAATTGGTGCAGGGAGGAGGGTATCCATTTCATGTAGAGGAGGTTTTTTTCCATATTTATAGTAATATTTCCATGATTAAAACTTTAAGAAAAATATTTGTGCCAAATCCTGAGTCTTGAATCATTGAATGCAACAAGTTATGGCAAGAACTATGTCCTCGGGATCCCATGAGGGTTTGTAAGTGTCTAAGGTAGGGTTTGTTTTTCGAGGAATCAAATCAACTCCAATTGGTTTGAAATTTTCAATATACAATTCTAAGCTCTTATAGAAAGATAATATGAAAGAATTTTTGAAAACTAAGGGTTCAATCTCCTAATTTTTATGAAATTCTTACTAGAAAATTGTGTACAGTCATCAAAGGCTAATAAGAGTGGGCAAGGAACTGTACCTTTCTTCTTGCATTTAGATTCTATACTATTAAACACATTAATATTCCTTTAAATGGTTTTCAAAACCATAATTATTGTGTCTTAATACCTCTGACATTTGGAAATTTATATGAAAGTGTTTGTAATCAGACCTAGTAAGAGTTTAAGAAGCCAAAATGCAAAAAAGATAAGTATTGGGAGTTATGTATAGAATGGAGTCTTGAAATTTTAGGAGAAAGTTTGAATAGATAAATGGAAACTAATAAATCTTCCAAGACCTTCAGGGTGGATTTGGGAGAGTAAATTAATGATTGATCCAACGAAAATAGTCTCAAGAGGCTTCTAGGGACAATTTTATAAAAGAGGGAGAATAATGTAAAATTGGAGATTTAGAAACCTTTCTTCACTGAATCCAACCAATATTGTGAGTGTTGTGACAAGGGATCATAATAGGTAAGCTTTGGTAAGTGAAGAAAACTAATATTACTCGAGATTTCAAAGGCCAGAACAAATTGACTAAGAACAAGGAAAAGGTGAGTATCATGTCTTTTGATGAATGATGGGGTATTGGGTGATTGAAGCAAACGATGTATATGCAAAAGGAGATTAGTCAAATGTTTGGTAAATCCATTTTGGGAAATTTGTCAAAATATACAAGGTTTGGAGTAAATTTTGATTAGTTTTAGCCTTAGAGGCTTGTTGTTGACCCTTTAAGTATCGAGTAAGGTGAAAATTGGTCATTGTAAACCTTTTGATAATGGTTTGATGGTTGTGATTGATCCTTGACTACATCACACAACCTCAAACATAGTTACCAAGGGAGTAGGGGACGAGTTACGATAGTTTTCCCCCACTCAATATTAATTTAAAAAAAACAAACACTTGCTTAATATGATTCAAGACATTTTTTATTAAAATATTTCCCAATCTGTTTTCTTTTTTATAATACACACACACACACACATATTTATATATCCAAAATTCAATTTGATGAGCTACATGTTTTAGATGATATTCCATATCATATTTGGTATTATAAATTTATATCTATACATGTGTGTGTAGTATACATTCAAATGGATAATTTTTCTTGATAACTAGGTTATTTATGTAGCAAAATTATGCTATGAAGAATAAGAGGTTTTAAGATTTCTAACTCTCAGCATAGTAATATTTCAATAAGAGAAATATATCTAACTACTATACATACATATATACATATACTCTGCAGCATCTCCAGACTCTGGGTCATCTCGCTAATTCCTATAGTGTTGTGGATAGTCAGGGAAGGAAAATCAAGGTGACTCCCGATGGTTTCGACTTGGCATCTCTAGCTAGTAACATAGATGCTCTAGCTAAGGAATGGGATAAGGTGCTAGAGGGGCTTGAAAAAGCTTTTAAATTATCGGGGGTGGGGTGTTTTGTTTTTTTTTTCACTGTCTCTGTTGTTTTTGGCTATTAGTTTCTTCGTTGCTCTTAGTTATTCTATGTTTTTTTTCTGTTGTTTCTCGACTTTAGCTCCTGAAGGAGCTCTTATTATTATGAACTGTTTTATTATCAGTTTTTTTATGGTGTGGGAATGTATTAATCTGCTCTCATGGAGAGATGACTGTGTAAGGGGGAAGGGCCCCCTCAACCCTTTTTACCTCTAATAAAAAAATATATATACATATACATATATATATACACACACAGAGATACATACATACATACATACATATACATACATGCATACATACATACATATATAGATGTAGGTAGATATATGTAGATATATAGATATATAGATATATATATAGATATATATACATATATATACACACATACACACACACCACACACACACACACACACACCACACACACACACACACACACACACACACACACACACACACACACACACACACACACACACACACACACACACACACACACACACACATATAGAAGGAAAGGATTTCACATGAATGTAAAACAATAAGTTTCAAATTATTAGAATTATGGGAGAGTACAAAATATATGTTTCAATGAGAAAAATCCCAAGACATTTTGCTACGTATAAACAAGCTTAAACACTACCAAGTTGGAAAAAGGAAATATTGTAGAACTGGATGTATAACTACAATATTATTCACTTTGAAATAACACGATGTAACTTCAAATAAAACTATTTCATCTCCTAAACTTGATCAATGAAACATCAAATATTATGAGACTTTAAAACAAGTATTCAAATTGTTTCATGATTCCATGGAAGAAAGTTTAAGTGCAAAAGGTTCAGATTTCAACTATGAGGAAGAGAGAGATAAATTTCATTTCATATGTGCCATGAACATTCTAAATTTACTTTATCCTTTAATTTGATTTATTTAATTTTAAAAATTTATTTAAATAAGAAAAACAAAGATTAAAACAAATCAAAACTTTTAAAAAATATATGGAATCCCATTTTATAACAACAATGATGATACATTTTTAAACAACAAATGAAACTCCTTTCACGAGTATTTTAAAAAACATTTTAACATCAAAATAGTTCAGTTTTGGAAGTCATTTTCATACATTTTTCTTATAGATAATAAGAAGGAAAAGAAACATAGAATATAAGATACAAGGCCTCCACTAAATTAGAGACAACATGGCAATGTTTTTCCAAAATATCATGTGGGTAAAGAAGGCCCGCAGAGTGAAAATGTCTGGCCTTCACCCTTTGACACTTAGGACAATGGGATACAAAATTTATAATATCATGGTGCAGCCTAGACCAAAATTATAGCTATCTCAAGTCCACATGCATATTTTTAACCCATGGGTGAGCCGCATAAGGACCTTGATGTGCCTCTAAAAGATAAAACTGCACTAATTTCATACTCTAAGCACATAAATACATCTCTGAAACCAAAGAAGATCATTTGAATCTAATGTGAAGCCTACATACTTTCTCTCCAAGGGCCCCTGAGACTCTACTACTCACATGTCACCCTCGTAGAATCTGTCTCCTGAAATATGTTGAAGTATCCTTCCTCGGAGGCTTGATTGCAAATCCAAGGAAGAAATATCACGTCGCCACCTACTCAAAGCATCAACAATGACATTCTCCTTCCCCTTGATGTATTGTATTTCCATATTATACTTATAGAGGAAATCCATCCAACGCCATTTATGGGATTTGTGGTTGGGCTTCGTAAAGATATGTTGAAGGCACAAATGATCTGTCGTCAATACAAATGGCCTACCCAAAATAAAATGCCTCCAATGAACCAATACATGAACTATTTTTGCAAGCTCAAGATCATGGGTAGGATAGTTAAGTTCGTAATCCTTGAGATTATCAGGAATCAAAAGAAATGATGTAATGCTCCTACATGAGAACCGCTCCAAGTCCCTCTATTGATGCATCTATGTAAACCATAAATTCATCAAAAGGATCAAGAATTTCAAGGTTGGGTGTAGTTTTCAATTAATCCTTGAGAAACTAATAGGTCTCCTCACACTTCTCTGAAAAACAAAACTTCTTCCCTTTGCACTGATGAGAAGGGATATGATTAAAAATCCTAGAAAAATCATGCACAAAACTATGGTAATAACTACCTAACCCCATGAAACTCCTAACCTCACTCACTAAGATGGGGGATGGCTAGTAAATGATAGCTCAAATATTTAAGGGATCTACTAAGATACCTTTGACTATGATGATGTGCCCAAAATATTGAATCTCAATCTAAAAGAAGGAACACTTCTCCAAATTTCCAAAAATTTGGTGCTCCCTCAAAACCTATAATACCTTTCTCAAGTGCTCCCATACTAAGTGTGAATAAAAAAATGTTGTCCAGAAACACAATGATAAATATGTCCAAGAAGGTCTTGAAAACCCAATTTATGAGGCTCATAAACATTGTAGGTGCATTTGTCAGAATGAAGGGGACCATTGTGAACTTGTAATGACCTTCCCTATTCTGAAAATATGTCTTATGAATATCCTCCTCTAGGATCCACAACATATGGTAACGTGACTTCAGATCTATCTTGGAGAACACTATGGATCCCCTCATCTAATAAAAATAATAATCAATATGGGAAAGAGGATAACAATTATTCACTGTTACCTTGTTCAACTACCTAAAGTCAACACACAAATGAAGGGATCTGTCCTAATTCTTCACAAAAATCCCTGGTACGCCCTAAAGAGACACACGAGGTTGGATGAGACCCTTCTCTAACGACTCCTTTAACTAAATATTGATCTCATGGAGATAGGGGTATTCATCTTGCATAAATCACAGGAAATAGGTGTAAAACCTAGAACAAGATCAATGAAAAAGTTCTCATAACGACGTGGTGGTATAATTAGGAGCTCACTAGGAAAAACATTTGAAAATTCTCATAAAATAGTGTTTTCATCTAGAGGTTAACTTGTTGGATTCTCCTCATACCTATCACTCATCGTGATATAAAACATCTGACACCCCTTATGCATGCTTCATTTGAGCTACATAATGAATATCATATGCAAGGAAACGAGTCTATAAACCATATAAATATCTATAGAACTACCCAACTTATCCAAGCACTCTATAATCTTGTTCTTGTAATCAACCTTTTCCTAATGGGAATTAATCCAATTCATACCTAGAACAACCTCATAGGATCACAATGGTTATATAATAAGGTATAAGGTGGTGGATAATAATCCAAGGTCAAGGATAAAAATCTGCACATCCATGTCTACAACGAGCTTAGCACTAATGGTCAACTCTAACTGCCATCTATTAGCCTTCCTAGAAGCCACCAAACCATACCTATCTAATAAATAAGGCGATGTGAAGGATTTAGGAGCTCTATAATAAAATGAAATAGTTACTGGTGTGTCGCTATTAATAGATTTAGTCTCAATGACCATGACATGGTTCTCTATTGCGGTATAGATGTGATGAGCACTCCCTACGTCACCAATATTCTACTTAAAAAAAATTTCCTTTTGAATTTTGTAAAAAGAGGGTCTTTGTGGACATAAATGAGCATAGTGGTCATGGGCTCCACAAATGAAATAACTTGGTGCACCCCTATGTGAAGGATTTCCTCATGTGCTCTGGTAAACTAATCACATGGGTCCTACCCTAATAGACTGTTGAGAACAATTTGAATGAGGATGTTAACTACCAGGCCTTATTACTCTTCCTATAATCTATCCTCCTTGGCCTCTACCTCTCTAGCTATCCTGGATTGACCTCTTCCTCTATTGTTAAGGAACTTAATGTTGTGGGTGTGGAGGGTGTCTCAAAGTTGATTGAATTGTTCTTAACCCTCCTCTCGCAGGTGGGGTGGAGCAACATCATCTGAGATCATGGAAATTAGAAACCCGCTAGAGAAGAGCATACACAACAATCAATCCAACTAGATAACAATGAAAATCTTGTAAATAAAATAACCACCATAATACTTTGTAAATCAAGGTTCATTCCCAATTAATCAAAGTACTTTTTAGTGAAAAACTAAAGTTGTTTTTTATTCTCAAGATCACACAAGGTAAAAGAGAAGAGCATACACAAGCTTTAGCTTTGGTTATTTATCAAATGAAAATATCTTAAAGTAAAAGAATCATATACATTCCAAAAATGAAATTTTATTACCATAAGCATAAAAATGAATGATGAATTTTCCTACTTACTCTAAGATTAGAAAAAAAGGTGTAAGGTTGCTTTTGATTCTCAAGGTCACACAAGGTGCAAGAGAAGAGCATAAACAACCCTATTCCAAACTAATACAAAGCACAAAAACAAAATCACTCTTAAAACCCTAAGAAAATATGTTAGAAAAAATTCTTTAAATCAGAAAATCTATAGTAACAATAGCTAAAAACCCCTAGAAAATGACAGAAGCACAAAAAACTACAAGTTGAAAATTTGAAATTTGAGCCACACCCATGTTCTTCTATACTTGGGCCACACCCTAGTAACCATTAATCTTCTATCTATGGGTAAACTCCTTGTAGCCCATTATCTTCCATCTTGGGGCCACATCCTAGTATCCTGTTATCTTCTATATGTGGCTCACCTCCCAATAGACCATTCTCTTCAATTCTTGGACCATATCCTATTCGTCCATTATATCATCCTTTTATCAAAAACTATGGAAATCCCACCATCATCCTTGATGTGCTTATCATCAATCCTAAATATTCAATTTTTTCTCCCACTTCCTGAGATCAAAAAAATCACAAATTAGCTTAGATGAAACCCAAACAGTTTCGTCATCAAGATAAGAGAAAAAATTTGAAGATCTCCAAATATCCCAACAAATCAAACAACCATAAAGTTAAAAATCAAACACAATTCAAGAATGCACATCAATGCAACCATCAAGTATGGCAAACAATACAAAAAACTATGGATGGGGAACTCAGGATCCCACATAAAAAATCCAATTTTCAAGATAAGTCATAGTCACTTATCGAATATGATCTCACCACGGTCATCGAGATTGGAGATAATATCACTCTTAATAATAAAAAAATCCTAGTATCCCTTATAAAATAAATCAAAAACATTGTTGTTCGAACCTATCATGCAGAGTGACATTGTTGGTTCCAATTTCCCAAAATACAAAAAATGAGAAAACACTAAAAAAAATCAAAGGTACAAAGATCAAACATTGCATTCAGGTATTGCATACACATAGATGTTCTTTCCTTTCATTCCATTCCTCTATAAATCACCCACCATTTATCATCCCTTCGGTGAGTTTTTGGTTGGTCTATTCATGCTAGTTTTTCAACATATATCTCTATGGTATCCATTTGACCTTGGTCTTTCATGACCTTGGTAAATTAAATAATGACTGACCTCTTAGAGATCCTATCACTATTTACATCTAATAAAATTGTTACGAAGAACTTTTGGATGTATTTGTTGAAATTAGCCAATGTCGTCATCACAAGTACTTTCATATCCTTCCATCAAGCCATCAATGATTCTTAACCCCTTATCAAAACAATTAAGAGAGCTGAAATAAGTTTTCATAAAGGAAAAAATCAATCAAAATAAATAAAAATCCAAAAGAAAATCAATATACAACTCTCTCTTGGGGTGTTTCCAATATCTCTATTGGGGCTATGGATGATTAGATGACAGTAGAGAAATGTTGTGACTAGAATCAAATACATCTTCATCAAGGCTATGGATTCCTGGATAAAAGCAAAGAAATGTATGGCTCTCCTTCTACCCTCCATCCACAAATCACCCATAAAAAGAAATCATTCCTACACATTGGCTAGTTTTTCCTCACTTGTTTCATATCAAAGCTTCACTTCAAGAGGTAATTAATTTCCAAGTTCACACATTGGATCCCTATGAGAAAACAAGACTAGTATGTTACCAAGTGTTGTTTGGACCTTGTTCAAACTCTTTCTTTAGTCTGTATCTTGTCTCATGATTTGTTCCTTTTGCTAATCACCTTTTCATCATGAATTTTATAGCTACATTTTCCATATCCTTTCATAACATTTATTATTCTTCTACTTCATTCAGAAAATCCATTTGTATAAGATTGACTTTTTACCATGTTTGCAGGAACCTTTGTCCCCTTTCAATAAAAAAATATTCTACTAATTTTATATCATGTGTTTCTTGGTCATCTTGCACTAGGGGCATGCTCGCTCCTTATTATATCTTCATAGGCTTGGGTTCATCATCTTGTTGAACCTATCTATCTTGGCCTTGATCTAGGTTATCTTCCTCTTGTATATTTGCACAAGATTCTCCCTTTTATATTCACATATATCTCTAGGGGAATCTTTGCATCTTCATTTTCATGTATATAGCTTCAGAAAACCTTCAAAAAACCCAAAACAATGGTAAAAATTTAAAAAACCCAAAAAATTGGTAAAATCAAAAAATTCAAAATAAATAAATAAAATTCAAAAAAATTGGTAAAGAACATGCACGCAGTTGAAGCCTATATCAGATGCATTGTTCTCAAACATCGAATTTTTTCCTACAAAACATATTTCTTAGGTTTTCACTTTTTATCACACAATGACTCATGAATCATCTGGATCTTCCTCCATTAACAAATTTGGTTTATTTGTTATGTCTGGAATTTCTTGGTACAACAAGTTGCTTGGTACAATTTCATAGTGCACAAATTATTTTCCATAAGACTACTTGTGTCCTTTGTGTATTCCCCTCACATGTATCCTTTCTTGGGGCACAATTTTTAACCCTTGTCATTAAAACGAACATTTGGGAACAAAATCTTGATAACAAAAACATTGGTACAACTATCTTGAATGTTGTTTGTTTGAGTATGTGTTTTTGTACTTGGTTTCCCTATCAAGTTAGATTTTTTACTTTCTCGTATTGCATTACATTATGTATGTTGCATTGAGTTAGTTTTTTAGCAATGAACAAATGTTATTATTATATATTTTTATGTTATTTTATACTTTTGTTATATGTGTATATTTTTAATAAGAGTACATGATGTAGATCATATGAGCAAAGTGATGAAACAAAGTTGTTTATTGAAATAAGATGGATGCAAAAACTATTTCCATATTCTTCATTATCATGTCTTCTCACTAAAAATTTTTCTTTCAAAATACTTGGGGCAATAGGGATCATTTTTATCCCCTCACCCCCACCTTATTTCTTCTATATGTTTCCTTCATATATTTTTTATCATCGTTCAACCTCTTCTATCACCCCATTGACACTCGAGGGGGAATCCTTCATTCTACTAATTTTTCTTCAAAATTTAGTTTTTTATAATTTTCTACTATATTTGAAGTGGCGTCGCTTACGCCAACTCAAATAGGGGCAAATGTAGACACCTAAAATCCATTTACGTAGTTTTAATACTAAGATTGCACTAAATATCCTCTTTCCTATCATTTATGTTATAATTAGTGATTTTTCGCTAAATAACTAATGTTTCCCTCTATTTTTGGTCAATTAACGACACTTCGTTAATTAACTAGCCTTTATCACATTCTAAATGCCAATTAACGACACTTCATTAGTTATAATCCCCTTTGAATCAATTAATTAACTATCATTCGTTAATTAATCCTTTTCAACAATGTATTTAATTAATAAACCCTTTGATTGGATAAATCCCACTTTTAAGTGCTTCAAATCATATCAAATTCCTCCTAAATCACCTTAAAATAGCCTAAAAATCTTATTCTAGCCTATTAATTAATCCTAGTTGATTAATTAAATCATCTCCAACTCCCATGAGTTGTTAATCACTTGTTAATTCCTATAATCAAGCTTAACAAGTCTAAATATACTTTATCCATTATCCCACATTCATTAGTATTCAAGCTTCTCCCAAATGGAAAGCTATATAAATGACCAAACTCCTTCCTTCACACCTTACACCATGCTTTTGATAGTATTTCATATAAAACATATGATTAAGAGACTTTCTCGATTAATGGAATAGATTTCTCATATTTACATCCATTCTTCATGTTTGATTATTAAAGGAAGATCTAAAAATGGCCTTGTAGCCATTTTAGTGAGATTCTTTCATCATCTTGAAGCAATAACAAAAATTTGATTGCTTATGATCTTCATAGGTTCACGGTTTTAAAGGCAACCACACATCTAGTAGGAATGGCTTGTAGTTTTTGATTTATTTCATGTTATTACATATTAGCTTTCCATTAAGATCTAATCATGATGGTTCTATGTTGGATTTAGCTTATGCTTTTGATATTACTAGGTGTTAGCCTCTTTTTATTAGCATGTTAAATTTAGTATGAACACAAATGAAACTATACCTAATGGTCTAGTTCAAATTTGGGGTAGTACCATATAGAATTGTATAGTTTCAAATAGAAACTGTATGGGTCCAACTAAGAATCGTACGATCTTGACCTGAGATAAAGAAAGAGTAAAAATGTTAGGATATTTGAGATGAATATTGTTTAAATAGATTACTTAGAACTATTTTTTGTATGATGATATTTTACACCATTTATGGGGAATAATACACTATGTGTTCTATGTATGGTTGTAGAGGGATATCCACGCACAAGATTTCTATGAAGGGTGTCATATAAAAACATTATTTTATTAGTTAAATATGATGTAGGCTGGGAAAATTTGGATAGAGTGGGTTTATATCATGTGGCTAGATTGGGGAAATTTCCCCCCAAATATACATTTGATCACAACATTGTGCAAACAATATAATTTAAATATATGCACATTTTGGCTCTCGATAGGGGAGATAAAATTGACTTTGGAGGAAATGTACCATATTTTTCAATTACCTTTTGTTGAAGAGAGGATACAAGTATTTCCCCCATACATGCCCTACCATATGAGACAAACCCAATGATTCTAGGTGGGGAGCGGAGGTATTGGAGAGCCCATTATTGGGTTGAGTATTGTAGTGAATTATGGTGTTTCACGATTTTGGAAATTTATTTGTGTATTATCGGCCTCATTCATAGCATTGGATGGGGGAGGAGTGTTGATATCATATATGATGCATTATATTTTTTACTCCATAGAGGAGAACATGACTCAATATACATGGGGTCATTATGTGTTACCTCACTTGTATATGGATCTCTACTAGTTCAAAGTGGATAACCATGGTGGTGGTGTAGAAAATTTGACATTGTTACATGTATGAGCCTATGAGAACATTTTTTTTACGTGACCGATAGGTGGGACACACTTAGATTGGGCCCATTCCGAGATTAGAGCACTGAGGTGAGTGTTTCTAGGGTGGGATGTATTTAATACGATAACTTATAGGTCCATGTTGGATAGGTTAACACCACAAGACATTATTTGGAGGCCATATAGGTACTTTAGATGGTGGTCAGAGGATTTCATAGAGATGTAGTGGAATCGACATGCCATGTGGCTAAAGGATTGATTTACCCAGCACGGGGATATATTTTAATATGAGTGTCTGACATGGTATTTTGTACTATGTAGAAGGTTCATTTAGCACTATATCCAGGGAGGAGGTCTATGTATGCCTTATATAAAGAGGGGGTATGGCCAGGGCCAAACCTAGCTGAGTTATTTCCCCACCAATAGATGAGGTAGACCCAATGGTCGTACTTAGTGATTGAGATGATGAAATATGCATGGTAGTATACATAGAGTGATGGGTGGAGACTAGATGGGTACTATTATTTCCTATGGTAGTTAGTGACCCAATATGTGATGTTGCACCTGGAGGAGGAGGTGGTGTAGGGATTCCCCCACCCATAGGTGGGGGAGATGATAGAGGGTGATCTTCCCCCAATGGAGATGTCGTGCTAACATCAGTTCCACAACATAATTATTATGTGATGTGTGATATTTTCTTGAGTGATAGATATATGTCATTTTATGAGATATTGATATAGTTAGTCTAGTAATTGCAGGTGATACTTATTGGACCACCATTTTGGATGAATCGTTGTCGAAATTGCTTTAAAACATTTTGAAGGATGTCATTACTATAGGTATGCTTGAGTGAGTGGTTGATATAGTAGGTGACCATAAGTACTTGTTTGATCCATTTGTGTCAGAAGCACCAAAATGTGTATTGTTAAAAAGAGAGTGGGATGACATCTAAGTGGAGTGATCCCAATAGTCAGATGTCCATCATGGAACTGATTTGGTAAAATATTTGTTGGTAAGACTTGTAAATTCTCAGGCTCAGTATGTATAGATGTTGGCATTGAATGTCACCTTACATGAGAAATTGGTTCAATATCAAGATAGGTCATGACCGATATTTTGTGGTAATACTAGAGAGCCCTTGAGTTCTTGAGCTCTGATGTATCTTGAGATTAGTGAGGATCATGAGTGAATGCACAAAGAGGAATTCCCTTGTCATATTATATATATATATATATATGTTTTTTTGTACACACACGTGCGCGCGCGTGCACACACACACACACAGAGAATTTGGATTTATGGTAAAAATCTTGGTGGACATGTTGGATATATGTTCTATAGCGTAGTTGATAATAAGTATAGATGCCTATGATGATTTTTAAATGTATGTAATTTATGTTTAATGTGGGCATATATCTGTTGATATTATTTGGTGTCCATTGGATGATGTATGTCTAGTTAATATTTTGTAAGTAATATTTTTGATGTGTCTGAAAGCTATAATATATGTGATTATAATATTTATGAGTTTGTAAAAATTAGAAATTAGTTGTGTGTTCGGTGATGTGTGTGTGGTGAGGAGAAAGTGTAATTGGAAATACATGTGTAACCTCTCCATGAGATCTAATGAGTGTATAAGGATAGTAAACCTATTATTTTCAAAATAAGGAAGCGAGATCCTCACATATTCCATAAGGGACTGAGTGAAAAGGGTAGAAAGAAGAAGATGTGTGGATAGTGAGGGTAAGTAACACATCACATAATAATTATCACTCTAGATACTGAAAGTGTGTTTGATGAAAATAAAACATGAATATTTAGATTAATTGGAAATTGTTTCAATGGTGCCATAGAAGTTGTATGATTCGTGTGGGAAACTTTAGTTAAAAAATTCTTCCCTATGGCCATTCATTTTTTATAGTATGTTGTGGATCATATGGAGGATTAACTTCTTCATGACAGTCACCACTTGATGTATCAGTAGAATAATTCTTAGTGAGAGTGAAATTTGGGGATGGGAAATTTCTAATAGGATCTGAAGTAGATCTATTAAAATCGAATGTCTCAAAAGTGATAGTTCCTTTATCCTCAAGGAGATTTAGTTTCTAATCTAATACGTAATAATAATTTTAACAGTGTCCATTAATATGATGAAAAATGCAAAAAGTTCTTCCCATTGTCCTTTGGATATTATGTTGAGGATGGTGCTCATTAGAGGGAAACCAAATTAACTCATGATAAAGTTGTGTAAGTGGAATTTCATGTGGTTGATCAAAATATTTTTCAAAATTTACCAATGTAGGCTTATGCTTAGGAGAGGTTTCTGAGATAACTCTTGCTTTAAGAACGAGATTATAAAAATTATTACCACAATGCATTACCTTAACATGAGTATCATTAGGTATCAATTCTAATGGTGCATCATAATAATTAATAAAATAATCAACTAAATTTTTGTCATTGAGAAGCTTAGTTTCATGTGGGAGTGTAAGCTCTCACTCTAGATCAATAACACGTATAAAAATCTCGGTAAATGAATCACATGTGTCACATAGTAATTGTTCCTTAAGAGGTCATATGAGACCTTGACAAAAAATATATTGCTTCTCTAGATCAATTGGTTGATATAATAGCAAGTTTATGATTTCTTTGAAGCATAATATGTAGCTAGATACAATCACAATCTCATCTTGATCTAAAGAGAGTAAGCACTCATAAGTATCTCTAGGGCCTTTAGTGTAACTAAAGTGAGCTAGGAAAGAATCTTCAAATTCTAGAAAGTGCGTAGGAACCTACTATGAAGGTGAATAAACCAATACATGGCCTCTCTAGTGAGACGCTTAGGAAAATATTTGAGAATTAATCAATCATTGTAATATGAAGCTATAAGTTATCTAAAATGCTTAATATGTAGATAAGGATTCATGGTACCTTCAAACAATTGAAATTAAGGCATGAAACATTTCTTGGGAATGGTGATTAGAATATTTTACGCCAAATAGGTTTACCATAACTAGCATTGGAATCAATTAAAGTACAGTAATTGTTTCTCTCTATAGTTAAATTATGGACTCTACGTTGAAAATATATGATTGCATACATAAGATAGAGAACCTCTTGAGGAGGTATGGTATAAATAGATAGAGTCTCATTTAAAGGTTAGAACTTACCATTGATAGTGGCCATAGGAACAATATTTCATTTAAAGACATTGTCAGCTAAGGTGTAGTTATGTGGAATTTGGGGCTATAAATGCTTGATTGCACATTAGGATTTTAAAGGAGTATGATTGTTATCTATAAGCATACCATTCACACTAGAAGAGGGAAGTAAATTATGTGTATCAGATGCTACTAAATAAGTAAAAAAGTTTTCAATTTTGATAATATAAATAGAAACATTTTCATCATTATGCACATTATCATCCACGAGGAGTGGAGGAGAAGTAATAATAGAATCAAAGAAATTTCTTTCAAGAGGATAAATAAAAACACAAGTTGTATCGACCATAGTATACATAATAGGAATGGAAACATGTGTATCATTATTGCATTCAAGAGTATTAGTAGAAACATTATTGGTGAAAGTAATACCATTTCCTCCATATTTAATGGGAAGAGTAGAAACACAAGTAAAATCATGTATTTTAAAAATATAAATCTTACAATCAAGTGCATTAGTTTTGCATTCAAGTGGATTGGTAGAGATAAAAAAAAATCATTAATATCATGTGCAAAAGAAGTATTGTCATCATGGATTTCATTACTAGGGAACTCAATATGAATGGAATCTAACTCATCATCAAAACAATATCATCCTCATGCAAGCTAGAAACACTTTCATCATCACTGGAATATATAGGATACGTAACTATATGAAATACCTCTGCATGAGGAGGGGAAGGGAGGTATTCACTATCAATGTCCTAAGAAACAACATTATTCTCACAACTAGAATCACTATTACTTGTGTTATTAGGAGGGGCACATAAAAATTCCATGGTCTTAGCTATGAATTTTTCTTCTTCATGGGTAGGGGGAAGAAGAGTGATATATGTTAGATTAAAGAGGGTTGTTTTACTTGAAATACAATAGGATCACCTTCCTTATCATAATTGTGTACTACAACATTCCCATCAGCATATGAAAAATAATACATATGTCTTTGTAGTCACAAAACTGGTATGAACGGACAAGCTCCATGAACAATACCACGAGATTGCATACAATGGATATTTATATTTTACAACTTATGGATGTGTAGTCATTGTTAAAGGGAAAGTAACCATTATACTCCCACAAGGTATGAATGTAATCTATAATGAGAAAAATAATAGGGATGACAATAAAAAAAACCACAAACATACCCTAAGGAATTCCTAGGGTTTGGAAAGTAAAAATCCTAATGTAAAGGAACTAGCAAGATCCTATGTTAGGTTTGATTAAAATTGGGTTCACCAAAATCTATCACCATAATTAATTTTTAATTATGTTTTTTAGTTTGATAGTACAGTAAATGAATTTATAAGTGCACTAACAATATGTTATAGATCATAAATAGACAATATATAACACAAAAAAACATAATAACTAATCCATACATGTGATATATAGTGTAAACAAGATGAAAAGATGAAATTAGTTGATTCTATAAGTTTTGAGAGTATTTCTATGGTTAATATGAGTAGGAGCAGAGTTTATAAATTGGTAAAACCAATTGTTGTAGTTCTGGAGATTTATGTTCAGGGTTGTACGGAAATGGTAGGGTTGTACATTACGGTATAGACCAAACTATTTGGTCTTGAACATGTAAGGAATATGCATTTGCAACTGGTGATGCACGTTGTGTGTCATTTTTTTTCATTCTTTGGTATCTTCAACTTCACATCAAACCCTAGATATTGCACTTAGACCTGAAAACCAAACCTTATCTCCCCTAAAATAAACTCAAGTAATCATTATCTCTAAAAATAAATATGCAAATGTTTGAGTTAGACTGACCTCAGTGATCACCCCATATGTGATTCACTGAGCATTATACTACACTTGACCTAGTTTTGCCCTTATGCCTCAAAATTTATTGCAATCTATGTTACTTCATCCCAATATAAATTCTTGTGTGTAGATGAAAAATTCATATTTATGCCCTCTTATGTTGTGTATGTAATATGCAGATGTATCGCTTGCTTCCTTAGCTTAGTATATGGTAGATAGATTGGTGCCTCTTAGATGAAAAATTCTTGTATTAACCTTGTATATATAATAATATCAAATTAAATTTCAAACCTTAGTGGTGGGGTAGGACGACCCATAAGATAAGAAAGGTATCATAAAAAGAGTAATAAGCAAACTCAAAAAGGGGTCTGAGACCATACACCAAGGTTAGGACAGTATGTACGGTCATGACCCATCTATATGGTTTCATACCAACACAATATGGGTAAAAAATAAAGAGTGACTTGACCAAGGATCCATGTAACTCGACAAAAAAATCATGATAGAAGAGTGGAATACAAACACAAGACTCATCAAAGAAAGCAACAAAAGATGGAAAAAGAAGGGTTTATGCCTCTAAGATGTAGATTCATGGTTCAGGACTCATGTCTATGTAAGTATAATAAAAGCATGATTTAATAATGATTTTTTTTATATTTTTGGTGTCTATAGTTATTGTAGTGTAGGTAGAGCTCATCTATAAACATTAACCTAGTAATAGGGATACAATTTTTTTTGTTCTCACACATCCATATATACCAATTGAATTATTTTATTAACATATACAAGGATGTCAATACCACCTTTAGTATGTTTGGAACTCTACATACCTCAAAATAACTATCCATCTATTTGTTCTAAGTGATTAGGTCTATAGCAAAAAATTTCCTCATCTTCACTTTTGGTATAATGTTTCTATTTTCACCCTTTTTAGATTTGGTTAATATTTACACCTATAATAAAAAGGTAATGAAATGTAAGCTACAAGTGGTTATTATAATTAATTAACGTCAAACATTAAGCATTCAATATCAAAATAATGCATTAATACTTGCAACAAATGTACATGATACAATACAATTCAAAAACACAAGGGATGGAGTGCATGTAGCTTATTACAGAATATTCTAGATTGGTCTTGGTGATATGAATGATGGAACAAATATATCTATGCCTTAAATTTCCTCACTACTGAAACTATGACTTGAAGATTCTCCTAGGCATATGGTCTTGACCCTACTTAGAACTATGATATGTAACTTTCAAGTTTTTTCATTTATCAGAATATATTCATCGCTCTATTTCAATCATATTGTTGGGACCTCTAAATACTCTTATCAATCTTTCAAACCCTAACCATAGATGATAATTCCTATAAATCAAACATTAGTTAGGTTTTAGGAACACCGTATACCACTGACATTGACACTACTCCAAAGAGGCCTAAAACAAAATGTCGATTTCCACCTAGCCTATGATGTGTGTGTGTGTGTGTGTGTGTGTGTGTGTGTGTGTGTGTGTGTGTGTGTGTGTGTGTGTGTGTGTGTGTGTGTGTGTGTGTGTGTGTGTGTGTGTGTGTGTGTTGTGTTGTAATCATATTTTACATTCTTCCTTTGACAAAGTTTGACTTGAATTTCTCTCTTGTAAATCTACTTAATTGAGTGACTTTTAGTGCTTACAAGTGTGGAAATAAATCTTCTAGACCTAGTGGGAAGCTTCATACTTATAGATAGTGTTTCCCTAATGAATTTGCAGATGTATTTATGAAAATTAGGAAGCTTTAGGTGCCTTTTTTTCTAGATTTTGCAATAGGATTCAAAAGAGTGTTAGTTTCTAAATGAAATGAGTTTCACTTGATTATATATGCTTCTGAAGGTGATTTAAGTTACACAAGCCAACTGAGAAGGATCAAATGACCCAAAGAATAATGTGTAACTGAAATTTTAGGATCAAAGTGAGCAAGGTCAAAAGCATACACTAGGTTGAGGAATGTACAATTTTTCTTGGCCCTGTTGTAATTTTTTAACCCTATAGAGACAATCTAATGTGTGAATTTTGGAAGATAATAAGTGGATTTTGTAAATGTATTTCACACATTTAATTCTTAGAATTTGTTAACATATGAGTTTGTATTGATCAAGAAATCTAGACAAGATACCTATAGATGTACAAGATGAGAATGGGAAAAGTGCGCTTGTTTAAGAAAGAGAGAAAGGTTAAGACTATAAGTGAAAAAGAGTAGGATTACCAAATTTGAGTGTATACATCCCCCCTTTTAACTATGAAATTAAATTACATGATTAAAGGGAAATATACATGAGTGTGTAGACACGCTTTTTCCTCACCCGATGCTTGTTTTAGAAGATCCTGGTGTATTATTATTGGCATGCTCCACGATGAAACTTATAACATAGAGTGTATTCAATTTCCATGATAACGAATTGAAATTTAACTCAAATAAAAATATGTAATGTAAATGAAATTTTAAATTGTAAATAGTGAATTAAAGTGATGGTCGAAGGAATACACATGTTTGTTTTATAGAAGTAAGAGTTTATCTTTCTTTTATTGCACTTGGATATTTGGTTTTGTTGAACTTTGCTAAAGAATTGGGGATGATCATTCCCTAATTATGCTAAGGATATGCTAGATTATTGAGTGTACAAAACCCAAAACTTGAATTACAAGGAGAGAGAAGAAGAATGTGGAGTTGAAGCACCCCATGAAGGAAGAAGATCATGCTTCAAAGTCATTCAGTAACTATAATATCTCCCCCTTTAGGTGTAATAGGATAGGAAGGACTACCTACGAATAACCTAGCCACATTGATACCTTCAATGACCCCATGTAACATGACACCGTAGATGGATCTAGAACCAAATTTGTAAATTAGGACATGCTATATAAAAGATAATGAATTACCCCCGTACTCTCCCCATGTTTCACATGACAGAGTACAAACTGAATAGAGTTGAAATGCATTGAAATGTTGCCAAAGAAAGGATACCACTACCCCCAATATCCCTGAAACTGAGTAATGTGGAGAAGAAGGAATGAAACATGTGTCATATGAGTTTGAAAATGTGCCAAAAAATATGTCTTTACGTGTAAATATGAAATTACTGAGAAAAGTGTTGTAAGTTCCCCTAGGGAAAATCATAGAAACGGGTCAAGAATGTTGATATGGTCTTGACATTATTGTACGTTCTTGACATTATTATTACTTTGTTGAATATCTATGTCTAATGTTATTTATGATTATTTTTTACATGTTCCTTGCATGTTTCTGAGCCTAGAATTTTGTATGTTTCTATTGTAGGTGTAGAATATACCCATATGAATGCCCCCTCTTTTGAGGTACATGTGATAAATATTTTGAGAGCTCAGATCAAAGGAATACATGTGTAACCAAGTTTGATAAGTATGATAATATGCATAAAAAACATAGGAAGGGATGATATGCTGGCCACTAAGAATAAATTATACCTACAAATAGGATGCACATGGTCAATACCATGATACGCAACAAGAGAAAAAATATAAACAAGAATAATATTAGAAACAATTTCAACAAGAGAACAAGTATCACCATAATTAATAGTGCATATCTGTTGGGTTTTTAAAATGGTGCTTTAGTGAAAACCATAGTCAAGGGACAACAATTCCCTCCTCCTTATGAGAGAGTTTCCCTTATTGAAAGAAAGAAACAAAGCTTATATACAAGTGTACACTTTCATCTTAAGGCTGGACCTCTGACATCTTGAAATGATTTTATACCAAAAGATTATCAATACAAACGAATGGAAGAACTGAAGAAAGGAAAGAGTAGAATATAACAACACTTTCAGGAAATATAGATAGCAAAGTATAACCCTATACGTACTAAGAAAGAGTGATACAGAACAAAATCATTCACATTCATAGCATAAGATATCATTCCACAGACACAAAGTTCCAGAAATCATATCAATAAGAACACAAAGTTTCTTATCACAGAAGATAAATGATCCACGAATTTCAGATGAGCAAGAAGGGACAATGGAGGAAGATAGAGAAAAGGGGAAAATCCTTCTGTATTGATTTACTTTCGACTATAATTACACTTCAAAAGTATCAGAGTCCAACCTTTTGCAATGAGCCAAGATCTTACATTTATAGATGAAATGAGAAGAGGAGAAGAAGAGAAGGAAGAAAATATGATTTGGAAGCCTAACCACCAACCATCAATGCCCCTACAAATCTTCCTACAATCTGTCAAATCTGGTTCAACATGTCTTTGGCGTGCTGAAGAAGGAAGGATGGAAGATCAGATCAAATTTGATCTAGTTGAAGCAGTCCGATCACATATTAATGGCACAAAAGATGTTTTCCATATTTTCACCCAAATCAAGATATCTAGTCAGTTCTCCATGTCTGTTTGGCATGTTGGAGAAGGAAGTATGGAAGATCAGATCAGATCTGGGTAGTTGAAGCAATCAGATCTTGTATTAATGGTGAAAGACATTTTCCAAATTTCCAACCACCAAATCCTTCTAAAAATAATATTTTATGCTTCCATGGAGTAGAGGAGACCAAGATATTTCCAACAGTATAAAATTTGTTGAATTTCGAGCACTGGAGTGCAAGTTATGCTCATTTGAATATTTGAATCGAATCCGTACAAAAATGGCAAAAATGCAAAAATGGATCCGCGGGCCCGAAATTGAAATTGCACCTTTAGTGCAAAAGATGCAAAAGTGCAAAATTTCCCAACAGCCCCGCAAGCCCGCAACTTCAAATTTTGCATTTGGGTCTGACACGTGGCTTTACCTGAGTGGTAATAGAGTCGTGGCTCACTTTATAATTTTACTTCTTTTAGAAACAAGGCTCAAAAATCTCAAAGTTCTCTGCTGACCCACCTTCTCCGCTTTGAATTTTGAAGGTGTATTCATTACCTGGCTTCAACGGTTTGCGACTTTTTCCACTTTACTTTTATGGAAACAAGGCTCAAAATCTCAAAAGGCTCCAACGATCCGCCTTCCTATTTTGACTTTCATGCAGGGCTCATACCTTTGACTTTATCCCTTAGGCATGAGTGGGGCCGCGGTTCATTTTGTAACTTTACCCTTTTATGGAAATAAAACTCAAAATTCTCAAAGTTCTCTAATGACCCGCCTTCCTTTGACTTTGAATGTGGGATTAAATTTGACTTTTTCCCTTTTTGGAAAGGATTTATGTCTGACCCATGGACAGGTGGAGGCTTCCCGCTCATTTGGAGAACTCTCTTTGGCTTCGACCTCTTGAAAGAGTACGCCGAAGAGACACGTGGCTCCTTCCGCTTTGTCACCTTATTTCTTTGTGTTTTGGCTAAGTCCCTTTTGTTTGGCGGGGTCATATGTCTGACCTTGGACACTTGGAAAGCTGGTGCACACATTTGGGACCTACCTCCAGATTTTTCCTTTGAAGTTGCAACTGAGCTGACATGTGGAGGCTTCCACAAACCCTTCTATACTTAGCTGATTTAATGGCCAGCTTTGTCTCCTTTTCAGACCTGGGACATGTGGAAAGTTGGCACTCATTTAGGGGACCACCTTTGGCTTCAACCCTTGAAGGTGTGCACTATTGAGACACATGGAGACTTCCGTTGGTTCTTTTATACTTAGCCAATTTGGGCCTGATGCCCATTTGACTTCTATCAGACCCTAGACACGTGGAGGGCTTGGCGCTAGTTCAAGGTATCTCTTTGGGCTGTGCCTTTGAAGTTGTGGCAATGAGACATGTGGAATCGTCCGTCGATCCTTTTTATACTTAACCGATTTGGGGCCTGCTCCTCTTTCTCCATTTTTTTGGTTGGGTCCCTTATGCTTATTTAGGAGTGACTATGTTGGGTTCTAGACACATGGAAGCTTCACGCTTGTTTGGGGACTCGCTTTGTATTTCACCTCTTGAAAGAGCGCCGAAGAGACACGTGGTTCTTTCCACTGGCCTTAGACCTTTCAATGGCCGATTTAACTTTTTAAGGCTCTGAACACATGGAGGGTTGGCACTCATTTAGGGTCTGTCCCTTGGGTCTCACTTCTGAAGTTGCACCGATGAGGCACGTGGAGGCTTCTGCCTTGGACCTCTCTTATACTTAGTTTGGATTAAACGGCTGGAGGATTTTCCCCTTTTTTTAGGACCTGAGACACGTGGAGGGCTGGTGCACAGTTTGGGGTCTCCACTTTTGTGCACCATACCAAAAGTGCATCGAAGAGACATGTGACACCTTCCACGTGGTCCTTCTATACTTAGCCAATTTGGGCCTTGATTGAACACTACCTTATCTTCATAACAAAACCAAAATTCCAAAAGTGACCCAATGACCCGCCTTCCCACATCCAATCAGAAATGTCCATGTACTTGTGGATGCTGGGGCCAAAAATTGACAGGGAAGATACGCCCATCATTCATGAACTGTAGAAAAAATACAGAGGAGGGGAAGCTCCACCATTTACACCTGAAAAACAAACTACTCCTTGTGGAAAGAAGAACTATAAACAATACCAAGCTCGATGCGATCCATGGCCATAGAAAAGGATTTGACAAATTTCATTCGAATGGAGGAAACAATTTTCAAGCATCCAGATAGGAACCATGCAGACTGCAAGATTCTAAATTAACAGGGCAAGATTGAAAATGAGCACCCACTTCTTCAAAGCATAAATTTTTTCTATCTCTCCAGACTTCTCACTCTGCTCAAACATTTCTCAAAGGCACCAACTCAAAATTTTTGAAACTTGACTTAAAAAATGAGGGGAATTTTGAGGGTGACAACAGCTGGCTCTTTCTGGGGATGACTTGGCTGGGACAGAGGAATGAGGCAAGATCAAGAACCATAGAAAAACTCTGGGAAAGTAGACCAGTGCCTTATCCATTGGGCAAATAGAGTCAAAGGTAAAACCAATACAGAAGACAACACACACAGAAGGGAAACAAACCAAAAAGGAAAGACAAAAACAAACAAAACACCACACACAGTATATACAAAAGGACTGCCTAATCACCTAGGACTTGAACAAATTCAAATATTTCCCACTATAAGGAAGTGGGAGAGAGGATCCATCCATATAATCCAAGTAGAAAGAATTTTCTCCAGCAAAGTGTCTAATTTTGAAAGGACCAAGCCAAAGAGAATCAAACTTACCATGGCTTCCTCGAGGTTCATGCCTTTTTGTCCCATAGCAGAACAATGTCTCCCACTTGAAAATATTTGGGCCTAGCCTTCTTATCAAACAAATCTTTCACCTTCAGTTGATGAGCTGAGATCCTATCAAAAACATGCATCCTGTCTTCATCCAGCTTCTGAAGATACATGATTCTCTTGTCCAAGGAACTGATGAAACTTGAATCCTCAATAGCCTTCATTAAGTGCAAGGTTGGTAATTCCACTATTACTGTAGTTCAGCTTCAACACCATACACCACCTAAAATGGAGACATCCCATTTGCTCTTTTGGGTGTAATTCTATCTGCCCAGAGAGCATCATAGAGCTTCTTGTGCCAATTCCTTTGAGAGTCATTGACAAGCTTCCGAACGATGGTTACCAGATTCTTATTTGTTGATTCTACTTGTCCATTCCCTTGAGGATAATAATATGAATAATGAGAAAGGGAAATTCCATAGCCATAGCAGAAATCCATCATCTCGGAAGAAGAAAAATTGGAAGCATTATCAGTCACAATCTTGTTTGGTACCCCAAACCTTATCAAGATGTTCTCCTTTGATGAAATTACACACCACCTCATAAGTAGTGCTTTTGACTAGAATAGCCTCTACCCACTTTGTGAAGTAATCTGTATCAGTTAGCATGTGAGTATGTCCATCACTGGAAGGTGGGTTAAGAGTTCCAATGAAATCCAATCCCCACTGTTGAAAAGGCTCATCAATCACTACTGGTTTGAGTGGTAAAGCAACCAACTTAGGTCTCCCAACAAAATTCTGACAGGCTTCACACTTACCTACCCATTTTGATGCATCTCTGAACAATGTAGGCCAATAGTACCATGCACGAAGGATCTTATGGGTAGTGACAACAGAAGAGAAATTCCCTCCACAAGCCTGATCATAAAAAACTGAAAACAACTTCTTTTGTTGCTCTTTGTCCACACATTTAAGGAATCTTCCATCTATGCCTTGCTTGAATAAATCATTTTCCCATAATACATATGGTGCAGACCTTAGCTTAATAGCTCTCTTTTCCTTGGCACTCAAATGGGATGGACATTCTTCCATAAGTAAGAAAATGTGCAATATCAGCATACCACTCATCTGTTGAACTGAGGAAGAGGACAACAGGGACATCAACTACTTTTGTGGACAATTCTTCATCAACCCCTTCAAAATAAGCTCACACAAGCCTTTACCCTGAACTAGCTTAGTTGGCTTGATATCAAGGTCATATTCTTGGACCTTTGCTACCCAATTGCCTCTCTTAGTTCCAAACTCCTGTTGTGTAAGAATAGACTTGATGGTTGTATCAGGTACAAGCACAACAAAGTGAGAATTAAGAATATAAAAGTGAAACTGCTTAATAGCTTTGACCACTGCAAAAGCATGTTTCTCCATCATAGTATATTTTAATTCATGAGCTTTCAGAACATAGCTCATGAAGGAAATTGGAAGTTCATGATTCTCATAATTTTTCTGAGTTAGCACAACAGCTAAGGTATTCTCTGTAGCATAGCAATAGATAATAAAATCCTTGTTGAAATCAGGACATGCTAAGATGGGAGTTTTAGCAATGGGTTTCTTGATATCTTCAAATGCTCCCTTACCTTTAGAAGACCAACCAAAGGTTTGCTTTCCTTTCATCATTTGAGCAATGCTCATAGTCAGTTCTACAAAATCTGGAATGAATCTCCTCAGGAAATTTATCTTGCCAAAGAAAGAGTGAACACCCTTTTTGCTTGTGGGAAGAGGAATCTGTTGGATTGCTTGAACTCTTTCTGGGTCTATCTTGATCCCTTCTTTGGAAACAATATGCCCCAGCAACTTACCTTCAGTAACACAGAACACATAATTCTTAGGATTGAGGGAAACTCCATGTTCCCTACATTTTTGAAGAACTGTTTCTAGATGTTGAAGATGATCTGCCCTTGTTTTGGAAAAAATAGTCAAATCATCAAGGTACACAACAATACACCTTCCCTTTAGGCTACCAAAAGCTAAATCCATTTCCCTCTGAAAAGTGGCACCAACATTGATAAGACCAAATGGCATTCTCTTGTAGGAAAGGTGCCCCAAGGGGTAGTAAAAGTAGTCTTGTGATGATCTGGGGTACTGACTTCCACTTGATTGTATCCAGAGAATCCATCTAGCATAGAAAACATCTCAGAGCCTGAGACAACTTGCAAAACTTGATCCATCATGGGGAGTGGATAGTTGTCTTTTAGAGAGGCCTGATTCAAATTCCTGAAATCCACACATATGCGAATCTCACCATTCTTTTTCCTGATAGGCACAATGTTGGCAATCCAAGTTGAATGATGTATAGGGAAAATAATCTTGTCTTTTAGTAACTTTTGGATCTCTTGAAAATTAGTATCAGAAACCTTAGGATTATACTTCCTTTACTTCTGCTTGAAAGGTTTGATCCCAAGTCTCAGAGGGATATAGTGTTGCATCTCCTTTGGTTGAAAAGCCTTAAGATATTCATATGAATAGACAAGAACATCAACATACTTCTTTAATAGTTTTACTGCTTTCTTATTCTCTTCTTGAGTGTAACATTTTCCAATATTCACCACCCTAGGTTCATCATTGCTTCCAATATTGACCTTCTCATACTCAGCAGATTGTTGAGTCCCTTGAGAAGCTTCAGATTTGATGAACCTGTCATGTTTGTCAAATAAATCTTCTAGGCTCACTAGTCCTTTGGGAATCTTGTTACCCTTCAACTTAATACAGCCATCCAGATCCATATCTTCCTTGATATCTTCCTCATTAGAGGGCACATATTCTCTAGGCAGAGTTTCACTTCCTTCAAAATATAATTGATTGAAGTTATCTTTAAGCTCCAAGAAAGAGAGAGTGTTGATCATCATTGAAAACCTACCAGTTGCTTGCATTATCTGACACACTAGGCCTGTGAATCATTTCAATGGTAAATTTCTCTTGAGATAAATCTGGATGAGGAATCAAAAAAATCCTGAGACAGCTAGAGAATCAGCTCAAGTATTCTTTTCTCTTGGCACAAATTCAATTGAGAAAGCATCAAGGAATTCAATGGAATCCCAAAAAATATTTCTGTAATGTTTTAATCTCCTATTCTTGACTTGGTAAAGATCCCTTACCTATTTCACAATCAAATCTGCATCACCACGAGCACAAAGCTTCTTTACTCCTATTTCTTTTTACATGCTCAACCCAAGGGTGAGAGCTTCATACTCAGTTGTATTATTTGTATTTTCAAAATGAAGCTTAAAAGAAAATGGATGAATCTTCCCTTCTAGAGAGATTAAAACCACACCAGCTCCAGAACCAGCTGAAGAGAAGCTCCCATCAAACTCCAAAGTCCAAATGCCATTGGGATCATGAATCACTCCCTTAGGAAGACTTGCCTCATCTTCTAACATGATCATATAGTTGTCATGCCCTATATCTTCATAGAGTATTTGTGCTTTTGGATCATCAATATTTTACACAATATACTCAGTTTTCTTCTCAGTAGTAGCTTCTTCATCTTCCCATTGACCGAGATCAAGGCATGTGACCAGCCCATTTGAATTTCACCTCCTACCTTTTTATATAAATTCCTACTCAGAAACATACCATATGAGGGAGGAATATTAGAAACCAAAATAGTGGCTAAGACCCTTGTCTTTGGAAAAGTAGTGAAGGCTACTTGTGCATCTTTGATCCATCCAACAAAAGGAACTTCTCTCCTCTCCATGGAATAGCATGAACCAAAGTCATGTGTTAGAGTCAGGCCCAAAGCATGAGCTACTTCTCTACTCTCCATGGAATATCTCCTCTTTTAGCAACCATCGGAATAGTTACAGGAAACTCCTTGGATTTCTTAGCAGGATGCATCAATTTTTCTTTTTTTTTCGTTTACTCACAAGTAATAACAACATATGAATCACTATTCATATCTACCACTCTTTCATTATATTCATCTTTGTCATCCATAGCTTCAGTGGTGTGGAAATGAACTTGAGATCCACCAAGCTCTTCCAGTTCTTCATCCACCTCTTCTTCTGGGTCTTAAAAGTCTTCATTAAATTCCTCCTCATCATGTTCTTGAACTTTACAAGTTGCATTGACTGGAACCCTGATAGGTGGGTCTTTAATAGCCAATTTAGTCTAGGAAGGAGGTAACCGGTTCCTAGGCCGAAAATTCCTTCTTGGGATATCTTGATAAGGAGTATGTGGAGCCAATTGATTGTTGATGGCAATGAGATCATTTTCCAACTTCTGTACTAACTGATCTAAGTTGGCTCTAGGAGAGGGAGAGGAGGATTCTTTAGATTTGGAAGGTTCTCTTTTCAACTTACCAAACATGATCAAGTCATCCTCAACACTGATCAACATCTAGAGTTGCAATATTAGCTCTCCTTAGTTCATAGCTTACTTCAAGTAGCTGAACATTGAGGAAGAAGAATTTTTGGATTTGATCTACAAGACGAGTGTTCTGTGGAATTTTAAGAATGATCTTGTTGAATTTATCCACAAACTCCCTTATGGGTTCATGTGGTTCCTTCTTGATATGAGAAATTTGAGTCAAGAGGGCATGTACATCTTCAGTAGGTTTGAAACGTTGCTCAAAATGAGTTGTCAAGGTGGTCCAATCAGTAATTGACCCATCAGGAAGATGATAGAACCAATCAGCAAAATTATCCTACAATGTTTCCACAAAGACCCTGATAGAAATGTCTTCATGTTCAATCCCAATAAGCCCACATGTAACAATGAAGGCTGCAATGTGTTCATCTAGGTGTACTTTCCCATCACCTTGGAATTTAGGAAAACCTTTTCTACTACTCCTGTGTAACTCATTCAATAGATGAGAAAGAGCAAGATGTCCAATCCGTTATCCCCAAGGCAAAGGTGTTTCCGTTTTTGGGAAGATTGTCTGAAGGGAAATTGAAACACCAACAGGTATCAGAATAAGAAGATAAGGACTGAGTTGTTCTGGAGGAATGTTATTCTTGGAATTTCTATCTTTAACAAGAGGTGTGCTTGAAGAACGAGTTCATTTGTTCCTTCTTGCTGGAAGAAGAGAGAATTTTTGTTGCTCCAGAAGTTAAAAATGAGAATCTTCAACCCCAAGAGATTTCTTCCCACGTGTATATCATAGAGTCGTCAGATCAAAAATGATCTTGAAGTTGTTCTTTTAAAGGGGTTATGTTTGAAAAAAAATCCCCAACGGATTCACCAAAAACTGTTGGATTTTTATAATGGTGCTTTAATCAAAACCATAGTCAGGGGACAACAAGTCCCTCCACTTTATGGGAGAGGTTCCCTTATTGAAAGAAAGCAGAAAATATTATATACAAATGTACACTTTCATCTTAAGGCTAGACCTCTGACATCTTGAAATGCTTTTATACCAAAATATTATCAATACAAACGAATAGAAGAATTGAAGAAAGGAAAGAGAAGAATATAACAACACTTTCAGAAAATATAGATAGCAGAGTATAACCCTATACGTACTAAGAAAGAGTGATACAGAAATAGAATCATTCACATTCACAACATAGGATATCATTCCATAGACACAAAGTTCCAGAAATCATATCAATAGGAACACAAAGTTTCTTATCACAGAAGATAAATGATCCACAAATTTCAGATGGGCAAGAAGGGACAATGGAGGAAGATAGAGAAAAGGGGAAAATCCTTCTGTATTGATTTACTTTTGACTATAATTACACTTCAAAAGTATCAGAGTCCAACCTTTTTTAATGAGCCAAGCTCTTACATTTATAGATGAAGCGAGAAGAGGAGAAGAAGAGAAGGAATAAAATATGATTTGGAAGCTTAACCACCAACCATCAATGCCCCTGCAAATCCACCTACAATCTGTCAAATCTGGTTTGACATGTCTTTGGCGTGATGAAGAAGGAAGGACAGAAAGATCAGATCAAATTTGATCTAGTTGAAGCAGTTTGATCACATATTAATGGCACGAAATATGTTTTCCAAATTTTCAACCAAATCAAGATATCCAATCAATTCTCCATGTTTGTTTGGCATGTTGGAGAAGGAAGTATGGAATATCGGATCAGATCTGGGTAGTTGAAGCGATCAGATCCCGTATTAATGGAAAAAGAAGTTTTCTAAATTTCCAACCACCAAACCCTACTGAAAACAATATTTTATGATTCCATGGAGTAGAGGAGACCAAGATATTTCTAACAATATAAAATTTGTCAAATTTTGAGCACTGGAACGAAAGTTATGCTCATTTTAATATTTGAATCAAACCCGTACAAAAATGGTGAAAATGCAAAAATGGATCCGCGGGCCCAAAATTGAAAATTTGCCTTTAGTGCAAAAGATGCAAAGTGCAAAAGTTCCCCATAGCCCCGCAAGCCCACAACTTCATATTTTACATTTGGGTCTGACACGTGGCTTTACCTGAGTGGTAACGGAGTCATGGCTCACTTTATAATTTTACTTCTTTTTGAAACAAGGCTCAAAGTCTCAAAGTTCTCTGTTGGCCCACCTTCCCGCTTTGAATTTTTAAGGTGTATTCATTACCTGGCTTTGACGGGGTTGTGGCTCATTTTGTCACTTTACACCTTTTATAAAAACAAGGCTCAAAATCTCAAAGTTCTCCGTTGGTCTGCCTTCCCGTTTTGAATTTTGATGCGGGATCAACCTTTGACTTTATCCCTCGGGCATGAGCAGGGTTGCATGGCTCATTTTGTAACTTTACTTCTTTTGGAAATAAAGCCAAAATTCTCAAAATGCTCTGATGACCCACCTCCCCATTTTCACTTTTCAATGGCTCTGTCCCTTTTTCAGACCTTTTGACACGTGGAAGGTTGGCACTAGTTTGGGGAACCACCTTTGGCTTTGACCTTTGAAGGTGCGCCGAAGAGACACATGGCTCCTTCTGTGGCATTTCTTTATTTCTCTGTGTTTTGGCTAAGTCCCTTTTATTTGGCAGGGCAATATGTCTGACCCTGGACATGTGGAAAGCTGGCCCACATTTGGGACCTGCCTCCAGATTTTTCCTTTGAAGTTATGCACTGAGCTAACACGTGGAGGACTTCACAAACCCTTCTATACTTAGCCAATTTAATGATCGGCTCTGTCTCCTTTTCAGACTATGGGACACATGGAAATCTGGCACTCATTTGGGGGACCGATCTTTGGCTTTGACCCTTGAAGGTGCACTGTTGAGACATGTGGAGACTTCCATCAGTTCTTTTATACTTAGCCGATTCAAGCCTGTTGCCCATTTGACTTCTATCAGACCCTAGACACGTGGAGGGCTAGCACTAGTTCAGGGTCTCTCTTTGGGCCGCGCCTTTGAAGTTGCGCTGATGAGACACATGGCGAACGTCCTCCAATCCTTTTATACTTAACCGATTTGAGGGCCCACTCCTCTTTCTCTATTTTTTTGGTTGGGTCCCTTCTGCTTATTTGGGAGTGACTATGTTGGTTCTGGACACGTGGAAGCTTCGCGCTTGTTTGGGGACTTGCTTTGTATTTCACCTCTTAAAAGAGTGCCCGAAGAGACACATGGTTCTTTCCTGCTGGCCTTAGACCTTTCAACGGCCGATTTAACTTTTTGAGGCTCTAAACACGTGGAGGGATAGCACTCATTTAGGGTCTGTCCCTTGGGTCTCACTTCTAAAGTTACGTCGATAAGGCATGTGGAGGCTTCTGCCGACCCTCTTATACTTAGTTGATTAAACGATCTGGTTCTACCCCTTTTTTGGACCTGAGATGCGTGGAGATTTGGTGCAAGTTTTGGGTCTTTGTTTTTGTGCACCATACCAAAAGTGTGTTGAAGAGACATGTGGCACCTTCCGCGGGTCCTTCTATACTTAGCCAATTTGGGCCTTGTTTGAACACTGCCTTATCCATAACAAAAAAAAAATTCCAAAATTGCTCTGATGGACCTGCCTTCCCCGCATCCAATCAGAAATGTCCATGTACTCATGGATGGTTGGGGCCAAAATTGACAAGGAAGATACACATGTCATTCACGACTGTAGAAAAAATACAGAGCAGGAGAAGCTCCACCATTTACGCCCGAAAAACAAACTACTCCTGGTGGAAAGAAGAACTGTAAATGATACTAGGCTCGATGTGATTCACAGTCATAGAAAAAGGATTTGACCGTTTCATTCAAATGGAGGAAACAATTTTCAAGCATCCTGATGGGAACCATGTGGTCTACAAGATTCTAAATTAACAGGGTGAGACTGCAAATGAGCACCTACTTCTTCAAAGCATGAATTTTTTCTCTCTGTAGACTTCTCACTCTGTTCAAATGTTTCTCAAAGGCACCAACTCAAAAATTTTCGAAACTTGACTTTAAAATGAGTGGAATTTTTAGGGTGACAACAATTGGCTCTTTCTAGGGATGATTTGGCTGGGATAGAGGAATGAGGCAAGATCAAGAACCATATAAAAACTCTGGGAAAGTAGACCAGTGCCTTATCCATTGGATAAATAGATTCAAAGGTAAAACCAAAACAGAAGACAACACACATGGAAGGGAGACAAACCGAAAATGAAATACAAAAACAAACAAAACACTGCACATAGTAAATACAATATGACTTCCTAATCACCTAGGACTTAAACAACTTCAAATATTGCCCACTATAAGGAAGTGGGAGAGAGGATCCATCTATATAATCCAAGTAGAAAGAATTTTCTCCAGCAAAGTGTCTAATTTTGAAAGGGCCAAGCCAAAGAGAATTGAACTTACCATGGCTTCCTCAAAATGTGATGAAATGATATAACAAGTGATATATAAAAGTTTATGAAACAACAACTAATAAACACTACATAAGACACATGTGTTAGTCTTGTTAGCTCAGAAGATAGTAAATATGTTATGTATGTAATTAAGCATAATAAGGAAGTGAAAAAGGTACTATAATGAAATAATAGCACCTAGATTGTGTGGGGGGGTGCGCCTAGAAAAATTATGTAAGGAACCATGATATCTCCCATAATCATGTATCAATTTTTCTGTCATGCATCAAGCTCAATATACCTCATGAAGGCAGGTGTTTAAAGAAGAAAAATTCTATCCATCAAATAAGAAGGATAAAAAACATGTATAATGCAAAGTGATAACAATGTATGCTAGATAAACAAGTCTAATTTTTTACATTATTGATAATATTTGAATGTTTTTACTTATTTTGATTTATGTCAATGTTTATCTTAATTTTACTATATACATATGTATATAAAAATGGATAACATGAAAGCTACATGATGAGGACCTATGAATGAGGTGAAGTAACTTTTGAATATGATGGAGGGCCAAGCCTCGGATGTGCCAACAAATGTTACTCAAGTTTTAATGGATAATTGGCAGCAATATATGCCAAAGAAGGTCTGAGAAAAGCAGTAAGTGAAGTGTCTATAGGAATAGTGTGTGTAGTAAAAGACTTTTAATTGATATTTTTGAGTAGAATATTGTTTCTTGAAAAGATTACAATCGGTTGGTATTTATTTTGGTGGATGTGTGGAATCCATTGTGATAGAAAAGGTATGACATAACACGAGTAGCAAACATATTATACATGTTACCCTTACCAAAGTACGCAAGGGAATGCAAGGAAACTTATTCTTGGTAAAGAAAGAATGGAGATCCATATATTACCCTGAGTATATAAAAATTTATCATACACATAGGTTCTACCATAAGTATTTTTCAAGCGGATGAAGAGGTGGAGTCAATGGGGTGCTATATCTAGCCATTTGTATAGCTTTATGTTATGTAGCTAGACATCGAGAAATATGTAATTTTTTTAGTCAAATAGTGTCCTCTTCTTCATCAATAGGCTTAAAACTTGGAAATTTCTCATCAAAGTGTTCATGATCATCATAATATTAGGTATGATCAAAATCATCTTTTTCACCATAATTGAGTAGTATTGATGAATAAATGATATCCATGATATTATTCTGCATGTTTCCCCCATAAAATTTTTTAGAGGAAAACTTAGGATTTGTCTTGTATTTTCCTATGCCTATATAGATTTTCATATCATCATCATCATCGATACCTCTATTTCATAATCCATAATATGTTCCATTGTATTTGTAACCATTGTAGAAACATTTATATTATTATTGCAATTGATAGTGATAATGGAATTAGAATATATCATATCTTTTTGTGGGGAAGTAAATATATCTACAGAAGGCTCACTTGGTGTATCACTTTGTTCATTATTGCTACTATCATAATCCCAATTATTTGGTCCATCTATCGGGTCAAAACGAAGCTTAAATAGTAACTTAGTAACCTGGTGATTGGATCCAAATTAATGTGGAGGAGTAGAGAGATCTACAAGATGCATTGGTGTGTCCTCCCTTGATTAGGGTTGTGCATGCTTTATATGTTTTGAGATGGTGTGTAATTTTGAATTCTTTATTAGCAGTAATTCCATTTCCAGATACAAAATAGTAGGATGTAATTCTACTACCGAATTTGGTGCTTATAAAGGAGGTATGACATTCTTAATCTCTTGTTGAATAGGTGGCTCTTGTATTATTATAATATTTACATCATTTGGTATTTCATTATGTTCACTAGACATAGATGGATCAACTATAGGAATACATTGAGATTTGTAAAATGTAGATTCAAATGTGTAGGAAAATGTTGTGTAGAAAATGAAATAAATCTCTTAATACGCTTAAGTTTTGGGATTCTTTGTCATAAAGCATAGAAATCATTGTAGTTGTGTTTATTAATTCCATGATAATTTAAAAACGCTTGAGATTTGAATTTTGTAATTCAATAGAAGGTGTAGTAATGAGTGGGTAAAAAATTGATTAACCAATTATTGAGTATCTCAGATAGAATATCGTATTGTGTATAATTGTTTTCAAACCAGAGAGGTTGATCTCATGGAACATACACATTGTTGCATCTTTATAGGACTTTAACCTCACTTATATGAGCATGTTTAGTCTAGAAATGAAATTTGTATCAAATTACATGTCTTTGGCCCTGTAAATAACATGATGCATTGAAAGAGAACTAATATGTGCATTGGAATCATCCTTGAGATATTGTATCTCATTCTTGAGAGATATAATCATAGTATTCATAGCTTAAAGTTTATCTTGAAAATCATGGTTTAAAGCTTGAATAGACTCTATGATATCCTTATGGAATGTTTCATCATTGCTAATGGAAGGATATGAAATATGACTCGTTATTGAATTCATATGGGAAGTTGTTGTATTATCAAGGATCTTTAGTTTTGTGATATTATCTCTTTATATTGGGTGATATTGAAGTAAATGATACAAGAAAACTTGAGAAAGTGTGGCATGGGCCATGGTGGAAGGAAAATGATATAACTCCAATTAAATAGAAAATAATAAAGATCAACATATGGAGGACTAATAATCAAGATACCATGGGGATAAGACCCAAAGAGTGGTGCTGAGAAAAAAAGTGATATTGAGGAAAAGTGATTGTCGTCAAATAATAAAACGATAATTATTGATCTAATGTTGCTATGTATAACCAAAGTGATTGTTCCTCTAATGAATTGTATATCCATATTGGTTGCTACTATGATGTTCCCTTATATGCCTCCATGATTGTTTCCTCTCATGATGATGTGGGTTTATATATGTTGCAACCTTGGTATCAACCTTTTTCCTATTCCCCCCTTTTAACATGTTAATATTCTTGTTTCTAATGACTATATTAGTTGTTATTATCTTCTTTTTATTCATATTCTTAATTATTTTATTATGAATCGTCATTGTTTCCTTCTTCATCATCTTCAAAATCATCCTCATTACATATCTTAACATTTCTTTGTTATATAATGATACACTATATAATGATAAAAAAAGGAAATTGGGGAGCCTCAACATCCAAAACAACTAGATCGTCTACTAGAAGGATAGTAGATTTTGGAATTAGTTCTAAAAAGGGGAAACCTTCAAAGAAGGAACTCAGAAAAAAGAAAATAGAAAAAGATATTGCAAATGGAATTCAAAGTCAATTGAGCCATCTAGAAAATTCATCCCCCATATTATTTAGATGAAGATAATCTCTTGGAATATAAGAGGGTTGAATGAGAGCTCTAAACAAAGAATACTTAAATAGTTAAGACTTTCAAGTAGACCTAATATTTTAATTTTGCAGGAAACTAAAATGAAATCAAGTATCTTGGAAAATTGTAAAAATATTTTCTGGGATAACTCAGAAATTGATGTTGTTGATTCTCATGGAGCTTTAGGTGATTTGGCTATTTTCTGGGATAAAAAGATCCTTAATGGTATGGTGATTTCTGAAACCAACACCCATCTTGTTGTTAAGTTTCATGTTATTGATAATAATTTTACTTGGATCCTTTCAAACATCTATGCACCTAATACTGTAAATGGAAGAAGGAAGATTTGGAATGATTTAAAGCTCTTTAGAAGTGATCATAAACATGAAAATTGGCTTTTTATGGGAGACTTCAACTCCCCTTTAAATCCTAGAGAAAAGCAAGGGGAAATTTTGGATATTCCAATGGCATGGATGAATTTGCTGATTTTTTCTCTGACTCAAATATCATGGATGTGGAAATTCATGGTAATCAATTCACTTGGACAAATAGAAGAGTGGGCAATGACATGATACAGGTTAGACTTTATAGAGCCTTTATCTCTTCCAATTGGATCATGCATCAGTAATTTCATCTATCATCTTTACCAAGAATTGGATCATATCATAATCCAATTGTTTTAAATATTTTCAATTGGGCTAAACCAACGCGGTGCTCTTTTAAATTTGAAAAGATGTGGATGGATCATGATGATATTTCTGATCGGATTAAAGAATGGTGGACTTGGGATGGAGTATGAATTGCTCAATACAGATTAATTCATAAATTAAAAAATGTTAAAAATCAAGTTAGAATATAGAATAAAGAAGTTTTTGGAAATATATTTGAAAGGAAAAAGGAGTTAAAGAAAAAACTAAAAGAGCTAGAATCTCAAATAATTGTTAAGGGCGTGTCACTAAAGGATCAAGTAGAGGAAACAAATATTTTATCTGAGCTGCATACGGTCTTTAGTAGGGAAGAAACATTTTGGAGGCTTAATTTCAGGGCAATATGGCTGAAAGAGGGAGATAGAAATAAAAATTTCTTTCATAAGACCACTATGAAACATAGAGCTTGTAATAGGATAATGGAAAATTCAAAAGGAAATGGCATTATCATCAAATATCCTAAGGATATAAAGGCAGAAGCTCTCAGATTTTATGAAAATATTCATAAAGAGAATAGTGTAGATAATGAAGAGGTTGCCTCTTTTCTTTTAGAGGCCATTCCAAATGATAGAATAGATGAGAAAAGATTCAAAAACCTTTCTAAAATAGTCACTTTTGAGGAGCTACAAAAAGTTGTTTTTTCTCTTGAAGGGGATAAGGCACCAGGTCCTGATGGTTTTTCTGCAATTTTTTTTAGAATTTTTGGGAAATATGCTCAGATGACTTATTAAGGGCAGTGGATGAGTTCTACAAAATATGTGATCTCCTAAAAGAGCTGAATAACACCCACATTGTGCTTTCTCCTAAAAAATGGATGCTAAAGATTTTAAGGAATTCCACCCCATTAGTTTGGTTAATGTTATCTATAGAATCTTTACTAAGATTATTACAACAAGACTCCATACTATTCTTGGTAATATGATCTCAAAGCAACAAAGTGGATTCATAAAAGGAAGGATAATTCAATACGAGGTGATCATGGTACATGAAATCATTCATTCAATGGATAAGAACAAAAAAGCTAGCATGGTAATGAAAGTTGATATGAACAAGGAATTTGAAAAAGTCTCTTGGAATTTTCTTGACAAAGTTCTGGCTAAATTTGGTTTTCATAATAAATTCAGAAAAATTATTAAGACTTGCATTTCTATAGCTATATTTTCTGTGGTGGTTAATGGGGAGCCAGTGGGCTTCTTTGCTAGCAGTAGGGGATTAAGATAGGGTGATCCTATATCCCCTTTACTCTTCATTATAATTTTTGATAGTCTTAGTAGATCCTTACCAAAGTTTTTGATGAAGGGATTTTAAAAGGAATTAGGCCTACTTCTAAAAACCAAACAGCTTCACATCAGTAATTTTTTGATGACACAATTCTACTTTTGATGGCCTCTATCCTTGAAGCTAAGGCTATTAAATATATTCTAAAATTTTATGAGATTGCCTCAGGGCAAGAGATAAATTTTGATAAGAGTTCCATCTTCTTCTTTAATACTCCACTGGAAAGACAAAAAAGAATTGCTCAAATTCTGGGGTGCAAAATCAATTCTCTACCCACAACATATTTGGGTCTTCCTCTTGGAACAAAAAATACTTCTACTACATTTTGGAATGGTTTACTTGAAATATTTGAAAAGAAAATGTCTGGTTGGAAAGGGGCCATACTTTCAAGTGTTGGAAAATGTCTTCTAATCAAAATCACCCTGTAGAATTTACCTATTTACATTATGTCTATATACAACATTCTTGTTTTTTAGGGACAAAATTGAAAGGATTCAGAAGCACTTTTTATGGCAGGGAACAGAGGAAAAATTCAAATATCACTTGGTGGTATGGGTGTACACCTAAATGAATGTTAGGAAATAAGCGATAAAATATGTGGAATAATCCCTCACAGAATCGCAACAGTAGAAACTAATATGCAGAAAATATTACAGATCTTAAATAAAAGTGCACAATAAAATAACACAACACAAAGAGACAGTATTTAATGTGGTTCACCCAGTATGGGCTATGTCCACCAAGAATCAATTTCTAATATTTTATTACAAGCCACCGCTCTCTCAATACAATACCTAGATCTGTTTGGATCTATGCTCAACAAACTCTACAGAATTCACACCCGAATTCAAAACACATCTGCAATGTTACACATACACCTGCCATATGCATAAAACCATATAAGTAGGCAAATAATTAAGTAGTTTTACCAAACCCTGGGTATCAAAACCATGGGCCAAAACTGTCCCATAAACCTATGGGTCAAAATTCTCACCCATATGAGAAAAGTATGTTTCTTGGTATATCGGGCACGTTTTAAGGCCAAAACAAAATTCTCGGGGGTTGCACCCCCAAACCCCGGTGAGACAACTATGGAAAGTATATATTACTCTTAGTGTACAGTCTTCAACACTTTCTCACATGAAAAAAGGCTCCACAACCTAACAATTTCCCACTTGGAGACTAGTTTTCCTCTGAGCAAGCTTCTCAACCCTTCACTAGTTTCCGTGAAGACCAACCAAAGCTGAACACAAATTTAGTTTTTCCCTTGTGACCACCTTGGTCATCATGTTTGCAGGATTCTGACTGGTATGAATATTCTCCATCTTCAACTTTTCTTCCTCTGAAGTTTTCCTAATGAAATGGTACCTTAACTGTATATGCTTCATCCTAGAGTGGAAAGCAGAGTTCTTAGCTAGGTGTATAGCCCTCTGACTATCACTATGCAACTTTCCTTCCTCCTTCTTATGCCCCAACTCCTCAAGAAATTGTTGTAACCAAATCATTTCTTTTCTTGACTCTTTGGCAACAACATACTCAACCTCCGTGGTTGACAAAGCCACCAATTTCTATAGTCGTGAAATATAGCTTACTGTTATCCCACCTACAGTGTAAACATAACCTGTCATGCTCCTCCTATTGTCTACATCTCCAGCCATATCTAAATCTACATAACCACAAAAAGTGGTGTCTGATCCACTGTAGCACAAAACTATCCCCATGGTCCCTCTCAAATACTAAAGGATCCACTTTACGGTCCTGCCAGTGATCTTTACCTGGATCACTCATAAATCTACTCACCACTCCCACTGCATGGGAAATATCAGGCCTGGAGCACACCATGACATACATCAAACTACCAACCACTGATGAGTAAGGTACCTTGGACATCTGGTTTCTCTCCTGCTCTGTCTTGGGACACTGCTCCTTTGATAACTTGAAATGGCCTGCCAAAGGAGTCCCAACCGGTTTAGCATCCTACATATTAAACCTCTCCAAGACCTTCTTAATGTACTCTTCCTAAGATAAAGTTAGCTTCCATTCCTTCCTATCTCGAGATATCCTCATACCAAGGATTTGTTTGGCTGCCCCCAAATCCTTCATAACAAAGGATTCACTTAGTTGCTTCTTGAGTACTTTTATTTCCTCCATGTTTTTACCTACAACCAACATGTCATCCACATACAAACACATGATAATATAACTTCCATCCTCAAATTTCTTTGTATACACGCAATGGTCAGAATGACATCTAATATAACCTTTCTCCATCATGAAGCTATCAAATTTCTTATACCATTGACGTGGAGCTTGTTTCAAGCCATACAAGCTCTTCTTCAGTTTGCACACCATCTCCTCTTTACCTTTGACCTCATAGCCCTCCGGTTGCTGAATATATAGTTCCTCCTCCAAATCACCATGGAGAAATGTAGTCTTTACATCAAGATGCTCTAAGTGTAAGTATTATCTTGCAAATATTCCAAGAACAGTTCTAATAGAAGTTATTTTTACTACATGAGAAAAAATCTCATCAAAATCTATACCTTTTTTATGTGCAAACCCCTTGACCACCAACTGGGCCTTATATATTTTCTTTCCTCCTTCTTCCTCTTTGACTTTGAATACCCACTTTTTATGTAATGCTCTTTTTCCTTCGGGTAGCTTCACCAAATCCCATGTCTGGTTCTCCATGAGAGTCCTAATGCTCCTCATCCATGGCTTTCTCCCACTTCTTCTTGGCATCTACCTACATTGCTTCATCAAAGATCTCTGGCTCTCCACTATCAGTGAGTAATAAATAATAAAGAGAAGGAGAAAAATGGATAGGTTCTCTTCTTACCCTAGAAGACCTCCTCAATATAGGAATTTGGGGTTCATGTTGAGGAGGTTCCTGAATTGATTCATGTGTCACTTTTCCATCCATGGAAGATCCTCTACCACTGCATATTCTTTCTTGGATTCTTCCCTATTTTCCTGTAACTATTGCTTATACATGAATTTCTCATTAAAGACCACATCCCTAGATCGAATGATTTTCTTGTTCCTTAATACTCCAACATTTATATCCAAATTCATCACCACCATAACTAATGAAAGTACATTTTTTCTGATTTAGCCTCTAATCTTGTCCTATCATCCTTGTCTATATGGAAAAACACCTCACATCCAAAGACTCTAAGAAATGAATAATCAAATTTCTTACCATACCAAGCCTCCTTAGGTATGCCTCCATCCAAGGAACTTGAGGGTCCTTTGTTTATCAAGTACATAGTTGTGCTCACCACTTCTGCCCAAAAAGAAAGATGTAGTCCTGCATGTAACCTCATGCTCCTAGCACGTTCCATTATTGTTTTGTTCATCCTTTCTGACACCCCATTCTGCTGCAGAGTTCCTAGAACCATCTTTTTCCTGTGGATTCTATTCTTAGAACAATAATCATCAAATTCATTGTTGCAATACTCCCCTCCATTATCTGACCTGAGATATTTTAGCTTAAGACATGTTTCATTCTCTACCAAGGCTTTCCATTTAACAAAAGTGTCAAATACATCAGATTTGTTTCTAATAAAATAAACCCAAAATTTCCTTGTTGCATCATCAATAAAAGTAACATAATAACTTGAACCCCTAAGAGATGATACCTGAGCCAAGCCGCCACACATCAGAATCCACTAGCTCTAACTTACTATCTTTCTTTATAGGTCCAACCTTGAGAAACCTTACTCGCTTCTGTTTCCCATATATAAAGTCCTCATAGAACTCCAAACATGTTTCTATATATCCAGGAAAATCCTTCTTTATGATCTCCATGCCCTTATGGATCATATGACTGAGCCTATAGTACCACAATGTTGTATATACTTCTGAAGCCACAAGATTACAAACATTAGTGCTATAAGTGGTTAAATACAAGGTTCCAAACTTCTTACCTCTTGCCACCACAAGAGCACCCTTGGTAACCTTCCAAGATTACATGCTATAAATATCACAGTACAACCATCGCTTCCCAACTACCTTGCCGATAGCAAATTGTGTCTTAATGTAGGCAAATGTCTGACATCCTTCAACAGCCAAGAATTCCCATTCTGAATCTTAACCTAAACAAAACCTTTTCCAACTATGTTGCAAGACTCATCATCACCAAGAAAAATAGGCACAAAATCTCCTTGAACATAATCAATAAAATAATGCCTATGTGGAGAAGCATGGAAAAAAGTCCCCTGAAACTAAAACCCAAGATTTAGTAATATTGTGCAAAGAAAGAATCAAAGCATCCTAACATACATTACCCGTTGCCACATTTGCCTCCTTGTTTTCTTCGTGTTGTTTCTTCTTGTCCTAAAGCTCCCAACAACCCTTCTTTGCATGCCCAAACTTTCCACAGTGCCAACATACTATCTTACTTTTGGATTTTGACCTTGCCTGATCCTTTGATTTTCCACGAATTCCTCTATTCTTCTATCTCCCTTTAGTTTCCACTGTCAAAGCATTCCTTGAAGTAGAAGATTCCCCAGAGCTTTTTCTTTACATTTCCTCAGCTTAGAATCACCCCTACAACATCCTCAAATTTCAACTTTGAGTTAGATAGAACTGAGTTGCTTACCACCATTATCAGGCTATTCCAACTCTCAGGTAAAGAGCACAGAACTAATAAATCCCTAACTTCTTCATAAAATTCTATTATAGCCAAATCTAGCATATTTACAACCGTATTAAAATCATTTAAATGATTTTCTACTAAAGCATTCTTAGAAATATTCATACTAAACAAACTTTTTCATTAAAAATATCTTATTTGAGGTAGAGGGTTTTTCATACAACTTCCCTAATACATCCATCAGTTCTTTTTTAGTCTTTTCCTTTGAAACATTAAATAATACCGAAGATGCAAGACACAACCGGATTGTCCCAAGTGCCTTCCTATCCAACAAATCTCATTATGCATCTATCATGCTCAAGGGTTTTTTCACCTTCTCAGACAACAAAATATAAAGATCCTTCTGATAAAGGTAATCTTCCATTTGCATCTTCCAAAGACTGAAATTCTTCCCATTGAATTTATCAACCCTAGATCTTCCATCATCTTTCCATATCTCCCACTCAAGATAAAACTTTCCCTGCGATTCAACACTTTAGCAAACCAAACCAGGCTCTGATACCAATTGTTAGGTAATAAGGGATAAAATATACGGAATAATCCCTCACAAAATCGACAACAGTAGAAACTAATATGCAGAAAATATTACAGATCTCAAATAAAATTACAGAATAAAATAACACAACATACAGAGATAGTATTTATTGTGGTTCACCCAATTTGGGTTGCGTCCACCAAGAATCACTTCCTCATATTTTATTTCAAGCCACCACTCTCTCAATAAAATACCCAGATCTATTTAGAGCTATGCTCAACAAACTCTACATAATTCACACCCGAATTCAAAACACATCTGCAATGTTACACATGTTATCTACCATATGCACAAAACCATATAAATAGATAACTACTTAAGTAGTTTTACAAAACCATGGGTATCAAACCCATGGGCCAAAACTGTTTCATAAACCTATGGGTCAAAATCTCACCCATATGAGAAAAGCACATTTCCCAGTATATCAGGCACGTTTTAAGGCCAAAAAAATTTTCTCGGGGGTTGCGCCCCCTGAACCCTGGCAAGATAAATGTGGAAAGTGTACAATACTCTTAGTGTATAGTCTTCAACACTTTCTCACATGAAAATAGGATCTCACAACCTAATAGGGAAAACCCTATATAGTCCATGATCCCATTTGGATGAGTAGGAAGTGTATACACAATAATGAATGTAACCATTAATTCAGAAAATGGGTAATAGAATGCTAACTGATTAGCAGCCTTGGATTGGATCTAATTAATGGCCAGAAGTATCTAGCTCAGCAAAACATAACTTCTTTCCTTTATGATGAGTCAGCTACCGCGATGTTCTAGCATATGAATAATTTGATACAAATCAGGGAGGTTCATCATTATCAAGGGTGTCAATGGAGATTGAAGGAGATGACATAAGACTCATAAGAAGTAATAGAGTGATAATTTGGGACTAGATTCAGTTTAAATGCAATAAATTAGGTTCTGTCAAAGATAGCTCCTACGATCATAAGTATGGAACTAAATGTCAGAGACTAGATGGAAATGGATGGTACCCCTATACAATGTATGGAAGATAACTTATGGTAGCCATAGTAATGATCTAAATCATGCATAGTATATTATAAAGTGATAGATCATTTGGATATCATACCCTTGAATCAAATTGATTTCATATGGATGAACTTGTTTGGAACTACTGATGAGGGAGGTGCAAAGAGAGATGTGACATTAGTCAGAATCTAGGATATATGATCCTATTTTGAAGTGCATCGAGAGTGATTTCATAAGGGGAGGAGTATAATTGGATGCCTGAACTTACTCCCAAATTAAATCTTATCAATTTGGCAATAATGTTCTCAGAGGTACAATACTCAAAAGGATGACAGGATGTAATCAAGTGTAGGTAATTATCATTCCAACATCATGGGTTGCCTAGGGAATATCACAAGAGAGTATCAGGACATGAGGCATGTGGAATCTACATATAACAGTATCCATGGAAGAATGTGTAGCAATGGGATAGTTATCAAAGTAAAATGTATGCACCGTGGATAGTAACCAAAAGAATTACTTCATAACTTGGATGGTAGTAAGGGATCATCCTTATGAGGCATAACATTGACATAGAACATCAAGGTGAAACTGGTTATGCCCCATAGTAAAGGGAAGAGATATTATGCACAATTATTTCTTAGAAATGTATCATCAAATCCACGAAATAATAGAAAGAGCATTTGGACTGACAACGAGTACTAAGATTGGTAACTCCTATTTGACGATGAATATTGAAAAAGTGCATACCACCCAAGATCAAGAAATATCCTAGAGATCAACTAGGATACACTTTGATAATTGGAAGATTGACAAATTTGAACTTGGATCCATAAAATGGAGAACTCCAACCATTGATAGATCCTCAAGGTAATTGGAAGCCATGAATCCTAATTCCTAGTATAAAGGGCAATGTTGATGGAGCCTCTAAGGGAAACACCAGGGGTAACTGATTGGTGGAGGAATAATTTTGGATCTATGCAAGGACATTGTTGAGTTAGATAAATATGCTGGCATAATATAAAATATTTAGACTAATCACTAAGTACAAGCTAAAGGGAGATAGATAGGGTTTTTATAATTGAATTAGGATTGCATACATAGATTTGAACATTATTGTTGAAGGATGGATACCTGGAATGTTAGAAGGATAATCTTAATCAGATGCATCCTCCAAGTTGGAGCTCTACTTCAAAAATTGGATTCATGACGATCTCATGGAGAGGATGCCACCCAAATTAGAAAGGGCTATATGGGCACTAGTGTTTACATAATAGTTACGAGGGCAACAGGGTGGCGGACACCTTAGCTAATTATGGTACCAATAACAACTTTATCACTTGGAATAATGAGAAAAACACCCCTATTGAAGTACAAAGTTCTATTACCAAGGATAAATATGAGCATCTACATCTTATGTAGAATCACTAATGAGATTTCATGGGATTTAATGGAAAAGAAGGTTAGTACCTGTGATAGGAGTAATTATTTTTACATTCATCAAAATTTTCATGCTCCTCAGACTTGTAGTTGGATTCTTAAAATCTGGTCTAGGAAAGAAAGAAACAAATTTTTTACGGGTGGTTTTAAATAGGATAATCACAGAGGAAGGAAAATGAAGGGAGCTCCATGTCAGTTAGAGCCCAACTTTGATCCCGCTTGGAAGGATAACGCTGAGCTGTGGAATCTTCTTCAAATGGGGGATGTCACCAATTTTATCGAGAAAATACAAAGACATGACCAGAAAATTTCGGTGTGTTTTGCTACAAATTGGAAAGAAAGGAAGGTTAGGTATGGAGGACAGAGTGTTGGTGAATGAGGAGCTCATTTCTAATGTTACGGGTCTAGCTCTGGATGGAATCAGGTTTTTCAGCAAAAGGGTAGACAAAAATTCTGAAGTGAAGAAGTTTACAAAATAGGGGAGGAGCTCCTATTTGTTACAGCTGGCATTAAGGTAAGTTCCATACCAAAACCCTTTGATGAAATTACCAGAATGATGGTTCAGTTTATCTCCCTTGAAGGATGGTACATCACTGTCCCCACAAAAAACATGGTATTTCTTAATCATTTTAGGAGTAATTTTGTTGTTTTCTTCCCACCCTATCTCCCAAATTCAATGGAGCATTCCATTCTTGGCTTCCAAAAGTGTACTATGGTCATTCCCCTCCACCAGAGTCTCATCTTTCTCCTTCATAGGTATTGCCTCATAAATTTTCCTATCATTCTTGCTACCCCCGGTGCCCCACCCATTCCCATTCACAATATTTACATTGTTAACCCAACCACCATTCCTATTCTCAGAAATTCCAAAGTGACCCCATCTCCATCTGGTTGTGTCCTTAGGAGCAACAAATAAATAGAAATATCTCACAATATTTTACACATCAGTAATGCAGGGTAGGATAATGTTAATCAACAAGAGAGGGATAATCTTCTCCTCAGAATGGAAATGCTAGAAAATGAGGTAGAAAGCATTAAAAATGATATGCAACAGTTAAATAAGCAAAAGGGGAAAAGAAATATGAATGAGGATTCTAGTATTGGGACAGATCAAACTGATGAAATATACAAGAAATTGAACTCCCTTGATAATAGACTTGGGAAATATAAAAATAGACACGATCACAACATGGCCATCTTCAAAGCTATAGGTGATTTTCTTTATCAATAGGTCAAAAGCATCACTATGCTAAGTGGAGTTCCTAAGGACATTTGGGGTTCTGAAAAGGAAAGAAACTAGGTCATCTCACAGCTGAATGTAATAACCCCACCCATGTCACCACTTTGGCACTTTTTTCCTCTCTGTAGACGATCAAAACAAGAATTGAGAGGGCTTCCAAGAAATAACACCTTATGGGAAGGGTGGATGCAATCTAGTTGTTGTTTTGATGTTGATAGTATGTTGTTTTTGTGTTGTTTAATTACAGTTAAATCCCTATCTTACTTTTTCTTAATAGCCTCTCTTTTGACTATTGTTGGTCTTATTGTAATATCTAGATTCAAATCCTTTTTTGCTACTTTTTCATGTTTATCTGGCTATTGATCCTCTTTTGTAACAAGGTATAGTCCCTTCAAAACTATTTTTCATTAATAAAAAAACCTTTCCTTGTTATTTATTAAGTGTGATATCATGTGAAGTGACCTTATTTTTCTCGTACCATATATTCTTTAATTTATTTTGTAAATTAATATTTATTATTTCTAAGGTCTCTAACTAAGGATATCTAATAAAAATATCCATACCATCCATATCTAAAGCATAAAAATCAGATTGCAAAGCATATTTAATGGTAGATTAGATGGTGTAAACAAGGAAAAGTTTCAAAAGATATGTAAATGGGGTAAGAACACTTAACAAACCCCAAAGATTTGTGCAACAAACAGTCAATGGACCATCATGATAAGAAGATAAGACAAGAATTCCTAATACTTTGTATGCATTAACGTTGAAGTATACAAAGCAAACCTAACATGCCTAGATATTACTATGCTATTCTTGAAACCTTAAATGAAATGAACCTAGTAAGGATCTTAGCAATTAGTTGTGATTATGTGATCTTATAGGTTTTTGAAAATGAAAGCTCACCATTAATGGCTTCAAGAGCCACATGGTTCTTCCCATTTACTCAATGGTGTGTGAATGGATATTAGCAAAGATAAAGTAATTAGCTCAATAAACAATGAAGAAAACTCTTAATCCTAAACAAAAATACTATAGTTTATACTAGAAAGGAGGAAGTGTTTTTAGTAAATGACTTGGGGTAGTGGGGTATTTATAGTTTTCCATTTGGGACGAAGTGAGAGACTTTGGGTGCATGTGGGACAAATGAATAAATCCCAAAAAGCACTTTTAGTGAGTCAAAGTAAGTATTTGACTACGGTTAAGAAGAGGTTAAACATAGCCTTAGGGCTAATTAATCTAGGTTTAGGCTAATTAATCTCATGATTAGATGAGCAATTAGGAGTTAGAGAGATTTGTGAGAGATCTAATCAATACAATGAAATGGATTGAAAGTCTAGAAAACTAGTAGAAGTGGTTTAGAAGTGAGTTTAGAAGATGGCTTTAGTCAATAAGAGGCTATATTAGCCTAATTAGTTGGTTTACAAGAGGAATATGACTCAAAAGAGATGTCTTAAAAGGAGAGTTAGATAGGCCTAATTGACAGTAGGTGTCAACAATATGCAAGAAGTAGAATAGTTAGTGCAATATTAAGAAGTAATATTTCTTCAATCAAACTAGATATGTCTACATTTGCCCCTGTTTGGGGTGACGCATAAACTACACCATTTTAAAGAAAGTTGACAAACATCAAACGACTGAAAAATTTTTAAAGGGGTGGAAGAAAAATTAGTTAGGGTGAAGGGATACCCCCTTGAGTGTCGATACGGAGATGAAAGAGATTGATTGATCAATCAATTGAAAAGAGAATAGAAGAAACAAAAGTGTGAAGAGATGAGGAGGAAGAACAATAATGAGAAAAGGGAAAATGAGTGATTATTGACTTGGCCAGTGCAGCAGATAATGTTTATTATCGTCATATTGCTTAAGAATATTCATCATAGGTCCTTATTAAAATGTAAGCATACGACGAAAGCGTAAAATGACATGAAAATACAAGATACAAATAACCATCCCTTGCTAAAATAACAACTCCATGCAACATACAAACATGCAATGCAATACGAGAAGTAAACAAACTCAGCTAACAGGGAAATAAGTACAATCACACATACTCAAACCAACAATGTTCAAGATAATTACACAAATAATTTATTATCAAGATGCAGTCCCAAATGTTTTGATAAATGACAAGGGTTTTCAATGATTCCCCAAGCAATTTGTATATGCAAGGGAAAGGATGGATGACACTTGGGTCCAAATGAAAAAGTAATTTGCATGACAAAAACAATATCAAGCATCTGATAGTGCCCCAAAGTACAAACGAAGTAAGCAACTTAGCTTTTGTAAAATGATTTTAGAGTTGGGTGATCCATGAGTCATTGTTTCAAAACATGTGAAAATTTCAGCAAGATACTAGATGAGTACCATGTGAGAGACACAAATTTCAGCTGCAAATGAGCTTTTTACCAATATTAGTCCATTTTCAAAGTGTTTACAATTTTTTTTGGCTTTTTGAATGGTTTTATAATTTTTTAAATTTTGGATTGGTCAGAAGAATTTAGGAAATGGAAGGTCACCTAAAAGCACGTGAAAATTCCCCGAGGTAAAGAGAACGGGCGTCGAGTGGCAATAAAATTCCTCGGCAAGAAGGAAAATGAGCCAACAATAATTATTTAAAAATAATCATGGCGCTAGATAAAAATAGAAGACAAGAAGCACCTAGAAATATACTAAAATGTCCAAGGGTGATCGAGATGATATCATATGTTTTATACGAGAGATATTTTGGTATAGACCAGTACTTGGGTTGATATTGGATGATATTTGTGTGAGGGGGATAGATTTTTGATTATGAGAAACCCTCTTGCCCCCATTGATGATACGATATGTGATGATTATCTTCGTGTACATGTATGATGTAAAAATTGGCATTTTTTGTATATATGATGTATCATATAATGTTATATGTGATGAAATGATAGATGGTAGATTTGATAACAATAGATGTGTAGTAAAAAAACACACAAGCAAAAGCTAATAAAACTTAACAAATATACAACCAAAACTATATAAACCCACAACTAAAATAAAATTAATCATTACCTTGTTTTTAAGGGACAACATTGATATATTTTCTGATGTTTTTGGGTTATCTAGAAAGATATGTTTTCAAGGCTGATGTTCAGATTGTTTTCGAGGTTTTCCTAAGACAATGTTATAGCGTTGGTGTAGTTTTGTCCCTAGAAGGGAGATTTTCTGAATGTTTAGATTTTTGTGCATCTTTTTTCTGAATTTTTTTGTGTTTTCTAAGGTCATGTTCCAAACGCAATGTACAAGGACAAAGAAGTGTGAATGCCCCCAGCGTGATGTGGGAATGTACAAAGGGGCAGAAGGCCACACACATGTTTCAAGAAGGTGAAATGTGAAGGCACCCCCAACATTAGATGGGAATAAACAAAGGCACATCCTTCATGCAGATAGAAGAGAAAATAAGCTAGATCACGGCTTGGCAAAGATGGATTCGGTAGGGTTCCTAGACCAAGCAAAGGAAGTTATATCTAAAAATTGGTGAGGGTTACCTGTCCTGATGCAAGAGTAAATTGTGACCGATGAATCCTCCTTGAGCATCAGAAACCGGTTTTCACCCAAAGACCTGCCCACTGCGTCACAATTGCATGGTTTTCACATATAGACGACCTGTTTTTTCTTTACTATTTTCTCAATTTTTCCATTTTTTGCTTGTTTTTTATTTGTTTTTTTACTTTTTAGTTCTTCTTTGATATTCCCATCTTTCTTAAGTGTAGAAACGCTTGAGATGCATGGCATTCATTGGTTTTGGAATATATTCACCATCGAAGTATGCTAGTTTATAAGCTCATGATCCATACTTGGAAACCACCACATAAGGCCCTAGCCAGTTGGCCTCAAACTTACCTTTCTTTTCTTTGTCTTTGACGGTATTCTTCTAATTCTCTTTCAACACTAGATCACCTACATCAAATTCACGATGAATGATCTATTTGTTATATCCTCTTGATACTCTACTCTAGTAGACATTGAGGTGATTAAACGCTCTTATCTACTTTTCATCCAACAAATCTAGCTCTACTAGCCAAGCTACGCTATAGTATTCATCTTTATCAAGATAGTCTCAGAGAGATATTCTTAGGTAAGGAGGCTCCACTTCCAAGGGTATGTTGGCTTCAGTTCCATAGACTAGTGAGTATGGGGTCACACCAGTAGGAGTGCGGATGGAAGTTTGATGGGCCCAGAGGGCGGGATGTATCTGTAAGTGCCAATTACGGCTAGTCTTACTTACCATTTTCTTCATGATTTGTACAAGGGTTTTATTGGTAGCTTCAGCTTGTCCATTACATTGGGGGTAATAGGGGGTAGACCACTTGAGTTGAATATGGAAATGTTTACACAACGTCTCGACCGTTTTATTTTTGAAAGATTTACCATTATCAATGACAATGGTAGAAGGTATACCATAACGGAAAATGAGATGGTTCATGATGAATTTAGAAATTTACACACCGGTGACGTAAGTAAGAGGCACAACCTCTACCCATTTGGTAAAATACTCAGTGGCAGTGTTAATGTGGGTGTGGCCATCTGAAGAAGAAGGATGGAGCTTCCCTATGAGATCTAGGCCCCATTTAGAAAATGGCCAAGGTGTTGCGATAGGCTATAAAGCCTATGTCGGTGCATGTATCAAGTTTCTATACTTTTGGCATAGCTCACATTTCTTGACAAAATTACAATAGTCTTCTTCCATGGTGGGCCAATAATAACCTACCCTTAAGAGCTTCTTAGCCAAGACCATACCGCCAATAATCACTCCACAAATACCACCATGTACTTCCATAAAAGCATGGATTGAATTAGTAACATCTAAACAAAAAATTAGATTCCCATCATAGCCACAACAATAAAGGGTACCTCCTAGGAAGGTATAATGGGCTATACGATGGTGGGTAATGTCCATGGGAAATGTGTCATCTTGTAGGTATTGGAAGATAGGGTCATACCAGGGGGATAATGGACCAAAAATTTCAGATGTCAAACAAGTTTTTGGCATGTCATATGTGGGCACATGTAAATTCTCTACAAAGAAATGCATCTTACTCTCCTGAGGTGGAAGGCGTAAGAGAGATCCAATGGTAGCCATAGCATCTTTTGATCTATTATGTGACCTTGGTTTTTGCTCAAAGATAATCTGTGTAAAATATTATTTGAAGATCTCAAATAACTTCTTGTATGGAATGAGATTCTCATCCTTAACCTTATACTCATAATTAACTTGTTTAAAGATGAGTTGGGAGTCTCCAATGACTCGTAGTTATGTGATATTCCAAGTAACAGTTGGTTTGAGGCTAGCAATGAGTGCCTCATACTCTGTAATATTATTAGTGCAGGGGAATCCCAAATGGAATGCTCTTGGGATAACCTCACATTTTGGAGTGATGAGAACTACTCCTACCCCCAATCCATGGAAGGTGAATGATCCATAAAAATGGACTTGTCATTCTATAGAATTTTCAATATACATCATGGATGCATCTGACAGGTCTAGACACAAAGGTTCCATTCCTAGTAAAGGAGCTTCTGCCAACTGATCGGCCAATACCTGTCCTTTCAAGGACTTTTGATTCACAAACTCACTATCAAATTTTCGTAGGAGAATGATCTAATTAGCCATTCATCCTATAAGGGTGAGTTTGGATAAAAGGTTCTTGAGAGGGTCAACATTGGATATTAGTTTGGTTTTTTTAAGGAGCTAGTGGCAAAGTTTCTAAAAAGTGAAGACAACTACAAGATAGAATTTCTCAATCTATGGGTAATTTAACTCATATGCAATTAGAGTGCAATTCAGGTAATAAATTGACCTTTCTCTATGGTCTAGATCATATGGGCAAGTAGTGCACCAATAGAAAAATGGATAGCAGAGATGTACAAGAGGAGAGGTTCACCTAGGGTAGGCAACATGAGTACAGGCGGGTTAACAAGGTATTGTTTTAGTAATGCAAATTACTTTTGAAAATCTAGTCCCTAGTTGAATTCAACATCCCTCTTTAGCAGATGCGTAAATGGGTGGAACTTATCTAGAAGTTGTGAAATAAAGCAATGGATTGTCTGAATCTTCCCTTGTATACTTCTTATTTGTTTGAGAGTTGTATGTGGAGGCATTTCTGTGATAGCTGTAACCTTGGCAAGATCCACCTCTATGCCTCTTTTTGAAACAATGAAACCTAGGAGTTTTCCTGATAAAACGCAAAAGACACGCTTTTTAGGGTTCAAGCGAACCTTATAATCTCAGAGATGCTGAAAAATACGTCTCAACACTTCAGGGTGCTCTCCTCTAGTTTTGGATTTGGCTAGGATGTCATCAACATAATCTTCCATGATGTCATTCATCATGTCATTGAAGAGGACAATCATTGCACGATGGTAGGTAGCCCTAGCATTCTTGAGTATGAAAGGCATGACCTTGTAATAGAACATTCCCCAAGGAGTGATGAAGGTCGTCTTATGTTGGTCCTCTTCTGCAAGCCGAATTTGGTTATAACCTAAAAATCCATCCATTAAGTACAACATTTCATAACCAGTTGTGGAATCAACAATCATATCAATGTTAGGAAAGGGGAAATCATCCTTAGGATATGCTTTATTGATATCATGGAAATCAGTGTAGATTCTTATGCCAAGATATTTCTTCTGAACAAAGACTATATTAGATATCCACTCTAAATATTTGATGGGTTTAATGAAATCAACCACTAATAGTTTCTTCAATTCTTCTTTGACAAGGAGCGTAATTATAGGGTGCATATTTCTTGACTCATGCTTGATGGGTTTAGCATCTAGGTGTACAACAAGGTTGTTCACGACTAATTTTGGATCTAACCTAGGCATATTTGTGTATGACCATGCAAAGATATCTCCATATTCTCTTAACAACTCTATAAAAACTTTTTTTTCTTGAGCTGAGAGTGAAGCTCCCAACTTTATCATTCTTGGTTCCTCTTCCGAGCCATTGTTAACACTGATGGTTTCTTCCACAAGCATCTTAGAAGTTTCCTCCATCTAAGTAGGATAAGGGGGAAGCATAAGGTCAACCTCCTTAGGTAGCTCATCATCATCCTTGAATGGAAACCTCATTTTTTCCATAGGTTCTTCATTTTGTTTTTCTACGAGTGATTCAAAGAGTTTATCGCTATGAGACTAGCATTGTTTTCTTGCACAAGGTTTCTCTTAAGTATTTTTACTCTTTTTTGCAACCTTATTATTCAAGCTTTCACACATCTCTACTTCTTCTCCAAAGTATGCATAGGTTTCTAGCTAAATTGCAAAGCCTTTCTTATGATCCCCAGCTAAAATAGAGTCCCTGAGTCCCATGAATTCTGCTAATGCCTCATCATTCTTGAAGAAATCGATGGCACATGAAATTTTTGATCCTAATCTATAAGTTTGGGATATACAAGGGCTACTTGGCAATTGGTTTGAGGCCAGGATTCAAATAAGGTAAGGACAACAGAATCAGGGAATAGGTTAGTTGAGGCGAGATCCTCGTAGAGGCTACATTGGGAATTTACATCGCTATTAGAATGAGATGAATCGCTCTCACATTCGGAAGAGGTGGCATCAATCTCAAAGGGTGGATCGTCATGAGTTCGTATTCCTAGACCATGTTTATTTTATTTGAAGTGAGGGATAGGAATGGGTTCCAATCGCCCTTGCACATTGATTCCACATCCCGTCCCTTTGTAACCCATGACAAACAACATGCGATGGCCTTTGACATAATGGGGTGCGTGATGGCATGAAGCCATGGTTTCTCCTTGCACTCTGTTAGTAGGATCCCCTAACATCTTTTCCTCAGACAAGAAACTACTAGGAATGAATTTCTCCAATGGTTTAGGGCATTGTTCCCCAATGCTTTTACACTAAAAATAGGGCTTTCCTCGAGTCTTGGGTGACACTGATAAATATGATATTAATAAATCTTGTTTAAGGGTGAATGGCTTACCTGGGCCATATTTTTCTGATGTTTCCTCCCATGATGTGAAAGGGTTGACCAAAGAAGGAAAATATTGATTGAAAGGAGTGGGTTCAAGTTAGGCACAAATATGCTTACCAGCTATTTTTCTGGAAAGGCACAAGGGAAGCGACTTTCCAATCCTCACCATCGTTGTAGAAATCTCGCAAATGTCTCATTAGGCTTTTGTTTTGTATTGCAGAGATCATTCATTGTGATATCATTTTCCATGTTATAGGAATAATGTCATATAATTTTTTCTACTAATGTGGGCCATGTTGTAATGGATCCCTTGGGTATGATATAGAACCATTCTAATCCCAGTGCTCCTAGGTTACGAGGGAAGAGTTGTATTAAGAAGTTATCGCTATATGCGACCTCTTGGCAAGCCATATAAAAGTCTTTTATGTGATCGCGAGGATCACTCTAGCACTTATAGTTATCAAATTTAGGAATAGTAAAATGTTTTGGGAATGGTTTTCATAACATGTCCTTATCGAAGGGGTAAGGGCATAGTTCTTCATACAGTTATTTCCTAATATGTCCTATGTTTCCCTCTTATAGAATAGTAAGTGTATCTTTCATTGATTGTAATTCGCATTCAATGATTTTATCTTTGGTGGGTGACATTGGTCTTTGTGCCTTATCAACTTTAAAGGTCGTGTCACTATATGGAACAAAGTGGAATTCATTAGGTTTCATCTTGATTTTGTCTTTGTATACATTCTTACTTGAAGATCCTAAGTTTGTCTATTTTTTGGCTCAGTTTCAAGATTTTTTTCTGAAGGATCTCTTCTTCGATTAAAGGATCCTCTTCCTCATTGAACTTGGGAGGTAGCAAGGCTGTGTGCTCAATCTTCACTTTACGTGAAGCTTTGTAATAAGGTCACCGTGAATCACTAAGTGGCTTGGATGTGTCTCCTTCAACAGTGTTATGATGTTCACCAAAAGTAGAAGTGTACCCTACATCAATGGGTTTATCTATGTTTAAGATGAATCTTCATTCTTCTGTTTTATGGTTAATTCCCTTAGTTTCTGCTTCGCGCTCTTGTGGAAGCTTCTCCCCTAGTTCTAAGACTCTTGCGAGTACTTGATCCCTATTATAAAAAAGGACTTTGTCAAAGCGGCCTAAGTCTAATTGGTGTTGTTCTTCAAAAGAGTCAGACTCCTCTCCACTATGATTAATCAATAGACTCTGTGTCCTTAACTTGTGAAAATAAAGGCACTGAGTTGTTGTCGTTAAATGGGAATGATTTAAAAGGATTTTCTCCTAAGTGGCGATTGGTTGGTTTGGATGTCATCTTCGTGATTCTAGGCATCACTAGCCAAAGTGATACTAAGTTTTGTCTGAATGTCCTCAAAGTTTACGTGAAACCTAGGCGTATGTTTGTGCAATTCTAGAGGTAGTGTTCTACAGTTGTTTTTATGACCCAAGGAACACTCGTATGAACACTCAAATGAAATGATCAATCAAATTGTCATTTTTCCAAGTCTAAACTCTAACTATGATATTAGTGAAATGCCCAAAGAGGATAGTGTCAATATCGTATCAATACGTAGGTCAAGTTTTAAATCCAACAATGCCTAAATATTAAAGTGGTACTGATGCAATCTCTTGACAAGGTATACTAAAAGTAGTTCGAATACTGATGAAAGCTAAGTTTTCTGAAAATGGAAGTTACGAGTATGTATAGCGTAACAATGCTATCCTGACACATTAATCAAGAAAGTAAGGTGTTATGTGTCTAGATGACATTATTTCAGTATATACAAGGTAATATTGACACCCTAAAAAAGGCTTAGATGACGTCAGAACTGAAACAAAGTAAGATTACAACAAGAAGTTGTTAGTTGCTCGAGTAGCATAACTACACAGTAAAGGGGACTTATATCAAGTTCTCAAGAAATTGAAAACCCAATGTAAGTACCAACATTGTGTGATTAGAATGCGAGAAAAAAAAATCAATGCTAAGGAGAGATAAAAAAAATATGAACCGAAATCATTGTAGTGAAGACGATCTTGAAATCAAGATCAAAGACCTTACCAAAGATACGAAAAGGTGCCTATGCACTTTAGACATTTAACAACCAGCCGTAAACATGGATAGGCATAAACGGACAAAAACGTGGTGAGTACTATCTCTGATAAAACTCTGCGAGCTATGCTTCCTTCTCACCCCAAAAAATGGGTGGCGAGAACGCAAGGGTATAGATCAAAAAAGGATGAAAATAAACTAAGCACCACTTGGGCAGAGTTTCACCTCGTCCTGAAGACTGAGAATCAAACTAAGCTAAGTGGGACATAGTTTAATTCCGTGATGAAGACACTTAGGTCAAACTTACGTGGGTTTTTTTCCTTGTTTGAGAAACAAGGTTTAGACTCCAAGTGATTTGTCACTTTGTGAGGGCCTGACAAGATGCGACAACAAACTAGCAAAGTGGGCTCTAAGATAGAATGGCCTCCTTAATAGGTTCTCTCAACTAGGTGTCATAATATTGTCTAATGTGAGCACCGATTTTCCCAAAGAGTCACAATGACTAATTTGGGAGTATCTCAGCTTTAATGTACCCCCTTCTGATACAATGAGCAACTAGTGCGTTTAGTTGTATCGTCACTGGAACCACGATACAGAACAATCTTTAACTCTAACTCATAATGTGTACTAGTCAAGTGGGTAAGTTGAAGCACTTCCTGTTTCATCCACTTGGTTACTCAGCGGTGGATTACTTTAGGGTTCCTAGAACCACCCCCATTGTTGTAGCTTAAGGGGTTATGCCAAAGGGGTTATGTTCCAGTTAAGCGGATAAGGACGTACCCTTTTCCGAAACCTGCAATACAGTGTGAAGTGAAATGGTGTTTTTTTATCTTTCGTAATTTAATGTGGTTTTAAGTAGCACACCATTTGGAAACCTGTATGAAAATATGTGTATTAGAAGGGTTTGTGTCTCATTTTGATGCCTTTTCTTTGACAAAGCGTTAGGACCTACACGCAAAGAGTTAGTAATTTTCCATGAAAAGAATAAACGTCAAGTTTCTGATTCTCAAGATCATCCTAAGACGCAAGAGAAGAGCATACATGACGCAAAATCCAAGAAATCCACAAATGGAAACACTTAATTCAAACGTGAAATATAAGCTTTTAGCTCAATTTAGACATTTAACACATTCTCAAAGCAATAAAATACATAAGAATCATTTATGATTCCCAAGATCACCCCAAAAGATGCGAGGGAAGAGCATAAATGACCTTATTCTTATAATTAAACATGCAAGGTTTATCCAATGTCTAGTCTAGTATACCCATGCAAAAATAAAACCTGCAATGATGTTAGAACCTTAGAAAACAAATTTTTAGAAACCTGAAATTAATAATTCCAACTCGGACCAAAGCACCTACGTGTGGGTTAGGGTATGTTCATGTGGGTTAGGGCAGGTTGCGCCCCTCTGTGTAATTATAGATCCGTAGTGCACCTGCACCACCCGAGAGATGTACTGCGTCGGGATATAGTCGTGTGTGCCAGGGTATAGGCATGTGTGCCAAGGTTAGCAAAAAAATGTAGTATGGAAATTTGTGACGCGTGCGGCCTGCGCCACCCGAGAGATGTCTGCACCAGAAAAATGGCATATGCGCCACGTTTGGGCATGTGCAAAAATGCCTAGTCAAAAAAATTTGACACAAGAGGACGTCCGAGAGTACACAGGGCACTTGCGCATGGGTTTGGGTGCCTACGCGCCTAGTAGAAATGACATTTGGCATAGCGTGTGCGTTGGAAGAAGGGTGTGTGTGCCTGTTTTAAGGTAGTTGCGTGTGGTTTTGGGTACCTTCGCCCCTCTGCTAAAAATGACATTGTGAAGGCACCTGTGCTATACAGAAAGGTGTGTGCACCCCTACCTGAAAACCACCAAAAAACACGGAAAATAAAATTTTAGAAGTGTCAATAGGTTAGAAATTATCCATTAAATGTAGTTTCTAGGATAAACTTAACAAAAAAGCATGAAAATGAGGGTTAACTACTTAAAAATTGGCCAAAAATCCTAAGGACAAAATATTTAACACTACAAAAACATGTAAAAAGTTAAAAAACTGAAATAAAATCTTAAAAAAGACCCCATTAATGAAGGATGGACTTCATCTCCCACCGGGCGTGCCATATGTGTTCAAAGAAAGGTTGCAAAAGCTATGGAATGAGGTAAGAACACTCAAGAGCCCCAAAGCTTTGTGCAAAACCGATCAATGGACCATTAGATAAGAAGTAAATAAGGATTCCTATTTTGCATGCATTAGTTTGAAGCAAACAAGTAAACTTAACAAATATAATTACCCTTTATTCTTGAAAGCTTAAATAAGTGATCCTAATAAGGATCTAAGCAATCAGTTTGTTGCTTAAGAGAATGAGATCTCACCATTAATGGCTTCAAGGCCAATGGTTCTTCCCATTTACTCCATGGTGTGTGATGTTTTGTAAAGGATAAAGCAAATAGCTCAATAAGATGAAATAAAACTCATAATCCTAGCAATAATACTATAGTTTATGTTAGAGGGAAGAAGTTTTCTTGAAAATGAGAGGGGGTAGTGGGCTATTTATAGTTTTCATTTAGGAAAGTAGGGGAATTTTGGTGCATGTGGGACTAAAGGATAAATCAAAAAGTTGATTAGGGAGTCAAAGTAAGCTTTGACTAGGTTTAGAAGAAGTTGATCAAGGTTAGTACTAGTTAAAATATGTTATGCTAGTTAATCTTGTTTAGAGAGGAATGGGATGGGTTTAGGGTTTTGAGAGGTCTAATCAATCCAATGAAATGGATTGATAGTCTAGGAAACTAATAGAAGCAATCTAGAAGGGAATAAGAAGAGGATTTAGCCAATAAAGGACTTATATTAGCCTGTTTAATTGACCTATAAGAGTAATATGACCAAAAGAGTGTCATAAGAGGGGAGTTAGATAGGTATAATTGACGGTATGTTGTCAATTTGCAAGAAGGAGAATAGTTAGTGCAATTTTAGAAATAATAGTGCTTTGATCAAACTACATGTGTCTACAAAATCCTCAAAAAATTGAATCTTCTTACTGTGCACTTCATCTTCTTTGATATTATTTGTTGGAACATATATATGTTGAGCCAAAACCATGTTGACAAATTTATGTTTGTTTCTAGGGTCTATGGAAACAAATGAACCTCTTTCTTTGAAGATGCATCCATGAAATGGAAATAATGTCACTTCCTTTTTTTAGTGTGATACTTTCTAAACCCTTAAGCTTTATTTATTATTCCTCTTGATACTCTACCTCTTTTTTTGCATCATTGGTAGTCTCTTCATCATCTTCATAATTATCTTCTTCATCTGCATCATCATCGTAAATTTCTCTCTTATTCCATATCCTTCTCCCTTTTTTCCCTTCTCATATTGACCCCAATGTTTCTCTATTTACTTCTCCATATAATTTATAGATTCATGTATATTGTTAATACACTTTAGGAAAGCTTCATGAACACAATTATCCAAGGGACCTCATTTCCAATCCCAAATCTGAAAATAAAAACATGAAGAGAAGTAGATATAAATATTTCCTTTGACCCAACTTTGACATTCTAATTTTTGGTACGATGTCAGCCATAATTTAGAAAATATAGAAAAAGAACCCTAGCTCAAATTTTGTGAGATTTTCAAAATGTAATTAAATTAGAATAAATTTGAAAATTACGGCCTATGAAATTTGAATTTGTCAAAAACACTAGAATTTCAATAACTTCCGCAAAATAACTCAAAAGATTATGAAATTTGGAATTTATCTTTTTTTATTTTTTTGCAACTCAAATTAAAAAATTGCAAAAAACTTCATATTTGTCTCTAAGATATTGACAAGATATATTTGTAATTTATGATTTAAATTTCCTCAAATAATAGTATTCTCTTTAGCTAAATCATGGATCATGAAACCATAGGTTGACATGCAGATCTAGAATTAAATTTGTATTGTTATAGGATACAATGTGTGAGACTAACACCTTTTTCCTTACTAATGGGTCTTTGCATGTACTGAAGTTTGACAATCCATAATCATGAGGGTTTGCACAAAGGGAGCCATATACTTGAAATATCATATATAAGGGATGATCCAATATAAGAAAACTATGGTTTTGATTGTAATACACAAGAGCTACATTTAAAAGATAGAAAAATGAATCATATGAGCAATAGGGTAATCAAATTTATCTCCAAATAAGTAAAATTTAACCTTGTAAAGCTAAAGAAAAAGAAACCTTATGTTAACTATTTGATATAAGACCGAGTTCACCAAAATATATGTATAGAAAGTGGTTTTATATACTAAAATGCATCAACTAACCACACCAAAATGAAATGTAAGTAGATCTAATTCAAAATAAATAAGTAAATACAAAGCAAATGATATGAATAATCCTATTCTAGAGCATAGAAATAATGTAAAACAATAAAATAGATTGAGAATATTATAGAATTAGAGGAATAATGGATTTGTATGTTTTCATTAGTGGTAATATGAGGAAAATAAGTGTAGAAATCAAAACAAACAATTCTTGAAAAAATCAAGTCACAAAACCTTGTCAACTATTTTTCCTTGAGAATAGACCATATTCATGGGATAAGAAAATAAAATGAACCTTTTGAAAATGAATTTTTAAATGTGAAGATTTTGACTTTTCAAATGCATTCTTCGTACTTTTATACATGAAATCGTGTTACAAGTTTTCTAGTTTTGTTAATCTCTAGGAAAATGATCTCTTAATATGAAACTCTTATCTATGTTCAACTCTTTGCAAATAAAAATAAGGGATGTCGGCGAGGACTATATTATCCCCCATTATTATCAAGCCCCGTACTGTTTGTAAAAATTGCAAGCAACACTTGATGCAAGTTAAATCCAAAAAATTAAGCAACAAAGAAAATCTGCAGAAAAAGTTGACGACTTATAACAACACAAGGTAATACACGTCAATAGAATCCTAATATGAAGTAGCGGTCAATAAACACACAAAGTAATTGACTAATCCTATATTAAAATTAATTTGTAATGAAAATTTTTATTTATTGTTACGAATGAAAAGATTATATAAAGTAATATTATTTAAATATATTTACTTGTGTAAAAAATTCTTTATATAATAATATGTAATATATTGTTTTTCGTAGTTCGAAGGGATCAACAAATACCCAGTAACCGAGAGCTACGAAAGTTTAAAATAGAAGTGCCACCAATCAATTCCCAAAACAACATGTAAATTTCTCATTCATATACCACATATAACCCAAAAAATCATTTTTTTAATAAATAACCCATTATGTGTTACTTTGTAAATCATTTATTAGTACTAAGTAATCATAAGGGACCATAAAGCACACCAATACTTTTAAGCATTTGTTTTGGACAGATGTCAAAGCGTTTCTTTCTTCTCATGATTTATCAAAATCATGAGAGATGTAATCAAAATTTCCACAAGTAATCAAAATTTCCATTGAGTGCCCATAAAACTTGGTTGACTTTGCTTGTCTTAATCAATCTAATATATTTATTGTGTTAATCCACTTTGGCTGGTATTTATTGTCTTATGTTATTTTATGTATGGCTTCACTTTTGAAACTTGTCATAATTTTCGAAATTTTAATCTCCATCAACAATTATGTGTGTAATGGGACCAATTTATAGTATTTAAAAAATAAAACATTTTTTAAATTTATGAAAGCAATAAAGTTGATAGAGAAGTTGGCTAATTAAAAGCAAAGGTAGATATGCACATGGGGCAACATGGGTATCACGACACAAAGCATGCCAAAATATCAACATCAAATATCAAATATAAAGATTCCAACCATGTGTGGTTTCTACCAAAGAGAACTCGGAAATTAAAACTTGTCCAAAAAATCTCATTAAACGTTGGCAACCACATCAAAATGGACATCTCATTTCATTCTAGTCTAAGATACCTTTTTAGCCTAACTTTTATATTTGAAACTTTTGTAAGTGTGTGGAGGCTTTTCACAAAATAATATTCCTAGTGTATTATTTTTAGGGTGGCCAAGATTTAATTGTATAAACTATTCTGAGAGTAATGATGGAGAAGATTTGATTTTGTGTAAATTTGGAAATAGTCGTTATGAATGTATGAATAGATAGAGAAAACTCAAAAAACTTGCAATATATGGAGGACCTTATAAGAATGGTTAAATTTCTCTTTTATAATTGTTAAATAATAGTAATGAAGACTATTGCACGGTTTAAATATGATTTAATAATTGTATTCATTAGGTCTAGGACTTTAAAAACTTTACTTGCATTTATAAAAAAAATTGTGGATCTTTATAAAATTGACGTCCTTCCTCCAAACTCTAATAAAACATCTAGATTTATAAAATGAAGGAAAAAAATATTCGTTTTCGGGGTTATGGTAAACCATAGAAGAACGTAAGTTCCTTGATATTAATGAGGTCCCTCAATGATGTAAAATATCAAAGACAACACACCAAATATTATGTAATATTTCAATGGTACAATTCAATCTAATGCAATGTCTAAGTTCTATATGACTTTTAGTGTTAGAATAGATAATTGATAAAGAAATAAATGCATCATATATACTTATTCTATAACAACTTGAATTTTGCAACAAGGCTCTCTATATCTCTTGATTTCATGTCGTGTCTTCATGCATTAAAGGCACCAATAAGCTTGTGTGTGTGTTCTTGATTTCAAATTAGGCTCTTATTCATCCATAATCTTAAACACAATGGGAAAGGAAATTGACAAAGACTGGCCCAATAAACCTTTAGGACCTAAAAGAGCATAATAAGGGCCCATGTAATAAAAATAACCAGAATCATACATTCACTATTCTGGGGGCCATAGGGCACATGACTATACATACACAATTCAAGGGAAACATTAGGACACATGAGGGAACTGTAATGGTAAATTAATCTATCAACCTAATTTAGCAAACAAATGAAATATTAATTCACAATAATAAATGGCAATTTTAATTCAATCTAAATTAATTTAAAGCTTGATATTTGAATGTCATCGATCACTCGAAGGATAGAAAAACATCACTTAGGGTGAAGAAATGGAACAAAATCACCAATATAGGCTATCAGATGATGAAAGTGGATGCTCAAATGTTGAACATAACTAAAGTACACTATCACTTAGGTGTTAGACATGTGTCATTGTTGTTGTCATTGATGTCAAGTATTATTGATGTCAAAGGGTGTCCAAGTGGCATTGGAGTCGGCATGAGGTGTCAATCATCAAGAAGATTGAAGGTTAATTGGTAGTGCCCTATTTTGGAGTCATTAAGTGTTGCATTCGTGAAGTGGCATGATGTATAGGAGTGAGTGCATGTTCTTGATGCATGGTTCAAGCAGACAAGGTGTTTTGTGTGTGCTCTAGAGGTTGTATGAAATTTCTATGGTGTCTAGCATGTTCAGGGAGTTGTGTCAGAGGTGTATTAGTTTCTGCAAGAAGAAGAACATGCCATTTTACATGAGACATGTGGTGATACTAGTCATTATAAGCCTAGTCCTAGACCTAGTGAAAGTAGATGGTATGGAAGCTTGGGGTATGAGGTAGAGCTATCTAATGTGAGATTGTGAGGAGTGTTTTGACATTTCATAGCTTGTGTGGAAGGTGTGCAAGGTCATGGTTTAGGTGTATAGTGCATATTCAAGGTCCTTGGAGGCAAGTGCAAGAAGAGAAGGCGAGAAGGCATGCACAAACTAGGTAGTATGGTGAGTTTCAAAGGTGAGAAAGCATGAATGAGCATTGGATGTCATGGAGGAGGTCATTATAGAGTTATGTGCAAGGTTTGAGGTTAGGAACCTGAATGAAATGCATGAAAAGTTGTTTTGAGCTCTACCGAGCTCTCAAAACTATATTTCCGAGCTCAAAGATCAACTTTGAATGCTCACCCACACATGCAAACTTTGCATGGGACTTGAGCCATTCATCAATGTTGAGTCATGGAGTTATGAGTGTTTTACAATTGGAATGAGGTAAAATGATGTACTATCCTTTATGAATGATTTTTAAGAAGTTAGTGGGTTTAAACCCTCCTAAAACCCTAGTCTGAGAGTGATAGAAAAAATATGATGGGTTTAGTCTCCAAACGGCTTGGGAAGGCTAGGTGGTGACGGCATACTCACAGTGTGATGGTAAGCTACAACAAAACCTCTATTTTTTTAATATTTTCCTATACAAGCATGTGTTGCAGGATTTATGGTGAAAGATCAGTTATGGAGCAAGCTTGGGATGTGTGGTAAATGCTCATAAAAAAATTAGATAGGTTATGTGCAATAAACTGGTGAAACCTTTCTTCCAATGTTGCCTACCGCTAATGGCCTAAAAGGTGCAAAACTAGTCATGGAGGTTCAAGAGGTTTTTGACTGAAATGCATGATGTAACAATATTGTGTGAACATGGATAGCTTGGTGGGGTCCCATATAATGTGTTTGACCTCATGGTTTGATCAGGTGAGGTGTTGTCATGATAAAGCCCTAATGGCCTAATCAGCCCAATTAGGCTTGCCAAAAAGGTGGTAGGAACATGTATGAAAATGTGAATTTATGAGAGTGAGATATGAATGTGAGTTCATGAACATTTTGGTGGAGATGTTAGTGAAGTGTTCCAAGTGGTGGAATTTCTTGGAAGTTTCCCTGGATATATTAGTGCTTGACAAGCTTAAGACTAGTTCTTGAGACCCAATTACATGCTTGAGTAGTTTCAGAGAAGGAATAATTTTGGAGTCTTGTGCCCTGATTTGGTGATTGATATGAGTTGTGTGAGTTTCCTAAGGATGAGAAATTTCTATTGATGTTCCATATGTGTCTTAATGACATGATTTGAGGTGAGAATTAGTTCAGTTTTTGAAGAGTGATAATGAGTGCTTGAGACATAATTGATGGTGTTTGCCTATTGGATTGATCCATGTTGAAGATGGATGATGCAAAGGTTCTTATGTTTTTTTATTGTTGTGATAGGATGTTTTTGACTTGTCTAGAGCTGATTGAGTCATGGTGAAGTTGTGGTGTTCCCTTGAATCTCATAATGTGATCGTTGGAGTGAAGACCTAATTTTTAGGCCTAATTGAGAAACATGTATTGTCTATGCTTGTAAGGCTTATTCCTACCTATAAGGCCATTTTATTTAAATGATATGATTTTTTAAATTGTCTTATTATGTTTTTTGTGACCAAACTTTCATGGTCATATAATCATTTTCTAACCTACATGGTATTGTGTCATGTAGCTTGAATATAAGGAAAAGTGTAAATCTCATTTGAGCTAGAGATCAAGGATGGAGGTGTGAGTGAAGAGGTCAAATTGCTCTATATCATAGAAAATAATATGAATGAGAAGGTGATAAGGTGAGAAGGTAAGAGGACTAGAGCTTCAAGGCTATATGACTTAATCAACACATTTAGGTGCATGTATGAGAAAAACAGGAGAAGGCATGGTTTGAGAAGTATATGAGTGGAAAGAGCTAAAGGAGTGATAATCAAAAGTTATTGAGAAACAATTTTTTAGAAGTGATCTTCATATTCAGGTAGCTAAGTGGGTTTTTGGTCATCTTGGAGGGTTGTAGCATCCTTTCAGAGTGGGTGCTCTACTAGATAAGGATTGGTGCTCCTTGTGGGGTTGGTTCCTTACTAAGTTGTAGGGGTTGGTGATCCTTGTGAAGTGGGTGCTTCACTAAACAAATCCTTTGTGTTGAGTAATATATGTAGAGGTTCTATGGGTTTTCTTCCCCTTGAAGGTTTCCTGCATAAATATGGTGTTCATGTGTTCTCTCTTGCTTCTTTCTCATGTGGATGGTTGATATGTTGCTTGATGGTTTGTTAAGATATTTGATATTGATCTTATAATGGATAATGAATGTTGAATTGTTAAACACAATTGAATGAGAGAACACATTCATTGTGCTACCAACATAAGGAAATTACAAACCTTGGGAAAAGTTTGAACAAGCTAAACAAGATTGTAAAAAAAATATTAGAGGCATAGTGTATAGAGTTTCAACATAATTATAAGATATGAACCCATATAGGAATGATTTTTTACAGTTGAATTATTTTTGGTAGATTCTCCTATATGTATATTTCTTATTTTTGGCACTAGATTATAGTGATACATATATGATGTAGCTGAATTGTCATGTCCCTTGTTGAAACATAAATTTTATTTCCTTGAGGATGAGAAACCTAAAAAGGGGTTAGTGTTTTGAGTAGGAATAGCCCCATCCATCGCTAATGGTTGGCCATTACATATGTAGCACTACTCTAAAGATGTCTCAAACCCACATAGTCCTCTTAGAATTATAAGATGATATCAACTTGAAATATATAAATAAATACAATTAGATTCAAACCCTCAAATTCACTTTGCAACTTGACAACATGACTTTTGACCTTTGTATGATTCAAATTTCTACCTTTGTCTTATATAGGATTTCTCTTGGAAGAATTGAAGTTCTTGTATAGCATCTCCAATGTAATATCCAACTAATTCCTATGCTTATTGGGTTCTTGTTCTCTTTAAATGCTTTGCTTGCATGATCCTAGGTCATGGTGTTGGGATAGGGAAATTAGCGTTTAGTATAACATAGTGTATTAGAACATCTAATAATTTAAAATTGTAAAAGAGTAGTCATAAACTGTCCTAAATTATTATGAATATTTGATAATTAACCTTATGTTAATTAGAATTTGAAAGAGGATAACCTGGGTTATAGAGATGAAATAGTCTATGTGATCATTAGGCATGAATGAAATCTCCTAATGTGCACAAAGGATGATCATAATGTCATTAAGAAACTCAAATAATGTCAGGTGATGTGTTATTGATCTAGATGGGTTCAAAGGGATCAAATACTACCATCCTTGAACCTATCTTCGGTGTTATAAACTATCTTTTATGTACTTTTACTTTCTCACTCTATTATGTGCATATTATTCCATGTCTACTCTATTTTTTTTATGTATAATTTATGCAATGATGTTGTCTAGATCATATTGGGATTTTTCTTCATTCAAACCATAGATCCTTGTGCTTGAGACCTAAAAGTGGTTAGCAAAACTTGGGTTGGAATGCTTCACCACATACCCATTTATGTGATAAGTATTATGTTACATACCACTATTTTTAAGAGGGATCATTTATTTAATTCACTTGAACCATATGATGAAACACATGTGATATAATAAATATAGATGAAGCCCTTAATTTGGCCCTCACACTTGGAAATAGATACTCATACTTCAAGTTTATCTCAATGTTGGTTTTAGGCAACAATAGTGGATAACTTTAGGATTTTGACTTGTTTTAGTTATCTAAGGGTTTTGATATCTCATTCCTCTCTCTTTGTATTCTAATTTTATGTCTTGCATATTCCATCTTCAAGTAATATCTATCTCTCTTTAAATGGTGTATGGTACGTGTGTGTATATAACTAATCATTTGTTAGCTTTCTCGCTAAACTAACCCAAAATTATTATTTAGGATAACCACACAAAACATCCAAATGGTAATATGACCATTAAAATATGGGATGATGGTTTCAGGGATTATACCTTTGATGGTAATTTTTAGGTCATACAAACATGTCCTATGATGGTATAAACTCAAAGGAATATGGAAGATATTTTGATATATTTTCAATAATAGAATTGTAGTGAAGTTTATAGGATAACATGGAAAAGGTGGTCATCTGATGGAAGTAGAGTGTGGGAAGATGCTCTAAGCTGGAAAAAATAATGTGTAAATGGTAGATATATCACGATAAGTACAAAATGTCATATTTCCAAGTGATTGGACCAGATTTCATGTATTACATATTTGAATGGCTCACGGTGCCTCTTCTTAAATAAACTACTTTTCATTATTTTCTCATTCAACCAAACCTAAGTCCTACTAATGTAAACTATAGTAAGTTTCCCATTTAAATTGGGACCATTAGGTAAAAAAGGATATGTTTGTGACACATAGATAAGTTTGAGATCATACCTATTTAATGGCACGAAGCCATCCAGTGGTCATGAAACTCAAAAGTAAAAGATGTCTTATGTGTGTTTAGGATGTAATTCAAAACATTTATAGACTAAAATGATTTTGTTTATGTCAAATTGAATAATATAGTCAACCTAGTGTATTAGAGAGTGCTTAGAAGAGGGAAATATACGTGAAAAAGTTCAATTATGAATTTAAGGACAAATTGTATGTAAAGGTATTAAACACATTATTGTCAATTGCCTTAGACTAAATTTAGGGTAGTATAGAATTCCCCTTTTAATATAGTAATTATAAATGATGGATTAAAAGGAAAAGGATATGAAAATTTCAAATATTTCAATCTTAAGTTGGTTCTAATTGAAAAATCATGCTTTTTCTATACATTTGAATGTTTACAAACACAAAGTGGTAGTAGATTAAACATTAATAAATATTTATAAACATAAAATTTGCAAAAAAATATTATTGAATGTCTTGAAAACCTTGAAAATTATGATTTTTCCATAATTGAAACTTTTCCTACTTGAATATCTTGAAACTTAAATAATGAATACGTATATGAATAACTACACATGATTATTAGATCTAGCCATGAATCCACAAATATGAAATCGTTTGGAGAATTTTATGGGGTGTACATGCACAATTGGAGTGATTCAAAAATAGATCATGGAGATCATCCAATATAGTCTGTGAGATAGTTGATTATCAAACAAGGTTCACAATATGCCAAAGTCCTAAGAAAAATAGATAACTTCCTATTAAAATTCATTTATAGAGCATGGAATTCATCATATTTATGTTTTATTTACATATATGGGTTCCTATTTTAAAAATAAATACTTAAAAAAGTGACACCCAATTTTGAGTTCATATGAAAAATTTATGGCCCTTGGAAGTTACAGGGTTTTTAAGGATATAAAATTGCCCCGACATTTTTGTATCTTTTAATGGAAATTTTATACAATTCTAATGGTGGTTTTGCATATTAGTGGGAATTTTGACTAGTGATTTTGTACCACCACCTGCAAACAATGGTGGTTTCATCTCGGGACAAAAGAAAACACTTAAACCTAATAGTTGTGAGGTTTTCGACTTCCAAAATGATTTATTGGCATATTTTCCTATGTAGAGGCCATAATTAAAGGTCATATGAAGGTTAGTTATGATCACAAAAACATCATACGAGTTGTGATGAAGATGGGTGTACGTGCACCTTTGTTGCCCCACCATTATAGGGTTCTATAAGTGGAGTGGAGGGGAGTGTGAGTAGATAAATATGATTAATTAAACAACTAATTTAATTAGTTATCATTTGTGAGGAGATGATTAATCATTAAAAAAAATGTTTAATTAAATTAGCTAAAGGGTGTTAGGAATTAATTTAATTAGTTCCAAGGGCATGATAGAATTAAATTAGTTAATTTTAAAGGGAAGGAGTATGTAATTAGCATTATTTTAATAAATTCTAATGGGATGAAAATAGGCTAGAAATAGATATGTATTTTTAGGGTGTCTACATTTTCCCCTCTTTACAGTTTTATTACGAAGTTGTGGCATTTTAAAGATATTAGACGCATGTAGACTTAGTGAGCAGAAGGTATCGAAGCATTTGAATGCCCCAGCGAATAGAATGGTAAGAGAATGCCCCCTCAAATGGGTTGGTGACGTGACAAAGCATTAGAAAACCACTTGATAGGAAGAAGGTAAGGAAGTTGAAGGAGGATAGGAGGGATTGTGCTCGCACCATGCACATCATTTGGAAAGTTAAGTTTGGAGCAACCTTACTTTTTTTGTTACACAATAGAGTTGTCACCATGATTATTAAAGAATCAATATGTTTAACCCATTATGTGTGTAAAACAAGCACACGGACATCAAGAGAAAAAAAAAATGTAAACAAACCTAACATACATAGTAGGTGAAGGCATTATAGTTGTAAATGAGCCAATATGTTATCATACTACTTGTAATTGGTCCAAAAAGTAAAATAAAAAATGCAACACAACTTTGAAAATAAGACAATTAATGATGCCCCTAATACATGCCACAATGATTATTAAGCATATGCGAATGCCCCCAAGCTCTAAACTTATGAAACACATGGGAATAGGATCATACCAAAGAGCGGAGTAATCTTGGATACTCCTAATGACTCTCTTGTTGGACCCACATTGAAAATTTATCTCACAGTAAAAAGGGATCACTTCCCTAAAGCAATAAACTTATGAATTGCAAGAGAGGGAAAATGAGAGCCAAAATTGCCCCATGCGAAGTTATATCGTGAAGGAAAAATAATTGGATACTCCTAATGACACTCTTGTTGGACCCACATTGAAAATTTATCTGACAGTAAAAAAGGATCACTTTCCCAAAGAAATAAACTTATGAATTTCACTAGAGGGAAAATGAGAGCCAAAATTGCCTAATGCGAAGTTATATCGTGAAGGAAAAACAATTGATTTGACTTGCCCGAAGAAGAGTTATTAGCATGCAAAGGGAAGAATGTAACGTGATAGTCCTAAGATTGGAACGATCACTAGGATATTAGATAAAATTTTGATTTTATCAAGATTGTTTTGGGTTTTTGAAGTTTTGAAAATTTATATTTTTTAGGATTTCTTTAGTATTTGAATTTTTTGATGATTTTTTGTGAATATATGATTTTTTATGAAATTTTGATGAAGTTTTATTTAATAAACCAAGTTCATAACACAATACATATAAGTGAGTCAAAAACACAAAACAAACATGTCAAAAAAACTTAATATGAACATGAATCAACTACACCAAAGTTATATGTGAACTAAGATGTTAATAATTTTCTTGCAATTGGTCCATAGTAAAAAAATACAAAAATTAACAAACTTTCATGTTAACAAAAGCATCGTCACAATGTTTATAAAACTCAATAGTACAACACAATTTACATAAACGACATCTAATGACACCCCTAATGTGTTCCACATTGAATGATTAGACAAATATGAATGCCCCCAAGTGATAGCTTAGAATGCGAGAGGATTGGATCAGGCCAAAGAGTTGAGTGATTCTTAGATACTCCAAAAACAACTATTTTTGGATCCCATTGAAGTGTGATAGGTATTGGATTTAATCCAAGTATGCCCCAAGAAAAGTTATATTGTGATTTAGGGTAATTGATTGTTTTTCCTCGAGCATAAGTATACACCATAGGAAAGAATAGTGATTATCGGAAGCTGATATGGAACAATCAGTAGGATTTCCATCAAATGATGATATTGTTGAACTGTGTTATACATTTGTTAAGATTTAGTCAAACGTGTTCTGAATGTTTTACTTTTTCCAGTTTTATATTGTTTTTGGTTTTTGTCAGTTTTATACTATTTTTTTATTAAGGGTAAATGGTTTTAAAGGGATCATACCCCGTAGTACAAAAAAGGCTCAAAAGCCAAGATATAAAATGAGAAAAAGTGGTTTTTTGATGAGTGGGGGCCACACCCCAACAACTAGAGCCTAAAATAACTAGATATAAAATTAGGAAACAAGGAAAGGGCTGACTGCCTACAAGAATCCCTACTACAAACAAAAAATAGTGAAATAGCAGCAACAAAACCACATAATAACAAATTCGAAACAAAAACCACCATACAACATAGAACTATTTAAGAAAAGCATTAAAAACCCTTTGTGTATCCTTCATAGCCTTATACAAGATGATGGTGGTATGTTGGGCAGGGTCCTGGCTACTAGTAACAACAATCTTCTTTTTAAGTCTCCCACCCTTCCAAGCCTCTTCTGGAATGTCACTCACTTCACAAATTTGATGAACTTGGATTTTAAAAAATCCAATAGTGATTTATGCAGGGAAAGGTGATTAATTTGTTTGTCAACTACTTGTTGCACCCTCTCCTCCAAGGAACCAAGCTGATTATTCATAGCCTCTAATTTTTCCTCAAGATTAGAGATAGTAGTGGGGTCTAAATCAACCTATATTCCTTTATTAAGAAGGAAGTCGACATTGTCTTCAATTCCTTTGATGGTGTCAGCCTACTGCCTCAATTGGTCTCTAATGTCAATGGTAGCACAAGTGTTAGACTTTGATTGGTTGATGTCTCGCAACCTTTCGACAACTATAATGGTTTTTTCATTTGGTGCTACTACGCAGAACTTTTTTAGTTGGGGATTGACCAGAAGGATCTCTGAAGCTAGGTTTATTTTTTCTTACCTTGGGTTGTTGGGGAGGGTGGGGCTAAGGGGTGAGTGGGATTGTTGGCCACAATGTCTTGAAAATACTAATGAAGCAAGAAGATAACCCCTTGATGAAGAGGGAGGGCATGGAGATGGGCTTGAACATTGAGAACATACTTCTCAAGAGAGTGCAGTATATAATACAAGAGACTAACCTTTTCCAAATGCCTAAAATGGTTTAGCAGAATCAGGTGATGAAGTGGCAAGGTTGAGTAATGGCCTTCTAAAGTGACATATCTGAAAACCATTTTTGCAACATCTCCAAATGGGGGAGGAATAGAGGATCAAACGATACCAGATTTCCCAATTGACAGAGCTTCCTCTCCTTCCACAAATTTTTCTCCTTTGTGTCCTTATCAAATTTATTCTTGTAAAATGTGTTCCCCTCCATCCCTAAGTCAGCGATGAAGGAAATCATACTCTTAGTGATGGTGAATTCCTTGTTCTTGAAAGTTATCAACCTATCTTTCCACTTTCTTGCAAAAGTAAGGGAGATAGGCCTATCATGCCCTCTTATTATTTACATGAAATCAGTTAAACTGTCCACATCTAGAGATCTCCACAATTATGCATTTTGTTTCCATGGGGATCGTAAATGTGTTCTACATGGTAGGTGTTCCACCCATAATGAAATGAGAAGTCCTGGACATTGTCACAACTCCATATTCATAGCTTATAAACAGCCTCCCAAAAACACAATAGATGACACTTGAGAGCCTAGGGTCAAGTCCAAGAGGACCCGTAAAATTTCCAACAGAAGGAACCTGCACATAACTAGCTACAAAACTGCCCAAACCCAACGCCGAAAAATAAAAAACAAGGAAGATAAGATTGTTTGGGAGAGATGACCCCCGAGTGCTTTGTGTACAAATCACCATTTCTCCACATGTGAGAAATCCACCGGTAAGATTTAAATGGGAGAATAAGTGGCCACAGCTTCCCAAAATATGATGGTTTGAGAAGCTTGAGGGATTCTGTCATGATCTGTCCAAATTTTGAAATGAATGTTGTTGACACTAGCATTATCAAGTAAGTCAGTAGCACTATTACCCTCCCTATAGGTTTGGCCCAAAATAATGTTATTAAATCCTTTACATAGATATTTTCCCTCTTGAATGAACTCCCTTATGGTCCATCTGGGGGGTTGGGTATTAGAGAGGTTTTTGATAATGTTCATAGAGTACCCCTTGATCATTAGATTATTCACCTTGAAGTCGTTGTCTGTTTTAATTCCCTAGAGAGTGATGAGGGGCTCAGTATAGTGATTTGATTGAATACCCATGGGCCCATCATAATGTTAGTGTAGGTTATTATTTATCCTTTTATTTGTTTATTAGGATAATTTTTGCACTTGTGTTAGCCCTACACTTATTGGATTAGCTTGTTTAGGTGTACTAGTTGTGTGGAGTTAGATTACTAGTTGTGCTAAGTTAGCTTACAAGTTGTGTGGAGTTAGTTTGTTAGTCTTGTGGAGTTAACTTAACTACCAGTATCAGTTAGTGGGATTTCTTCACCACTGATCTAGGTAGTAGTTACACTTCCCTCCTCCTATATGTACATCCTTCTTATTGAGCAATGTACGATAATGTAATTCAATTCTAATGTATTGAGAATAATGAATTATGATAGATTTCCATATATGATATTTTAGCTCTTATGTTGTGTAAATATAATGTGGTGTGTTATTATCATCTGAGATATTTACAGCATGAAACAATTTGCTTATCGTTCATTTCATGGTATCAGAGCAATAGATGATGTAGACATCCATCTGTAAGTTTTTTTGCAAGCAAGAGTTTATTTGTTTTCATATATTTTGAAATTTGTTAGCACTTTGTTATAGTGTCCATTTTTATGCAAAACGGGTGGCTTTGTTGGATTCGGAAGGCGGAAAAACCCCAAAAACAATTGTAAACTTGGCTATTAAAGAAGACAATTTGTTTTTGAATTTGTTTTAGTTTTGTAGAGGTAGACATTTATACATATAGATCTGCTTAGAAATCCATGCCAGAGGAAGAAATCTTTGTCGGGGAAGTAGAAAGTCCAAAAAAACAGTTTCTGGGTTTTCCTATGTTTTTTGCATTTGGTACTGGGTTTTTTTCTTCCGCTTTGCAGCTTCCTATTTGGTGAGGATATGAAAATTTTAGAAATTCGTGCTGAGGAAGAAAATTTTGTTAGGGAAGTAGAGATTCCAAAAAATGGTTTCTGGGTTTTTTTGGGTTTTATATGTTCTGTAATGGGTTTTTTTCTTCCACATTGCAGAGTTCCTATTTGACGGGGATGCGGGAATCATATAAATTTTTGTCAAGCAAATAAATTTGTGCCAAGGAAGTAGAAAGTCTAGAAAAACAATTTCTGGGTTTTTTACGTTCAGTAATGGGTTTTTTCTTCCACTTTGTAGAGTACCTGTGTGGAGAGGATTTGAAGATTTGTGGATCCATTTAGAAATTTGTGCCCAGGGAAGTAAAATGTCTAGAAAAACATTTTTTGGGTTTTTTGCGTTCAGTGATGGATTATGATAGATTTCCATATATGATATTTATCTCTTCTATTTTACAAACGTAATGTGGTGTTCTATTATCATCTGAGATCTTCGCAACATGGAATAATATTTTTATCGTTCCTTTCATGGTATCAGAGTGATAGATGATGTAGACATCCATCTCTTTACCGTGTGCCGAGGATTTAAGGATTTTGTAAATTTGCACTACCTCTAAGGATCTTGGAAATTAATGGCAGTGAGATAGAAAATCCAGAAAAATAGTTTCTAGGTTTTTTGGAAAGTTTTTTCCAACAAAAGTAATCGAAAAAAATGAAGGCAAAAGACATTTTACGTTTTTTTAAATAAATAGTAAAGCACAAACTTGAAAATTTTGTATCTATTGATCGGTAATTTGGATTTGAGTACTTGTTTTTTTCAAAAGTGTTTGTTTTTTCATGTTTGTTCCACTAGAATTGTTTATTTTGAAAAATAAACTAAAAATTTAAAATGGCATGTTTGTAACACGCACTTAATTATAAAGTGCTAACATTTATCTCTCTTGTTTGTTGAGATATTTTAGATTTATATTTTCAACACTTTTTTGGCATGTTGACAGTCTCTCTTGTGGGGGAGCTAATTCTGGTGAATCTCAGTGTTATTTTTTCAGTGTTCAAGTAGTTTTTTTTTATTAAGGGCAAATAGTTTTGAAGGGACTATACCCTGTATACAAAAGGGCTCAAAAGCCAGATAGTAAAGATGAGAAAAGCAGCCCAGAGAAGGGAAAAACAGTCAACCAAGGAAGGCTCAACAGCCAAATATTACAATATATGTGAAAAAAGGATCAAAACGTACAAAGATCCAGAGAAAAGAAGGCAAGATCAAAAAGAAACCAAAAGAGAAACAACATAAAGAGCTCCGCCAAAAAACAGCTCCAGAACTGCCCGATGACAGCCACATCGCAGCCAAAAAACAGCATCACAACAGCCCGTTACTTGATGGCTCTGTCAATTTTGGTCTTGATAGCCTGCAGTGACATGAAGAAGGCAATGGCAGTGGCCTGAGAGGAGTCTTGCAAATCTGCTTGGGCAATTGCAATGTCCCTTTTCTCTTTAGGGCCCCATATGTCCTCATTAATCCCACTTAAACTGCAAACACTGTGGACATGTTGTTCAATGAAATTATAAATGCTTTTGAGGGCAGACAATATGCAGTCATTGCGGCTTTTAGCATTCCCCAATCTGCCATCTAAGGACTGAAGTTTCTTGAAGACTTCACCAATAACCCCCTCTTCCTCCTCACTTTGAAGGATCCTTTTACCCTTTTCTCTTTCCATGTTTTTTATAGCCCCTTTGAGCTCTTGTATCTCCTTCTCTAATCTGTCCACCCTATCCAGCAATTCCTCCTCTTTGGGCTCCTCCACCGGCTTGCTAATATGCAGGAGGTTTTCAGCTAGTTCCAAGTCTTTGTGACTCCTTAGGACTCGTTGGGAAGCAGGGATTTTAGCTTTGAGGCTCTTGCTTTTCTTGCTGGAGACAACATCTTCATTCTTTCTTTTTAGCAGGGGGGAGTGGGAGCAGTGTGGGCAGGTGGAGGTATGGAGGAGGGAGGTGGGCTAGGATTCACGGGAGGGTAGCTGGAGAAATGGCGGTGAATCAAGAGGATAAGGCCCTGGTGCAAAGGGACAGCCCTAGAGTGGCTTTGAACTTCCCTTATAGATTTCTCCAGAGAGTTAATCAGATAGTGAGGAAAGCTGATAATGTTATTTCTATGAAAATGATTCAGAAAAATCAGATGCTTATGAGGTATAGTCACATATCTTCCTTCAAGGGTAACATACCTTACCACCATTTTGGCCAGTTCATCAAAAGGTTCAGGGATCGACGCCACCTTGAGGCCAGCAGTCACGAACTCAAGATTCTCCCCCTCTTCCAGAAATTTCTTGGTTTCCACCTCCCTGTCTACCTTCTTATTGAAGAATTTTGTGCCTTCCAGGCTGAGGCCCGTGATCTGAGCTATGAGCTCTTCCGTGATTTCCATTTTCATGTTACTATATTTGACTATTCTATTCTTCCAACCCTTGGCGAATTTGATAGATATGTCTTGGTCAAAGCCTTGAATCCTTTCAATGAAATTAGACAGTCCCCCGATTTGCAGGTAATCCCAAAGCTCCGTGTTCTCTTTCCACTCAGGATTGTGGGTCGGTTCGGTTTTGCATGGCGGCCCCCCCATGTTTCCTCTGCTCCTTTTCCTGTTCTCAACGGTAAAATAGCTACCAATGTGCGGGACAGGCCGAACTTTGATTTTGGTATTTGAATCTTTCCTTCCCGTGAAAGCCGGTTTAATTATTATGCTACACTTGTTATTATTGCCCCACTCCTCGGCTTTCCTCCTATGCCAAGAAATGATGACAGTCCAGCCCGCACAGATCACAACAATCATCCAAATCTTTTGTGATGTCATCATCATGTACTTGGGGATCCGCACATTAGCGTCTAAAATACAGCCGTTAGTTATGATTTTCACTGCCATGTAGATCAATGATAATGGCTTTATTGACATGAGCGGGCAGAACGTCCCCCCCAATCCAAGTTTGAAAGGAATTATTAACACCGAAGTTAGCCAAACTGTCAGCGACCCTATTTCCTTCCCGGTAGGTGTGGGTGATTTGGACATTTTCAAAGCTTTTGCATATATCAATAGCTTCCTCAATATAATCCCTGATAGACCAGCTGGGGTGTTGCTTTTTATTCAGAAGATTGATAATATTTAGAGAATCACCTTCAATTATGATATTAGGAATATTACAATCTCTGGCAAGTCTAATACCCCAAAGAGCCGCCATGGCTTCGGAATAATGATTAGTCTGTCTGCCCATTCTCCCAGAAAAAGTAGCAACATAACAGCCTCTTTGATCCCTGATGATTCCCCCTCCTCCAGAGTCACCCGGATTGCCCTTAGAGGCCCCATCAAAATTTAACTTGTGCCAATCAGTGGGGGGTTTAATCCATCGGACTGTGTTTCTGTCAGTACCACTGTTATTTCTATTGACAGTGGCAATATTCCATTCAGTCAGAATGCATTCTTCATTCTCCGGGTAGAGTCTATTTTTAGGGGGTTTAAATCTAGCAATATTATCTTGCACAGCAATGATAATTTCCTTATAAACTTTGTTACAAGCCTGTCTATTGTTTCTGAAAATACTATCATTACGAGCCTTCCAGATTCTCCACATAGTGTGGGGCAGAACAAGTTGCCATAGCCTTTTCACCATGCAATGTTTAAACGGAGAGCTCCATTGCTCCCAAGCCTGAAGGCAGGTAAGGGGAAAAATCCATCTCAGATTAAATTTTGCAAAAACAAGCTGCCAAATTTTGGAAGCAATCTCACAATGGAGGAATAAATGCTTTATATCTTCAGCCTCTTGCTGACACATGCAACATCTATTCGGCATGATAAATCCCTTCTTGATGAGGTTGTCATTAGTTAGGATCTTGCCATTAATAATTAGCCACCAAAAGAAGTTCACTCTAGGGGTTAGCTCCGGCATCCACAACTTGTGCCACTTAATTTCGCTTTCCATGGATGTAAAGAAAGAATTATATCCTGATTTAACAGTGTACTCCCCATCAAAAGAATCTTTCCAGATGAGCTCATCTTTAAGATTTTGATTACTTATATGGATTAGGGAAAGCTGATTCTGGAGAGATATAATATCAGCCTGAATATTATCATTCTCCACTTTTAGCTGCTTCCATTTTCTTTTGTTTCCATCCCTCTCAATGTACCCCTGGATTTTGTGTCCATACTTTGCAATTAAGCTGTCTTTAATATGATCATAAGCAGAGATCCAGTTAGAATCCGTCCACTTATCAGTCCAGAAGTTTATGTTTTTCCCATCTCCAAGCTTCCAGCTGCACCCCTGAGAGAGAATGTGTCTACTGCGTAGAAGGTTGTTCCAGAAAATAGAACCACTCGGAAGGGACTGATCATATATGAAGGAAATCTTGTTTTGTTTTGAAAGATATTTGATCTTAATCAGCTCTGTCCAAGGTCTGTGCTCTTTTATAAGCCTCCATCCTAATTTTGCAGTAAGGGCAGTACTCATATGTTTTATATCTTTGATGTCTAACCCCCCTAGTCTCTTAGGTTTACAAACCTGTTCCCAAGCCACAAGATGATATCTGAATCTGTCCTCAGTACCGTGCCACAGAAAGTGTTTTTGAATCTTCTCAATACTGTTCATCACAGCTGTAGGCATGCTGAACATTGACAGTATGTAAATAGGCAAATTTTGAAGCGTGCTTTTAACCAAAAGACACTTACCTGCACTTGAAAGAACGGCTCCTTTCCAGCCAGCCAACTTTCTTTGAAATCTCTTAATAAGATCATTCCATACCTCCACTGAAATCTTGCCAGTACTTAAAGGTAACCCTAAGTAAGTAGCTGGTAGAGAATTAATAGTGCATCCTAGAATATTAGCAATCTTTCTTTGCCTCTCCTCAGGAGTATTGAAGAAGTAAATAGAGCTTTTGTCAAAATTAACTTTCTGTCCCGAGGCTTCCTCATAAAATCTAAGGACAGTTTTAATGGCCTTTGCCTCAATAATAGAAGCCATTAGAAGCAGCAAAGTGTCATCAGCAAACTGCTGATGAGAGGAGATCTGATTACCAGTAGTTGGAGGGAAGCCTTTTATCATGCCAATGTCAATAGCTTTGGAAATAGATCTGCTTAAACTGTCAGCCATAATAATGAATAAAAGAGGGGAGATTGGGTCGCCTTGCCGTATACCTCTATTACTGGCAAAAAAACCCACAGGTTCCCCATTAACAACCACAGAGAATCTAGAGGTAGAGATGCAAGAGTGGATGATTTTTCTGAATTTGCTTTGAAAGCCAAATTTGGATAGGACCTCATCCATGAATCTCCAGGAGACTCTGTCGAAAGCTTTATGCATGTCAAGTTTGATGGCCATCCCTGCCTTTTTACTTTTATCCATAGAATGTATAGTTTCATGAACCATGATAATTCCATCTTGGATAATTCTTCCCTGGATGAATCCGCTCTGCTGTTGAGAAATGATCTCCATGAGAATAGGTTGCATTCTAGTGGTGATAATCTTTGTGAAGATCCTATAAATGACATTAACCAAACTGATAGGCCTGAAATCTTTGAAGTCTTTTGCATCCAACTTTTTCGGGGCAAGCACAATGTGTGTATTATTTAGTTCTTTAATAAGATTTCCCGTTCTGTAAAATTCATTAACAGCTTTCAAGAGATCTTCAGAGCATATTTCCCAACATCTTTGGTAAAAGTTAGCCGAGAAGCCATCTGGACCTGGAGCCTTATCCCCTTCTAAAGCAAAGACAACCTTTTTTAATTCCTCAATGGTGACAGTTTTTGAAAGACTTTTAAATCTCTCAGCTGGTATTAGATTATTAGGAATGGAGTCTAAGAGGAAAGAGGCCGCTTGTTCATTGTAGGAGGTATCTTCAGTGAGGAGGTTCTTGTAAAAATTAAGCGCCTCTGTTTTGATATCCTCAGGATCCTTAGTAATGTTTCCATTTCCTTTAGCAACCTTCAGAAATTCTGTTACAAGCTCTATGTTTGATGGCTGTCAAATGAAAGAATTTTGTATTTCTGTCTCCATCCTTAAGCCAAAGGGCTCTAGATTTCATTCTCCAAAAGGTTTCTTCATGGCTGTTTATATTATGCAGATCTGATAGGAGTTTTTTTTCCCGCTGATGATCCTCTAGGGTCATACCTTTCATGGAGACATTTAGCTCAAGCTCTTCTAGCTGTTGCTTAAGTTCTTTCTTCTTTTCAAAAATGTTTCCAAAAACCTCTTTATTCCATATTCTAACTTTCTGTTTAACATTCTTTAACTTCTGAAGAAGCCTGAATTGGGCCATCCCTGTGCCTTCCCAAACCCACCACTCTTTAATTCTGTCCAGAATGTCTTCATGTTCGAACCACATTTTCTCAAATTTGAAATTACCATGAAAAGGTTTTGTCCAATTGAAGAAATTGAGGACTATTGGATTATGATCAGATCCCGTTCTGGGGAGAGTAGAAAGATGGAAATTCTGGTCCAGGATCCAATTTGTAGAAATAAGAGCTCTGTCAAGTTTAACCTGAATTAAGCTCTCTCCTAATCTTCTGTTGGACCATGTAAATTGATTGCCATGAAGCTCTATGTCCATAAGATTAAGAGTCAAGATGAAATCTGCAAATTCTTCCATACCAAGGGAGAATTCAGAACTTCCTCCAAACTTTTCTCCTGGATTCAAAGGAGTATTGAAGTCTCCCATAACCAACCAGTTCATGTTCTCGACCTTGCTTCGGAACAAGGTTAACTCTTTCCATAGACTTCTTTTACCAGTAGCAGTATTGGGCGCATAAATATTAGACAGGATCCAGCTATGATTATTTTCAAGGCTTTTAAAGATAATAGCTAAATGATTCTGGGTTGAGGAGAGTACCTTACCATCAACCATCTTTGTGTCCCAAAAGATCGCTAATCCTCCAGAAGCCCCTTGAGAGTCAACAGCAGCAAAGGCAGCGTTCTGCCAAAAATGTCTTTTGAAGTCTTCAACTGCTTTACTTTTCATTTTAGTTTCCTGAATGAGAAGAATGTTGGGTTTGTTTGCTCTTTTAATTTCCTTAAGCATTCTTTGCTTAGGCCCTCCATTGAGGCCTCTGACATTCCAAGAGATAACCTTCATTAAAAAAAATTTGGAGATGCATTTTCCGGATGGCTCAGAATTCTCTGTGTACCATCTGCAATTTCTTTTTCAGTTTCTTTTTCTCTTGCTTCTCTCTTAGATGGCCTGCCTTTTCTAAAGGTTACTCCAAAATTTGCAGTTCTTCTAGCAGTGGCCCTTGTGATTCTTGAGGTGGAAGCTTCCCAGCTTCCAAGCTGCTTTTCTTCCAGGCTTTTTGAACCTCTTTTCTTTCTTTTCACTAAGATGAATCCATCATTATCACAATCATTTTCCTTACTGATTGGGGTAATTTCCCCATCCTCCTTTCCTGTGTTAATATCAGCCTGCTTATCCATTTTAGGAGTCAGCTCCTCCCCATCTGTGTCCTCTTTCTCTTGGTTTAGATCTCGTGCAATGGATTCTAGATCCTCTTTACCTTTTTCCTGTCTCATTTTTAGATTCTCCAAAGAGCTGCTCCTTAGCAGCTCTTGATGGGCACTGATTTTGTCTTCCTCTTCTTCCATGTATGAGAGAGAAATGTTAACTTTTTCATTTTCTTCATCAACCTCCATGTTCAGCTTTACCGGATTTGGAGTCAAAGAGTTCAGTACTGAATCCACTGACAGCTCCCTTTTGTTTTCTTCCTCATTCGGACCCAGATCTAATTCTTGTTGAGACTCAATCAGCTTCTTGGGTTTCCAAAGTTTTCTGTAAACCGGTGGTCTCTTTGCCTTAAATCCTTTTTTCCTCTCTTTTAGTTTGGAATGCCTCTCCAAACGCCTATTTCCAGTAGCTGGTTCAGAAATCTGCTCTTTATCCGCCTTATCTCTCTGATTCTGTCCTTGATCTTCAGGAATATCTGAGAAATCTTCCAGCTTTTGAACTGTTTGTTCAGGACATTTGCTGGCAAAATGCCCTAATCTTGTGGCATTTGCTACATCGTAACTGGAAAGCTTCATATTCAATTTGCTGATTCCATTCTCCAAATTTGGATTGCAGAACAATGTTATCTGGGGAGCTCCTGATCCATTTCTATGGAGACACAGAACCGAGCAAATGCCAGCCTAGACCTATTTCTCGTGGGCCCATCTAGGCCAATAGGTGAACCAATCGATTTGGAAATGTGAAGGAGGATTTCATCATCCCAAAGATGTAGAGGAAGCCCTGGGAGTCTACACCAGATGGGTATGGCATGAATATTTTCAACAAATGGATTAAATCCTGGGTACCATTTTTTTAAAAATAGTCCCATATTACCCAGACACTAGGGACCACCCAACAAGACCGAGTCAACATCAGTTTGGAGATTAAATCTGGCCAGAAAAAAACCTTTTGCCATAGTGGTGATTATCAAATCCCCTTTTGGTTTCCATCTACGAATGGCCCATTTCCTAATGGTGTCCACATTGGGTCGTGATCCCAAAAATTTTCCGACAAGTGCCAGATTGGTTTTCTCCAGAGCTCTTTGCAGACATCCGTCAGGCACCTGTAAGTGGGTCACCCCTTTAGCATCTTTTGTACTTTTAAAATCACATGCAGCCTGAGATCTCGCATTTTTGTCAGGAGGAGTCTTAACAACTTCCGCCCAGGCTCTAGACCCGAAACTGTCACCAATGATCGCATTTTTCGCTTTTACCGGTTCCTTAGCGGCTACATCGCAGTTCTTTGAAAGACATTCAACAGCCAGAGCTGCTGAAACATTCGCTTTTACCGGTTCCTTAGCGGCTACATCGCAGTTCTTTGAAAGACATTCAGCAGCCAGAGCTGCTGAAACAGCGCTTTCGAAACCCTCACGCAGCCCGCCCAAATTTTCAAATTCGCAGCCTGCCCCAATTGTTTGTGTCATCTCTTGAGTAAAACACTCTAGTTTCTTATGTCATATGAATTGTGAATGGTCCATCTGTTGCTTCTTTGTATTTCATCTGGATGGTCCCCTTTCAATCTTTGTTTATACCAACATATTCTCCCCTTGGTTTCCTTCTCAACATTGTTTATTGTACAATCCTTATTGCCTTTTATTTCTTGGGATCCTCTTCCTTTCTCTTTTGTTCCACTTCTCTTACAAAATTTTTTGCTTCTTTGATCTCTTGTTTGGTTGCATTCTCCTTATTTCCTTGGTTTGCAAATTTCTCAGACAAATTTAGGGATTCATTTGAGTCAGCAAAATTACACCCATGATATTTTTCAGTGCTTTGATATGGCTGATTTCAAGCCAAGTCCATCTCCTTTTTAGTCTGGGGTTACTCGTACTTCCACATGTACTACTCCACTTTGTGATCCTACTTTGCATAGAAAGTTGGTTGGGAGTCTCATGTACTTGACCCATACTTGCCCTGATACTTCATTTACAGTAGGGATTTTATCTCAGTTTGTGCATTCTCCTCATAGTAGTCACTGGCAAGCTGCTAAAAGGATTTTGTGCTATTTGTAGGGCACTTCCCACTTTGGCCTACACTACACTAGGGGTCCTACTCAGTTGGTTGGGTATACAGATTCAGATTGGGAAGGTTATATTCATGACAGGCGTTCCACTTCTGGATATATTTTTGTATTAGTTCTTCTCCAGTTGCTTGGGCATATAAAAAGCAACAAACTATTGTAATTTCATCTTCAGAGGTAGAGTATAGGGCAGCAGTTACAGCAAGTCAACAGATTATTTGGCTTCAACAGGTATTGACATAGTTTGGATTCCCACAGGATTCATTGACTGTAGTTTGGTGTAACAACCAAAGTGCAATTCACATTTCTCGCAACCCATTTGAGAACCAATGGACCAAGCATGTTGAGATACACATCCACTTCATTCATCAGCACATTCAGGATGGATTTCTTTTCTTGGAGTACATTTCAAATCAGCAACAATTTTCAGACATCTTTATGAAGCCTTTTACATCACCTTGCTACCTTGAGTTGCATGGAATGCTTGGGGTTTTGGAATTTATTCTTGGGGGTGTTCCTGATAACATCTTCCTTCTTCTTATTATTTCTCTTTCCTTCTAACATGATTATTTCCTTCTTTTGGTTTGATATTTATTCATGGATATATTGTACATGATTACCTCATCAGGCCTAGTTGTCGGGACTCATACTATAGACATGCCACTTCTATTTTGGCCCCTGGCTTCACTTGAGGGGGGGTGTTAGAGTAGGTATTTACCTTAACTCATGTTCAAGTATAAGAAGATGGATTCTTTTCTTCTATCTACTGGTCTTTTTCACTATCACTCTGATCATATAGTGTATCTTCAACATGTTGGTGAGGATATTGTGATACTTGTCTTGTATTTTGATGATCTATTACTTACTAGTAGCTCTTCTTCCCACATTCAGAGTATTCACAGGGCTCTTCATACACAGTTTGACATGACATATCTTGGGTTATTGCATTATTTCCTTGGTTTGTAGATTTCTCAGATGGATTCAGGGATTCATTTGAGTCAGAAAAAGTACACTCGTGATCTTCTTCAAACCAAGAATGATAACCAAATCGTACCAATCCAAGAACACAGATGCTAATCAAACACCATGATCAATAAGATGAAATTAATTCACAAGAATAACTTTACATAAACCTTTACAAAAAAATGAGTAGAAATATCATATATTATTATGGAACTCAATGAAATACAATGAGAATGGGACTTTCTTATATAGGAAAGGAATAAAAATCTAAGAACCAGTCAAGGTCGTAGATCAAACCATAAATCAAGGAAATAACTAGTCATCAAAGAACTAGTTAAGTCCATAGATTTGTGAGGAGATAAATAGACATCAAAGATCTAGTCAATACCATAGATCAAGGAAAGAACTATACCTAACAACTAGATAATATCCACCTAATATCTAAATAAATAAAAATAAATATCTACACACATAAGTGGGTGAGGATAAATACAATAAAGGTAAATAAAGTACCTAGGTGAATATGAGCTAAGGTAAATACCTACTCTAACATATGAGATGTAAATATTTTTGAGTTTTGAGATAAGTGCTTCGATTACCCAATAAAATAAAGCATGTGATATTAATTATATACTACATGTTATGAGAGAATATTATGGCTAAAAATATGAATATATATGGGAAAAGGTTAATCGACCCAAAGACATGGGTGGCCTGGGGCTAAAGAACATTCAATTTACAAACCATGCCATAATTACTAAGGTGGGATGGATACTTCACAAAGAAGAAAGAATCTGGGTGAAAATTCTAAAGTTAAAATATTTTCTACCCTTTGGTGGAACTTTTGACTTCTTTAGTGATTTAGAGCTTCTCAGGGGATCTAACTTCTTGAACAATTTATGTCAGACCAGGAAGTTATTTATCAAAGGGTGTAAATGGAACCTTGATGACGGGTCTCAGATCAAATTCTGGGAGGATCCTTGGTTAGAGGATGTTTCTCTCAATTTGTTAGCACCATGGAGTGAGCTATGACAGGTCCTTTCTATTGAGCGGGGAGCTCCAGTTTGTAACAATTAGGACAATGACCGGAGATGGATTCCTGTTCCCCCCCCCCCTCTTTTTATCAAGGTGATAACTAACCTTTTCATGATTTAAATAGGAAACTTAATGACATTTACATTCCTCCATATAGTTTCCAGGATGAGCTCATATCGAGAAGAATGGATACTGGGGATTAAGAAGTTAAATCAGGTTACTTGTCAATTTTTGATAAATTTGTTCAAAATCCTTTTTGGAGGAAGGTCTGGAATAATTTTCTAATCCCTTTTGGTAAGATCAATATATTTTTCTGGGAATTTATAAAAGGTAATATACTCACTGTGGATAGACTCAGATGCAGGGGAATGATCATCATAAATATATGTGGTTTATGCTATGGACAAGGAAAAATCCATCAGTCACCTCTTTCTGGAATCTACTTTCTCGTATCAAGTTTTTACTGAGATCCTCTGCATTTTCAAAATTAAATTGGTCCTTTTGAGAGATGTGGCCCTTCTACCTGAGTAGTGGAGTTTCAACTTTAAGAATGATATGGTCAATAAAATTTGGAAATTGGCTCTATCACATGTCTTATGGGGTATATGGATTAAACACAACAATACGATCTTCACGAAAAAATCGATGAGGTTGTGTAAGGTTGTTGATAAAATAACATAGGTTTTAAAGGAAAATACTTGTATTATTAAAACCAAATAGGTTCATGCTATCCCTGAGTGGGAGAAGGACATTTTGAAAAGGCTAGAAAATTTTTGTCTCTAACACCAGTAAGAGCAGGTTGAAACAAGATGTTCAATGGAATAAACCTGTTTAGCTGTAGGTTGAAACTAAAGGAAGTTTCAAGATCAACTTTGATAGCTCAGCCCAAGTTAAACATAAACTAGCTAGTTGCGGTGGCCTCATTCTGGATCATAGTGGGATATTCTTAGGATCCTACATGGAACCCATAGGAAATCACTCTAAAACATGGTTGAAGCAAGAGTTATGCTTTGGGGTGTTAAAATGGGTAAAGACTTAGGGCTTAAAAAAATAATCATTGAAGGTAATTCGATGTGTTTTATTAATGCCCTCAAATATAGTAGTAAATAGGGATGGAAACTAAATCATTTGATAATGGAGGCACGTTCCATGCCCGCATCATTTGAACATGTGGTCATTCAACACACATACCATGATGGGAATAAGTCGGCGGATGCATTGGCTGAGAAAGGTAATTCCATGGTGGATTTGGTGATGTGGACTGACACACGTATCCCTTGGGGACAGGTTAATAAAATCATAAATTAAGACACAAAGTGGGAGGTTTGTATATGATGACACCCTTAGCTCACACCTTGGGGTTCCAAAAGGAATTTTCCTTTTTTGAAAATTTACCTTTCTCATTTCATATGTTTTTCTCCATTTTCTATCAGTCGAGTTCTGGTGTCTGTGCGAAAAATGTCAACTTTCTTCCTATCTTCATGGGGGTGAGAGGTTACGTACAAAATTATCTACCTTTTGTCACCTCAAGAATGATGTGGCTCTATGGAAATTTTTGCATAAATGCAGTCTCACTAGATACATTCGTCAGCTCCAAGGTAATGATCCCGGCCTTTCTGTCGATTTTTTGATTTCCTGGAAGGATGGTGGTTTTGTTTTTAGAGGGGTTCATATTGATGTCTTTGAGAATTCCATAGCTGATATCATAGGGTCAAAAATTGAAGTCCTAAAAAAATTTAAAGACAAATCTAGAAAGAAACATGAAATTGTTACTTTCTTTGAAGCTAGGGAAAACATTATAACATATGACAATGGTATTGCTCACATGTGTCTATTGGATAGATAGGATGATGTCTTCCTGGTTATTATGAAATATCTAAATCTTGAAGGAAAATTCTATAAAATCTTTACTCACCACCTATTTACCAAAATATTGAGTAACATTATTAAATTAATTGTAATATTATTAATAATGAGTTTATAGAACTAATATTAATAATATAGTTGTAATAGTTTTATTATTGGTGAGTTGTGAGAAAAACTCAAGTAGCTATTATAGTTGTAATAGTTTCTAGAGATTAGCTAGAGATATTGTTGGTGTGTGACATGCCTTGTCATTGTCCATATCATCTGGTGAGTCATCTCACCTTGCGAGAGTCATAGGTCTTAGGAAGTCAAATGACAAGTGTCATATTTTGTCATAGAATCTGTCATTGTCATTTGCGTCAATGTTTCATAGGAGTTACATTCCTTTTTTGGAATTTTAACTCCTCCTTTATTGGCATCATATGCGTCCGTGGCATCATTGATATTCTTTCCTTGTTTAGGAATGGGGGTTACATAGTACCCCTATTTGTATTTCCTTTTTTTGATCTATGAGGATGAGTAGACATGTTTTCTTATTTGCATATTCTTTCCATTGATTCGAATATTTATTATTGCGTTGGAGCTTGACGTTACCATCGGAGTGAAACTTTGTTATGGTGCATTGTTTTTGACATCAGTTCTCGTGAATCCCTCTTTCATGGTATCAGAGCTGGTTTCAGTAAAACATGCACTCTTCATTTATCAGTTGCTTATTACTTCTGGTTTCTTCTTATTTCCTCATGCAAGTTTTTTGGATTATTACTTTTGAATTGTGTTAATCTACTTAACAGGTTTCTCTTGGATTTTGTGCATGTGCTCTACGTGTATTTTTCAAGGGTTTTGTTTGAGCTTGTGTGGCCCTTGACCATTCGAAGGTGCGGTGTGTTTATTTTGGCTCGGATTTTGAGGTTCACTCGGGCTTTTAAACTAGTTTCCAACTTGCTTTGCTTAGGATTGACTTGACCATCTAGCCTTGTTTTTTCAAGATCAACTGTTTGGTCTAGTTTTTTGTGTAAACAAGGTCTGCATTAGTTCAAATATCGGCTCATACTCACTCACTTGTATGCTCGATACTCTCACTAGCTCATACTCCTCGGTTGTATGCATGTACATTTATCTCAGATTGTGTCATGTTTTATCCATTGGCTTCTAGTCTTACTTCCCATGGGTCGTTACTCCCTTGTGCTTACCACATATCCCTGACATGGCTCCTCTCTCAAGTCTAGCACCCCTGACAACTCAGTTTACTTCACTCTTGCTTCAGGGGTTTTGATATTACATTTAGATCTTTAGCCTGCACTAGTTTTGGTCTCTACATCCAATTTGTATACCTCGACCCTCTGATTCTGAATTGGTTTGTGTGTTGGCTTCGACTCTAGTTCATTTTTACCCATCCAGAATCTTCCACTACCTTCTGTTTACTCAGTTTTCCCTTAGACTCCCGGTTGGCTACCTGCATCATGGGCTCACATTTGGTTTGTCGGCATGTTCACCAGATCCCTTCATTACACTACTCTGCTTAGGTTGGAACTCCACTTCGAGACACGTCTTAGCACTACACGTCCATTTCGAGCCATTCTTTGCTCACTCGGTAACACGTGGTCACCACTTCTAATGGGAGCTCGAGTGGTATATGCCCAGACTGATGACTTGACAGGACTTTGACCCACCTCAGCAAGTTTTACGCTAAACTTGAGCTTGCACAGCTGTACGGCCGTTACACCTACCATCTTGCACATGGTCCTCCCACTCGGCAGCTTCCTCAGAGTTGCATTCTCTCTAACATCTCAGTCAATGTGGGCCTCCTTCCTTTTTTTAAAGGATTGATTATTGGTTAATCATCTCCTTTTTTTAAAAAATAGGTTAAAAAAAACACTTTTAATTGGCATTGTAAACCTTTATTTTGGATTTTTACTTGTTTTATTCATCCTTCCTTCAAGTGTCAAAGATGGAGGGTGAGGTCCGGGGTTAGTAGGAGGCTAATCCCCCTCGCAATAAAAAAAATCCCTATCTAAAATTCAATGCCATTTCCAATGAGCATAAATATGACACCCTTTGCATGTGTTTAGGGAAATTTTTAAATCCATTTGCAGGCTTATTAGCTCTTTTCCATCAGTTGCGGGAATTATTTTTTGCTATAAATTTTGACTCGTTGCTCGATTTTGAGAACTTCTTTAGTCAAAGTTACATGTTTTTTCACACTCTAGATGATGGGATTATCAGTTTTGTAAATGCACTATTTTATAAAGTGCCGCTTTCTAGGGGGTGTCTTTGTATTACTTATTTCAGCTCATTTTTCAAATCATCTTAAGCATTGTTCTATCCCTTTTATTGTTTGTGGACTTTTGAGCATGTCCGCCACAGTCTTACAACAAAGGGATTATTTCGTGCAATGTGAGACACTATTTCTCACAAGGATTTCTCTTCCCCTTCTTGTTTTCCATTGTTCTTATGCTTTCTTACAGTTTCGAACTATTGTGCCCAACGAACCTTGATTGTTGTCTCCACTCTTGCGTGTTATTATGTTGATTGTAAGGTGAGTGACAAACAGGTTCTTAGCACACAGTTGCATCTGATTTTAATCAACACACTAAACTATAAAGTTCCAAACTCGGGGGGCATGATATTGTTCTGGGGTGGTTTTTTCCTTTCTCTCTCCTTCCTTCTTCCTTCGTTGGTTCTATCTCTTCATTATGGATATCTCTAAAGTACTTGTGCTCACACCTTTTAATTTATTCAAATGGAAATCTAAAATTATATTGGTTTTATGAAGTAAAGGGTTATACCGTGTCACCATGGGGTTAGAGACCGAACCTAATGATGAACCCAAAAAATCTAAGTGGTTCAACAGTTGTGATGAAGCCTTAGGTCTTCTTTGTATGTCCGTCTCTCCTAACTTTCTCTTCCACATAGAAAATTCCTTAACTCCTGATGTGGCATGGAAAACACTCGACGATATGTTTGGGAAGCAAGATGACATGAGAGCACATAAGTTGGAGAATGCACTACTAGGGTTAAATCCTAGTGAATTTGAAAACCTATAGGCCTTCTTCTCAAAGTTTTTCCACACTAAATTTCTTCTAAATGAATGTAAAGTGGTAAAGAAAGACTCTCAATTTATCTTTTCGATTATTTTTAAGTTAGGTCTTGAATACTCTATCTTCGTTTCAACTTTCCACACCACGAAATCTGCCTTGGGTAGTGCTTGGAAAATGCCCTCCTTTGAAATTTTTTTGTCCCGACTCATTTGAGAACAGGACAAAATCATTCAAATGGGGACTCTAAAATCCAAGTCACATGTCCTTATGGTGAATAAGGGCAAGAAAAATAAAAAGAAAAAAGAAACAAAGGACCAACCTAAGAAAGAAACCAAGACCAACCAACCCCCAGCTAAGCCCAACACTGAGACTTCAACTTCTGAGCCTAAAGTGAAGAAGGAAAAAATTAAATGCTCCTATTGTAATAATTTTGACCACGATAAGCATCCTTGTTTTTAGAAAAAAATTGATCACTTAACTCATTTTCTTGAGAAGAATAAAATAAGTGTTCATGAATCCATTAAAAAAAATGCTCAAAAGAGTGAGTCTTCTAAAGCAAAGAAGTTTAAAAATTAAAATAAGAAAGGTAAGGCCCTCGTAGTTAGATCAACTCCATCATCAACTTGGATTATTGATTTTGGTGCCTCGTACCACATGGCTTATTCAGAGGTTGAATTCTCTAGCAGTGAACCATGTGCAATGTCCCAAATCATGTTGGGTGATGACACTCATGTGTTGGTTTCCGGTACTGGTTTGGTAGAGATAGAAGGTGGAACATTTAACCAAGTGTTGAGTGTTCCTAATCTCTCTACCAATCTCCTATCGGTTTACCAAATCACCCACCTTGGTGAAGGAATGTGATTGGCATTTGGTCCTAACTTAGTGATCATTCGTGAGCTTAACTCTGACTGTACTATGGCTGAGGGAAAGGCAGATCACCATTGATGGTTGTATATCTTTTCCCACTTCTCTTCTGATTTGATGCCCAATGCCTTGCTCACTCATGTAAATGAGGTTAGCAAGCTATGACACGAGCATTTTGGGCATCTAAACTATCGTTACCTTGAACAATTGATCCAAAATAAAATGGTCAATGGGTTACCCCAAGTTAAGTTTTCTAAAGGTCTTTGTGAGGGTTACACCCTCAGAAAGCACCCTGAAAAAAACTTTGATAAGGGAAAATCCTGGAGAGCTACTCATCCCTTGAATATTGTTCATAGTGATGTTTCTGACCCCTTTCCATCTCCTTATTTCACTAGATCTCTATATATACTAACATTCATTGATGACTTTTCACGTTATACTTGGGTATATTTTCTTAAGCTTAAGTCTGAAGTATTTGAGAATTTTCAAAACTTTAAGGCTCTTGCTGAGAAACAAGCGGAATGGTTTATCAAGGTTCTTTAAACTGACAATGGAGGTGAGTATGTGAGCAATAGGTTTGAGGATTTTTGTACTTTTAGGGGGATTAATTTGCAGTGTACAGTTACTTACAGCCCTTCCCAAAATGGAGTTGTAGAAAAAAAAGAACATAACTCTAAAGGATATGGTTACTTGTATGGTTCACAAAGGGTTATGATTTAAATGATAGAATTAATTTAATTAATTCTGAAGGGATGTATTCTAGTAAGATAGAATCAATTTAATTAATCATAATGGGATGAAAATAGGCTAGAAATATATATGTATTTTTAGGGTGTCTACACCAATAACTATTACATTTATGCGGTGGCTATCCCACATGTCGCCACTGCTAGATCCTGTAGGGTGATTGTTCTATTAGTTCCCTGGCTATAATTAGCCATGTACCTATTTTATTCATTCCTTCGCTACTTCCATGTAAGTTCCCTAACTGCAACTTGTTGTCAATGTTATGTCTTGTCCATTCTTAGTGTCTCTTACCTTTGCATGTCTTTGTCTAATGTTTTCCTTGTTGCATGTTTATCTTGAATTACTTTGGGTTTTTTAATTTTTTTGCATTATCTCTTTAAGCCTTCCCTAAAGGGTTCTTCATTTTCTTATGTGTGTTCCTTCTTCCTTCTTTTAGTATGCTCTTAAGTATTCTTTGCACTGTCCCTTCTAGTCTTTCTAGCATGGAACATTCCTTCAATGTGTTGCACATCTTCCAAGGAATATAAAGAATAATGAATGTTTTCATTCCTAATGCAGGAAAAAAGAATAAAGAATGAAGGAAATTAGGGGTCCAACAAAGGTTCTTTCCAATGGGTCATGAGTATTGTGTCAAAAATAAAAATAATTTTGATCGAAAACATGGTATTAGAAAGCCTTGTAAAGCTATATCACTTGGGAATTGGTATAAAGCCTTCACATATGCATAACATCAAATGTTGATAATCCTCTATATTGGTAGAGAAATTGGGTACGACTATCTAACATTAGCCAAAAAAATCGACATAACTGTAAGAATGAAGAAACTATCCATATTCTACAATCTCCCATATTGGGAGAATTTATTAGTTGGGCATCTTTTGGATCTAATGCATATATTTAAGAATGTAGTAGTTTCTATATGTAATCACATCTCTAGAAAAGAGAAAGAAACTCCAAGTTCTCAATAAAATATAAAATTCAGTGGGTCAAAGAAACGTCTTAAAAACAAATAAGGGGCTCTATGAATATTATGTAATAAACACGTCAATTTGGTGAATCAAACAATGCAAGAAATTTACACACCAAATGGCTATTGGCCCTCTATGAAGCATGCCCTTATCACTGATGGGTGCATAACAGGCCTCAAAACACATGATTGATATAACATTTTGAAGGTAATTAATGTGTCTTTTGCCTTAAATTATGTAAATATATTTCTCTGTAGTTAACATGTTTTATTTGTTTATGCAACATATATTTCCCTTCGCATTGAGGGGTTCATTTTCTAATCTTCCACTTGGCCTACTAAAGGCAATATACCAACTTTCAATTTTTTTGAGTAATATGATTTTTGTTTTAAATTATAACTCAGCCATTTGTATGATAAATATTATTATACCAACTTGCATGACTACCTTTTTTGCAAAATAGGTGGTTATTGTTAAAAGAAATATTTGAAGCAAGGATTGAGCGAGAGAAAGAAAATACTACAGATATTGTTTGCAAATTAGAAAAGGAACTACCTACCTCATTCATGGATTCCAAAATGCATCTATTAGTGCATTTGGTCAATGATCTTCAAATGGAAAACATAGTTAACACATGGTGGATGTTTTCCCAGAGAGGGACTTAAACACCCTAAAGGAATTTGTAAAATAGTTAACACACCCAAATGACTCTATGATGGAAGGATACTTTTTTCAAGAAACATTTTCTACATGTTAGAATATCTTATGAAGGAATTTTAAAAGATTCCACACATTTGGGATGGAATGTGAAAATGAAAAATTGGAGGAAAACCTTCTTGGAGCAAGAAAATTTGTGAACTTGGTATGCATTCAAATTCATATCAAACATAAATGATGTATGATTTGTTTGTGTTTGTGTTTTTCTTTTTTTTTGTGTGTGTGGCCATTAATTACTTATTTACAAGTTTGATTATCAAGTCTTGTTGAAAAACATGACATAGAGAATTTCATATTATTCAATACTTCAAAGATGGTTGTGTGGCTTCAAAACTAAGAAGAAGAGAATAATATCCATATGATTCAAAGGATTGATTGGAGATGGCAACATTGATGCAAACCACTCCCACCCGATCTGTAAAAACCATTTCTAGACCAACCTACTCTTGAATGTATGAGTTTATATTTAGATAATATTCATGTCATCAATCAAAGGGAAGTAACACAATAATAATTGGACATAATGTGATGATGTGAAGAACTAGTAATTTGTAGCAACATTTTTTTCATACATAAGTGCTTTATATTTTTTTGTAATTCTATAAAAAAAATATAAAACACTTATGTATGAAAACATGATATGACATAATGAAGGTGAGGGGAAAATGTGGCAATGTGGTTGGACGGAATTTTTTTGTGGGGAAAATATTTCCGTTTGGTAAATATTGACAAGAGAAGGCTCACTTGTTGTTGCAGATTTATTGTTCCGTTAAACATGGCAGCTGCACTAGTGTTAATGACATGAGTTTGATTCAAGGAAAATTGGATCATGTTGGAAAGAAGAGATAATAAAACTTGATTATAGAATTTTTTAAGCTATTATATTTAGGTGTACTTGGTACCCTTCCATTGATAATATAGTCTTCAAAATGGACAATGAAAGTGGCTTCTACTCAGTTGACTTTGCTAGAGAACTACTTGAGGGGAAAGAGCCATATGTGTTTCCTCAGCATTGTGATCAGGGATTAATTTGTACAGTTTTTCATGTGTATGTCTTCTCCTTTTTATGCACACAATTTTCATATGTAGGTTTGTTTTTTCATGTTTTAATTAATTTTGAACTATGTTTATCTAGTCCTTCTTCTATCTTGATATATAGAGAGATGGTAATTAATAGTTTATATTGTATTGTGAGACAATTATTAGACATATTGTTGATGATAATAGTGTTGTAACACAAGCATTATGGCGCACAAGTGATGTTGTTAATAGATATGACTCTAGTGACAAAGATGACCATACTGATAATGACGAATATCTTCAAACTGATCAAGTCAGTGAAGTTGGATATTGTGATAATCAACTTGGTGAAGCTAATTTTGAAGAAGATGATGTTGATGAAAATGATGGCGATGAACTTTGTGAAGCTACAAATAATGAAGATAATGATAAAATGAATATCCCAATAGGGAGATACTTGGATAAAGACCATAGCATTCCCGTCGCTACATATATAAGAGGAAGAAGAAGGGCAAAGTAGTTTTGACAACAAATCCAAGTCATGTAACCAACGAGGAGTTGGCATAAATACAAAAATATTGAAATGAATAGTTGAAAAATTCATAAGCCTATATTTTGGTATGTTAATTCATTCATTGCAAATTTTGGCTTGGATTATCAATGACTCATTACATTTTGTAAATCTACTTAATATATGTTGGGTTTTCTTTGTAAAATATTGAGACAATTATTGATAGCTTACAAACACATAATTCAAGTATGTCTTATAAGAAGAATGTTCTACAAAGATGAATTCAATAACTAGTACTCTGCTACTTATTAATTAATCAAGAAGTTCAAGAAGTGTTGCATATTATTCTCAATTATCATACTGCATAAACCCTCGGAAAAATTGGTGTTCTATTTAATTTTTTATAAGTAAGTTTCCCTTGTAATGTAACAGAAAATAATATTAACAATATATAATAATATAAATATAAATATAATAATATAAATGATATTACACACATATAATATCAATATTTATATAATAATAACATTAATATGATAGTGATATAATATATTTTTATTATTGGTAAATGGTTTTGAAGGGACCATACCCTATAGTACAAAAAGGCTCAGAAGCTAGGATAGACAGTTAGAGCAGAGTGGTTTTTTTATAAGAGGGGGCCACACCCCAACAACAAAAGCCTAAGAAGAGCTAGATAATATGATAAAGACAAAGGAAGGGGTTGATAGCCTACAAGAATCCCAACAACAGACACAAAACAACAAAACCGCAACACCAAATCCGCCCCAAAACATAAGCAAAGACTAATTAAGAGACTTGTTAAAAGATTTCTAAGCAATTTTCAGGGATTTATAGAGGTTGATGACAGTTTACAAATCCTCATCCTAGCTGCTCTCAACAACAATATTCTTCTTGATTCTTCCATTCTTCCAGGTTGCCCCTGAGATACCACTAGCATCACAAATCTGCTTGACATGGATTTCAATGAAATCAAGCACAACCCTATGAATGGAAAGCTGGTTGGTTTTCTTTTTCTCAACATGCTGAACTTTTTCCTCCATGGCATTGAGCTGGTTGGTTAGAGTTTAATTCTCTCTTCCAGTCTTGAAAGAGTGGAGGGGTCCAAATTGTCCTTGTTACCTTCCTTAAGAAGGAAGTCCACATTGTCTTCTATACCTTTTAGAGCCTCGACCTACTGCTTCAATTGAGATCATTAAAACAGAGCTTGCAAGAGGGTCATGAGCAAAGACTGACATAATAGCCATAATATTTTCGGCTCCCACAATTTCTTTTCCCTTACTGTTGTTATGCAAGACTCTTTTAGCCTGGGGGGATCAGAGGTGGGTGGCCTGAAGTTGGGGTTTTTAGAACGGATCCTGGGCTATTGAGGAGGGTGGGGGCAGAGGGGGGAATAGGATCATTGGCCACCACATCAAGGAAGTACTGGTGTAGAAGGAAAATCACTCCTTGATGAAGAGGGAGACTCCTCAAATGGGCTTGAACATCACACACCGATTTCTCAAGAGAATGCAGAATATAGTAAGACAAAATAACCTTGGAAGCATGCCTAAAATGGTTCAGAAGAACCAAGTGATGGAGTGACAAGATAGAAAAGTGTCCTTCTAGGGTGATGTACCACACAACCATTTTAGCTACCTCACCATACGGGGGGGATAAACGAGAAAAGAATACCAGACTTCCTAATCTGCAGAGCTTCATCTCCCTCCATAAATCATTTCTCCTCGAGCATCCTTGTCAAATTTGTTGCGATAGAACTTAACCCCTTCCATACTCAAACCAGTGATGAAAGAGATCAGGCTCTCGGTGATGGTAAATTATTTTCCCTTGAAAGTGATCACCATGTCTTTCCATTTGCAGGAGAAAGTGAGAGAGATGTGCACATCATGACCTCTTATTCTTTGCATAAAATCTGTGAAGCCATCCACATTTAAGATCTGCCATAATTCTTGCATTATGTTTCCAGGATGGATCACATATAGGCTCCACTCTACAAGGAGGTCCTCCCATTTTGAAATTGGAAATCACAGACAGAGCAATAAGCCTGGTCACAGCTAGGGTGCAACCCTTCAACAGTATTGATTCCTAAGTCCGAAAGAAGAATATCAAAACAGAGGACTTACAGAGCATCTGGCACTTTCCACCAACATTGCACAAACTTCTTAATTGCACTTCTATCAAAGCCAAGGAACAATAAACAATGAAAAAGGATCCATTTGGAAGAGATAACTCTCGAAAGTTGGGAGTACAAAAAATCCTTCCTCCACACGTGCCAAATCTGTCGACTTAGAATGATTAAAAAGTTAGGTGGCCTTGGCTTCTTTAAAAATGATGGCTCTTGTTGCGAGAGAGATATCCTCATAATCATGCCAAAATTTTAATTTATTATTAATGACTGCCATCATTAGCAAGTGCGTCAGCCGCACCATTCCCCTCTCTATAAACATGGTGAATATTTAAATTATTGAAACCTTTTACAAAGGATCTTGGATTCATTTATAAAATCTTTGATGGTCTAGTTGGGGGTTAAGAGCCTGTAAGGTTGTTTATAATGTTCATAGAGTCTCCCTCAATAATCAAATTACTCACCTTGAGATCCCTGGCAGTTTCTGATTCCCTAAAGAGTGGCGAAGGGCCTCAACATAGTGGTTTGATTATTTTCCCATAGGACCTGCATAAGAAGCAATGGGGTGTCCATGATGGTTTCTAATTAGACCCCCCACCACTAGTTACACCTGGGTTACCCTTAGAGGCCCCATCAAAGTTCAATTTATACCATCCATCCTTTGGGGGAATCCACTGAACAAGAGTCCTGTCAATGTTGGGAGAAAGAATTTGACCTTGTGAATTTCAATATTCCAGGTACTTAAGAACCTTTCCTCTTCCTTGGGATACTTAGCATTCTTGGGAGGCTTAAATTTTAAAATGTTTTCCTTGGCTACAACCGTGATTTCATTAAGGATCCTTTTGATGGATTTTCTAGTATCTCTGAAAATGAGAGAATTGCGAGCCTTCCAGATTCTCCAGATAGTGTGAGGAAAAATAATCCTCTAAAACCTCTGAGCAATCCATGTTTGAAAGGAGGACTGTCATTGTTCCCAGGCATGAACAATATCATCTGAAAATGACCATTCTATGCCAAATCTGCTAAATATAATCTTTCATAAAGCAACAACAACATGGCAGTGCAAGAGAAGGTGATGGATAGTCTCATTCTCTTTTTTACATTGGTAGCACCTATTGGGTATGGTGGATCCCCTCTTAATGATGTTATCAATGGTAAGGATACTCTTGTTCAAAACCAACTAGAGGAAATGATTGATTTTGGGAGTGAGTTCTTTAAACCAAATCTTGCTCCAGGGAAAGGAACAAGGGAGTTTCCTCAACATACACTTGGTACCCGGTTCTCACCAAGTAATCTCCATCAAAGGAATGGGACCAAATAAACTCATATTTAGTTTGTATCTAGCTGATTGGGATTTGGTTGAGAATGTTTTGCAAATCCATAATGAGATCTTTATGATCAGAAATAATAGAGTTTAAAGTCTTCCATTGAGGTCTGTCATCAATACTACAGATGTAGTCACTGACCTTCTACCCAATAGTCATTGAGAAGTTGTTTTTGAGTTGCTCCCAGTGACAATTGTTTCTGAGATTATGGAAATATGCACCTAGATATCTTCCCAGAATAGGATATCCTCCCCATTTCCTAGATTCCATTTACAACCAGCCTCCAAATATTTTCTAGTCTTAACCAAATTTTTCCAAAAAATAGAGCCACTGGGATGAGTATCATTCTTAAGAAAATCTTGGGCTTTACCTTGATCAAGATATTTGGCTCTGATAAGGTCATTCCAGGGGTGGTCCTCCTTGAGCAGCCTCCAACTCATTTTGGAGACAAGGGAAACATTCATTGTTTTGATATTTTTGATTCCTAATCCACCCACTCTTTTGCTGGTGTAAGCCTTATCCCAAGCCACTAGATGGAATCTATTTTTCTCCTTAATTCCCATCCACAAGAAGTTATTTTGAATTCTCTCAATCCTATCAATAATAGTAAGCAGGAATAAAGAAAAGAGACATGATGTAGATAGGAAGGTTTTGTAATGTGCTCTTAATAAGAAGGCGGTTTCTTACACTAGAGAGAATGCCCCCCTTCCAACCAGCAATATTCCTTTGAAACATTGTCAAGAAAAGCATTCCAAACACTCATGGAGACTTTGTTAGTACCAAGAGGAAGACCAAGATAAGTGGTGGGGAGAGAATTAATTTCACAACCCAAGATCTAAGAAATTTTCCTTTGCCTTCCTGGAGGAGTATTGAAAAAATAGAGAGAACTTTTTTCAAAATTAATCTGCTGACCCGAAGCCTCCTCATAAGTTTTGAGTATAGTCTTCATCATCTTAGCTTCCAAAAGAGAGGAAAGAAGAAGAAGAATAGTGTCATCAGCAAATTTCTTGTGAGAAACAGTGATCTCCAAAGAAGTGTAGTTTGAATCCATTGAGGTAGCCCAAGGAAATAGCTCTAGAAATGGTGTGCTTAGACTGTCTACCATAATGATGAAGAGGAGGGGAGAAATGGGATCTCCCTGCTGAATACCTCTATTGATTGAAAATAATCCCACCGAGGTACCATTGATAACCACAAAGAATCTGGGAGTTGAAATACAAGATCTAATATTTTTTCTAAAATGAACATGAAACCCAAATTTTTCCATCACTTTATCAAGGAAAAGCCAAGAAACTATGTCGAAGGCTTTATTCATGTCCAGCTTCAAGACCATGCCTTCATTTTTTTCTTTTCTCCATAGAATGGATGGTTTCATGAACCATCACAACACCATCCTGTATAAGCCTGCCCTTGACAAAAAACCCCATGTTGTTTGGAGATAAGTTGAGGGAGCATGGTTGGAGTCTAATGGTTAGAATCTTAGTGAAGATCATTGTAGAGGACATTCGTGAGGCTAATAGGTCTGAAATGCTTGAAATCCTTAGTCCCTAGTTTCTTAGGAGCTAGAACAATGAAAGTGTTATTAATCTCTTTCAGAAGTCTCCCTGTTCTATAGAATTCATTGCCTGTTCTATATATATTAACATTAAAATTGTTTTAAAATAAATTTAGCTCTTTTCAAAAAAATGATGGTGGTGCAAACGTGACACAAATTTGCATCATGTTTGTGCCACAGTTGCACCACATTACACCCTAAAATACAAAAATAATATGTGGTAGGCCCAAAAGCTAAATACACTTCATTTATTTCATTTGGACATTAATTGGATGAAAAATAATAACAATAAGAAAATGAGATAGTGAGAGAAGCAAGTAGAAATTTGAGGGTAAAAAGGAAGAATTTCAAACCCTTTAGATGAGATGGCAAAAAATGACTTCCAATGGACTATATGGGCCCAACTACAAAAGGAGAAGAGGAAGAATATGTGTCACCTCTATGAAGAAAAACAAGGACAAAGGCACGTTAATTTTTCATTCAAATGTTATGAAATTTTATTTAAATCTTAGAAGTTTTCAAATGCAATTTGCGTCATTTTTGCTCAACACCGAAGTGGCACAACATCTAATGTTGTGTCTTATATAGATGTGCTAAAATGGTGCAAAGGTGGTGCTAAAATGGCACTAATTTGATGCAACTCACTCTAGCCGCATCGCATTTGTGCCACTGTGTATGACACAATTTTCTTGAAGAAACATGACCAAAAACACCAAAAAAATGTCGATTTCTGACGTGAAAATGACGCTAGTTGTAGTTGGTGTAGTAGTGCTCCCAATGGTGTTTACCTAGATTTAACATGCTTTCAAAGTGGAAATAGAGCTATTGTTTCTCATATTTTTATTGATTGCAATGTCTTGACTTATAATAAAGTGATGATTGTTTCTTATATATTTTTGCATATTTAGGTGCAAGCTTGGAAGGTGGCTCTAGAGGAGGCTCATCTCCAAACACTTCTAGATGGGGCAATGCTCCATGTATTGTGGCTTGGGTCCCACCTCTTGCAAACCTTCTCCAAGAGGTAGGGGACGCCACCGCAACTAGTCTCGTAGTCGATCTTGTAGCCACTCGGGGTTGGGTTCTCCTCCTTGCCACCACTCTCATCAATTGACTCGGCATGGGGGTGGGCTTCACTGGTGTTGTGACGCAAAAGTTGGGCTCCACCTTCTTCAATGAGCAAGGTCCCTCAATTGTCCTTGGCCATTCCTATGGCCCGGGGTCGAGTTCACGACAAGGAAGAAGCTATAGAAGCCACTGAGATCCCCTGGTTGGCAGCCCATTCTAGATGAGAGACCCTCCTATGACTACTCTCTTCTTTGCTATTGCTTTATGTCTGTGTTTTAGTTGGCCGAGTGTGACATTCTCGTGGCATGCTTCCATACCAACAATTAGTTTTTTTTTGGGTTGTATGTGAATAGTTGTAGTATTTTATTTTGAGCAATATAGCTGCTATTCCATCAAAATAACTTTATACTTGGTCATCGAGGTGACTTGTGAACTCTAAACCTCCCCAACCCAAACTCAAAATCACAAGTCTTATTGGTTACGAGTTGATCGACCATTATAGAAAATGTAGCCGAGCTTTGAAATGTTAGGTGCTTTGTGCTTTCAAAATAGAATCACAAATTTCAACCACAGATATTTGGTTCCTGTGTTTCTGTTGAATCCACAATGGGACCCAAAAATGTTGGCTACCTTCCTTGTGTAGATTCTAAGTCGTCAATATGTAATCAAGCTTGCATTTAGATTATCTTGGGCAGATTGAATCCTACTTTCTATCTAGATGTCAGCCTCACTGAAAATCCATGTAAAAGAAAGCGGTATAATCTGATATGCTCAAAGTACTTTTCAGTGCACAGTGGTCCTTAAAAGCCTAAAACCTGGCAGGATTTGCAATTAGTGTCCATCAAATATGAAGGTCGAATTCAGTCTTTGTATTTGCTACGTCAAAACATCTCTTGAAAATTCATTTTGAAAAACCTTGTTTGGGAGCATCTCATGTTTTTCTTGTGGGTATGTGTTGGATGGGCAGGATTTGGCATTTTCTTTCTTTTTTCATTCAGGGTCGTTAGATTCTTTAGAGTTATAATAATGACTAGATAGAGCTTGAAACAGACAGACCCTGGACTTCCCTGTCAGTACCCACCATGGCTTAAATAAATCTAAGATGATTAAAAAACATGTCTAAATTCAGGAAAGAAAAGCTTGGATTTTGACGTGGTCACATGTAAGTCAGTCATCACTATATTTACACTTGGCAAGGTCCAGTTGGTTGATGCCATAGTGGGGACACCTCAAACTCCTTAACTGCCTGGGATGGAATCACTGTCATCTGCCTAAAGAAAAAAGTTGGCCATTAAAGGGATATTTTAATTTAATTTTCATGATGAAGGGCTAAAGACCAATTATAGGAAACCCAATGGCTGATAGGAGACAATTCACATAGGTTGCAATGTTTTGAGCATAAATAGAGGTGGGGTGACAGTAGTGCAGTCATCTGTCATATTGTTCAATACTTTGCTGCTACCAATCTCATTCTTCATTCTTCTGCAACTTCATGATTACAATTCAGCATCCATGTATGTACATTTTTTTCTTTTATGGAGAGCATTGCTGCTGATATTCCAGTCTTAATTGTATAGTATAGTCCTTGTTAAAATCAATTACATAGGCTTCTGGGTTGTTTTTCTCATCACCCACCTTCCTCATTTTCGTTTTCTGGTGGTTTTTGTTTTTTTCTTAATGCATCAAAAGCATAAATGCAATTGGTTCTAACAAATTGCAATCATAATTTTATGGTTAGCCTGCTTTGAATTTATTTTTGCATTGAAGTCTGTGGTGATTATAAGCAGAGGTCCTGTGTCATTTGTAAGGAAGAGGAGCAAATTTTGGCTTACAACTCCTCTTCCAGTCCTATGCATCTAGGCACTTCTTTTGGCCCTTGTCATTAGGTGGTCACTTCTGATAGTCTAGAAGTTCATGTTTAGGATATATAGGCTTCTGATTGACTTATTGCCAAAATTTAGAAAAGATTCAAAAGATAGAGCAGATTGCATCAAGGAGTGAAGCTAGCAGACTCTGATCTACTCCACCCAAATGCTCTTAGGTCTAATCTATCATTCATCAAGAAGTCAAGATTAAATAAGAAGATTCTGTGTATAATTGCACCTTCTGTCTCCAAAGTTGATAGGATTCAGGTAAAACTGAAGTAGAAGAGAATTATCTGCGTTAGCTTCAAAATGACTGCAGATTTTGCTAGTTGTATCATGGAAGAGCAGATGCTGGTCGACATGACAGCAGCTATTAGGAGAGAGTTTTCTTTCCATAGTGTGAATACCAGGCCTCTGTGCTCAGATCCCATACATGTAGGAGAAGGAATGATGAAGCCAGTTGAATCGGATATTACACAAAGAACAGAGGCACCCCAGATCTCTGAGCCAGCTTCTTGCTCGGCATCTTCTTTTGTGGATTCCAGAGAGGGAATTCCCAATGTGAAGGCCTGCACAAACTTGAACTCGGACATTGCAGAATGTGGGTTGTATTCTGTAAATTCATCATACATTCCATACTATTTGCCTAACATGTTTTTCAGGATTGCTCTCTCATGGTGACAACGGTGGTGAAGATGGTATGTACTGGTCTTGCCCAAGTTTTCAAGGGCTAGAAGGCAACACTAATCAATATCAGCTTGAGAATTTCCATATGGGAAATCCCAGCGAGTTTCAATCTATGATTTCTAATTCTTCACTGACGGCACCTCAGATTGAGTTTCAGCTTCTGCAGAGACAGCTAGCTGAAACCCAGCAGCTCCAATGGCTGCAGTTGCAATCTGTGGGTGCTTCACAGAACAACCTTCAACCTCCACAATTGAAGAAATGGAGAGATTCAGCAGACTGCCTCAGCCCCAGGTCACAGCCAATGAAACGTGTGGCTAAGCAGGATATGAGGCTCAAGAATAATCAAGCCGCTAAGCTTTATAGAGGAGTCAGACAGAGGCACTGGGGCAAATGGGTGGCAGAAATCAGATTGCCCAGAAACAGAACAAGGCTTTGGCTGGGGACATTCGATACAGCAGAGGAAGCAGCCTTGGCCTATGACAGGGCTGCTTATAGGCTGAGAGGAGAGTATGCTAGGTTGAACTTTCCTGACCTAAAACATCAATTGCATGTGAATCATAATGTGCATGATACTAATAGGTCATCTTCCTCGTCCTCTGTACCCAATCTCTATTCAAATTCAGCTTTCAGCACTCATGGTGGCCTATCACCTGCTCTGCAGTCTTCAGTGGATGCGAAGCTGCAAGCAATCTGCGAACGTTTATCTGCATCCATCAAGCCTTTGCAGGAAACAAAATTAGGTCCCGCCAGTTTGGATCAGATTTACACTCCAGGGATGCCATCTATAAGGAATTATGACATTAAGGTCAAATCAGAATGTCCTGATAGTGATATCCCTAACTGTGCGAGTGAAAACAATTCTGGTGTTACAACACTTAATTCTGCTTCTGCTTCAGCATCACCTTGTAAATCTGATATCAATTCGCTCTCTAGCATTCCATCACTCTCAGTCTCCACTTTGAAGATTGATCTTGATGCAGCAAATTCTCTTAGCAGATTGCCTTCTCTGGATATGGACATGACTTGGGATGTGCTGCATTCTTATGACATTCATCTATGACGAATCAGAAACCAAGCCCAGAGGAAGAACAGTCTGAATTCACTTGTGTGCAGACAGTTGAATGAAACAATCTGAATTCACTTGTGTGCAGACAGTCTGGATGGAAATCTATAGAAGCAAAATGTTATAAAAATAAATAAATTATTTTTGGGGGGAGTGTAGCACTAGGATGGATATTCAGTCAGTGTTGTATAGATCTGATTTAGGCAACATATATTGTGAATATATAATATAAGTTAGAGGTGATACAGTAGGTATAGATATTAATGGTGAGTTTGTGTGAGTCATAGCTACGTTACATAGCTAGAAGTATTTACCTCTTTGTGGCGTATATACTGTTGTAATATTGGCAATGGTTACATATTGCCTTGAAGAAAATGGAAAAAAGAATAGTGTATTGATTGCCATAACTAGCTTAAAGATGTTTTTGTTGTTTTACCATAGTTACAGACAGAACCCATCTTCTGCAAACTGAATTGTATTTTGTCAGATAAGCAGAACATTAACATAAATTGTGTCATGCATGATGGAAAAAAAAATGTTTAATGACAATGATTTGGGGTGGAATATATTATTTAACCGTCCCAACTGGCGTCAGTTTGTTTTTGTTGTAATTGAAAATACATGTTGGGCATAAGTATGTGGGTGTTTGTTATTAATAATTATTGAAGGGACAAATTAATAAATAAACAACCAGACAATCCATGTTTCTAAGGTTTAGAAATACAAACAAAATGTCTTAGGCACAAAGCTAACAAAATATTCATCACACAAATAAAGAGTTGTAATGTCAAAAATATGAAGTGCAATTTTTTATATGGCAGAACCACAGAAGAAAGTACAATAAATGCTAGGCACCACAACCACCATGTTAGCATTTCCAGCAGGATTTTGATCACTATTCTCAATTTAATGGCAGACCATTAGAAACTGGGATATCACATTTAGAAGTATTCTCTTCCTGCTCTTCTTCCCTCAATTGTTTATGATTTACAGATGCATCAAGCTTCAATTGTGACAAATTATCATTTCAAAAGAAACACTGCTCAGTTGCTACTAAGATTAGAAGGCCTGGGAGGTAGATGAAGAGTTGAAGAACCACCATTGTAGTGATCCTTTTTCTTGGAGCAATTGCTTTGATTCAACTGTTATCTGTTTTATTTCCCATTGGATGCTTCTAACAACACCCTAGGAACAGTTCAAGGAGCATTGCCCCACTTTTCCATGATTTTTTTAGGTGGCTGAGCTCAAAAACCACTTTCTATTCAGAATTCTTAATTTGCACTAAAAGATTAATCAAAACATAAATTTTTTCATACAGTGCTAGATACCATTTTCTAACAACCTGTTTAAAGATAAAATGGTTTCTGTTTTTCTATGAAATATGGAAAATGTCTATTATAAATGTACTAAATTTAGTCAACGCTTAAAAACCAGTTGATAGAGTCTAAAGAGTGCAAAGTTTCAAGAGATGCTCTAAATGATTAGGAATGAAAATTAAAAAAGGTATATGGGTGAAGTTGTTTAGTTTACAAAGAGTTTATTATGAATTAATTATTGTAAGTGTGGAAGTCCAGATACCAAAAAAGAATACCACCAAGATTACACCCTAAGCGAATTTGACGAAGTAGATACCCTTCAATCCTTAAGACTAAACTTAAGAAAATAGATTATTCTACATCTAATTTTTACAATATTGTTGCAATGATTAGAAAGTTTATTCTTTAATCCAAAAAATTAACATGGTTGAAAGTTTCCACCTTTTTTAAACAATTGGAAAGCTTAACAGGTCAGCCCTAGAAGGCAATAGGAATAGCCATAATCTTGAGCACTTTGGCATTTTGTATCCAATTGGGTCGATGCTGGTGACTCTTTCTATAATATTGAGTTGTGCCATTGGATACAAGATCCTCATGCTTTACATATTATTTCTAGTTATTCAGAGCAAGAATTTTTCTTTGGCAAGATGAGAAAATAATCATTTGCAAAATGTTTGTCGATAAGTTGGAAATCAACAACAATATGCATAAAAATGCCCAAAAACTTTGAAAACTCAAATCAAAATATATGCAATGTTGACACAAATCGGAAGCCTTGTTAAATATGCACACTTGTACCGATTAATGGTGACACATGCATATATTTTTGCAACATGGTTTCATTTAAATGGACTCGACCTTGAGACCTAAGATCTAGGCAATATAAGCCACATTGAAATGGTGAGGCATGAATATATTTTTGCAACATGATTTCGTTTAAATGGACTCGTCCTTGAGACCTAAGATCTAAGCAATATAAACCACTCAATGTGGCCATGAACATTCTCAAAATCATTTTTTGATACCTAAGTGGGTGAAGTTTAATAGGTGGATAATGCTACCAAAGATAAAGTTTGAGTCGTGGATCACCTCAATAAAGTGGTATATATTACGTGCGATCTTATGAGTAATTTTTATTTACTATTTTTGTATCGATATATCAATATAAATAGGAGTAATAGTGTGGGCTGAGCGGGGCTGGTTGGGAGCAAATAATAAGATTATGGAGTGGTAAAGCCTAAAAGTTAGGGATAATTTTTTAAATTCCATGTTTATACATGTTTTGGATATTTTTTACCAAGTGACCCCCGAGAGGTTGACATTCAACAACTTACCCATTATCTAATTTGAAGGGAGTTAAGGACATCTAGCCCATGTTGTTGATATTTCATATTGTTTCCTTATAAGCTATGAGCTTTGCAAGACAACGTTTGTTGATGATATTCCCTAATGTTTGATTGTGCAAAGCTTCCTTATAAGCTATAAGATTTGCAAGACTTATAACACTTGTCCAAGTCCCAAGCACTTCAATAAGATATTCATAGATAAAATGGATTTGAATGAAAATAGGATATACGTTAAACAAGTTAACTGACCTCCAATTTAAAGGAAGTTTAGGATCTCTAGCCTTGTTGTTGATATTTCTGATTGCTTTCTTATGCATAACTTCCTTATAAGCTATGGGCTCTACAAGACTTGTAATTTTTTAGTGATATTTCCTAGTGTTTGATTATGCAAAGCTTTCTTATTAGCAATGAGACTTGCAAGACTTGTAGTTTGTTCAAGTCCCAAGTAGTTTAGTAAAATAGTTGGGACTCTACATGATTGCATGGGACAACATCAAGTGATGTCTAAAGCACTATTTAGCACCTCAAAATTGATTCGTCTGCCTAAAACATTATCTTGTAATGTTTGGAAAAGAAACCTATGAAATATAAGTTGAGGATGCAATAAGAATTCCTCATTCTATTGCCAACGTTAAGTCAATGAATTCTAGCTCAAATTTGAACACTTCTTTCACAAAGAGCTTAACCCTTTTATATGTTATGCTTTAGAGTTGTAGCTGCGAAGAGACTAAGTAAATCTAAGAAAGGAAAGAATCTAGTTTTTTAAGGTCTATATGATGTATTGTGTCCAACCTCTACTAGAAGGGTGATTATTCTAAATAGTGTTCCAACAATATAGCTTGTGTTGGTTGAAATTTTGTCCCATTGTAATATTTTATTATATATAAATAGTTGTTAGTTCACATAGGTCACCCATCCCACTATTACTCTAGAACAAGTACAATAAACCATATCTAGTTTCCTTCACTTTGAAGCCCATTTATCTCAGTATTTTATTTCCAAAACCTTCAATATGTATTTTGTCTTATGAATTATTCATTTTGGAGTTCCCTAGCCCTTCCATTTTTGCCTGAAAAATTATTTTGTAATGTTTCAAAAAAACCTATGAGATATGAGGTGAGGATGCAAGAAGAATTCCTTATTTCGTGTTCAACATTAAGTCAATGCATTCTAACTCAGATTTGAGCACTTCTCAGTAGTCTAAGTAAATAGTTGAAAAGAAAGAAATTGTTTTTAAGGTCTATAATGCATTGTTCCCAACCTCTGATAGGAAGGTGATTATTGTAAATATTATTCCAACAATGCAATTTTTGGTGGTTGATAATTTTGTCCTAGTGCTATTATTTATTATATATGAATAGTTTTTAGTTCACAAAGGTCACCCACCCCACTAATCTAGACAAAGCATAGTAAACCCCAAAGTTTCCTTCACAATGAAGCCCACTTATCATGCTACTTTATTTCCAAAACATTCAATACATATTGTGTATTAATGAATCATTCATTTTGAAGCTCCCTAGCCCTTCCATTTTTATCCATTTGGTGTTTCTCTATTGCAAGTCTTCACAGGAACCCATATCTCATTTTTCATCTAGGTGATCATAAAGATAACATCAAGATCATCATAAAGATGAGCCTTCATAGGAACCCATATCTCATTTTGCATCTAGGTCTACTTAACACTCATTTTGCATCTAGGTGATCATAAATATAACGTCAAGATTTTCATACATAAGATTATGGTAAAGTTATTTGTTACTAACCTCCCTCATAACTAACATTCTATGTTTACTTTAATATCATATTTTTTAAGTGAAAAGTGCACTTCTATTAATAATGCATGATGATACAATGCTAGTTATACAAAAAAAAAAAATTGGAATGGAATTGCACCTTGAAGTGGAATCAAATTGAGCTATACAAGCCTCGAGAAACCATAATCACCTCATGTCAAAGTCTATAATTATTACATACAATTATTTTAAAAATAGCTAAAATGTTTCTAAAAGAAAGTCCCAAACAAATAGAAACATGGTACTAGGTAGCAGTGGCAACAATGGCAACTGATAGAGGAAGAGGTGAAGGACTTCCATACTTAGCACCCCACTTGTTGACACTAGGTGGATCTATCATGTAAAGTATGGGCTCTTAGCTATCACTATCAGTATTTTCTTCTAATTTTGTATTCTTGTTGTACAAAAATCTGTGAATAACCAAGCAAGGAAAATTATCTTAAGAAGGTGGCACTAGGGACCAGATCTACTAATGCAATCACCATTTCTGATAAACAATCATATGCCCCTTGTAAACACCCTAAAAATACATACATATTTTTATCTTGTTCTATCCAATTAGAACTAGTTGAATTAATAATATCTTACTGCAACATACCCTTTTAGAATTAATTAAATTAATTATGTCAATTAAAACCCCCTTCTATAATTAATGAAATTAATTATATTTCCTAAGTCTTATTGTCACCCTTTAGATTAAATAATTTAATTCTACTATTCCTTGTAATTAATTAAATTTATTTCTACACCCTTCTAACTAATATAAATAAACATTTAATTAAATAAATGATTAATTCTTCTCTGGAAATTAAATACTAATTAATTCAATTTTTTAATTAATTATTTAAAATTTACTCACACTCCAATTCACTCTATTTCTAAAAGCCTAAAAGGTGGGGGGGTAGCAATCATGCTTGTGCAACCACTTCTAGGATGAATTCAAAGATAATGATTGTCCCTGTAAAGCTGCAACTACACAAACATGGTCATCTTACTATTTCACGGAATTATAATTATTACCCTAGAGCCAATTCAAAATAAGATCCACTTCTCATGGCTCTACCCTCAACTATAAAAGAAATCCATTTCCTTTACAAATCCATCCTTGGAGTTTTGAGGAAAATTACATCCAACTTCTGTTGAATTTGTTTCCGCATCCTTATGAAATCTGCCCGTAGCATCTACAAACACATTTGGATAATAACATAAAGAGCATCCATAATACAAACATTAACAAGATCAAACAAGCTTTAAGCTTCTACAGTCTTATCTTGAGGTTTGCAAGAAGTCTGCAATGAAGGTAATTTATATTTATTTATTTATCTTCTGTGTCTATGATTGTACTTGTTTACATTATGGCACGCTCGGTGGGACACCCACATTCTTTCTTTCATTCATATTTATCATTATGTGATTTAACGTCATGTGTATGTTTCTTGTCTTCATTTAACCTTGTTGTTGAATTTTTAGGTTCTTAGGTGGAGAACAGAAGTAATAAAATAAAAAATAAAAATAGCTTCTTTGTCATATTTTAACATTTTTTAATTTTCCAAAATTGCACATGCTAGTGTGCATGATCTCTGCACAGCTTACATGTGTGTGTTAGTGCTAATTTTCACGCATTTACATCACTATATACGCTCTACCGTTACAAAAAAAAAAATAGTTTTTCCATACTAGCGCACACACTTGAACTCTAGGGCACACATTTAAATGCTAACACACTCAATAAAATCCTTTGTTACACTAGCATGTTCAATTTGCACGTGTTAGCGTTTCACTGTGTGCACTAGCGTAACCCATCTTTCGGAAGCCATAACTTTTGCTCTTGCAGTCGAAATGACTTCGTATGTTTTTTACGGAATGGTCTCGAGGATGATCCATTCAATGAAAAATTTACTTTAAACAACTCCGTTTGATTCAACCTTATTGAGAATTTATGGTTTTACTTTCTTCATAACACTTCTCTTTTTTTGCATGTTAGATTCATTTTTTTTAATCTGAAGTTACTAAACCTTATGTGTATGTTTCCATATTTGTTTTTCTAATGTCAAATTGATTAAAATAGTGCTTAAATTTGTAAAACTTGATAAAAAATTTTTATCTTTTTCATAAACATAACAACCTCACGTGTATGCTCTCTCCTCGCATTTTTATAAGTGATTTTGGAAATCATAAACGTGGGCTTCCTTTTACAACTATTTGTTTAAGGAATTAACCTTTTTCTTTCTTAATTAAAGTGTTTTTCATGTGTATTCTCTTTCCTCGCACTTTCTAAGTGATCTTGGAAATCAAAAACATGTGGACTTACTTCTTTCGTCTTGACCTCTACCTACCTCAAGAAAAAATTCTAATCTTTGTTTGTCATGATCGGCTCTTAAAGGAGGCTATTCTAAAACAAGTTAAAACTACTAATTGCATACGTTGCCTCGATTGTGTGCAAAGAAAACTACTTGATTCTTCATTGTGTCCAGGGAACATCTTTAATCAAGATAAAATTAACCACTACACACTGTATTTGTAGGTGTGAATGTCAAGGCTAATTCCCAACTGCTATAACTATGAGAAGTGATTTGGCACAAGCCATAAAACTCATTTGAGGAGTACCACAAGAACCCCAAAGTAATCGGAAAATTGAGGGAACTAGATGACAAAACGGGTACCTTTTTTCCTATCTGACTAGTAATACCTCTATGAGATTAGAGTCATGATATATCCTTAGTGGTGACCCCAGTGCGATTCATTTGAGAAATATATTTTCTCATTGTTTCAAAGGGGGTATAAAGTAAATTCGGCAGCTAGAAATAGCATCGATGCTCGTTCGAGGTATACTACTGACACCTAGTTAAGAAAGCCACCCAAGAAGCCACACACTGTACCACATCCAATCTAAGGTAGAGTTCAAAAACATCTGTAAATAAAACTTTTGTTTTCACATTCTCTTTTCTCTCTTCTCATTTTAGTGATTTTTGTTTCACACTCGTATCTTTTGTTCTCACTTTCGCATATCTTTCATGGTTCCAAATACTCCTTGTTTGGATCCACTTTTGTCTCATTTTCACCTCTTTGTACAAACGAGTCTAAGTCTTGAGTTGTGGACATTTGTATCCTCACTTGAGCACTATCATCCTTCATCTAAGTCTTGACATTGTGATACTCACTTTATCACAGTTAAGCACCATCGCGATCTCCTTGATTTACCATCTTTCTAAGTCTTAAGTTTGAGCATCACATTGTTGAGCTTTAAGCATTCACCATCTCACGTCATCAAGTTGCACATTCACTTTGTTCACTTGTCGAACATCTTATCACATTTTTTCATCTCATCTCTTTTAAGAGCATTCACTTTGTCTCTAATCTCAAGATCTTTAACCACTCATTTTCCCTTTGTCTCTCACATTCACTTTTTCAAGATACGAGATTTTCATTGTCATATTTTCATCTCTATACTTTGATATTCACATTGTCATCATTTCATTTTTATACTTAAACATTCACATTGTCGTAATTTGAGTATTCATCACTCTCGCCATCTTGTGTATTCTCCTCTCTTAACACTCATCTTAATGACAGTCGAGCACTTTCATCATCTTTCCAAGTCTCCTCTCTTAAGACCCCCCTCTTTTTTAGCATTGATGCTCTTTCATTGAGTATTCTAATCTCCTCTTGTGGCACTCATTTGGTCACAAGTTGAGAAAGCCAATTTCCTTCTTTCACATCTTTCCTCTTTACATTTGACTTTGTAAAGGGTCGAGAAACATTCCAAACCTTGTCATCTCTCTTATCACTTATTTTTTTAAGATTCCTCTCCACTAACATTTCAATCCTCTCTTCTACCATAACCAAATATTCATTTTCTTAAGTGTTGTGAAGTCACACCCTTTCATCTCTCTTAACACTTACCTTGTTACAGAGTTAATATTTCAAACCTTTTTGTCTCTCTTAACACTCCTTTTGTTAAGATTTGACCACATCATCTTGTTAAGTCTCTTTTCTTCTAAAAATCCATTTTAGAAGTTGAGTAAACTAACCTTGTCAAAGTCTTGTCCCTTTTGTACATTCACGTTTGTCCAAAGTTCAAGCACATCACTTGAGCTTGAACAATACTTCTACCATATTAGCATTTCTTTCGCTAAGAGTTCCATAATCTAGACTTTCGCTTTCAAATATTTTTTCTCTTTGTCTACCTTGACATTCATGTTGTTAAGGGTCTGAATCTAATAGTATTTTCAAATCCCTCATCCATTTTAACATTCACATCATTAAGGCTCAATTCTTTCAAATCTTTTCCACTCCTCTTTTCCTGCATTCACTTTGCAAGTAATCAAGTAACCTTTTATCATCACTAAGGATCTTCCACCTTAATATTCTATTTGTTAAGGGTCAATAAAATTTGATTTCCAAACTCTTCCATATTTACATTCACAGTTGTAAAGGGTTGAGTAGTCTATCATCATTTCGCACTTCGTCCATCTCAACATTCACGTTGTTAGGGGTCAATCAAATCTAAAAATCTTTTCAATCTCGCTTCCATCTTAGCATGCACGTTGTTAAGGCTCGCATTGTTCAATATTTTCATCATCTCTTAGGGATTCTATCATTCACTTTGCTAGAGGTTGAGTTATTTGCATCTCCTCTTCCATTATAGCATTCACTTTATTAGAGGTTGAGTATGTTAGCTAACCTTTTTTCGCTTCTTCCATCTTAGCATTCACTTTGCTAAGGGTCGAGCTTTCAAATATTTTCCCCTCTTCCATCATAGCATTCACTTTTCTAAGGGTTGAGTTCATCATCACACATTTTTTTTGTTCTCCCCCATTTTTCATTACAATGGTGGATTCACACAATTCATCATTTTCTCAGGAATAGAAAATGATGGAAGACTAATGTTGTAGGTATGCAAAAACAACGTAAACAATTTAACTTTGATGAATTGTGTCCTTATCCCTTTCGGCATGGACATCTTATGCGTACACCCTTTCCAAAATCTTTCAAGACACCCCCAATTTTCTAAATACAAGGGCAAAATTGATCCTAGAGAGAACATCAAAGAATTTTTCATAGCATGCCACGAAGTGGCATATAATGATATCTTTCTCTTGCTCCTTTTTCCTAAAAGTCTAGGAGGATAAGCTTTGGACTTGTTCTTACACCTTCCAAAGGGATCTATCTCTACCTTTGTGGACCTTTCAAAGAAGTTCGTTAATCATTTATCTTTCAATATTGACCCCGAATTCACAATGATGGATTTTTGTTATGCAAAGCAACAACCCAACAAAATATTTTCCCTATTTTTATAATGATGGAGAGGAATTGCAAGTCAATTCCCATGTTATATCTCTGAAAAAAAAAAATGGTGAACTTCTTCATCTCAAAATTTAACAGCGAATTACCCTTTCACATGCAAATTACATTGCCTCAACAATTTTAAGGAAGTTATTGAAAAGGCCCTCATCGCCAAAGGTTGGATCAAGGCTCATTCTAAATAAAATAGGCACAGTCACAATAATAACAATACTAGCACTCATCACGATGAATCCAAGTACGTCAACTACAATTTTAATGTTATTAATGATGATGTCATAGACAATCGAAATGTGCACAACATACAGAATAATAAATCTAAATAGACTAAGTCTAAACCATCCATCACCATTCCAAGAAGAGAAACTCCTCCTCATGATTACAAAAGACAAAAATATACATTGTTGGAGCAATATCTTTCAAACGTCTTGTAACAATTAGTCGATGCCAATATGGTGATGTATCATATTACAAGACCTTGGGTTGAAGGTGAGCCTAAACCCACATGGTATAAAGGTGACACATATTGTGATTTCCATCGCATTAAGGGTCGCCCAGCCAATTGATGTCTATAAATCAAGAGTCATGTCTAATACTTACTTGATGACAAAGACATCTTTGTAGAAACTGAAAAGGCTATCAAAACTATAGACACGTCAACTACCACAACTTCTCAAGAAGATTTTAACATTTTCCAAACTTTTGTACATGTTAACATTCAACAAGATCATGATGAATGTCAAGTATCTCTCCCTTCCAACCAATTTATCTCTTATCTATATTTTCTTCCTAACACTCCACAAGATCATGATGACGAAATTCAAGTATCTCTCGATCAAAATCAATCAATCTCTTCTCCATATTTTCTTCCTAACACTCCACGAGATCATGATGATGAAATTCAAGTATCTTTTAACCTAAACCAATGCATCTCTTCTCCAAATTTTCTTCCTTTAGTCCACATAGACACTGAACTTGTTTTGGACAATAATATTCTAGCACCAAATGAGATATTGACCTTTCTTCAAGACTCCCTTTCAACCCTTGATATAATTGTAGACTCTACAAAAGAGGGTCCATCATCATGCACCATTGATCTTGATTCTATTATTTCACTACCAGCCCATATTCCTGACATCCCTAGTCTTGTTGTAGAAACACAACCACAACAAGCTTGGACACTTTCAACAATGCAACCTTTCATGTTCTTTATACCTCAAATGATCACTCTTGTAGGCATCTCATCAATGATGAATTTTACATGTCAAGACATATACATGCGTACACCCCATGAGTTGTGTATACCCAGGAATATCCTTATATAACCTTTTCAATATTTAATTATAAATATTTTGTCAAATCAAGTAATTCACAGCCTCGATAGAGCAACATTGAATATATTCTCTTTACGGCCTATAAGGAGCCTTGGGTGTACATATAGATATCAATCCTTCTTTCCTCATACTCTTTGACTCACAAGAGAATATGAATCTCAACATATTCCCCACAATCACAATCCTCCTCTAACATCGCATTGGTCTTCTGATATAATTGAAGAATTATCTAATCATACATCCTTTGATTTGGCCCTTGTCTGCCCAAGTCTCGTATCTCAGGACTCATTGAATCTTTGCATTCCTTCCTCTGACTCAGAACTTTTCTGCCCAAGTCTCACATCTCATGACTCATTGAATCTTTATATTCCTTCCTTTGACTTGGCCTTTGTCCACCCAAGTCTCATATCTCAAGACCTATTGAATCATTTATTCTCTTTGTTTACTTGGACCTTGTCTGCCCAAGTCTCGTAAATCAGGACTTCTCAAATATTAGGATTCTCTCCTTTGACTTGTACCTCGTCCACCCAAGTATCGTATATCGGGACTATTGCAATCATGAATATATTGAAAATATTTTGATCCTCTCCTTTTACTAGGATCTCATCTTCCCGAGTCTCTTATGTCAAGACCATTCCATTTCATAAACATGAACCTTTATCCTAATGAGTCCATTGTAATATCTCATCTATTTAAATTCAGAAAAATTAAAAATCATATAAAGAAAATTAAACTTCGCATTAAATCTTTGCTTAAAGCACCGTTTGATAATAAAAAAGTGGAAAAGCAAGTGTAAATAACATTAAGCATTCCATCTATTGGATATATATCTTAATATACCATTATGATATATTTGCATTCTTCACTTATCACGACATAGGTTAATCATGTTCCTATTGGGAATTGTGTGTCTCATCCTTGTTATGGTTCTTACCATTTCAGCTCCTTTTACCTATAGTTTTATCTCAAAGCTTAATGATGGTTGCTCCTCCTTTTAAACAAGGTCTCTATTTAACCTAAAGCACTTAACTTCTTTACCGGTTATTTTTAACCGCCCATCTCAATCTACAGTGTTGAACCCTTGCGTCATACTAGTTGCATGAGGATGAGACTTGGGGGAAAAATGTTCCTTCCCAAGAAGCATAATATCAACAAACAAGGAAAATTTAATCTAAAATACAAAAAAACTAAAAATAAATCGTTACACATTTCGTCCTTCACAGTCTTCGTTGATGAGCTCATACTTCTCACTAGTAGTATGAGATTGGGCATGGACAAAGATGCCCTTACTCACCTACATTTTGTCTTTGAAATTTAGCCCTTGTATCTTACTAGTGACATGGGCGTCATTTAGGGAGTCCTTCACAAAAATAATTAATCAATAAATCCTTTATCAAATCTAAATCAAAAGTGCTTAATCAAAAACATCCCAAGAAGTAATTTAGTTGCTCATGTTAAAGAGAGAACACTTCCTTCAACCCGATTTTACTAATCAATTTTCCATATACAAATCTAAGTCTAGTCAAAACCTATAAAGTGGAATCATCTAGATAATCTTGACTAAATATGAGTTACATTCTTGTTACATGGATCATTGTTACACATTATGTCTTAGCATCCATTATCTTCACCTTCATATCACTATTCACCTAGTTTTCACGTCCTTCTTATCTCTCGATGATGATCCCTTGCATATTTCTAGTTGTGTGGAGTCATGAGTGGAGTGAGACATCCTATCATTACATTATCTACATTCATACCAATGGAATGAAATGCTCCTAATTGTTTGCACTTGCATTCCACCAATGTAACCCCTTACCGAGTCAAAAATACAAAAAACATTCAAATGTGTTTAAAACTACAAAAAAACATTCAAATATGTATCAAATTTACAAAAACATTCAAATATGTATCTCAAAATTACAAAAAACATTCAAATATGTTTCACAAAACACAAAAACAATATAAAATTGTTCCGAACTCCAAAAACAGTATAAAAGTGGCCAAATCAAAACATGCAGAAAATGTTTTACCAACTTTCAACAACTACATAATACAGTTCAAAAAATTTGCCATTAAAAGATGCTCCTTGTGATCATTCCAGATCATCTTTTGAAGCAATCATTTACCATTTTGTAATATAAATTTTCTTGGGGAACACTTGGATTTCAAATTTTAATTCAATACAGATCAAACTTCAATGGGATCCGACAAGATTTGCTTTTGGAGAATCTAAAAATCACTCTTCTCTTTAGCCCAATCTAATCCTCTCACGTTCTAAGTTATCGCTCGGGGGTATTCATATTTTTCTAGCTCTTCAATGTGGAACACATTTGGAGTGTCATTAGACATCGTTTTTAACAAATTGTTTTGTATTGTTGCAGTTTTCCAACATCGTGACGATATTTTCTTCTTTTATTTTGTTATTTAATTGTACTTTTTTACTTGCATTATGGACTAATTGCAGGAAAATTTGATGCATCATAGTTCACATATAACTATGGTGTGGTTCCTTCTTGTTCATATTGGGTTTGTTTGACATGCCTATTTTACACTTTCAGAATCATCATTTATCCATAATAAAACTAGTGTAACAATAACACCACTCCTCTTCTTTGCATTGATTTTTTCTAAAAACTTTGTAAAACCATCAAAAAAATCGAATAATTAAAAAAAACTAGAAAATTACAAAATTTTCAAACAAACATTCACTTATCACAAAAATCCTACAATTGGAAAACCCTTAAGGTGAATCCTTCAAAATTTCAACACAATCTCGATAGACTCATACCTTTATCTACTACCCTAATGATTGTTCCAATATTACAACTATCACTTTCTTCCCTTTTCATGATCACTAACTCTTCTTGGGGTAATTCACAAAATTATTTGTCCTTCACAATATAACTTCGCCTGGGGGAAATTTTCTCAAATCATTTTTCAAACAGATTCAACAAGAGTGTCATGAGGAGTTTCTAATTATACTATGCTCTTCTAGTCTGATCATATTCCCACCTTGGGAGCTTTTGCATCTACTTAATCATCATTGTGGTACACATTATGGGCATAGCTAATTGTTTTCTTTTACAATATTTTGTTACATTGTTGATGTTCACATTCTAGACCAATAGCAGGTGGTGTGATAACATCTTGGTTTCTTTATAACCCTAATTCATGCATGATGCAGGAGCTTGAAAAAGAATGGCTTGAATGGACTTCATGAAGTGACAACAAGGATGGACAAGTACTTGCAATTCATCAAGGAGGTCAAAACAACAATCAAAGTTTCTCAAACATGGTTTCTCCATTGCTTCGAAAATGGATCATTTGAATTTATATTGTAAATGATCCTTGTGAAGGCCATAAGCATAAAATAAGGAAAGTGTAAATTTTTTTATGGTTTTATGGAGTTACGTAAATCTTACTATGATGTAAAAATCACTTTAACATGTTGTCAAAAGTGAATGAGTAAGGTGAAGGGTCAAAAATTAATTTTGATTTAGTCTAAGGAAGAGGAAAATAAGGCTATGAGAACCATGCACTCATCATGAAAGCTAAAGGTACGGATTTAGCGAGTTGTTATAATGTTATCTATGACTATCCTATGTTTAGTAGTGGTTGAGTTTTCATAGGGATGTTGGAGAGCTTCTAGGATCTCATATAAGAGTGCTCTAAATAGGTAATTTTAGTCTTAATAAGGGATTTTCAAGCTCAAGAAGCTCATGGAGTGTACATTAAATGTTTCTAAAAACCATATGTAAAATTAGTAATTGATATATACTTTTGCTTGTACAGTTTCTATGTGTATTTTGCTTGCTAAGTGTGACTGTGCAGTAGGATTTGTGTATGGACAGTGGAATTGAAACCCACACTCTAAGAAATATCACTAAATCTCTCTCTACTGTCAATTCTATTAGAAAGATGAGGGGTTTAGAATTCTAGAACAATTTTTGTTATTCCTTGAAAGTCAAGATTATGGTTTTTATTGGAAAATGTTCATATGTAGGCCCTAACTATGGCAGAAAATATCTTTCAAATTACCTGATTAAATCCTTTCAAATTTTTAACATATTTCTACCTTGATGTCACAACCAATCCCATAAAATTTCAAGGGCAACGGATTTGTTTAGGTTGGGTTCTCTATTGCAAAAATGTTGGGGAGTTAGGGGAAGAAAACAGTCGACAAAAAGGGAGAAATTCGATGATACAAAGGTACAATCTAATGTTCCAAGCTCAATACTTGTGTGAATTAAGGTTTTGATAATTATAAAGTAACCACAAAGTTATTTGAGGCATGGAAATATAATTTGGGTTGATTGTTATTACATAGTCCCAGTAAATCCATGAGAAACAGTCATGTCATTTTAAGTTTTTCAATCTATGAAAAAAGAGGAAATTTAATAGCAGTATATAGATGTTTGAGGCTCAGTAAATAGGGGGTATTACAGTGATTAAAATTGTAGGATTACTATCTTGGTGAGAACGCAAGTTTTTGGAATTAAATTTTAGATCTACAAAGCCAAATTCAAGAATACAAACCTTGTTTTCTTTCACATTGTTTAATTAAGGAATCAAGGAAGGATTTTTACATGGTTTAAAGCTCGGATCAGAAGGTGTATACTCCCAATTTCAAGTGAATTGAATCTATTTCAATCTTTTTGTCATCAAACACCAACAATAATCAAGCCGAGGAAGATTGTTTATAAACAATTTATGGGAAATTGTGAAAATCTAGCTAAACCCCTTTGAAGAACATGACATATCTTGATATTTACAATTTGGGTTACTCTAAATTTTAATGGTTTTTTATCCTTATACTTTATAAATAAGCTGTCCAGTTTTCAGGAAAACCTAGCAGGTAGTTTAAGAGATGTATTTTTCAATATTGTCGTTCAACCCTTTTTTGATGGTATATATGATGAATTATTGATAATCACTATTTTTGAGATATAATAATCAATTTATAAACAAAGATCAAACTGAGATAAGAGATGAACTGAGCTAGATTGGCATCACTGCACCTACTATTCATATTGGTTTTTTCTTCATTTTTTTTCTTTACTTTTGTGTGTGTTTGTTTTATGCACATCTTGGTTCTCCATCCTGATTCCTATCCTGATCACAGTGACAAATTTATTGTGCAACAAAAAATTAAAGGTTTCTCTTATATTCACACTCTCTAAATAACGCTCATGCTACAAGCACACTCCTTCCTATCCTTGTTTTTAAATCTATTTTCTTCCTATCAAGCGTCTATCCACCACTTTGTTGCATCGCCCACCCACTTGAAGGGGTATTCCCTTACCATCATATCTCCCTGGGACATCCAAATGCTTCACCGCTTTCTTCTCGTTGATATGCATGTGTCTACTATCTTTAAAGCACCATTACTTCACAATAACACTTTAAAGAGGGGCAAATGTAGACACTGTAAAAATACGTACATATTTCTATCCCGCTACTATCCAATTAGAATTATTTAAATTAATTCCATTGATTAAATACCCCCTTATAATTAATTAAATTAATTCTATTTCCTAAGTCACATTCTCACCCCTTGGAATTAAATAGTTTAATTCTAATGTCTTTGGAATTAATTAAATTAATTCCTACACCCTTCTAGTTAATATAATTAAATATTTAATTAAATAAATAGTTAATTATTGCCTCACAATTAAATACTAATTAATTTAGTTATTTAAATAATTCATTTTATCCAATCACACTCCACTTCACTCCACTTTCAGAAGCCTACAAAAGTGGGGGCACCAATAATGCCCTTGCAACCACTTCTTGGATGAATTCAAAGATAATGATTGCCCCTACAAAGCTACAACTACATAGACATGGTCATCTTACTATTTTAGGTAATTATAATTATTACCTTTGGAGCCAATTCAACCCAAAATTCACATCTCATGGCCTCACCCTCAACTATAAAAGCTGGTCATTTCCTTTACAAAGCCATCCCTAGATATTTGAGCAAATTGCATCCAACTATTGTCAATTTGATATCTACATCCTTATAAAAGTTGTTCGTAGCATCTGCAAAAATAATTTAGAGAATAAGATAAATGATCAGCCTCAATGAAAATCTTTAACAACACCAAACAAGCCCAAGTGCTTCTACAGTCTTATCTTGAGGTTTGCAAGAAGTCTACAGTGAAGGTAATTGGTATTTTTATTTTTAATCTCCTTTGTCTGTGGTTTTTACTTGTTTACACCCCTACTTTTGATAGAATAGTGACAACACATGTGATTTGAGAAGTTTCCATTCATTATCTCTCTATAGTACGATATATTACCTTGTAAATAAGAGGGATGATGGTGAGAATTGGGTGACACTCATGATCAAGAAAGATCATCCAACAATAGTTCCCATGGTACCACCAAACTTGTTATTAGAACTTGTGGTTCATATAATTACATTGTAATGCACTATGGTACTCTAAAATAGCATCCATATGTTTTTGGTAATTCTAATTCCATTCACCCATCTCCCTCATATTTCACACACAATCTTGTAATGGTATAATGTAATTTACACAAAATATACTATGAACTCTAGAATCTCACCCTCATGTTTGTGGTATCTCTAAGACCATTCTCTATCTCTAACAATTACTTCACAAAATCTAGTGGTGGTGCAAGATGGTTCACACACTCGTACAGTGGCATAATGTAGTATACTCATACCAAGCATGCACCAAGTGTGCATTAAACCTTCTTCATAGAACATCATTCGCTTTGACAAGGCATCACACACATGAATTCCAAACGGTTGATTACATCCAAATTAAAATGTATTACTTTAATTTGAGTTAGAATAAACAACATAGAACTTTACAATAATATTGAAACAATAATATACATAAATGGAAAACTAGGTTATTATTATAATAACTCAAGACATTCAAGGAGATAGACAACTATAATTATAGTATCTTCTTAGCTATTTCACCACTTTGTGAGTCAATATGGATCTAAATATAGGTAAAAGAGGTAATGACAGTGATGAAGGTTCTTTTCTTCTAAAACAAAGTGTTGAAATCCTCCCATACACTAACACCAGGTTTGGAATCTAAATTAAAATGTGTGTGCCTAGTAATATGGTAGTTTCCTACATTAATATACACTTATGTGTCATTATAGGTCACTTCATATTCATCTATAATGTCTTCCTGCAATTTTTATTGTTCCATAATACTCACAATTTCTCCTATAATGATCAAATTATATCTTCTTATACTAAAACTCGAACAAACATTAGATTAAAAAATGTGGTGTGTGGTTGAAATTGACTGCCCTTAGTGGTCAACACCCTTGTTGATTCTAACCAAGTGTTTCACTTCATTTCTGAAATGGGGGGCTCAAACTCCATATAGTTCTCCTAGTGCTCGTTCAAGAGTGAATAAAAGTCTAGAGTTTCTTTCCCCTTTGTGATCCCTTGTGCCTCAACACCAGTAGTAGGATAACTAGGTATACTTTAGATGTACCATTCATGAGTGTTGAACAAAGTGCTAAAGTAGAGTGCTAGAATAGAGTTCTTGGAAATCGATATTCACTATAATAAAACCCCCTCAAAGTTCCCTTTTGTGTGTAATTACTTGACAGTATTTGATTTGGCCTTGAGATTATTTTGACTTTTCTTGGCTTGTAGTCAACCTAGTGTAGAGTGCTTCAAACTTATATAAAGTTTTATCCTAATATCTACTCTTGATTGAGGGAATGTTAGGCCATATTTTCTTAAGAATTGATAATTATTTTATAGAGGAGCTCTTGATAATGTCATGTGAGTAAATGATTTTGTCTAACTTGCTTGTATATTATTCCATAGGGTATGGTTTATTACTAAGGCATACTAGGAAGTGGAAAAAAGATAAGCATGAAATAATTTGACCACTAGGCCATTATGGACATAAGGGTCGTAGGGACAAAATTGTATGACAATTTTGTTTAACATGGATGATAATGGCCAAGAAGGAAAAAATTTAGAAGTAGAAATAAGGAGATGTTTTATAGGAGATATAGGCTTTCTATGAGCAATGAGTTAATTCTTGTAGGTGTGTGAGTAATAAAGTAGTATAGAATGAAGTATTTGGAATCCTTAGGAAAGAGTGGAATAATACGTTTAATCTCTTTTTATGTGTGCAAGTCATGATTAATTAATATAAGTCAAATGAATAATGTCAAGTACCTAATTACCAAATTTATGTGTCAACATTTACCTCCTGATTAAGATAAAATGTAAAATATGAGCCTAATCTAAATGTTATATGAGTAATAAATGAATAATAATGAAGTATAAAAATTATACCCAAGCAACAAAGTAATAAATAATGAAACCCTAATGTGTAAAGAGAGGGTAAGAATCCTTACCTGATTTGTAGTGAAATCTAGACTAGATAGAAGCTCTGACTGGTTGAACAAGAAGGAAGAAGTGTCACACAAAAACCCTAGAAAATGTAGATCTCAGGAGATAGGCTAGACTGGGGCGTTTGAAGAGGGACAGAGGAACCCGTGGGCACCCTATACCTTTTTTTGGGCACCTGGGTATAGAAATGCTTAGAAAACCTCCTCCAATGTGTCATAATTTATTCTCCTTTTGTTGCCTTTGGTCATGTAGAATGATTTCTACATTTTCAGGGATCTTCCATTAGTGCTATATTTTTTCGCCTCGGCCCCTTTTCCCTTCAATGTTCTTTTGTAGTTTTGCGGGACTCAATTTTTCCTAAGTATGGAACTAGATGCAAAGGATATCCATGTGTCCCTTCAATAAATTTTGGAGAAAGCACAAAGAATCAGGAACCCTTAAGTAGCGAGAATCAACCACATGGCTAAAGCGTGACAAGGCAGCCCAAGTGAGTTGAAAAGTCAAATATATAGGAGAAGAATGCATAGCCCTCCACGTGTCACCTAAGCGTAGATTCAAAAAGAGAGAGAAAAGGAGAAGCCTCAAGATGGTGCTAGGTATCCATGTATCATACAAGGCAACAACCACCGTCAAAAGGACCAACTAAAGAAGCAGAGGACTCAAGGTTCGGTGGATTGAATGAGATCTTGGTGCCCAAATAATGTAGTTGTGATTTGCTCCCAAGGTCAAAAAATTACGTAGGTAGAAACTAACTGTGAATAGTGGAATTCTTGATTCGAGGATCGTTGGAGCAAGAGCCACGGGGTCTATAAGAGAATGTTCTTGTGCTAGTAAGGGGGACAGAAAAATAAGTTCTAGAGCTCCAGAGAAGATAATTTTAGGTTTATTCTATTGTGTTCATTGGCCTTAGCAAGGCTCTATTGTAAGGAAATGTTGTAATTTGTTCCATTTTGGACTTATGTATTGTTTTCTCTATAAATAAGAGTTCTTGTTTAGAGCACTAAAAAGTTCTCAATACTCTATGTCCTTTGATTCCTCCTATTTGATTTTAATTCAGTTTTTGATGAATGTTTAAATATCTATTGTGTTGCATGCCCTTAGATATTTTACATAAATGATTTTTTTGTGCTCGTGATTATGTTTTAGTTTCATCTCACCTTAGATGGTATGAAATATCTTGAAAATAGTTGATCATGCTTGATGCTCTTCAACTAATCTAGTAGTTATTTTGATATTGATCTCTGTGCTTTTTAGTAAAGATTCGACGCGTAGCCTTACATAGGATTTATATATTATTTTGTTTTTTCTCTAACCCTTATCTCAATCAAAATCAGAGAAGATCCAGCTTCTATAAAACCTAGAGGTTATCTTAGGGGTCAAGTCCCACATCCCTAATATTTCCCACAACTTTGATGGTTTATCTGCAAAGATAACTGTCAACAAGTCACTCTGAGATCGAAAAAATATCGCCAAGGTCACTAGAAACCTACAATGAAGAATGAACCTACAAAACCCTCAAATAGACATCAAACCCTAAAAAATAAATATGAATAATGAGTGGTCATATTGTTCTCAGTTGTACGATTGAACACTACACTAAATCTCATACCTAATGTAGTTTTTTGTCTGTGGAATTGTACCCTAGGTTTCTCTTGTGTGTGTCGCACTTGGATAACGAAAAAAGTAGCTAGATATAGAATGTAATAAATGTGTGCATGGAATAGAATCATATTCCCTCCTAGGAAGTGTGATGCAAAAAAGCCAGCCCTCATGTCCCTTGTGATGGAGCTAGATGGATGCAATGGAGCTCTTAGATTCCTTGATGGATGCAACCTTAGGTGGTGGTGATTAATGCTTAGTGCTTGGTCCTTTATTATGATAAAATAACTTTATATTTATATGATTCCCTTGCTTGAATTTTGTAATTAAACATGAAAATTCCTACTACCAAAAAATATAAGATGCTCAAATGAATAAAAAAGACCCAAAGAGTGTGAGTAAAGTATAAAGAGGATAGGGGTGCTCAGAGGGGACAAGGGCACCTGGTGATGGCATCTTGGCTGGGAGTTGGTGTCCAAGATGAAAAATTTCAAAGAGTAAAAATACAGACTGAGATAATAAGGGTACAAGATTCAAAGTAGCAATAGAAAGAAAATAAAGGTGGCCAAACACATGGGTTAATTAGTAATTTTCTTACTTAGGAATCATATAAATAGTTATATGTAATCAATACTATATAATTACCCAAAGTGCATGATTTTGTGTCTATATTTTCCCCCACTTTATGTTGGTGAGAAGAAATCTCGGTAACATAAAGTAGATAGAGATGCATACCTAATAACTATGTAGATCGATGATGAAAAACATGCCATGGGACTAGACAAAAGCATGGATGTTAAGGAGGAGAAATTACAAAAAGTGATGAAAAGGAACCTAGGGTGAAAATTCATGTGCATATGTCATGATGTTCCTGTTGTTGATGTCGATGTCGATGATGATGTGTATGATGTTTTCATTGTTGGTGTTAACTACCACTTCTCATACAGACGAACCTACAAAATAGAATTCGAACAAGTAGTCAAATATGCATGTATATGATCAAAAAACATGTGTAAGGAAAGTATGTAAAAATGTTGAAAGTGTGAAAAAGGAACACATGCACCTAATTCATGATGAGGAAAGAGTGTAGAGAAGGATCCTATAGATGATGTCAACGCACGAGTTTTTCAGGTGATCTCACACCAGTGAAATGGTGGAAGTGTAGGGAGAATAGTCTGGTGTCATCCTCCAACCTTTAACTACTTCCCATTGTGTAGATCATCATTGCAGATGATTTATATAAAAGCGTGTGCTAAGGATTATATACCATTTAAAATCTGATGTGTTTGGATTTCTCTAGACTATGTTGAACTACCAATCATTGTATAATTTCCCCTAGTTTCAAGCATCTAGAAAAGTTTGATGTGCTAAGGACCCAAGTCTGAATTTAAGAAATGTCTAAAACTAAAAACTACGGTGTACCGGTACCGTGTTATCTATAATATTGTATGGGGTGAATGATTCACCCAAATGAAATCCCCTTTGTTTGGGGTGCATGAAACATCGTTGAAGGAGTATGCAACCCAAAGGAGGACCGATCGTTGTGCTAAAACTTTGGCCTACAGGGGGAAGGGAATATGCTTAGTAGAACCAAGGCAAAAAAAAGCAAAGTGGCTAGGAAACAAGTGTTAGTACAAGCAAAGAGAAATATGCATGTATAAAATGTAAGCTAAGATGTAAGTAAACACACGAGTAGACATCGTAGACAGCGAAAAGTGAGTCACCAACATGGGACACCACTCACAATGTCGCAAGACAATAAGGCCATTATGGCCACAAGAAATCAGAGATCAAGCAAGACATAGGGAAAATACCGCAGACAATGACAAGCAAAAGCAAACAATGTATCAAACAATCATGGAACAAAATAGTCCTATAAAACAAATTTTGCACATGAAGCACCCATTAGCACGTTAGAGAGATAAAAAAATATGTCAAAGAGCATATAATTTGATAAAATAATGTGCTATAAAATAATAACACATGTAGTGTATGAAAGTGGATGCCCCCAGGAACTGTTATGGGACTAGTAATAGGTATTGTTGGAGCTCAAAATTGTACCCTAGATATGATCATGAATGGCCAATAATTTTAAGGCAACATGGGACTATCTCTCAGTTGTGGGACCTGTGAATTGAGAAAAACCTTCAGAGAAGGTTGGCTTCCTCTACCTATTCCTATTGCTAAAACTACTCCTAATAATTGAAATGTAACTATCTAACTATAATCTAGCATTCCAAGGGACCAGGATGAGAAGGAGATGCATAAAATAAAAAGTAAAACTAGAAAGGTGATAGCACCAGAAAGAGGGGTGGAGACATTCCAATGAGTGAAAAATGGGGAAAATGATGAAGGAGAGGGCAGATAAGGGAGCCACAATCCATAACACCATTTAAACCACCATTTTCTTGGAGCACAACACATCTAATACCCTGCAAGGAGAACAAAATATGCACACAACACTTGTAGATGCAATGAAAGGTAGGGAAAAGATGTAATAAAATAGAGAAACGGAAAGAGACAGCCACAAAATACGCATTTTATTTCTCCAAGAATGTACGGTCCATTATAAGAGAGGATTAGAGGCAAGGATCACCATGCAATATATCCAAACATGAGGCCTACAACTCACAACAGTTTTGGAACCATTTTGAAAGAGTTATATTACAATGAACATCCTCCCTATTTTCTTTTTCTTTTCGGCTCTTTATACTTTGTGGGAAGCTTGTTCCTGTAGGGAACAAGTTCCCTGCACTCCACCTGTGCCTAAGACCCTTCCCTCGGCCGCACTCCATGACACCTACATAGTTAGCATTGTAGTTTTATATATAATGTGGGGAACAAGTTCCCTGCACTCCCCGGTTATCCTCACTCTCACCTCAACCACATCGGCTCCTCATCATCCCGCCAACCCATTCTATGCCGTCCCTTCGGGCCCGGCTTCACCACTACGCCCATCCTATATATTTCGGTATATTTAGACCCATGGGAAACTCACTTCCATGCGGTCTTTGTACCTCTAGAGCTACAATTATCCAACTTCCCCACATATCACTCAACCAGCCCAACTCCTTTGTTTTGAGGCATTTTCAATCGATCGAGGAACATAAGGCCTAATGGAACGCGTACACCATGGGCCACAAAAAGTCGATTTTGCCATAAAACACTACAAATGACTAATTTTTGATTTTTTCCAAATTTTCTTAAGTGCTTTGGCCAAGTATGAAGTTGAGGAGGTAGGGAAAGGATGAAAAAAAGTGCCTCAAATCCAAAATTTCTCCATTTTATTCAAAATTTGGCTAATTGTGCATAACTGAAACCTCTAAAAGAAAGGAAATGCAATGAGAATGGTTTTAAATGCCTCCAAACCTACAAATATATAGATTCATCACTTGACTCCCATCCACTGCCCAAGTCCATTTTGTCAAGTTATTCAATTTTTGCAAGGGATGCAAAAATAAGCAACAATTTTGGCGACTAGTAGGGGCCATCTACCTACTAGATGAGTTGATCAGTTGCCTTTGAGGATCCATTGGGCATGGAGTTAGCCTGATAACATGTAATCTAATCTGAAACCTTGAAATTATGCCCATATGTCAATTAAAGTGTTGTTGAACCTAGAACTTGCTCGACTTTTCCATCCTTTCATAAGAAATTCTTAGATTTTTTATCGAGTGCATAATTGTTTTGAATCTAAAATTATTTCTTTTCTCCCTCTACAAGCTGGTCTGCTGAGACACTTGGATGAATGAATGCATCTGAAATTGTCCCAAAATCTGATTTCTTTGCCAAGCTTTGAAGAAAATTTAACTGAATCATGGAAAAGGGTGAAGAACTACAGAGGTTTGGATCACATATTGATTTGGATACACTTGGAACTACCTTAAAAGAATGGATTTCCCCATGAACACTTAGACTTTCAATGAACTGTGTGAGAGGAACTAAAAAATGTAAAAACTATATACCAAAGGGAAGATCATAAATGTTCCAAGTGGAAACATACAAAGTGTGCACAAGCACTTCTTCTACTGAAACTAAACCTACTCCTACCCTACTCTAACTAGAGAAATGGGAAACTCAAATAAATCATGCAACTAATAGGGGGAATTAGCTTCCCTTTCTCATAAATTGGAACCATGTGACTGATTTGGCATTGAACATGGTCTTGAATAAGAGTGAAAAAACTGATTTAAAGCTAATCTTTCACCCAATTCATCAAGGTATCAACTAAAAATAAATTTAATACCTCATTTGGTTTCTCTGCATTTGGATTCGAGAGGTATTGTAATTTATCCTTGGTACAATGTAGCTCATCCTCACTCTCTGGAGCAAGCATGACTAGTTGCAACTCTAATTTTGGTTCCAAGCTTGCCAGGTATCTAATTGGACATGGAGCTTTGGGAACCAGTGGGCTGATCCTTATGATTTTCCCATTCTCCTGAAGCTCAACTCCATGAATGGATTCATCCTGTAGACTTTCTTGAAGAAGGTGGTTGTTTGCAAGTTGATTTGGATATTGCGCTACCTATACAAAAAACTTTGCCTCCTTCAAAATTGTCTTCTCCAAAAGGTGATCCTCTGGATCTGGCTGACTTCCTTTTGAAGTGGTTGCCCCCCTTGATCACTCTATGCAATTTCATCCTCCCAATTAGAGTCATACCATTCTTCAATGGTTCTACAATCAACAAACATGATGAGATTGGTTGGGGATGAAATATATATTAGGGGTTGTTGATTTTTTGTACTGTTAGACACAGAAGATGCGGAAGAAGAGGGAAGAAGGGGAGAAATGAGGATGGATTTCCTTTTTCCATCCTGAATAAGACTCTTCTCATCTATTATGGCAATGTAAAATTCTTGAGGAAGATTGTTTCCTCCTAGGACTTGGATCAATATAGCCAAATAAGAATCAGGGCCTTCAAATAAAAAAATAATGTCATACCTTATGAGGTTCTCAATTCTTGAGGAATCCTATGTCAAATTCTCTCAAACCTGATGTTGAATTCTAAGATATACTCAATTGAATCTCATTGTGTTGTGATGAGATGTTCCATGAGAACAATGACATCTGCATTCTCCTTGAGCTGATTGTAGAATTTTTCTCCCAGTTGGTTCCAAGTGGAAATAGATTGTGGAGCCAAACTGTTGAACCAATCTTTTTATTTGCCTCTGAATGATAGAGCAAGAATTTTGAGGAAAATATTTTCTTCAATGGAATTGTGAATGGCACAGTTGTTGGCTATGTCTTGAATGTGATCAATAGCATATTGATCTTCATTTCCATGAAAAAGAGGCAAGTTTATTAGGGATTTTTTGGGGAAATCATCCCATTACTACAAGTGAAGGGGAAAAGAACTGAAATGCAGAAATAGAAGAGCTCCATGGAGAATCATGAATGAAGTGGAAACATCAAATGAATGGAAGGTGGAAGAAATGAAGAATTGGATGTACAGAAAAGGGAAAGGTCTGATGATGAGATAACGGGTTTCTTATATCAATGGAGTCACCAAATGTGTTAAAAATCAACAAGAACACATCAACTTGTTGAATTGAAGATATAAACCAAGGTACACACATGTTAAATGTATAGCTTTGAATTCTTGTCCCATCGGGTGTGCCAAAACTATTGGATCTTAAAATTACACCCTTGATATGATCATGAATGACCAAGAATTTTGAGGCAACATGGGACTGTCTCTTAGTTGTGGGACCTGCAAACTAAGACAAACCTCCAGAGAAGGTCGAATTCCTCTACCTATTCCTATTGCTAAAAATACTCCTAAGAATTGAAATGAAACTATCTAACTCTACGTTATCATTCCAAGGGACCATGATTAGAAGGGGATGCTTAAAACATAAACCTAATCTACATAGGTGATAGCACTAGAAAGAGGGGTGGAGACATTCTAATGAGTGAAAAATGGGGAAAATGATGAAGGAGAGGGAAGATAAAGGAGCCACAATCCATAACAACATTCAAACCACCATTTTCCTATAGCACAACACATCTACGACCCTGCAAGGAGAAAAAAATATGCACACAACACCTGCAAATGCAATGAAAGGAAAGGAAAAGATGCAATAAAATAGAGAAAGGGAAAGCGAAAGCCACAAAACACACATTTTATTACTCCAAAAATGCACAGTCCATTATAAGAGAGGAGAAGATGCAAGATTTCCAAACATGAGGCTTGTAACTCACAATAGTTTTGGAACCATTTTGACAAAGTTCCATCACAATAAACATCCCTCATTAGCTTTTGTTTTTTGGATATTTATACTTTGCAGGGAACGTGTTCTACACACTCCACCTGTGCACATGACCCTTCCCTCAGCCGCTCTCCACTACACCTACATGCATAGCATTGCGGGTTTTTATATACCGAGGGGAACTTATTCCCAAAGGGAATAAGTTCCTCGCACTCCCTAGTTTTCCACACTCTTTTCACAGCCGCATCGGCCCCTCATCACCCCACCGACCTATTTTGTGTCATCCCTCTAGGCCCAACTTCACCACTATGCCCACAAACAATTAAACTTGCCCCCTTATGCATTTTAGTATATTTAGACCAGCGGGGACCTCACATCCCCGCGCTCCTTGTACCTCCCAGGCTACCATTATCTGAATTCCCTGCATATCACTCAACTGGCCCAACTCCTTTTTTTTGTGGCATTTTCAGTGGATCGGGGAACATAAGGCCTGATGGAACACGTACCCCATGGGCCACCAAAAGCTGATTTTTCCACAAAATACTACAAATGACCAATTTTTTTAGTTTTCCAAGTTTTCTTAATTCCTTTGGCCAAGTATGAAGTTGAGGAACTAGGGAAAGGATTAAAGAAGTGCCCCAAATCCAAAAATTCTCCATTTTATCCATTTTATTTGAAATTTGGCTAAGTGTGCAGAATTGAAACCTCTAAAAGAAAGGAAATGCACTAAGAATGGTTCTAAATGCCTCCAAACCTGAAAATACCTTAAAATCTCCAAATTCATCACATGAAGCCCATCAACTACCCAAGTCCCTTTTGTCAAGTTATTTAATTTTTCTAAGGGATGGAAAAATATACAATAGGTGATGTGCCAAGAATCCATGCTACATGTAATGGATCTGTGTAATATGTGATCACAACTAGAAAGCAAGTGAATGTGCATTTGTGTATGATAAAAATAATGATATACAAGATATTTATCTAGCATGTGCAATAAAATGAGCATGTAAAAGCATGAGTAAGCAATAGTAATTGCAACCAAGATATGTAGTTTGTTGTGAATGAGGCGGAATGGAATGTAGAGTGAATGATAGGGGAAAAATTCCCCCTGAGTGGATGTGTATGTATGTAATTAGGTTCATTTGTTTATGCCCTCTCAAAATTCAAGAATGAACCGTAAATGAGAGTGTCATCGGGAAATGGTTCGAACGATGTGTTATATGTAGAAAGAGTTGAAGAATTGAGTTTGGAGTGTTGATTGTAGAATGATGATACTAAATGTGACATATGGATGATAAGAGGTGATTATTTAGCCTAAATTATATATCACGATTGCTATTAGGAGTGATGAATTTAGCCTAAAGTGTATATCACTAGGTGAGTGACTAGGATGTCAGAAAGCTTAATGATGTAACATAAAACATATATCACGAGATGAAGGAATAAGAAAGCTAAAAAGGAGTGATGATTTAGCATAAAGTGTATATCACAACATGTGTGAAAAATGAACTAGCTAGGAATGTTGCATGGTATGATCAAAATATTGATTTATTTATTGTGTGAGTTTAATGAGGTCCATTTGATATGTATACCCTCAGCAGTCGAGTATGGACCGTGGAACTAGAGTGCATTGTCGGGTAGTGTGTTGTGTTGATGAATGATTACAAAAGATATTGTATGGGATCATGTTGAATGTGTATTGTGTATGTTTTGATTGATATGTATGAAGAGTGCATGGTGTAAATGTATCGGGTAGGTAGTGTGTAATGTGTGAGATTCATGTGTATGGGATGCCCTCAATAGTCAAGTGTGAACCAAAGCACAAAGGTGCATTATAGGGAAATGATGACACAATTATGTGTCATAGTATGAGTGTTGCAAGTGAATGTCTAATTGGTATGTGATGAAGATGTAATATGCATGGTGATGTTAGAGGGGGGATAAGCATAATTCCCCCCAGGTGTGTGTGTTGGTGAATGAGCTATCCAATAAAAGTAAAGGATGAAGGTCATCTACCTGATGCTTGCAGTGATGAAGGTGTGTGATCATGCTCTAAGAGTGGTGGTATATGAGATAAACGTTGTGCAGGTGAGTGAAGTTTATATATATGTGAATGATGAGTATATGGTGGGAACCTTGGTGTAAAAAAAGGTGTAGGTGATTGAGACCTATGTGAAGCCAAACACGGCAGTGATAGACACCTACGTGGAATAAATTGAGGTGTTGAAGTGCGTTGAGATGTAGGAATTGTCCTAGCAATGGACCTAAACTTATGTACTAGACTAGCAGAGCGATCAGACCATGTAGGTCGTGTGAAAGTAGGTGAGGTAGGAGTAGATTATGATTTAGGTTTTAGAGGCCGTGGTGTGCTAGATGGGCTAGGTGATGTATTGGCAACAACGAGAGGAGATTGCGACCATGGATTAGATGGAGGCACACCATTGATAGAAATAACTTGATTGTGGTGAATGAATTTTAGACACAAATGATTCATGGAGATGATAGACTTAAACCTATGAATCTAATTGAGGCCTAAAAGCATGTCACACCCATCAATTGTTTGTCACATAAGGAAGGGCACCAGCATAGTAAGAGGATCGACCATAACGTGAAGTTTGAGAACACCATAGGAATTGTTTGTCAGATATGCTATTTTTGATGGATAGCCAACTGTGGCAAGAAGTAGAATAGAACATGCAATGATGGGCCATGATGGATCAACCTTGGTGTTATTAATAAGGATAGATTTGATAGAGGCACTAATGTGTAAGTGATTAGAAGAAAATTTCACATGATAATCATGGTGAGAGAAAGAAATAACTAGTGGAGAAGTGTTATTATGAGTAACTAGGAAATCAAGATCCCCCAATGTATGAGGAGGCACTGCGTGATATGTATGATTATGTGAGGAATCAGCTGCTATCTTATCATGTTTTGGCAGAGGATTTTTAAAGACCTTGAGATTATGATTTTTATTGAAAAGTACATAATTCCTAGGCTCTAGAAGCTCGATTTTATTATTGTCGATCAGATCTTGAATGAGATTACTAAGCTTGAAACAATGATTTGTAGAATGCCCTGCACATTGATGATAGTCACAATGGAATTTTTCATCACAATTACAACGTTTTGGATGAGATGGATCTAATTGTAGTGGAGGAGGAAGTATGATGAGGTTAATTTTGAAAATTTGTGCAAGTAAAATATGTGGAAGGACAGTTAGCTTCATGTATGTATGTTGAGGAAGTTGCGATTGAAGCTCCTTGGTTGTGGATACTACGTTGACAGTGATTTTTGTGTCTGTTGGTTTTGGTTGTGAATGGTTTGAATGTTGACTTACTTTGAATACATGTAGAAGATGAAGCTTTCTCTTGATATTTAATTTTTCCTATAGATAATATCTTAGTTTCATGAAGCTTAAGAGTATGAAATAGTTGATTAAAAGAGGGAGATGTCTCAAAGAGAACACTCTCCTAGAGAGGTGGGTAATAGACTCTGAATGAATAAGTCCTGAAGATCAGAGCCTGTAAGCACATTTGACATTTTAGCTAAGTTGTTTTTGTATCTCAAAATGTACTTTGCTATGTGTTCATTAGATCCTTTTTTAAGTTGGGTGAGTTAAGCATAAGAGATCATAGAGCTGATGTTGATAGAAAAGTACGTAAGAAAATCATCGACAAAATTCGTGAAAGATGTTACCGAGTGAATAGGTAGGTCATCGAACCAATGCATTGCATAATTGTGGAGACTACAAGACCGGAATATTTTAGCCAAGAGGATATGATCATCCACAAAATCTAGATAATCCACACGGAATGATTAGATATGCTCTTGTGGGTCACTATGCCTATTAAAAATGGGAAGCTTGGGGGTGGTGAAATTAAGAAGAAGCGAGTAAGTGAAGATGGTAGGTGCAAATGGGGTGTGTAGTAATAAAGTGATATCCAAAGATGGAGACACATGATAAGTAGCCTATTGTAATTGATGAATTTTCCCTTGAATTTCTTGATAAAGGGAAGCTAAATATTGGTGGAAGAAAAATTCCGCATGTAAGAAACAAGAGGTGGAGTGAATTGGTTAGTGGGAGTAGGTACATAAATGGGGATAATAGAAATAGGTAGAACCAGTAGAAGCCGGTGGTTGAATAGCAATGGAAGTGGTGATGGAAGAAAAATCAGTAATCTCTGCAATATTTGTGGCCTCCTCATGAGAAATATCTAAGAACAAGTCTAGATCTTTGGGATGCTCAGTGATATGATCATTAAGGGATTTAAGATGGTCTTCAGTAAATTTTCCATAAGATTGAGCTATAGTGATGAGAGGATAAGATCCCTAAAGAGAAGATGGATTCGAATGATGGGTTCACCAAATTTAGTAAGCTAAAATGTAAAATATGAGCCTAATCTAAATGTTATAGGAGCAATAAATGAATAACAATGAAGTATATAAATTACACCCATGAAACTACACGATAAATAATGAAATCTTAATGTACAAAGAGAGGGTAAGAAGCCTTAGTTGATTTTCATTGAAATATGGACTAAATCGAAGCTCTGACTAGTCCATCAAGTGAATAGGAAGGAAGAATCCTCACACAAAGCCAAAGAAAATGTAGATCTGGAGAGATAGGCTATGCTAGGGTGCCTGGAGAGGGACAAGGGTGCCCATGGGCACCCTAGACCTATTTCTGGGTGCCTTGGTCTAAGGAAATTCTCAGAAAACCTCCTTTGAGGTGTCGTAAGGTGTTCACCTTTTTTCACTTTTGGTCGCTCCGAGATTGCACCAAGATCTCCAAGGTCGCTAGAAACCTGCAATGAAGAATGAACCTACAAAATCCTCAAATATATATCAAATCCTAAAAAATAAATATGTAGAATGAGCATTCCAACTATCCTCATCTGTCACAATGGTGAAATTACGACTAAGAGTTGCACTACATATCAGGCCCAATGTAGTTTTATGTGTGTGTGTAGAATTATGCCCTAGGTTACTCTTGTGCATGTCACACTTGTATAGAAAGTAAGTAGTTAGATGTAAAATGTAATAAATGTGTGCATGGAATAGAATGAACTTCCCTCCTATGAAGTGTGATGCAGAAAACCAACCCTTGTGTCCCTTATGATGGAGCTAGATGGATGCAATGAAGCTCTTAGATGCATTGATGGATGCAACCTTAGGTGGTGATAGCTACTGCTTAGTGCTTGGTCCTTTATTATGATCACATAACTTTATATTTATATGATTCCCTTTCTTGAATTTCATACTTAAACCTGAAAAGGCTGACTACCAAAAAGATAAGATGCTCAAATGGCTAGAAAGGACCCAAAAAGTGTGAGTAAAGTATAAAGATGATAGGGACGCCCAGAGGGGACGAGGGCACCTTGCGCTAGCATCCTGGATGGGTGTTGGTGTCTAGGATGAAAAATGTTGAAGAGTAAAAAGGAAGATTGAGTAAATAAGGGTACAAGAGTGAAAGTAGCAATAGAAAGCTAAGAAAGGTAGTCAAATACATGGGTTGATTAGTATTTTTATTACTTAGGAATCATATGAATAGTAGTATGTAATCAAGACTAGATAATTACCCAAAAATCATGATTTTGTGTCTATACCTCACCCCAAAGCTAATAAATGATATTCTATAGATTTAAAGGAAAACATATCAAAGTTTAAACATAGTTTTTCTTTTCTTTTTTCTCTATTTTTGGGTTGTTTTAATGGTTTTAAGATGAGACCTATAGCACATGCGTGTAGTCATTGTCCATATAATGAAAAGTGAAAAATTAAATATTAATATATTGATTATTAAACTTTAAATAGAAAAGAGCGAGGAAGGAGAACATGTTTATGTGTAGGATGAACTCTTCCTCATATATGTAGAAGACCATGACCCTTTGTCAATGCATGAAGAGGTAGAGAATATAAAATTAGAAAAGGAAATTTGGGAGTAATCAAATCCCCTATTAGGATAAGGTTGGGGGAAGAATAGGCCCACCCTAAAAACTATAACACGTACAATTAGAAGATCAATGATAAAAATAAACTAGGAGCCTTAGGGTGTCATACATATAAAACTTACAGAAAAGTGGAACCATAAGGGCCCAAAAATTGTAATTCCAGAGGACTTTGGGTGTCACTAAACCTCGATGTGCCTTTTCTAAAAAATAACACCCCTACATATGGATATAGGTGTTTACCTCTTGAACATCTTGAGCTTATTGAAATAGAGTTAACAAAATGTAAAATGATAAACCTGTAACTTGCATTTGTCACAGTAATCATGCCCCTATATTATTCAATAAAATTTAGTGATATGTAAATAGGAGTAATCGTGCCCCTGCAACTACGATGAAATACATTGATCTATTTCAGCTTGTCTTCATATAAGTGATTCACGTTTGAGATAATGTAAAATTTAAACTAGAATCGAGCTAAATAGAACAATTAATGTGTAGGAAACTACCATACCATGGTTTTTTTCAAGTTCATGGTATTTCCCCTATATATAAATGGTATTGGGGTGAATGATCAAAGTGAATAATTAAGAAGATATATGGGGCATCATCGGGTTCGAGCCCTAGTCCTAATACTAATCTAATAGGTTAGGGGTTGGGTTGGCCATCCCATATATATAGGTTGGGGTTCAATATGTACTATGGAGTGGAGGTTGGTCCTATATCTATATGGGTATGGTGTTTTGAGCCCATAATTGTAACCCTATGAATATATTCATGTAACATGTTATTGTACGTCTATATCATACAATTTGTCTATGTACTTGATTTACATTGATATTTCTGTGATAACCGTGATGATTGATCCCTCTTTTGAGACAAGGGATAAATATTGTAGATTTCTCGGTTCAGAATAATTGAAGTGATTCCATGTAACATCTAGTAGATAGTCATTTTTGGAATATATATATATATATGAGGTATATATAGATGTCCAAATTTATAAAATCAAACATGATAGATATTGCATGATATGCATCATGCCATATAGAGATAACAAGAAAAACAAGCATACAAGCACACAAACTCACACATAAAGTCATGAATGATGTCACATAGAAAGGCCAAATGGCCACATCCAAGGGACACACATGTGTCACACACACACATAATAAGAAAAGGGTCATATAATCAAAGGTTTTTGAGGCCACAAACAAGGGAAACCAAAGTGTCACACACATATGAATAGGTAAAGGGATGCATGCGCAAGACAAGTAATAAGAAATCCAATGTGAAAAGAAGAAATAAGTAGTATTCAATATGTGCATAGAACTGGAAATACTAGTCCTATATAGTCCACATGTGTTAGTCCAAAAAATATTGACATTAACATATATCAAAATGTATAATAAGAACATGAAAAAGATATGTGAAGTAGAAATGGAGAGAGATATATAATAAATGGAACAATAGAACTCAATAGTTTATAAGATGCCCCTAGCTTAATAAGGCCACTGGGTAAAGGGGAAATCCATCATTTGATATCATATAGAGTCATGTGTATCCTTTATCATGCTCATATACCTAGTGAAATGCATGTGTGTCAAAAATATAATATGTAATATATTAAATCATGTGTCAAATAATATATATGCAATAGAAATTAGTACTCAAGCTATACATAAGTCTTGATTTTGTATTTTTAGAATATTTAAATGTTTTTAAATTTTTAAAATATTTTGATGTTTTTGTTTTCGTATTCGTAAACATGACACTGGATGTTCAATGTTGAGTAGGTAATTTGTGTTAGGATTGTATCCTATTGGTATAGGATCAACCATATGATAAATATTACAAAGGTAAGAATAATTGAGGCAGCCTTCCTACAAAAGCTAAAGTAGATATGCAATGTACTCCTTGTCACTATAAGTCATCCTTTTATGTGTCATATCATGTTTTCAATGTGTTATAAAACATTTTCTACTAAGGGAGGTCATTGTGCTTAATTATAATACATATACTCAAATGTGGGAAAGTAAGACTCTAATTATTTATATCAATAATAGCCTTCAAGTGTTGTAACCACAATATTCCAAAACAAAGGGCGTTTGGGTTTGGGTTGAATGTCACCCTTAATTTTTTTTCTAGAACATGGAGACCATATGCTATAAGAAACATAATAAAACATTGAAAATCGCATGATCCCATAAGTATAATATAAGATGAAGTGAGATAAATCGTGTATAATGCCTCTAATAAACAAATATTCTTGGAGATGGGTGTATTGAGTGGGACATGGTTCCAATATTTATTATTTATATAGAAGTGAAATGCTCGAATCACACATTCTCAAGTGCACCCATTATATCAATAGGATGTGACCATTTTGACTATGTAAAATTGTTATGGACTATCACAATTTTGCAATTAGTTTTAAGCTTCTATATTTTAGATATTAGTGTTAGCTAAAACTTATTTTATCATAGGTAATTTAGCATTTACCATTTGTAATTCATTGTTACTAAGTTATTGTGGTTAGTTAGATAACTGATTGTTATATTATTATTATATGATTAGTGTTTTGTTATATTATTACAACCATATATTTGTCATATTGTATTGACCTATGGATTATTGGTGCACTTGTTCAACCTCCTAATTGTTTGTGCATGGTTTTGCAATACATATATATCGCAAGCCTTATATGCCCTATAATATGTTTTTCTCATATCAATAAAATCTACACAGGCTGCCTCTATGTTTCCTCAACATTTTGTATCAGAGCTAAGTTTTGGAGAACCCTATAAGTGAGAAGATGTTGTAGGAGGATGACATATGAGTTAAAATGTTTTGGAGAAGTTTACTGCCCTCTTGGAAACCATGTGCTTCCTCTAGCAGTTTTCCAAACCCACCCTGCATCCCCACAACCTCCAATTCATTTTATAGGCAAAAGAAAAGTAATTTTTTTTGGCATTGGGAAAGGAGGAGCCACCCGATTGTTTCCTCCTACACCATGTCTGCAAACTAGAGAATCTGGTTCATAAAAACTGAGCTATTTACATCTCCAAGTGATTCAAGTTGGGTTTATGAGAATCAAGTTAGTTTCATTAGTCGAGCTCTGTGAACCGAGTTTTGAGGACCGAGCCATACATTAGTTGACAGGCAAGTTACGTTGTTAAGACCGAGGTGTTTTGAATGGTTCATGCTAAATATTTGCATTATTTTGAATTGGTCACCATGCTAACCCCATGTCGTTTGAGCCATTGATTGGGCTCTCTCTCCTTGAAGCACCCTATGCCAAGTCATACAATACTTCCGAGTCTTAAGGACCCTACACAGTAGGCCCCTGTAAATAAATGACGAGCTTGAACAATACAAAACCAATCAAACTACAAAATAGTGGCACAAAGCAAAGGATCAAAAATATAGAGCGATGAAAAAAATAAAAATGGTGGATTAAAGTTTGGAAAATAATTCAAAGCTCTCTCATTTGTTTTTGGTAGAAAAAACCTAAGCCAACAACCTCCTCTAGCGTCCATAACACACCTATTTTCAATGGTTAACTTTGGAGGCAATTTTAGCAAAACCACCATAACTAGCGGTGCCAAAACTCCACTAACCTTCCCTTCATATCCAAATACATTGCTAAATTTAGCGGAGAAAACCGTAATTTTTTGATTTAATAAAGTTCTCCTAATTTCTCCAAAAATTGATTTTGAACATCTTTTGTAAAAGGAGGGGTGCCTGAAAGGGCTATTTTTCAGCATTTTTAGTTGTTTTTAATGATTTTTCACATTGTGAGCCATTTTGAGCTCCAGTGGCCACCAAGCCCTTGCAAAACAATTTGTTTGTCTTTCATTCAATTTTTCCGCACATTCAACTATAATTACATATTTTAGTGTATTTTTACATCATGTTGTGCTAACTTGTCATCTAGTTGGGAACAGTCTAACCACCCACTATGGAAAAGAATGCTCCAAAATCCTTTTTCCTGACTCGCAGTTGCTTTGTGGTGACTACTATGCCGCATGGAAGACCAAAATTCAAACTCAACTTGATTTTGAAGAAATTTGGCAAGTTTTAAATGGTTATGTAAATAGATCAATGGATGATATAGCTCGGTAGAGATAATTTGATAGGGCCAATCAAAAGGACAAGTTGATAGTCTTGTTTGCAGCGTTCAATGACCTACAACCCCACATTTGAGATGCCAAAACATCCAAAGAAGCATGGAATAAGCTGAGCACCATTTACGAGGCATGAAACAAGCATGCCATTTTACATTTGTAGATTTAGTTATTTACATTAAAATTCAATCCAAACGAGAAAGTGGAGGCTTTCTTGTAGAGAGTTACAGCTTTGAGGGCTTTACTTCTAGCCTAAGGAGAGAAGGTTTCTAATGATGCTCTTATGTCCATTGTTCTAAGAGCACTTTCTCCCTCTTACCATATTTTTGTGATAACACTTAAATTTTCAAATCATACCATCCGGTTTAAGGAGTTGGTAAATTTGTTGCAGAAAGAATAGGAACTTTATAATAAAGATGAATAAGAAGAGAAGACATTATCTTCTTGTTAGAAAGGGAATGGAAAAGAACAATCTTCCCAAAAGTCCCAAAAATAACATCAGCAAGGGGACAAGAAAAAGAAGAAATGTCACATCTACAAAAGAGGACATGCCTTAAAATATTTTTGGTATAACACATACAAAAAAGGTTCATCAAGTAATTCCATACCTCAAAATCAACAATCACAACATGGATAGTCACACTACAAGCAATGGCATAAGAAGGGGAACTGGAAAAAGAAACTCCGCCAGCAAGGAAATGTAGCTGAGAAAGAAGACCATTCAGATGATGAGGAATTATTTTACACTACCCATTTCAGTGAACTATCCACGTCATCTAGTAATGTTTAGTACGTTGATTCAAGAGCCACTTGACACATGACCGGGCACAAAGACTAATTTACCACCATGAGGGCCAAACCTTTGAAAATCATGTTTCGTTAGGTACTGACTCTTCTTACATGGTATAAGGTATTAGGAACATTTCTCTACCTCTTGGTTCATGACATTGTAGATTATCTAATGTGGTATACATTCCTGGATTAACAAAGAACTTATTATTAATTAGTCACCTTCTAGATCATAATTTGAAGATTGATTTTTATAGTCATTATGGTAAGAAAGTTTGTTTTCTTTGCTACAAATCCAAAGGCTCAAAAATTGTTGCAAAATCCTCAAATGTGGTATGGATGTTCTAGATTTATTTTGTTCACAGGGATGATCAGGCACAAGTGGCTAATAATTATTCCTTTGCATAGTTGCGGTATCGAAGACTTGGTCACATCAGTTTTGGATATCTTGATACACTTCATAGTACAATATGGTGAGATATTTTCCATCTCTCAAAAAGGATACAGACAAGTTTCCTGATTTCCTTGTAGGAAAACAACACAGAGCTTCATTCCAAAATATTACTTATTGAGCTTTGGGTAAGATTATCGATCTTTGCAGTCTGATGCAACCTAGTCATTCAGGATTTTAGTATTTCATACTATCTGTTGATGGTTATTCTACAAAAATGTGCATTTTTTTCTTCGTAACAAAAGTTAAGCATTTTAGAACTTCAAGAAGTTCAAAGTGGCTATTAAGAACAAGATTGGTCATCATATTAGGTAGAGCTTCACTCAGATTGAGGGGGGAATTCACCAATACTGAGTTCAAAGCCTACCTATAAGCTCACGGGGTTTTTCAACAGATGCCTCCTCCACATACACTACAGTAGAATGGTGTTATTGATAGAAGGAATAATATTATGATAGAGACGATGCATTACATGATCGATTATTATGGACTAGCGAAGACATTATAGGACGAAGCAACAAAGACTACATTAATTTTGCTTAATAGAGTTTCCAAAGTTTCTCTTGATGGAGTAAAACTACATGAGGCATGGTCGAATCAAAAGCCATTTATTGCACACCTCATAGTATTCATGTGTAAAAATTGTTGATGATTATCTTTGCAGATGAACCACCAAATTTGTGGGAAATCTTAGAGATGTGGGACTTGTCCCCTAAGATAACCTACAGATTTTATAGAAGTTGGCTCTTCTCTGCTTTGGGTTGAGATAAGGGTTAGAGAGAGAATTAAATAGTAAATAAATCCTAACTAAGGCGATGCAATGAGACTTTACTAAAAAGCACAGATATATTAATGAAAAAACTATTAGATTAGTCGAAGAGCATTCAACATAATCCACTAGTCCAAATATATTTCAAACTATCAAAGGCCGAATGAAATTAAAGCATGAGTACGTTAACAAATTTATGTAGAAGATCCAAGAGTGTATAGGATGATAGATACTTAAAAATTCATCTAGAATACAGAAAGGAACATAGGACACAAAAAATTTCAAACTTAAGTGCACAGAACAAGAGCTTATTATTTATAAAGAAAACAATACATAAGGCCAAAATGGCACAAATTACAACTTCCCTTTGTAATAGAGCCTTGCTAAGGCTAGTAAACATAATGTACTAAACCTGAATTCCTCCTCAAAGTTTTGGAACCTCTTTTTGATGTTTTCTCTTATATATATTTCCTTCAGCCACCAGACCATTCCTTTATAGATCCTTTTTTTCTTGTTCCAATGATTGCAATTAGATCTACACCCTCCATATTTAGTTCCCACCTACGAATTCTTTGATCCTTGGAGCTAAATCTCAACTACATGCCTCGGGGACCAAGATCGCATTTAATCTACCAAACCTCAATCCCTTCGCTCCTTTGATTCGTCCTCTAGTCGTTGGTCACTTATTTTTATGCCACGTGGAGACTTTGCACTGCTTTGGGGCCTTTACCCTATTTTTCCTTTTAAACTTGTGCTTGGATGACACATGGGGGTTAATGCATCTTTCTTATTTACTTTGGCCCTTCAACCTGCCTAGGCTTCTTTTTCATGCTTCGGCCACGTGTTCGATGCTCATTGCTTGAAGGCTCCTGACTCTTTGTGCTTCTCCAAGATGTGCCTAAGGTACATGTGGATACCCTCCATGCTCAGGTCCATACTTAGGAAAAATTTAGGTCCCGCCAAAACAAAAGAAAACCAAAAGGAACAGGGTTCGGGGCAACAAAATATAACAGAAATGGAAGAGCCCTGCAATAATGTAGAAATTCTTCTATAAATACAAAATGCACATACCCATGAATAATAGTGTCTTTCTTATTTAGTTTGGCCCTTCAGCCTGCCTAGGATGTTTTTCCGCGCTTTGGCCACGTGTTCAATGCTTGCTACTTGAAGGCTCCTGACTCTTTGTGCTTCTCCAAGATGTGCTGAAAGGACACGTGGATACCCTCCATGCTCAACTCCATTCTTAGGCAAAATTTAGGTCCCGCCAAAAAAAAAAGAAAACCAAAAAGAATAGGGGTCGAGGCAGCAAAATATAATAGCAATGGAAGAGCCCCGCAACAATGTAGAAATCCTTCTACAAATACAAAATGCACATACCCAAGAAGAAAACAAATAAGTTGGATATAAAATTATATAAACTCATCTTCATCGGCTATAGTGAAGAGGTTCTTGGGTAAAAATTGATGGATCTGAAGACCAGGAAATTCTATACCAACAAAGATGTTGAGCTCTTTGAGAATGAGGAAGATGAGACTCATTCCATAGACTCACCTGATATAGATATCACACTTGTTGTAAAAACAAAAGCATATATTCCCACTAATGATGAAAATTATGATGGGGATGATGGTGATGATTAGATAGGACCATGACCCATGGGAAAAGTACAACATATGTCTAAGTGGTATATAAACATAATTTTAGGTGCTAAGTTGGATGCTCCTTCGGATACATCCACCTTTGGTTCATGAACTCACAGTAAAGCTCGAGAAGAGGTAAATTTTTCTTTGATGAGTAGAGTTATTAAAATTTTTGAGGCCTCTATTTTCCAAGAAGCCCTATAGTCAAAATATTATAAATATTTCATGGATGTTGAGTATCAATCATTGATGAAAAACAACACCTAACAACTTTGTTGGGAATATTGTCATTGATGTCAAAGGAAAGATGATGTCAAAGAAACTAGCTTACATAATCCATATGTTGGAAATACTTTTCATTGATGTGTAAGGAATGAATTAATCAAGAAAAAATTGTTGAAGTTTGAATTCTCTAAGCCACACAATAAAGGAAGTCATCTTGCAGTGTTTCGTGGGTTTTCAAAGTTGCACAACAAAGGAAGTTAGTTTGTAGTGTTTTGCATATTTAAAGACAAGTCAATGTCGTGTAACAAAGGGGGAAAAATTTTAGTGTTCCATGGATTTTTGGAGGTGAGAAAACTGTAGAGGACATGGTAAGCCGCGGAGGTCCGAGAAAGTCACAGAGGATATGGAAAGCCACGTAGGTCATGGAAATATGTGGAGTTCAGGGAAATCCACAAAGGTCAAATAAGGGTTGCAAAGGTCTAGGAAAGACGTGGAACAATGTAGAAGACAAAATGGGGCCACGAAGGTCAAGGAAATCTATAGAACAAGGATAAGGATAAAGAAATTCCGTAGAAGTCATGTAAAGTTGCAGAAGAAGGTAAAAATAGAGAAAGTCTGCAGAAGTCAAGGAAAAACGCGGATGTTCAAAATATTAGTCTAGAAAGGCCAACTCGTGTCAAGCATCAAAAATAATGTTATTGGTCCGACCCTTAAAAATAAATCACACCCTTTCAAGAAATGAAAATGGTATAAAAGGGCATATAGTTGGAAAGATTTATGTGCGTGTGGAGAAATGACAAACTGTTGAAGAAGAAGGGAGTGTGAAGTAGAGAGTAATAATAAAGATATATCATTCAAACTCACGCAAAATTCTGAAGGAGGAGTCCAAACCAGATCTTTGTAAATAAGTTTATGGCATTTATATTCATTGAAGAATATTATTTGTAGGTTTTTGCTTCTTAAGAAAACATATTGGTATCTCTTGCCAAGTTGATGCTTAGTTGTGGGGATTGGTGTCTCCAATAGGTTGATGCCTACAAATTATGGAGATTTGTGTCTCCAATAGGTTGGTGCCTAAAAATTGTGGGGATTGGTGTCTCTCGTAGGTTGGAGCCCATAATTTTATTGCAAGAAATATTTTTGTGACTAGATTTGGAAAGTTGCTCCAAACATTCGTTTCTATGTGGTTATCTCCTGAAAGAGTTTCCACATAAATCTTATGTTTATAATTATTGAATCATGTGTGATCACTGTAAGTGTGGATATTAAGTTTTTAAAACTAAAAAATTGTATTATACTTATCACCCCCCCTTCTCAGTATAAGTGTATGTTCATCCATTGGTATTAGAGCTAGTTCCTTTAAAATAGTTTACCCTAGGGAAGTCAAAGCGGATTTTTCTATATTTTTAAATTTATACTTACATATATAACTTTTTAACATAGGTTCATGTTCAGTAGAAAAAAATCATAGCAATTTATAAGGGGCGTGAATATTTCATTCCTCCACTTAGTACTCGGTTTTAGTTACAAATACCGATTTTGGGGTCATGGTTCTTCGTCTTCATTATCATCTGAACATATTTTACACTCCTACTTAGTTATGTGGCACATGGGGATGGCATGGGAACACCCATTCTCTTGTATACTTATTTTTATATATACATAACTAAGATTTTATCTATATGTAGCGGTGTGATTCATGGGATTGTGGAAGGTATCGAAGTAGCTAAGTTATTTATAAGCACTCCTTAACCTCTTTCAAAGGGAAGATATCATGGTTATTAAAAAAATTGATACACAATATTATTTCTTCACACGGTGCTTTGGTACATCTCACTCCTCTCTCTACATTATATTTGATGTTGGGTTGCATGCACCTAGTATTGTAGCTTCTCCCTCGGCACAATTGAGGACTAATCATCCCAAATATTTCTACAAGTTTAGAAAATACAATGTAACTATCTAAGTGCCAAAAAAAATGTGAGCTCTTCCCTCCACAAAACAAACAAGTGTATTCCTTCCATATTTTGAATATTTTTATTTCACTTTGTGCAAGTTCAAATATTACGTTTACATTTGAGTTATAGTTGATTTTAACTGTGGACATTGACTACACTATGAATTCTAGGTTTCAGTATGGAGCATGTCAACATCAACACATCTAGACAACCAAAACTCCTAGCAAAGACATAGTGTTCTTACACACTTAGGTATCTTATCCTTTAAGCATGTAATTTTCATTTCATATTTAAAGGGGGAAAATGTAGACAGTCAAATTTTTCAATTTACACTTTAACATTGTTAGTTGTGACAATGTTCCTTTGTTAAGACAAATATCCACATTTTACCATTGCTAAGTACATCTTATTCTCTCTCCCAAGTTGCTTATTTCTACACATTGATTTGTTGGACCAAATTTTGAATATAAATGCATAAAATCAGTATTTCATCTCTACTTATCATGACATATTTTTTAGATTGCATTTAGAACCGTACAATATAGTTGGGATGTAATATCCAGTCCTAGCTAGCTTGTACTAGTCATAACTGCCATGTATGATCTTTTTTAGCACATCCTCTAACTTTAATTTTAGTTTTATTATCTTTTTTGGGTCATTTTATCCTCTTAGGTCAGCCTTGTCATGTCGAATTACCTTTGGAACCCTATATAAGTAAGTTAATATCACCTTATTTACTTACCTAGCACTCTTATGAGATCTCATTGAAAATACTGACATTAAATGCACTTAAGGCTCCCTAGATCTTCCCAATCTTAATGCACATACGTTAGGGTAATCACTATTATAGTTTTAAGGAACTCAACTGGGTCAATGAGTTCATCCTCCCTCAATTCCAAGAAGCCAAAGATCCCAACTCAATGTCTTAACAAAATCAAAATCATCTCAAGCATGGTCAAAGTGGTTTTGTTTGTTAACTAGTTATATCCATGTAGATATCACATGCTAGGTGGAGAACTATGTGTGGTTTTGAAGCCTCTTCAGAGTAGTGTCGACATAAGCGGTGTATAGATTGCACTTCAACCCAAACACTAACCTTCTTGCAGGGTCTTTCACCCATTGTTAGGGTTTGAGTTCAATTCATATTATTCAAATGGTTTCCCAATTATGCACAACACTTAGGGTTTGATAGTGACACATTTCAAGGCAAGTGAAGGGTATAGGAAGTTACAGAGCCACACTCTGAGAAGGTCTAAAATAGTACAAGTCCAAGTTCATAAACATGATCGTGGTAGATTTTTATGATCCCATACTAGGGAAATCTCCATCTATAGTCTCATAAATGAAATACCTTTAAGTTCAATACTCCCAATTTATCAAGTATGTGCACCCAGATCTCTTGTATTACTCTATACAACTAAGTGCATGTCTCCTCTTTTAGTTTTGATCTTATAGCATATCGTTATCAATAGTCACAAATATTAATGCATTGTTTTGATATTGCATAATTAATATTGGAAGTTAATTAATCAGAATAACCCCCTATAACAAACCATACATCTTCTTTTAGTGCATTCATAACATTGTTTATTCAAAAAGGGTGTAAACACTAGGTTCTAGATTCAAGCTTCCGAAGCCAAACATTCTCAAACCCAAGTAAAACATAAAAAATTCAAGCCATTACAAATCATTATTATGTGATCGGGTTATCAAATGTAGTTTCATTCATATATATATTACATCTCTATATGGATATCTATGTGTGGTTTGAGGCCTCTTTGAATTAATTCCAACATAGGTGGTGTGTGGATTGCACTTCAACTTAAACACTCGCCTTTTAGTAGGGGTTTCACCAATGGTTAGGGTTTCAGGTTATTTAAGTTAATTACATAGGGTTTTACACATTTGTGAGAGCTAATATCTTATATTGAATCATATTATAGTCAATCACAAAGGCACAAAAAGTTACAAAGCATCATGATCATCTTGGATGGAACCAATAGATAACGATGAAGTTGCCAAATGGTTGAGTATGTAAAATAATGGTTTTGTATTAGCATACTATGGACTTTTAGAATTAGACATGAAACACCTACGTGCCATTTCCATCTAAATTTTTTATTTATCACACCCAGATCAACTTACGAATCAGCCAAATAGCTAAGTGCACATATTTCCTCTCATGCTTTACAACATATAGTGCATGTTCTAATTGATTTATCTTGCAGATTGATGTGTGTGTGTGTGTGTGTGTGTGTGTGTGTGTGTGTGTGTGTGTGTGTGTGTGTGTGTGTGTGTGTGTGTGTGTGTGTGTGTGTGTGTGTGTGTGTGTGTGTGTGTATTCTAATTTGAATGCTCGGTTAATGATTCAAATATACAACCTCGTTCTACCCTAATCTAGAATTTAAATAAGAAGGAATTCCTTATCCACATATTTATTTATTTTTTCAGGGGTAATCACATGGCCTTGAAAGGGGGAATGGTGGCGAGGAGAATTTGGAGACACCAAAGTTTGTATTTCAACTTTTGATTTGATGCACATTTTAAAAAATTATCAAACAAAACTAGCAAGTGTAGTTGACCTTCTCAGTAATATCCAAATTGATTCTATACATTTGATATGTATGAATTGAGCTTAATGACCTAAATCTGAGAATGTTTCTAAATTTGGTTTTCAATTAAATTTGACCTAACAAACTAATCAAATTGTTTTACAAGATTTGGATTAATTGAATCAAATTGATTTATATCTCTAAATTGTTTATTTATATTGATCATGTAAACTTATTATAAAATTTGTCCTAATTGATCTTTCCCATGATTAAATATATCATTATCTATTTGATCAACCTAATTAAATCATCAAATTTGTTGTAATAATTTCACCAATTGATTCACTTCAAATTTTTCAAGTTTAATTTCTTTATCTCAACTTCTAAATTATCCAATATTTAGATTACAAAAAAATGAAAATTTCACAAAAGGGGGATGAGGGTGTTCATACCAAATTACTTTATTTGTTCCAAATGACTAATTAACTCTCATTTGTTCCAAATGACCAATTAATTCTCATTTTTCATTCCCCTAGTCCTTCTAACCTTTAGTACATTCTTATCAATCTAGCTACCATGTCAGAGGGCACAGGTAATATCTCGTCTCCCCTAATATTTATGTATATGAGATTACTCGGAACACCTAATTTGTTTAGAGTATAGAAATAAAAACTATTGTACATCTAATATTTATTGTAGGATAACTTACACACCTTATCCCTCTCCCTTTACATTGGAAACTTTACTTATAGAGTCTCTACCTCAACAAAAGGCTTTATTTCAAAATACAAGGTTTGAATGCCACCATATTTATTACCTCTGAATTTTGCAGATACATCTATTTTGATTCCTTCTTCAACACTTCAATCCTTCACACATAACTCAGAAACTTGCCATTCATTTCAAAAGCCATATTTTACAATTTCAAAGACCACACTATGATTTTAAAAAGTGTTTATACATTATATTCTACATGCAATTTGGTGACAAAAAAATTACAAGCATTAAACTAGATATCATTTGTTCTATTGATGTCAAATAATTCCTTTCCAAAAAAAAAAAAAACAATTTCTCCTCCAATGCCAAAAAGCTCGTAAGCTCGTATGATTCCTTTCATAAATTCAATTTTCCTTTTTGGTTGTCAAGGAATCTACTGCTTTCTTATTTCTTTAAAACCTGTTTTCTGCCCAATTTTATTTTGAGTATCCTATTCCCAAGGTATCACTAGTGATGACTTGTCTTTATGGGCATGGGATCTTGCTTGTTTTTTAATTATTATTGAATGTTGCGTTAGCTTGTAATTTTTTAAAACCCTTTCCAAATCTAATATTTGATTTCAGATATAGCACTTTAATAGAGAACATTCAAAATCTAATTCTTAAATATACGAAAACTCTCTAATAAAAATTTTAATATTTCAAAAAATAGATTTATTCTATTATTTTAATAATAATACAAATAATCTGATCTATATAGATTATTTTGACATCATTTTTCAAGATTAAATTTTGAAGTTCATTAATATAAATATAATCTTACATTTTTCCGTATATAATTTGAAAGAAATTTTTTGGAGAAGTATTTTCTTAGTTACTTATGCATTTCTTTTGTCTACACATATACATAATTCTTTCAAGTGAATTTTTCAATCACTAATATGAATAAATTTATGAAAGACTTGTAATGACATCCATAAAACCAAGTAGTCTAAGGGATCAGAGAGGCGCAGCCCTAAAATACTTTCAAGTGTCTTTTGCTGTCGGGTCTTGTACTATGAATCTTGACTACAAAATAAGCCATTTTGTGGAGCCTTTCCTCGTCAAATAACTCATTTAGGATGTCCACCTACAAGTCATAGTGTAAACAGATATCCTCATATATTAGCACATTCCAAAACGAAGTGTCATTCAATTTAAACCACCCTTTTACTACAAAAAAAACACAAATTCTTTCTTCCCAACATTAAAGATTCTTTAACCATTTTAAATCATTCCAAAATATTCCTTTCTTCCTTTTTATTTTTTGTCCCCCACTCCCATTCCTTTTTAACCCTTAAAAAGAATATCCTCCTGTTGTGCTTGTATACCAATATTGTGGATTCCCATCTCCATTTTATTTATTTTGCTTTCATTATTTTATTGGGCTTGCATTTACGTTACCTTGGGAAGAATGAATTCTACTTTTTATGTAGTTGTCAACCTCACCATGTAAAACAAAGTCATCGAATTTTCTCTGCTCCAAATACTTTTCAGTGCATTGCGGTCCTTAAAACTTAAATCTGGCCATGAAAACCTCACGCTGCTTTTGTGGGTATGTATTGGATGGACGGTATTTGTCATACCTTTAATTTTTTTTGGCAACATTAAGGGTGGTAATATTCTTTGGGATTACCCACTTGGCACACTCAACGAGGACTTGTCTGCAAATGTCCTGGAAATCATTGGGAAAGCAACAAAAATATCTGGGCAGCTGCAGGAACATGCAAGCATTTTGGTGCATGCCTCTGCTTAATCTTCTTATTCCTCTGTGAGATACTTATGCCTCTGCTTAAACATTTTGGGAGTCTAAATTCTAATGTGAGATATTTATGCCTCTGCTTAATCTTCTTATTCTTCATGATGTATTGTTGTGTCTCAGGCCTCCATCCTCCTCAACAATCTGTCATTTGGATCTCTAACTCATATTTAGGTCATCTATCAGTTCCCAACACTCTTGTTCGAGAATGTTATTTTTGAGCATCAATCTTTAACTTTGTTTCTTTCTACCCATCTTTTATTACTAGAGAACAAGTTCCTCTTCTTCTTTTGATTCTCTACTACTTAAAATTGTAGATAGAACTTTCGCACTTCACTCTTCTCAACATATAACTACGTGATACTCTCTCTAGTACTGATATAATCAAAATAGGGTTAAGTGAATGAAAACCAAAGCCTTATAACCTTAATAAGTATGCAACAATCTAATAGCTTTGTACTCAAGTATCCAGATATAAAACAAGAAATTAAGAACAAAAACAACAAGTTTCCACTCTTAAACAATAACACAACAAGATTCCTATGTATCCTTAACTAACTAAACATTGTCCACTCATACATTTATTCATAGAGACCCTTTTGATCTAAATCCATCACACTTCATTTACAAGCATCACTTTACTAAAAAAGGGAAAATACCCGTCTCCTGGTAATATGCGTTTTAAGCATGAAAACACATCTCTTGTAAAGCATGAAAACATCTTTAAATCTGTGAACAACAATCCCCATTTTGGTTTCATGGTAAAATATTTAACTAAATTAAATTTAGGCGACAAGATTTACTCCTTGACTTTCTTTCAGATTGTCCAAACCATGGAAGTTCCTTCTAAACATGTTTTTGGTCAAAAACACGCATACAATACTTCAAAAAAATGGTGGCTTTGTAGAAAATGTGGATTGAAATGTTTGCTGCTATAATTTCCAAGGCCAAACTTGGAGTTTCTTACATTTGATATGTTGGGAAATAATCATGGCTCATTGTAGCTGCCAAATCATTGGGTTTTTTTTGTTACTGTGAGATGAGCCATGTTGGCATTCTCCACCAATTTCCACAAGGCAGATATGTTTTTGGGGACGGTTATTTTTTTAGTTTTGGCCTTCAAATCTTGCACAACAATATAACAACAAAAAAAAATTATTTTTTATTATTTTTTTCATATTTAATTTATATTTATAAATATCAATATAAATTGTATTTATATTTATATAAAAAATGATCGTCATATTTAAAATCTATTAGTTAAAGAAGAGGATAATCTCAATTTTTTGCCATCAAATTTAAGCCATGTTGGGGATAAATAATGTAGGAACATGTTGTAAAAGGTTGTCCGCATTCCAAACAAGCCACATCCAAAAAGTACATATCCCTCGGGTGAGTTTGGACTATTTGTGCTGAAATAATTTCATATTGTAATGCACTTACATGTAGGGAACACTAAAACCTTAAAATGAGTCAAGAATCCTCTAATCATATTTTTGTCAATGTTATTTAATACTTTCATGTAGAAAAATGGCAATGATCAAATAATCCCAATAAGTTTATGTACTTGTATATATATTTTAAAAAATAGATTAGTATATTAAAACCGAAAATACCAAAGTGTTTCGATATAATATATGATTTATTAATACATATTATATTTATTTTAGTTATTAATTTTAACCTATAATATAAAGGATATATTGATTTTTATGTAAGTGGTATATTTCTTTTCTCGTCATATTTTGTGTTATTATTTTGGGATTCAACTATGTTGCTAGGAATTGTGAGTAATGGTGGTAAACAATGTGTGTTTACCATTGTTGTGTTCATCATAACTAGATTGCTTGTCATTATGGACCATTGGAGTGGCATAGTGGATACAAAATGTCACCATTAAATAAAAAATAAAAGGCATTGATTCACTGCCTCACCTCACTTGAAATGAAGTGGTTTCTTTTGACGTCTATCCATAATTGTGAATAAGATTGAATAATCGTTGAGGCCAGGGGTTAAATTTGACCGCTGTTTAGACGTTTTTTGTGATTTTAGACATAAAATACTTGTAAATATTTTATCTAACCGTCACACGTGACTTGCATATTTAAAACGTGACCGTCAATTTTTAGTTAAAAAATATATGTAAAAACATATAAAAAAAAGATATAATAAATATAGAATAATTAGTTAAAAAATAACATTATTTTGTGTTTTTGAAGGGCAGTATTGAAAAATTACTGTCACCCCGAAAATTGTTTGACAGGCATAGGTGGACGTCAAATTTAACCCCTTGTTGAGACGCTTCTAAAAAGAAACTGTGCAGGCTTACAAAATGTGCAAGCTTGTGTAATGAAACTAGATGGAAAACAAGTCGTATATAAAGATTCCATAACCGGACCACCGGTAGCTGCCACAATAGGAATCATGAGTAAATGTGGTACACATTGTGTTTTTACCACTATTATTTATTACAAGAATGTCTAAATTATACATGTATTTAATCAAGGTTTAATATATGAGGCCAAAAACTTACACTTATGCCAACCTACGTATTCACAATGACACTTTCTCATAACTACCCCCATTTTACTTTATTTTAGTGTAAGGAAGAGGGTATGGAAGAGAGGGAGCGCAATCTAACTCTAATTGCATTAGTTTTTTAAATTCTTATGAGGTATCATTAACAATAAAAGGTCTCTTCTTCTTTGTGAAAAACTTCATGTAGAATTTTTCAGGAATTTGTCATTGGTAGGTGCCATGATCTGGATCGTGATTAATTGTGGTAAACATTGTGTATATCATTGTTGTGTTAATCACAATTAAATTACTTGTCTTTGTGGACCATTGGACTGGCATAGTGGATACAATATGCTACTAATAAACCCTAAAACTTAATATAAAGGTTAAGAAACATTGGTTCACTCTCTCATCTAATTTCAAATAAAGTGTCGTCTTTTTTACTTTTATCCATAATTATGAAAAAGATTATACAATTATTGAAAGACTTGTACAAAAATAAATTTCAAACTTATGAAACGGTCCAAATTATACATGTATTCAAACAAAGTTTTAACTCCCTATATAATGCAAAAAGATTAAACTTATGTCAGCATACATATTCCCAATAACATTTTCTCATAAAATCTCACCTTCAAAATGCTTAATACAAATTGTAAAAAAAATACCAAGAAATATTTTTCTTTTTAAAAAATTAGAAACCTTCCTTCTTCTTTGTGAAACGCTCCAAGTTGTATCCCTTCTTTCTACTCTAGGCCTATCCCCACAAAACACATTTTACAAGCTTCCATTAATAACACTCGAAACCTTTAAAGACAATTTCTCGCCAGTTATCTATCACCTAAATCTCCAATCATATACAGCTGCATTAAGTTTCCATCTATCGCTGGTCATTAAGTTTCAGCCATAGATCTGTCAACTGCTACATAATTTGGTGGAACGCCACAATCAAGCCTCATCAACCCTGTCAGCAACGCACTCATTTTGAATGGACGGGTATACTCTCTCTCTCTTTTGGCAGCATTCAAGGTGGTTATATTCTTTGGGCACACGCAGCAAGGACTTTTTCTGCAAAAGTCCTTCTGCAGAAAATCATTGGGAAAGCAATGAAATCTCATCAGGCCAAAGAAAGGTCTAGGTAGCTTCAGGAACACGAGGCCTGCCACCAAGTTGTACCACAAAGGTTTACTATGTGCTGTAGCTGCAAGCAAGTTGCTGCAAGCATTTTGTGGGCATCTCTACTCTTAAAGATATTCAATGGGTATCTCTACTCTTAAAGATATTCAATGGGTATCTCTGGTCTTAAAGAGATTCAACGGGTCAATACTGATGACTTTGTTTCATGAGCATGGTGAAGGATTAAAGGGTTCCATAAGTGTGTGTTGGTAACTTTATTTCACAATTGTTACTAAAGAACGTCTAGAAACTAGGCCATTTGGTCTATTTGTATCTATGTCTATTTTTATAGGATTTATTTTTTCTATGGGATTTAGATTCTAATGTGCGACACTTGTGTCATTACTTAATCTTCTTATTCTTCAAGATATATTCTAGTGGCGAGGGCCTCCAATCTTCTCAACAATTCATCATTTGGATCTCTAAATTGCCTTCTTCCATTTGTCTTGAGCCCATCAACAACTCATATTTAGGTCATATATTATTTCCCAAACACTCTTATTCGAAGATGTTATCTATGAATGTCAATCTCTAACTTTCTTTCTCTTTGTCCATATTTTACTAGTGAAGAACAAGTCCCTTTTCTTTCTATAATCTCTACTGCTTACAATAGTAGAGAGAAATTTCACACTTCACTCTTCTCAACATGTAATTACATAATATTGTTGCTCCCATACCATATAATATTGTCAAAATAGAGGTTAGCTAAATGACAACCTAATCCTTCTAACCCTAAAAACTATGCAACAAAGTAATAGCTTTGTACTAATCCAATAGGCCATTCACACGTATTCAATTATAAAATTAAAAAGTAAGGACAAAGACAACAATAAGTTTTCACTCTTACACAATAGCACAACACGATTCATGAAATCCAAACAAATACTGCTCACTCCTACATTTATTCATGGAGACCCTTATACAATATAGATGCCTCACTCTTCATTTACAATCATTACTTTACTAAATAAATATGCTCTTTAAGCATGAAAATGCATCTTTTTTGAAGTATGAAAACATCTTTATACCCATGAACAACAAACCCCATTTTGGTTACGTGATGGAGAAATATTTAACTATATTAAACTCATGCCACAAAATTTAGGCATCCATTTTCTTCTGAAGCATTCAGATCACACAAACCATGGAAATTCCTTCTAAATACATTTTTAGACAAAAACATGCATACATCACTTCAAATAAAATGGTGTCTATGTAGAAAAAGTGGATTGAAATGTTTGCTACTATAATTTCGAAGGCTAAAATTGTGGAGGTTCTTACATCTAAGGTGTCAAGAAACAAGTACTCATTGCAGTTGCCAAGTCATTGGGTTGTTTTGTTATTGTGAAATGAGCCATCTTGACATCAATGATCCATATGTTTTATACATATGTGTATAGACCTATGACTACTTTCTCCACTAGTTTCCATGAGGGAGGTGTGTTTCTAGGGATAGCTATTTTTAAGTATTGGCGTTAAAATTGTGCATGACAATAGTATTGTATAAGAATTAAAAAATAAAGCTTCTCTTTTATCATATTTTAATGTATATTTATAAATATCAATATAATTTATATAAAAATCTATAAGTTGAAGGAGGCAACAATCTCAAAATTTTATCGTCAAATTTAAATTCTATTGGGATAATGTAAAAGAGATTAATATCGATATCAATGAATATGCATGTTATTCAAGATATGCTCAATGAGAATTCCAAGGTGAATTTTTGCAAAATCTTTTCGTCCTTAGAGGTTATCATTCTAATAAATCATTAATGATAAACTATGATTGCAAGTGAGTGGAGCACATGGAGCTTGAGGACTACATGCAATGCATGTATAAGTAATAGGCATCTTATCAACTGTGAAATGGCATGCATGTTAAAAGTTAGCAAACCTCATGGTAACAAATACTTTTACGAGAGAAGTTGGAGGTGTTAATATCATTTATAGAACCATTGAATTATCTTAAAAGTAAAATGGTGAGGCAATAAAGAGATTGTGTTGTAATAGGGTCCTAAAGGTGCGGAGAAATGTGATTAAGCTAGCACACATGATGATCGAAAACTTTTGTGACAATGGCAATGCCTCCACCACACAGAGTGTATGTTGTTTTCTAGTTCAAGTGTGTACAAAATTCATATCACTACTAGAAAGAGCATTAATCTTGACCAAGCTAGGGGTATTTCTCTCTACAATGCTACTTCATGTTTCTCATTTTCTTGTCTTCTATTTACTCAAAGATGAATGAATGAGGCCCGAGGTAATTTATGTCCTAATGTTTTTTTTAAATGACTTCTTGTTCATTTAGATTGTTGCATGTGTATTGTTATGCAACAAATGCAATGGCATGTGCTCTCGAGTAGAAACACGCTGTAAAAAGTTGCCCACAATCCGAATGAGGTGCATCCAAAAATAGCATATCCCTCATGGTGATTTTGGACTATTCGTGCTAAAATAATTTCATATTCTAATACAATTAAACACTACGACACTAAAACCTCAAAATGAATCAAGAATCCTTTAATCATCGTGTTGTCAATTTTGTTCAATAGTTTAATGTGACAAAAAGGGAAATAATCAAATAATCCCAACATGTGTGTGTGCGTGTGTGCGTGCGCGTGTGCGTGCGCATGTGTGTGCGTGTGTGCGCGTGCACTCGTGTGTGTGTGTGTACACATGTACACATGTGTATACAATGTTTGCTTTAGCTATGAATTTTAGCTTATAATTGAACATTTTCATTTATCAAATTTTGTGTTATTTTTTTTAGACTCAATTACATCGCTTAGAATCATATATATTTTTGAATAGAAAATACATTTGTAAAACAATTTCTCTTAGTTAAAATTTCTTCCACAAGGATGTCCTAATGTGTAGTTTCTACCAATTTGATGGTTAGTGCAGGCTTCTTTACAATACAATATATATTCTTGGTTCAAATAGAATGAAGCCAAGTCTTCAGGATTTTGTTACACTTGTAGAATTTGTTCAAAGCATTAGATGTTGTAAATGTAACTTTGGTATCCAATCATGAAGTGATGCATTGGTATAGTATGCTAGACTATAGTCTATTGCAACTCCAAAAAACTTGGATTAAGGCCTCAAATTCGATATGACCCATATTGATTAAGGACTTGATGTTTACATGGATTCATATTGGATTTTGAACCATAAATCTTATCAATGTAAGGAAAAGCACATAATAAGATTTGTTTGTGTCATTGGCCCAAGGCTCCTCACGTGAGAACTAATTATTGATACTTCCTTCAAGATTGCAATGCTTCAAGTTTTGAACTCCAACTCACTGCCATCTAGAATAGTGGATATGCTTGGTTAGTATGGAATTATATTATTTGGTATCAATGTACATGAATTTTCTTTTAATTGATTTGTTTTGTTTAATTTTATCATGGGAAGTAACTTGTACTAATCAATTCTTAGAAGTTTCCTCGTTATGCAATATAATCACTATTGTTCTAGTTTTACCTTTATTGAAGTACCATAATTAGCATTACTAATGTTAATATTTGATTTGAAAATTCAACTGTAGTGCCTTAAAAAGTAGGGAACCATGTGGTTTCATAAAAATACTTACAAATTGTTTTATTATTTTCTTTAGAATATTTATATGCTATGCTGGAGAATTTGTAATATCACAACAATGTTTCATTATTAACAATTATTAAAACTTGTTTAAAAAGAATTATGACTTACCTCTCAACAGTTTAAATCCTAAAGACCACCTTATGGAAAGCATTTTGTAACAATACACTAGGTGATCATTAGTTAATGGAGATACTAAATAGACTAGAAGAGAAAAAAATCTCAAAATAACATCACCTAAAGTGGGTAGTTTAAAGTTCCAAAATTCCAAGAGAAGCAAAGAGCGAGGTATGGATATCAACTTCTCTTGTGCTTATTTACCATGTGATGAACTTAATGTAAATAATAAGAAATATAATAAAGTGTGTTTCAAGGAATTGTTGCACAAAATATTTTACATGGACACCATATTAGCATATTGTTTATTTAAATTATATCAAAGCACAATTGTCTACAATTTCCTATGCTTGCATCTTCATCATGACCGAAGCTAGGACTTGAAACCATATAAGTGTTCTATCGATAACAATAAACCTAAGAACTTTTAGAATAAACTACAATTTTATTATTTTCCGGTAGTTTAAATATTTACTATAATCCTTTGGAATTCTTAATAGTCTTCTCAAAAATCCCAATATGTCTAATATAGTCCAAAAGACATCGTGAAAATTGGAATGAAGTTTTAAACAAGAGGAGACCTTATGATGTGGAATTATTAAATATAGGTACCTACTATGACCTTGTTATTTTGCTGACAAGAGACTCATCATATGAATGCATGAAACCTCTCACTTCTAATATGTGTGTGCTACTTTTTTTTCTTTAAATGTTGGTGGGGAGGTTCTATGTCTTGTCTCCCAAGGTGCATATGACCCACTTTTAGCTTCACGTTTCATTATTGCATATGTTGTGCACCCTTCTACTCTTGAATCATATTGCTTATAGAAGATTCAATATCTTGGTCTTACATCAATCATTGTATCACTTGTAAATGGAAGAGGAAGAGGGTGTCATTGATTGTTCATGTATCGCCCCATTTCTTTCTTTTGCCATCAAAATAAATTCATTCATATGAAGGATTTTAAATGAATGAGCTATGATAATTGACATCTATCTACTTAATGAAGTTCCAACACAATACAATCTATTGCATCCCTATTGGCGTGACCATTGCAACCCTTGGTTGCGATTGCTAGTGTTAAACCAAATTAGTGTCATTTATGTAATCAAAGAGGTGTTAAATTAGTAGTACTTTACTGCTTCAAAACATTCTCAATGACATCTAAGAAATCGGCTCATGGGGCAAAAAACTGACATTTTATTCATTTACACTAAGACTACTGGTTACACATGTTTTTGGTTGATGTTAAATTGTCACTCATCAAGGATGCACCTCCCGGTTTTTTCAAGATTGAAAAATAATAAACATTGTAAAAGGGTGGGTGTATTCTTAAATCATTGTCAAACATAAACATGCAAATAATTATCAATTTTCAATAGAGAGCATGACTTTGACAAATGTTTGATATTTAAATAACTACTACTTAAAGAGTATATATATATATATATATATATATATATATATATATATACCAAAAATTGTTATTAGGCGAATATTAGTTTTCAAACAATAAATTATGAGATGAATATAATTTTACAAGATAAAGTACATTACATGGTCATAACAAACATAATGAAATGCAGAACACAAGATCCTTAAGAATGGAACTTAAGAATGGATATCATAACTACATACTTGTTGGTATTTTGCTAGAGTTTCATTCCTTATCCAAAATGTCAAACCTATGTTTTTAGCAAGATATCTAATTCCTCTGCTAATTTTGTTAAAGTTTCACGTCAGCCTCTATTTTAAAGTAGTAGTTTGTGATGACGTTAATGTATTCATTTGCCATTTTTTAAGCATATTTATGTAAACATGGTGTGATTTTATGATTCAGGGTTTAATGATGTGCATGTTTTTTTTTTAAAGCTCATATAAAATGAAAAAAAAAATAGAATTCCAAATTGAACAACAATGGAATTTGTCGAATGAGTGGAATACACTATGAAAAAAAAGCTACAAGTATGAAAAATCATAGAAAACAAACAAGAAACAAGTCGTAAGAAATGTCACTATATAAACTACATGCAAACAAATAAACTTAAAATATTGATTAAGAATTTGTGAATCTCAGTGTTTCAAATTCCTATTAGAACTCACATGGTTTATTATTATGGGTGTGTATATTTGGTGTATGTGAATATTTATGTAAATGAGTTGTTACACAATAACTCATACGAGAGATAATTAGGTGTATGATATATATGTTATTAGTTAAGTTTATGTATGAGTTTAATTGCAACTCACCTAAATAGCCTTTAGGGGTATTTTGTGGGATTTGTAGTTAGGGTAATGAGGCGTGACTCTTTAAAAATTGGAGACCACTTATCTATATATTGTAATGTGTTACATTAATAAATAATCAAATTTTATTGTCCATTAAAATTATTAAAATCTTAACCAAATACTATATATACATATATATATATATATATATATATATATATATATATATATATAAGGTTGAATCTCCGGGAGCTTGTATGGGATTGTAAGTGAGGAATGAGACATCTTCATTTCTACTCTTGGCCTTACATGGAATTTTTAGAGTATGTGAGAGATTGTTTCATTGGTAGATTATATTGAAATTAGTTTTTTATTTATAAGAGTGTGTTGTCACACGAGTATAAAATAATATATAGGTTTAGGTTTTCAAACCATGTGTCTGGCCATGCAATTCTGCCATGTTCAAAGATTTGAATCAGTTATGTGAAATGCCATATAAAGAGACGTGATCTACCAGAACAAAAAGGAAGAGTTTGAAGCATCGACACAAGTGTATATCATACAAGCTTTTCTCAACACCCACGTAGCCAATTTTTCGTTTTCCATTGCTGCAAACTCTCATCATTTGTAGTCAGCACCTCGTGAAGTTGTTTATCAAAATTTACAAACTTCTCCCTTCATCTCCTTGTCCGAGTATCCAATTCTTTATCGGAATCTAATTTCTATGCCTCCAAATATGATGTGTATTCATAATTGTTAATCTCTGTATAGTTTAACAATCTCATCAATACTAATGTCATTTTCCATTGTTTTGTCAAATGTAAGAGGCAAAGTTTAAGTTTATAAGGGTAATGTTAATTACTAGAGTTAAAAATTTTGAAATGGTGGATGTGTTATTAATATTGAGTATATTCATGGTCATGAATCTTTTGTGTAATATCGGTAAAAATCCTCTTGTCATTTTGTCTATACTCATTTTCAAGTTACAATTTTAATTCTTATTTTTAATTGGATTTCATATTTATAATCATCAAGTGTGTCTAGTCAAATAAACAGTCATATGCAATCAAATAGTGGTATTGTAAAAAATTGGGTCATTTTGTCTGTTGTAAAAGTGTCAAAAAAAAATTAAAATTTTGTCTGCACTTTAACTGGACACATTATTGGTTGTACCCAATGTCTAAATTGGGGGCAAAAATTTGAGCTTCAAGTTTTTTATTTTGTTGAGTTAGCAACATCATATTGGAGGATGGAAGCATCAAACGCTGGAGGTCATTCAACATTCTCTCACACGCCGCTAACAATAGGGCCACACAATGCAATAGTGGTGAATGAAGTGCACGTAAATGACAAATGTTGAGATTGGTGACCAATGGCGGTGGAAACAAGAAGTGTTGTGCAAAATCGAATAACAACTTTCACATGTAATAACTATATGTGATGATGAGAACTTAGTCCTCATTTATTTGTTGTGTGATATGATTGAAAATAATAGAAGTGTTCTTATTCATGTGATGCAATAAGTGAGCATAATTCTGATGTAATCCCCTAATGAAAAATGTAGTAAGAAATCTAAATGCACAATGTATTGCAACATCATGATTCTTGAAGAGAATGTACAGATGTGTGTCCTTGTTTATACCTAGGTTAATGATCATCCTGTGAAAACCATTTGTGAAGGTTGAACATTTTTAGAATTTTTGTTTGTGTTTCGCACATTGGTCTAGTTATATAAGTTCTCAACAGCACATGGTTAATAAGAGGTTGACGAGTTCTTTCTTTACCTTCAATTTGAATTCTAGACCAGGTTCGTGACCAAACAAAGGTGACAAATTGTAAAAGAAGTGTAATTGTTTTTTCTACCATGTTCGCATGAGGGGGGGAAATGTTAGGAAATCATATTAGTAATCTTATGGTTTATTATTATAGGTGTGTATAATTGTTGTATATGAATATATATGGAAATAAGTTGTTATACAACTCATACGAGATATAATTAGGTGTGTGATATATATGTTGAGTTAAGTTTATGTGTGAGCTTGTTTGCAACAACTCGCCTAAATAGCCTTTAGGAGTATTTTGTGCAATTTGTAGGTGTTAGCATGACTAGGCATGACTTTTAAAATATAGATGATCACTTGCCTATATATTGTAATGTGTTGCATTAAATATATTAAATAATCAAATTTTATTGCGTGTTAGGATTATTAAAATCTGATCCAAATATCACAATTCCAAAGTGCAAATGCCAAGTAAAAAATCATCGTATCCATCATCTTCTATAGTTCAAACAAGGCACCTATACTTATTCCCTCAAGGTGTTATCTCGCTACCTCAAACTCTGATACAAAAGCAGTCACAATCACAGGTAAACTTACATTATCATTTTCAATTTCTCAGACTTTAATTAAGATAAGAGAAACATGAAATGAAATGCTTAATAAGGATCCAATGAATGAATGACTTGTAAAAAAATCCAAAGCCTAAACCAGAATTTCAACCTCATCTAATCAATGTTGGTCCAACTGCAATCATCCTGGACTTGCTCTCACAGTAAATGGTGGGAGATCTAAAGATTTTGAGTTTTCCCAAACTCATGCTTTGCCGAGCCCAACATATACCTATTTTGCTAATCAAAAAGCTTTAATGCCTGCTAATACACGTCATGATTATGTTGTCTATTTTGACATAAAAACCAAGGTTGCTTCCTAAACAAAAAACAGAATTAGACAGGAGATAAAATATTCATGGATATCAGATTAAAAACTGTCGCTTGATATGTTGCATCTTGCTCCTCTATTAGCTACCAGTTTGACAAAATACCATCTTCTTCTTCAAATCTCTCATTCATCAACGCTGAACCTTGACCCTCCACTAGTCTCTATAAGATTTCAACCACTGCTTCTTAAGGCACCACGCCTTCCGCCTCATCCAAAGAAAAATCATCACTTTAAGAAGGGAAACTAATAAGAACCGAATTTAGAACTAATACTGATAAGGACAAAATTCTTAAGATTGCCTTAGTCGAACTGAATTGAACTCAACATACAGAATTGCAATCCTCCTCAAGAGGCATAAAATATAGAGAAACTGTTCTCAATTGAAGGAATTGGATGCAGAGGGAATGATGCACTTATGTGATTGATAAAATCGCTACCTAAACCCAAAATCCATCCCAAGAATTAAACTACATAACAAATATATTATATGTTCAAAATCTCAGATATAAAGGATAAAAACTGTGGCTGTTATATCATTTGCACTTAAACTCAAACTCAAATCAATCAACTTGTAAATGTAAGTCCACACCAGAACACCAAAGCGGGGTGATTAGTAAGGCACTTCCAAATTTTTCCATTTATTGTAGCCTCTCTCAAGTGAAGGTTTTAAGCTTGTTTAGCATAGAATATGTTATTTGCCCATTTATAAGATTGAACTCGAATCAATTAACTTGTAAATAACAATGATTTTTTAAAAATCTCCTACAATAAAGAGCACGCAAAAATGCATGAATTGCACAAAATAATTTAGTTCTTGCTCTAAGCATCTCTCATGCAATTCAAAAGAACCTTTTTGAGGTTGATGGTAGGAGATTGAATCTCCAAAACAAATGAGCTATCACCAAAAAAGAAAAAGGTTTCAAAAATGAGAGCAACTAGCTGGGAAAAAAATACTTCTGCTCTGATAAATATCCAATATCTCCTTATTCACAATCTGGGTTCTTGCAATTTTTCTAGGTGTTTTGCGCCTTCAAATATAGAGCATGTATGAAAAGAATCTCACTGACCCAAATCGTCTATTTTGAGAAACATGCAAATCACTAAAGGCCTATATTCTCATGCACAAGATTGACTACTTATTTACTTGAGAAAATTAATCACATAAAGATATTAAGTAGTGGAGAGAATGTCTAATTATAACATATTGCTTTCCATCCACGGAAAAAATACATATCAAGAAAATTTTGATGGAGAGAAAAATAACTAAGGCATCAACTAAGTTTTCATATCTTTCCAAGTTTGGGACATCCAAGTAGCCATATTGAGCCAAACATCTGTACACCCTTAGGTTGGGTTTTCCAACAAGGGATCTCTCCATAGTAGCACAGTCTTCACTGGAATAATTCTTATGGTAAGAATAATTAGAATTCATGAAGAAAACCCACTGTATTCATATAATGCATGAACTGGGTGGCAAACCATAGAGGAGGTCACTACACAAGAAATACACACCTGGGACTCTGCACCCCACATTGGCAACCGATCAATTCAAATCTTCTGGGCTTAATTTTTCTCCATTACTTATTTATGCTTCTTCTGAGTTCCATAGATCCAATGGAAAATTATGGTCATAAAGGGTGCTAAAAATACGAACGGCACCCAACCAGCCTGTGGCACCTTATTCAACACAGATGACAGATAAACCTTCTATCAGACTATAACTTATAAAGAAGGGTAGTATGAGTAAAATATGTGTGTTCGAAACTACTAGCATGACCAAGGTCACTAAACATGTTGTAATGAGCATTACAGCAACACCAGTACTACAGAATCCACAGATTGATGTTCAAAATTTTAATAAGAGTTATAAGGCTTCTGCAAACCATACTTACTGATAGTATGGACATAAAGAAAGATCGTGCATATCTAAGAAAAGAGGGGGAAATGGTATTGTAGATTCTACGGAAGAGTATCAATGCCCTGTGGATCCCAAGTGGAATTATTTCCAGAAGGTGTTCTTGGTAATAACAGGTCATCGACATCCATAGAATGTTATCGATAAAAATAACAAAAAACAAAAAATGAATATTAACAACATTGATCATAACAAAGAATACTAAATTGCAACAATAAATTAGCAGACAAAAATTGCATGACATGGAATTACTCATGTATATAACATGAGCTTTCACTTCAATCAAGCACTCATCATCAAATGTTAGTGAAACAGAACTATGGGATGACAAGGAGATATTCGTTGAATAGTGAGTCTTGAAGCTAAAGAAGAGACCATTTGTGACAGTCTAATGAATATTTACGAGAAAAAGTAGAATGAAGAAAACAATAAATAGATAGAAAAAGAAAATTAGGTTGTTTTTGGCCACTAGAGTGAATTTGCACAACATAGTCCATATTACCTTCATTCGGCACAAAAGAATTGCAATCTATAAAATACTTAAAGCTTCATTATCTTAGATAACACTAATATTTCAAAAAATAGTTCATCAATCATGTTGCATCCAAATGAAAAAAGATCCCAAAAATGGTGTCCATGATGTTAAGATTGCATTTTACCAGATAGCAAGAATTTAAATGTTATTGGGATCTATAGAGGTCATCTAAAATGGTGATATCAAGGGGAGACCCGGCCAGCAAAACAAAAAGGTAAATTAATTAAATCAGCTGCTTCAGAGAGTTCGATATATTCAAGCACTTTTCTTTAGATTTATAATCTACCTCAGTTAAAACAGATACCAGAAATGTGCTAATGAAATCTTCCATGTAAAGTTTACAAGCATACGGTATACCTGTACATTGAGAAACTGCCTAAACTCCATTGTCTGTATCTGGAATAATGCTGATAGGGAGTGTAGCGCCCCGCCTTCCAGTTCCCAGAAGATTTGACTGAAATTTTTATTTTTTTTATTTTGTTTCCCACTGGAAGAGGGGGGCTTTATCCTTTCATGCTCGCTGTTAATTCCGCCTCATAACCTAGTTATAGGCTAGATGTAATTAAATCATTAACTACTCACTATTTTGTCCAAGAACATTCTACGTACAAATTGTACTAGATACGATCATTTCTAATAAATCCACTAGGATATCTTTTCCTATTGCTCAAGCACTATTACAGTTTAATTTACTCTTCTCATTCATTCTTTTAGCTAGTTGTTATCCATTTTGCCCCCAGGTCAAAATGGACAATAGGGTAGTATAGGACTTGAGCACTGCAACAAAGCCCACACGGGCAGATCGGGGTTTACAAGTAAAAAGTCATGTTTTGGGATCAGTTCCAATGTTTTGGGAAGATTGAAAATCAATTGAGGAATTTTTTCCTCTTTTGGGTTTTGGAAAAGCTCGATTTTCACTTAAGGAAGAAATAAGCCCCGGCGGGCCCTCTCCGTCCCAAAATGAGCAAAAAATGGCTAATTCGAGTAGCGGGCCCAATGATGCTTTCCTTAGCCCCAATTAAACCCCTTGACATGAAAAAATCCAAAATCCCAAGATTCGACAAGTCAAGGTGAAAAAGTTGCAAGAGGGGCCTCCACAAGGTGACTGAGTTCAAACGAGCTCGTCAAGCAACTCGGCGAGCTAAAATGTTGCTGAGGGTTGGGCTCTTACATGGCTTGGTCGAGCTCTTTGGAGACCTCGGCAAGCTCACAGCACTGCACAGCACGTGGACGGTCCGGATGGAGGTCAAGCTCACAAGCTGAGGCTCACGAAGTTGGGGAGCTCGGCGAGCCAAGTCAACGACGAGGGAAAAATAGCTCGCCCTAGCGAGCTCGGTGAATGGCCAGCTTGGCCAAGGTGAGGCGAGTTGGTGGTGAAGCAGAGCGTACTCGGCATTTCGAGATGAATGGAGCTCGCAGGTGGGAAGATCAACTTGGGCGCCACGGAAGAAACCCATGACTAGGCACGATGGCAAATTTAGGGGCTCGGTCGAGCCAATCTACAAAATGTGGATAGAGTAGCACGCGGCGATAAGTGGAAACTCGACATGTGGTTTGGGTCGAGCTCGAGACATAGCTCGAGCGAGCTACAGGTTTAACTTGAATGCAAGGGTGAGCCCGCATAGGGATTGAACCCACAGTGAATTGGCCATGGTGCCTCGGTAAATGCAAGAAATAGAGTCAGTCCGTAGGTGAGGGGCTTGAGTCAACAAGTTGGCAGTCGGCATGGCCACAAAGGGCATGGCAAGTTTGATAGAAAGGCAGGAGGTGATGGATGCACTCGAAAGCACGAGCTCATGAAATGGTCCGGGTGTATAGGGACGTCGGCTTAAGCAAATCGAAGTCAATATCAAGCCAGGGGGCTCGATCTCGAGCCAAGGCGAATGGTAACGGTGAGGCGGTGGTGGAAGTCCGCGGGAGATAGTGAGCCAAACCTCACGGACTTGTGCGGAATGACGCAAAGTTTCGAGACAACTCACTCGAGGTGCAAAAGTCAATGAGATCATCGCAAGGGTTAGAGACTGAAGTCCGCGAATCTGGCGCATGGGCCCCAGAGTGTATGGAATGTGAGCCTAGGCTGGATACAAGCCGAGTCGAAGGAAAGCCTAGGTCAGAACAAGCTCAAAATGCGAGGGCAGCCAATGTCATGCGAAGCCAAAGAGGGTCGAGCTCGAATCGAGCTCGGTGAGGTGAAGTGGCGCCAATGCGAAGGGAGTAGGCAACGTCGGCCAATGCACGAAATGGGAGCTAGCCACAGTGAGCCAAGGGAGATTGAGGTGGCCCAAACGAAACGGCGAGGAGATAGGGTTTGGAGCTCGGAAACGAGCTTAGAGGATGGTGTGAAGGCTTCAGAGGTCGACACAACTAAATTGTCAACGCGCAACAAAGGAGAGCCTAGGGTTCTCGAAGTCTGAATTTCGGACATCGAGACACCGGAATTTCGAAGAAAATGAAGGAGCAACCAAATGATCAGTGCCACTCGGAGGGGAGGAGAAGTCCGAAGCAATCAAACCCCGAAGTCCGATGCAACATGTCAGGGTCAACCCCTGGGCTTTCAAGGTCAATTTTGGAGCATCAAATTCGGAGCTCAGCTAGCATGATGGATCCAAAGCAGCGAGCTATGCGATTGGAGGTCCGAAACCCGAAGACCGAATTTCGGACTTCAGGGGTTTCGGAGTTTCGGAAAATTTTTGGGCTCGGTGAGGTGAACAGTGGCACATGCACGATGGGGGCAGATGTCTAAATTTCTGAAGGAAGGAGAGCTCCGAAAATGCAAACAGCGAGTAGCTCGAGGACTGAATGCCAAGGTGTCAGGGGGTAGGTGGAGCTTGATGCAGAAGTGATCGAGGGGGACTCGCCCAACGTTGACTTGATGCAAGAAAAGGTTTCAGAGGTTTGCAAAGGGGACCACCACGTGCATCCAACTCGCCATGGGTCCGAGGCAAACGCCAAAGCCGAATGGCTCGGTAGGGACCCAACTGTTGGGTGCAATGATTTTCAGGGAGCCATGAATGACCAACACGGGAGCAGGGAGCCAAAAGGGTAAAGCAGGAGCTGGCGAAGAGAGGGAGAGCCGAGGGGCTCAGTAAATGTCAACAAGTGACTCGGCTAAAACTGGCAAGCTCACTGATTATGTGAAGCGGCAGTAACAATATCTGAAGACGTAAGGAGGAAATAGACGAAGCCCACCATGAACGAAGAAAGACCTCGATCCTAAGCTCACCAAGTTGGCTTATCCCAACATAAATACACTCGCCCAAATACACACAAAACCCCCTCATGAGAAAAGTGCCATATCTTGAGCATCGGGTGTCCGATCCTCGCAAAAATACTAGTCAACAGAAAGGTGAGAGAGAGAGCTTCATGATGGAGACAAGAAAAATGACTTTTCAGAGGGTTTTTAAACCCGGAAATTACAGGGTTCTCCAAAACCCGAAATGCCATATCTTGAGCATCGGTTCTCCGTTTTTAGCAAAAAACCAGTCTTTGGAAAGCTAAAGAGAAGATCTACACCATGGCGCCATGAAAAGTGCTTTTTCGGAGGTTCTAGACCTCCAAAAATGGTGAACAGTGTACAGTGGTAAGGTTAGGTAGGGGGTCATTAATGTAAGCATGGCCTTCCATCTTCTCAATGAGGGCCAAGTACAGAGGCATGGGCAACCTCTAGGGACTCCATAAGGATGATGCAAGTAAGGATGGAGCAATGTAACTCTTGGAATCCGAATTTCCCTCTCTTCTTGCAAATTTTCTTCTATAAATTGTAAAGGGGTTGCATATTGCAAGGAGTTGGTCATTTTCTCTCCCCATGCACCCCTCTTCTTCTCAGATCTAGGGCTTCAAGCCTTTCTCCTAAACATTGTAATGGGCTTCATGCCTTCCCCTAATCAACAATGTACTGTGCATATTCTAGAGCAATAAAATCATGTTTTGTGTTAATTTCTCTAGCCTCTCATGGTTTTGATTGTTCTTTCTTGCCTCTCATTGTTAAACAGGTGGTTGTGTATATTTTAATGTTCATTGCAGGTTTAGTTGTTTTGTGCTTATTTGAGAATGGTGGATGTATGTATTTTGGTCTGTGGTGCATGACCACCCTCTCTGAGTTCATTCCTTCACTATTTTGCAAGTTGGGAAAGTGTCTGACACTCCTTTTCTTGGTGTATCACCGCTTCTAGTGTAGGTTTTTATTTCATCTCTCTCTCCCTGTCTCCTTGGAATGTTAGAATGGGTTTAGATAGGTATTTGCTCGCATTAGGAGTAGTTGTGGCAAGTAGGATTAGGAAGAGGAGTCGGTCTTCTCCAGAGAGTTATCTAATTCGCAAGGTCCCACACTTCAAGATAACTCCATGTTAGCAAAATTACACCGAATGTCCCATCCACAACTTGGCCATTCGGGGGGTGCTGTAATTTTTCCATAACACTAGTTTCGTATCAAGTCTTACATAAAAATATTTGTGCTTTAATTCTTAAATGAGGACTATCCCATTCTACCACTGTATCTAGAGTCGATAACAATACAGCTTACAAGTTCCTCAACGAAGGGAAAACGCTACTAATATCCTTAATCAGGGTATTACAAATTACAAGGTGATACCTAATTACAATTAAAATAATAACTCAGTCTAATTGATTCACTACTCATTTTATACCAACATTATACGTATGCTTATTTGACTTACGCTTAGTTTAATCTAGAGTCATTGTTCTAAGTTACGAGTTATAAACACATCCCTTAGTGCCTACTACCAAACGCATGACTCAATTGCGCCTTCCATAATAGAAGACTAAAGAAACTATCAGGCCTATGTGTTATGCATCTCCTTCCTACATATACAAATCAGAAGAAGCTCCATTCAACTTCTTTATAGACAATATTGATCTTGTCATGATTAGAATGGTACTGCCCACAAATTTTATTCATCTGCCTATTGAATTTGTTGAACAATTTATCAATATTCTCTCAAACATGTATCCCTTAGTAATTACTCGGTTGAAACCAAATCGTAGAATCCAAGTTATGTTAATTCAACCATCATAAGTCCTCCTTTCATAATGATATCATCATATGGATAAAGATGAAACAAGTTATATCTAAGGCCATCCCGTTGCATACAGTTCATAACCAATATCATATATACATACTTTATTTTCGTTTGTTCCATCGAACTTAAGTCTCTAAACTTCGAATTAATGATTTATATTAGTTGTAACCACTAGGACTGTCGTTCCTCTTTTTAATTCACTATGGGTTTGTTAATTCCTTGAAGCAAGGAGAACACTATTTACTGCAAGAGGAATTTTCCTCATTTGTCAGTCTTGTTTAACGAGCTCCTTAAACTTCTAGGACTGTTATCATAAGGAAGGATCATCTGTAATTATGATAACACCATACAGACTTTTATAACATGATTTTCCATTTACTAAAGTTTCTTTTTCTTCTTGAGGTTTCTTAAGAATAACCTTAATCTCATTAAATGTCTTTCAAGGATTTGTACAGGCTTCATACATACTTTTCACGTTCATATACTTAATCAATTAATTTTTCTTATAAGGTTTATTACATTCTCTATTAGACCTTGCAAGACAGTAATTCGTTCAATCTCTCATTAGAGCTATAAACTATGGGAACAACATTGTGCCAACTAATGGGTTCCCAACCTATTATCATGTCATAATTTGCTACATGTTCAAGAGTTATTCCAGCTTAATTTAAATTAAGCTCTTCACGTTATGAACAATTCATACATTCATAATCATTCTCACTCAATAGTATCTACTTCAAGTATCTTGTTTATTGAATTAATAAGGCTTTATCAATTATACTATGTTTTCTCGTACCTGCCCTAAGCGTAGAAAATTTAACATACTATTCAATTCATAACCATCTTAGCTAAGGTAACCATTGTGATTCATTCATATTTCTACGAAACACAGCAGTCATATGGTTCCGCCTCTCATCATGGAGGCTTAAGTAATCCCTCGCAAGATTTGCCTTACTGTCTTAATAGTCTTTTTCATTTTACACATGCAAGTGAATCAAAAGATAGAAACAAGTTCCAGGTTATAAATCCTCATTTTATTAAACCTGAAACCTGAGTGTAAGCATCTAATTCATGCTATAGGAAGATCATATTATGCCTCTACAAGGAGATCATGTCCTATCAGGGTTGTTTGTAAGCCAACCAAAGGTCCTGCTTACTTACCCAACTAAGTACACAAGGTAAGCCTTATCGAAACCTTATAATATGACAACACAGTTTTGACCAAATTATCTCTATACCAGGTCTTCTCCTTCACGAAGTTTTAAGAACAATTTCCCTTTTAGTTTCTTCATACTTCCCTGTTTTATGCACACTGTATATTCAAAATGGGATTATACCCTTTCTATGACTATGAGCAAACTGCTGCATAGTGTTTTGTACTTATTTCTCAATAAAGTACTCATTCCCAATGATAATGTGAACGTAAAACTTATCCTTAACATAGTGAAATTAACATACTTACAAGCGAGTATATTAGTATGCTACTAAATGATAGAAGTAGTTTCAAGTATATCAAAATATAGACGCAACTTATTGCAGAAGCTAAACATAAGGTAACCAGTCTTCGTAATAGTGCTCAGACAACGGATCTAGACTTTTTATAGGAAAACAATATAAATTACAGCAGAAAGCCTTATAAATGCAACTATATTTAGCTTTTCTTGGTTAGGCAGTGCATCATTCAATCTTCCAAAAGAACATGTCATTCTATAATGTCCCCTTTTTCATAAGTACACAAGTCCAGTAAACCATTTTTCCCTTTCTTCCTTTCAGGTAGCTTTTAAAGTACTTTCAAGAAAACTACATTCATTTCTTAGCATGTACCTGTAGCAAATTGTGGATCAATTCAAAGAACTGGCATGAATTCCATTCCTCTTCAATAAGCATTAGTTAACAATAAATCATGCATAAAATGTTACCAACAAGATAACGGAAAGTGTTCCAATCTTTTTCCCATTTCCCCATTTTCCAGCCAAGAGTTTAGGATTAGAATAAAAAGCATAGTTACCTAAGACTCCAGATGGCAGGACGGTGGGACGCGGGTGACAAAGTTTCCGGGACAGCAGGGGGACGGCAGGGGGCATGAATAACAATTCATATTTCTATATCAGTCCACCATGTGCATACAATCCACATTCAGACATCCATATGAAAAACTCGCAGCATACATATAGCTATACTAATGTTATATGTCCATATAACTTTTAATATTAATATGTATGCTACTAGTTTTCCTCGCATGTTGTTATAGTCCATGTGCATTTGTGCTCAAAAATTTATGTATTCATATATCACTCTTGATTCTTAATATGTCTTTGTAATACATTACAGTTAGGTTATGGTTAACAGGTAAACATTTATAAAGAGAAAACAATAAACAAATTAATTTTTTAAGAAATTAAAAAAAAAAAATAGAAGTCCCCGCCGTCTCCGAAACTTCCCATACATCCCCGAGACGTTTCTCCTCTCCAAACGTCCCAGGGACGTTTCTTCTGCTCCTTGACCTGTGGGAAACATGGGGAAAATGTTTCCCCCCATCCCAGCGTCCCCAAAACGTCTGGGACGTCCCAGACTTCAAAATTTTGGGGTCCCCACGTAACTATGATACAAAGTTAATTCATCCAACCAAGAGTTCCATCACACAAGTTTAAGAGAGAAATTACAATCCTTTTCTGAATATTTCAACATATTGCCATCAGGGCCACATTAACCAAATTTGGAGTTTAAAAGAGAGACACAAATCTTTTACAAATAATTTCACACAGTGCCTTCATGGCCAAACTAGAGCTCCTCATAGGAAAACTATCACATAATGCCATAAAGAATTATCACCAAAATTTCAACATATAAAACAAGCAATCATGGTTGTTTACCCATATATAGCAGTGTATGCCATGTGCATATAGAGGTATATATGGAAAACACGCATTTGTACATTATTCAATCCTCAACCAGAAAAATAATAAACACATTTACATGTGTCAATGCTATCCAAGCAAGAATCCCACATGCATCATTTTAGTGTTAGCTAGTGCTTAAGGTAAAGAAAAGTAAAAAAAGCCTGAATAACATCAATGGCGGTCGTGCCCTATCAAGCTTCAACCATCTTTCTCAGCCAGCCAAAAATCGTGCCATCAAGGAGAGATTTACCCATTTAATTCGTTGCTCACAACTTTTCTCTGGCTAGGGCTTTTATAATTTCTTAACTCTCAATTCAAAATGCATGCAACAAAGAAATAACCAATCATGGCCATAACTAGTGCCACCACAAATTGCACTTCTCCAATGCAAATAGCCATAACAAAATTGCAATATAACAGGGTCGAACAGAAATGTCGCCCACTCAAGCACCCACTACCAAATTTGTTTTCATGCAACTAGGGTTTTTTGACATTTCCATGAGCTCGCCCAAGCAAAACAACATTGAGCACTTTATAAAGTCAAAATGCCCACATTTTGAGTGGATTCCCAACTTAATAAATTCCTTTCCATATCTTGGTTGGGTCCGTGACCCTCTCCTCTATATTGGAGGTGTTTAAAACAAAACATAATCATTCCCTAAAACCAAGGCAAACACCAATAATTCCTTTTTTGGTGATAATGTTACATAATTCTTATAAATCAAGCAAGGCCCCCTTTAATCATTGAAATAGAAATGTGTCAAAACCTCTAATTTCCAAATCATAACCAAAACAATCTTCATTTTCCACATTCTAGCAAAACAATCATGCTCGTATAATTCATGAGGTCGAAAACTACTTTAATTATACATTGACAGGTCAACACCAGCAAAACAATCATGCTCATATAGTTCACGAGGTCGAAAACCACTTTAATTATAAATTGCCAGGTCAACAACCAATCATGACCCTCAATAGCAAATGTCAAAATACCTCAATGCCAATGTTAGACAACATAGTCAACAAAACCCGTTGATTACAAAAACTAATCATTCAATCAAAATCTTAACTTATATCATGACAACTTCATTGTTAGTTCAAGGTCAAAGACCACAGCCTTTTTAACAATAGAGATTACCGTATCCTATATTCAGCATAATCCAACAACACGATGTTTACATGCCTTCATACAAAAGTTGACAGCCTTTTCATTATAATAACAGTGCTAACTGTTGTGTTTGATCATCTATTGTTCTAACTTCTAGGTGAACCAAACAATATATTTATGGAATGCACACTATAACACATTACCTTACTCATAAAAAAACTAATGCGGTATAACTATAAACAAGTGTCGATATTAGAAGTACAACATGTACATTTATATTTACGGAATGTACACTACAACACTTTACCTTACTCGCTTAGAAGTCATGGGAATATTTAGCAAGATTTGAAGTTGTTCCACCTAATGCCACGAAGAGAAGAACTCTCTGATCAGTTCACCTTTGTCAGCATATTTCCAACATGTGCAAAATAAATAAATAAATAGAAGCTTGGGCTAGGTGCAGATATCCATCAGAGCATAGTAGGAAGTGGACTTTTGTCTTGTTGTAGTTGCAAACATAAATTTTCTAGCTGGACTTCACAACCAAAGCCACTTCATTGTCGTGCCAACATCCTCCCATCAATCTAGTCACCCTTGTCTGAATACTCACGCCTTTGCCAAGGTAAGAGCGTTGGACCAACAATGGAGCACAAGTTTTGCACTGCCTCTTCACTTTTCAGGCATGGATCCTCCTCCTCCTCTCCTACCTTGCTTTCTTGCTTGCAATCTTGTTTTTGAGTAGAGAAAAACCTTATTTTGTGGTATATCGAAGTGAGTGACTATAAAACAGTTAATCCAGACTACAACTTCGTTTAAAACAGTTTTGTATTGCATTAAACCAACTATGAAAGAAATCATTATAGGCAATGTGACAACCAACACAATTATGAACCTGCTTGAAATAAACCAAAAACATGATTCACCCATGAGTTTGCAGGTTGCACCTATAACAATATATTTACAGAATGCACACTATAACACTTTACCTTACTCCCTCATAAAAAAACTAAGGCTGTATAACTATCAACAAGTGTCATTATTAGAAGTACAAGATGTACATATATATTTTATTATTTATCATACACGTAATGATATTATAAGAGAAAAGGTTAACGACAAAACCATTAATCCTTCCACATAATAATTCCTTTTGGCCATGGATAGCTCTTCTTAGTACATTCCTACTAAAAGATAATATGAATATTTATAATTGCAAGGTCTCTTTGATAACGAGGTTATCATACTCAATACATACAATAAACATCTTGTTTCAATAACACATAGGTGAGACCTTCATGGTCAACATCATACACCAGAATCAACTATACACACACAAACACATACATATATATATTGCTCGTGAGCATAATGCCACAATAAATAAGGTTAGAATAATTTAATACACAATGCCAGTGCGAGTTAAGACTCCTAGCGATTAATCAACCTTATTAAGCAAAGCTTACTTCAACCTTTAGTTGGTTAATTACTCGATATCACCTTTACTAATCAAATCAAGCCTATTGACGGCTTGCGTGGAAGTCAAATTTGGGGATCCCGAAATGGGATGTGATATGGAGTAATAACAAAGGGTATCTGTGCAATCTAAAAATGAATATGAAAAATGACAACAATTAGAGCATCATTTTCCATATAACGAAATCCTTCTACAGAATAAAAGCGTTGATTACTGCAAGACTTTCATGTGAAGCAGATGTGAGGAATGCACAAGACGGAAACATTTTTACTTGTAAGGCATCTCTCATATTAAATCTCACATTGTTATTCATTGTGGCACCCCAACAAAGTAAGTTGGCATCCACGTACCATAAGGAAAACTATGAGAAGAAAGTGTTCTACTTCTGACAAAAGATATCACTGTGGATGGTCCTGATGATGTAGATACACACATATAAACTTGTATTCCTCCTTTGACATTCTCAAAACATCCATGAAATTTGATTCCACAAAGGATGATAATTCCCATACTGTTGTTCAAGGATTAATCAAAATTCCATAACTTCAATATATCTTCCTGGTATATTTTTTAGTGATGTCGGAAAGGTCAAAGTCGGAAAGACCATCACAAATGTCCATCAAAACACAGTTGTCTTAGAAAACTTGAGAATAATTGATGCAAACAAGATAAAGGTTTCAAATGAAGGAAAACTTCAACCTTGCAGCCTTCAAACTCCCAACAACATAAACTGGAACACTACCCAATAATTGGCCTTGCTTGATCTCTCCAAAATCTAGTTTTGGCATTTCATCAAATGCAGCCCAGTTTTCAATGACTGAAATCTCACCTATAAAACAAAAAAACCAATGTTACGGGGGGAAAAGTCCCCCCAAAAAACAGATGTCCCAGATGTCGGGGATGTTTTGGGGATGGCGGGAACGCCCCCCCCTCCCCCCCACATTTCCTATGCATGGGTATTTGGGGGACATCTCTGGGATTTACCCATGTTTTTTTCTTGTTTTCAGGGACGTCGGGGACATCTAGACATCTTTTCTTTTCTTTTTGCTGTTTTCTCTTTAGATTTTACCCAAAATTATGTGTCGAACCAATTTGTGAGTTAAATACACAAGCAAAGTTCTTAAAATCTGCAACCGTGAACAGTTAGGGTGGGAACAAAATTATTGCACCTATAAAACAAAAAACCAATGTTACGGGGGGACAAGTCCCCCCAAAAAACAGATGTCGGGGACGTTTTGGGGATGAATAACAATATATTATGAATGAACGCCCCTCACCCTCCCCCCCACATTTCCTATGCATGGGTATTTGGGGGACATCTCTGGGATTTACCCATGTTTTTTCTTGTTTTCAGGGACGTCGGGACTCCCACGACATCTAGACATCTTGGGAGGTGTACTTTCTTTTAATCGATAGGCCAGATCTATTTGGAAGCAGTCGTACTTGAAGCCAAATAACCGAGCGCGTTGAGAACATGTTGATTGGTTGACAGAACGTGTCTCGAGCTCCACATTTTCGCATCTTTAGATTTTACGGGGATCAAACATTATGTTCGTCGAACCAATTTGTGCTGTTAAATACACTCAAGCAAAGTTCTTAAAATCTGCACATGGTGAAACAATTGATCGTCTTAGTTAAAATAAAAGTAGTCATTTAAATGTTGGTGTTAAGTCGACTTATAAAGTCATGTTGATATTAGTCAATTACATCATGAGAAGTATAATCAAGGGTCCATAGTTCATTAACAATTACATTTCCATATTTTGATAATTCGACATTTGGTAAAAAATTGACTGCCTTGGATTAATTTTGTAAAAAACCTTAAAAAAAAAAAAAAAAAAAGTAGTCTTAATAATGGTGCTAAATAAGTGAACCAATTAGATTTCTTAACCAACCCCTGCTAAATTTAGAAGAAGGATATGAAGGTGACAGTGAATTTGAACCACCTGATCTCTAAAAAGAGACACTAAACATGACCTGGTGCAAGGTAAGCTTTATCCTAGACCGCAAACTGCTATGAATGAACACATGAGCCTGCATTAAATGACAGTTAAAATCTGGGACTGCTTTGAAGAATGAACTCAATCATGTAGGTTATGAATGGACTTAGGATCGAGACCATGTGCAGGCTACGGAGCCCCTTGCTGTGTAAGCTTAATAACTTCAATATGGTTCTTTTCAGAATATTAAGTAACACTTGGGGATACTCTATAAGCTTTGAATGGGAGAACTTGATTATAACCTCCATTGGCCTGCATTAAATGACAGTTGAAATCTGGGCAGAAGAATGACTCAATCATTAGGTTATGAATGGACTTAGGCAACTCTCCCCTGCTCTGTAAGCTTAATAACTTCAATATGTTCTTTTCAATATTAAGTAACACTTGGGGATACTCTTAAGCTTTGTGGGAGAACTTGATTATAACCTCCATGGTGTAATCTATGGAGCTTCTCTCTATATGAGAGGATGGTTAACTGTATGAGATTTGTTCACTTGTAACTTCACTGCAAACCATGGGCTTCAGTTCTTTACTCCAGAACCATACTTTGATTGATAATAGACTTTAAGGGCTGTATTGACATCTGCTTTATTAATAACTAATCTGATTAGAGATCAACTTCCTATTGTTATATGAATACAGAATAAGAGTTAAGAGGGATATATGAATATAGAAATTTTCAAACACAAATGCATATGGTGTACTGTTACAGGCTGCTATTCATAAATTTTGACAAATTTATTTGTATATTTTTAATATTAATAATTGTATATATTATTTTAATAGCCATCCCCCCGCCATCCCCAAATTTTGGAAAAAAAATGCCGTCTTGGATACTCCGTCCTGCCATCCCGGAGTCTAAGGTAATTATGCGAAAAACCTTGATGGAATATGGTCTTAGTTCTGATTCTCTACGCAACTCCATATCCTTGATTTGGTCAAATTTAACCTTAAAATTTGACAAAATGGCCTTTTGTTGCTTGCTTAGAGATGATGAAACATGGTTTGCTCAATCTTCATGGTATTTCAAAATAACCCATATGTCATGATATTTGAAAACTATACTCTAGTCGAGCATATTAAGGAACTGTACGATGCATATCAATGACTGATATGATCTAATGCAGTTCATGAAGATATTAAGGAACTATACAATGCCCAACAATATCAAGTGCATAATAAGTAGATCTACCTATAATTATTTAGGACCATTCATTGTCACATTTTCTTCATATGCCAATGCAAAGCTTCTTGAGCCAATGAATAGCTGATTATGCACAGCTTCTTGGGCATATGCATGAACTTGCATGTTCCTTCTTGTGCAGAAGTATGAAGTACGAATGTAAATACTCAGACTATTAACTGTTTTGCCACTAAAAAAATAAGTGGCTGAGCTGGAACTCTAGCATGCATAAGTAGCTGTGCATAAATAGAAAAGGTCGAGCTCTAAACTGAAATTATGCATGTAAACTGGTGCATTCCCATTCTTGAAAATCAAATAAATTGAACCTCATAAATCAAAACGATAGTGGATGACATAATACTCATCTTATATATATATATATATATATATATATATATTGGTTGTCTAAAATGTATGCAGATCAGAAGCAAATATTGGTTGCAAAGGGTTTATCAATAATTTTACGTATAGCAAACTGCTTCCTACGTGGGCAAAAGCCACCATGTTATAATAAACAAAACAACACAACACGATCATTAGACTCTATTCCTCCCCCATTTTCATCCCTGCCAACATCCTCCCAGTCCTTACTCACACATGGGGATTCTATATTTCTTCACTTAACTAGAATCTAAATTTCTTCACTTACTAGAACCTCAAATTCATATGATGCTAATTAAAGCACAACCCAGACCAACACTTTGAGAGGCAGAACAATCAAACTGACCATTCGACCCCACTGCCTTGGAAATCCAAATACCAATCTTTCCTTTCCTCAATTTATTTCTCACTCCCTATTCTTATACATAACCATGCCCAGAAAAAACAATCCCGAATAAGAGCAACCACGGACCAGAGTAAAAAAAGTAATAGAAGCATAACAGAGCTCCGTCAACTCCATGAAAATGAGGTAATTTCCATTCTTTCATTATTTTTCTCACGGAAAAAGACCAAGCAATTAAATCTAAAATCAGACTTGTAAGGACTGAGAGAAGGATAGCCATTCCAGTAAACTACATAGACACAGGCAGAAGGAGAAAATTCATTCTAGAGCAGTTAACCCCAATTCCCAGTATGTAATTCCACGAAACAGTAACAGAAATTTGGAATAATTAACAGGGTTTTGCATGTCCTTGCAATATGCTTTTACTCTTGAGTCTAGATTCTAGAACAAGATCGGAAAGTCTTGCGTTCAACTATTCAAACAACTCATGAATCGCTTTCCTATTTAAGGCATTGTAAATTAATTTTTAAAGCCATTAGAACGCACATATTACATTAGTTCACCCATCAATTTGTGCCCAAAGAAAACATTGCAGAAACTAAAATCAAAGTTGATTCATGTTTACCATTGGAAGTCTCACACATTATAGCTTGCTTCACTTAACATCACTTTATCCTCCACGGTAAGCAAAATTTCTTTGAAGCATTTTGTCAAACAGTTTGCGCGTAATCTACTCCAATGACGTGAAGCAACATTGCCCAATATTGGAAAGGGTATTTGTCAGACGATGAAGTAGTTGCAAGTGCTCTTGATATTAAATACCCGCAGCGTACCTGCCGCTCAAGCCCTCCTCCTTGCAGATAGACACTGCGAAATTAGTAGAATTGAATCAATCGATTCTGCTTAATCTCTTCACGATAGAAACTGGTACTCAACTAAGGAAGTATCCCATTGAGATTGACATCAATGAAAGATCCGTGGCCAATGATCCGGTATCGAGTGTTGGGGTGCATGATAAATCGTACGAGCGAATTCCAAGACCATAGATAAATTCTTCTGTGCATATATTCAAGCTCAAACCGTTATCAACCATTATGCCATATTTTCACTACCGTTAATGAAATCTCTTGCATGTTCAGGTTATCGTATGAGTTATTTATGTGGAATGTGATTTTGCAGGTCACCCCTTCGCCTCGCAGGACTCTCAAAAGTTAAAACCCTTCTTACTCCCTATTGCGGGATTTGGTTTTTTTTAAATGAAAATTCTTCTATTAATAATAGTAAACGAATACATAATAAGTCAAAACCTTAAACAACCTAACAAATGGGTTGTGGTGTAAAAGGTGTTACCTAGTCATCCATAGGTTTCTATTTGCATGAGATATCAAATAAAGGATGAGGTCGGGATCGTGCCCTAGGTGAATTTGACATAATGGAACCCCTCAGTTATTAGCCTCTTAGCCAAAGAATTTTGTGCACCTAACCCGTCTAATTGTTAGCATATTCAATTAAAAAAACCTTAAACAAGACCAGTCAACATAACCCCCAACAAGGAACGCTTCACAACCATAATCATTATACAAAAACCTTATAAAAGGAAAACAAAACTAAGAATCAATGCAACTAATAATCATGATGGAATGGAACCTCTCAATCCTTGACCACTTAGCCAAAGAATTTTGCGCGCCTAACCCATGAAATTGTTAGCATATTAAATTAAAAACACTCTAAACAAGACCAACCAACATGACCCCCAACAAGGGACACTTCACGACCATAATCATTATCCAAAAAACCCTATAAAAGGAAAATAAAACTAAGAATCAATACAATTGATAATCATGATTGTATGGCAGCAACGCTTGAATGCTCTCCTTTTTGTCAATTGCATCACACACCTCAAGATCTTTAATGTTAAATTGATACACCTAAAAACATAGAGAAGACAAAATCTAATTTTGTTGGATAGTAAGAATAGTGTCGTTCCCAGTGTATAGTTGTTGGCAACGATTTCTAAATACGAAAGAGAATATTCACCCAGCAATTGTTACATATAACAAGGGTGGAGTGGGAAATTGATTAATGCTAAAATGTAATATCCTAGCCTAATCTGTTGTTATAGGAGCAGTAAAAAAATAAGCAATGAAATAACTGAAATACACCCAAGCAAGCTAAGCAATAAAATGTATAAACCCTAATGTGCAATGAGAGTTGGAAGAGCCTTAGCTGATTCAAAGATGTCGCAGGACTATGTTGTCGTGGAGACCGGCTGAACAAGAGGAGGAAATTGTCACACAGGAGCCTAAGAAATTGCAGATCTGGAGAATTTTATTGGACTGAGGTGTCTGGGGAAGGATAGGGGCGCCCCTGGGCGCCCTAATCTGAATTTTGGGCGCCCTAGTTTGCACAGATGGTCGAAAACCCAAATTTTCAAGGTTGTAAGATATATACACTCCTTCAATTCTTGTCGTGTGTATGTCGTTGCACTTCACCAAATTTAATCGTAAACCTGCAATGGAAGAATCACCTGCAAGACCCCAAACCAAACATCAAAACCCTAAAAAAAGATGCATATGAAGGGGTCAGACTGTCCTCGGCTGCCAAATTGATGGACTTATCACTAAGTATTGCACTACATCTCAGACTCAATGTAGTTCTAGGTATGTGTGTGTGTGTGTGATGCTCGCTAAAACAACCCACTTGAGATCTAAGAAACAACCTAGGATTAGATAGGAAAATTATGGAATACTTTTTTTTGTTTAAAGGAGTCTACTACCAGTTTACAAGGCAACAGCTGCCACTAACAGATTCTGGAATAATTCAAATTCACTAGAACATATTTTTCCTTTATTAACAATTATTAGAGATCACAAGGTCCAAAATTTAGGGTTAGAAGTTTCAGTTAGGTTCATGGGGTAAATTTACACCATACCCACTCTCTAATAGGCTTAGAGATTCAACTTGATTTTTCTCACACTTAACACATTCAAAATTTCTCTAAATCATTCCCATTGCATAGAAAATTTCCTCACCTTTCCAATGATATAAAGAAGTCCTCCTAACTCCTCATAAAACTCAAGTTATGGGCTAGCGGGCCTTGGGGTGAAAATATTCCCCCAAGAGCAGGCCTGTGGACCCAGGGATGAAAATTTTCCCAAAAAGGTGGGTTGGCGGACCGCGGAGACTCTTTTGAAATTTTTTTTCTTACGTGGGGGTGAAAACCACTTTTTCTCTCGCGCTTCCGTGGGTCCAAAGAGGACACGTGGCACCCTCCAAGCTAAAGCGAGAAAAGAAAATGAGGAAAGACGGGGCGGCGGAGAAGTTTGGGAGAATTTTCCAAAGGGGTGCAAAGGGTAAGTTTCACGCACGGGCCTGCGCGTCTGCAGAAGGGATTTTTCCAAGGCAAGGGTGGGAGTACGAGGCCATGGAGGTAAACATAAATTTTTTCCAAAAACAACTTTTTTCAAAAAGGATAAAGTTACATGGGTTCCACCCCCTCCGCTGTCACCCCATGTTGCCACGTGGCAGCCTTTCGTTGGCTGCGGGATTGCGGGCCGACGGAGGAAACTAATGAAATTTTCCAAAAAAAAATAAAAGGTTCCAAGGAAGAAAATTGTGTCGCACCTCCGCCGTTGCCTTGTGAGGCCACATGGTAGCCTCTAATTGGCTGCAGGCCAGCGGGGAAAATGTTAAAAAATATTCCCAAAAATTTTATTAAGTGTTTTAAGGACAAATTGAGGCCGCGGGCCCGCCAAGGAGAATTTTTCCCAAAATTTTAATCCCAGTGAAGAAAACTTCAGAAGGCCATAAATTTTGATAGAAAGCTCAATTTTGGGAAAACGAGAACTTTTTGGAAAGCTCTCAATGCCCTCTTTGCACAGAAATCATAAAATTTAGATTTTCATAAAGTTTAAGTGGTCAATTTTAAGAAAACGGCCTGCAGACTTTTTAAAAGTAAAATGGTAAATTTTAACTTATAAATTTTGTTCAATTTGATCTTCTCCTTCACTTAACATGTCAAATAGACATAGAGAATTATTCTAAGAAGGATTTAGAATGCATTTGAAGGGTAATTTTACTTGATTGATTTCCAATTTGAATTTTCCAACAATTGACAGAAAAAAAGACTGTGAAAAGTTTGGGCCCGATTTTTGCAATGTTTTAAAATATTTCCTTAAGTGTTTTTTGTCAAATTGAGTTCATTGATATCATAGCATACTAAATTTTAATGTTTCAATGTGGATTATTGTTTTTAAGCTTGAACTGTGCATTTTATATGAATTATTTGCCAGTTTTAAATTTTGAGACAGAGATCAATTTCTAAAGGATTTGTTTATCATTTTTCATCATTCAAGTATGGAAATTTATTCTAATCCTAGTCAAATCCATTTAGTTTATTCAATAAGTCATTTACTACTAAAATGCAAAGTCTGATTTCCAATTCTGTCATATTTTCAAAAGAACAAAGTAATACAATTCCTTTCATACATATTCCTTTCTTTCAACCAAAGATTTCAATAACATTTAAAAATTAGATTTAAATGCAACAATGCAAATGAAGAAAGGTATTGCAATCCTTTTATTGATTTCGAATATACAACTTTACATCTTTCAATTTCTTGAATGTAATAACAGATTTCAATTTCTTTCTTTCAAACTTCAAAACTCATCATACAGATTACATTTCCTTCACATTCTTTCAAAGAAAAAACAGAGTCTATTTCTTTTTCATTTCACTTTACAAATTTCATAATCCATACAACATCCTTCCAATTCAAACATTTACAATTTCATCCACTTCAAAGTGGGAAAGGTTACAAAAGAATTTATTTCACAAGGGACTGTCAAACTTGAAAGGATAGGATCAGAATAATCGAAAAGGTATTGATCTTCTCCACATTACATACAAAATACATGGCTAATAAATAGCCAAGCAAGTAGCCAAAATAACCTCCTATAATTTAGGAGTGGTAACAAACAAGGAACTAAATACATGAAGTTGTTTCACCAACTTCACATGTAATACCAAGTAATTATCAGTTGTTTCTCAACAACTTATAATACAATGTTTACACTATTAATTATTCCTAACATTCACCCCCTTAGTGTGAACATGGGGTAAAGTGTAGTTGAAACCAGAATCATATGCCTATGCATATTTTTAGGTCTGCATACTGCTCCTCTCCTCTGGACACCAGTTGCCCTCCTATACAACTGTTTCACTGACTGACACCTTCCACGCCACATCACAACACTTCAAGAGAACATATAGGAATACTCGCATGTACCAAGCAAACATACACAAACTATTGCTCTTTATTTTGCACACTAGATAAAATAAACACAATTGGAAATAAAAATGTCACCACCACAAAATTTGACCTCGTCATTGGCGACTGACGAGAGGTGTTGAGTAGCCTCCATCTTCCATTTCCTCCTACCTCCAGTTTGGTTTTTTTTAGAAGAGATAATCTTCATCGCTAGGGCAAGAAAGTTCTTCATCAGTTGCATAATCTTCCCAGTCAGTTTCTTCTTCAATAATATAAGCCTTTTGATCAATCTTATCATCCAGTAGATCTTGTGCCCACTTTTTACAATTTAAAATAACATGCCCCACTTTTTTACAATAGTAACATTTGATTTGTCCCTTTGTAGGAATGTGCTTTGAATTGTACTTACCCTTTTTTGATGATGTACTAGCTTTATTGTGTACATATAAGACCTCTTCTTCTGGTTCTGAAGGTTCATTCTGATCAAGAAGAGTAGAAACTACTCCTTCTAAACCAATTTTAATCTTGCTCAAAGTAAAAACCATATGAGACATTTTTTTAGGCAAACTATTCAAAAAAATTGCTTTGGCATCATCATCTTTTACCTTCTCATTAATACCTGCAAGCTAATTGAGAAGAGAGCGGAACTTGCTGATGTGTTCTGCCATTTTTATACTTTCATCCATCTTTAACCCGTATAATTTTTGCTTCAATGTTGTCTTTGCACTTTCTGCTTCAGATCCGAATAGCTTATTTAATGTCTCCCAGATTTCCTTTGCAGACTTTGTGAAGTCTACATGGTGCAAGTACGCTTTTGACAAACCGAGACCAGTAGTTCCCAAGGCCTTTTGATCCTTGATATTCCATTTTACAAGATCTGTTGGATTTTTTGGTGTTGTCACATTTGGTTTGACCACATCCCACAAATCTTTTTCAATCAAAGTCAGTTGCATTTGGATTCGCCAAGTGTGAAAATCACGTCCTTCGAATTTCTCAACGAGACTCAATTTCTCCATATTTTTTTTAATCTTTTCCCTCACTTTAACGAGTGTCGGTTTCAACCAAAAATGCACCCTCTTACAAACACAATAATATGATGATACTTAAGACAACTTAGACAATTTAAAAAGTAATAAAAGAAAATTACTTTTTAAATATTATAAACAACATGACGTTTAATATAATAAATCTTGACCCAAATTTAATGACACTCAATGAAATAAACCATTACCTTAGAAAGTAATATTTGATTACTTTCTAAATACCAATAATAACTAATGACCCAATCTATTAGCCGTCTGGTATCAATTTTCTGTCTACGTGGATGTGGATTCTCAATTCAGAATGCAACGACCTTTCATCATTGAGTGATTGAATTTAATGCATGTAGAAAATAATGCAACCAAAAGAAAAACTCATACCCATATACAGATCAGAACCTTCTAAAGATGGATGTGCAACTGTGAATAATGGAACGCCCAGCTGTTAATAAAGTGTCAGATCTGGCAGGGACATGTGCACAATAGAAGGATCAAACTCGCAGGAAATAAACTGGGATGTTTTTGTGTTGACAGGGCTGTGAATACTCCAAAAAAAAATTCCAAATTCTTTATCACGCATTGGCTGCAGGCTTGGACGTTTATCTTCACCTTCACGGCTTTTCAAACTGCGTGGACTGCGATTGTTATCCACAGGACTACACAGAGAAACGTATTCTCTTAAACATTCAATGGGGCATTCAAACCTCGTATAGTTTAATCATGGCTCTGGTACCACATGAAAGGATAGGATCAGAATAATCGAAAAGGTATTGATCTTCTCCACATTACATACAAAATACATGGCTAATAAATAGCCAAGCAAGTAGCCAAAATAACCTCCTATAATTTAGGAGTGGTAACAAACAAGGAACTAAATACGTGAAGTTGTTTCACCAACTTCGCATATAATACCAAGTAAATATCAATTGTTTCTCAACAACTCATAATACAATGTTTACACTATTAATTATTCCTAACAAAATTGTCTTTCTCCTCTGCTCTAGAACAGCAACATGCAAAGTTCCCTTTTTCTTCCAATTTGATCACAACAAAAGTGGGGGGAAAGGCAACGCTCTCCACCCAACCAAGACATCCAATGAAGAGGAGAAGCCTAACTTCTTCATTGGCCCCCGAGCCCCAACCACAATGCAATAGAAGGCGTGTTTCAACTCATGGCAACAACAGGCTTCCACAAAACATACACACAACAATCTTTCAACATGCACATTTCAATTGAACAACACAGTCCAAAACAAAACAGTAGTTTACAACTGCATTGAAACATTAAGACAAAACTCAAGCTTCATCATGCAAGCCAAAGGAGCAAGAGCTATGGGGGAAGCTGCTTATGCCTCCCAATGGGAATTTGGCATCCACCTATAACAAACTGCCAATATAATTCATCACACATATCCTTATGCCCCCTACAATCCCTTCTTATGCCCCCCATAAAGTAAGAAATGCAAGCTATTTCTTTTCCATGGTGGATCCCAAACCCAAACTCCATCCATAAGAATTCTGATGCCATTGGCATTTCCTTATGCCCCCCATATGGATTCCCCATAGCCTTCTCCTACACCAATCCTAGGCAGTCTACCCAACCAACCAACAAACACACAAAACATTCACCATTCACACAAACATAAAAAAAGAAAATAAAGGCATATATGAAGAGCTAAGCTCCTACCTCTCCATGGTAGAATTTGTTCCAATACAACAAGTTTTCAATGTCAAAAAAATAGTCCCAAAATTAGTAATGCCCAAGTATCAAATTATCTCCAATCTCCTCCAAAATCAACAAAAGCTCCAAACAGCCAAGGAAAATTCATCCCAAGGAAGCATTCCAAAAGTTTCAACAACCCAAAACAAAGAAAGGAGTTTCAATTTTATAGAAGAGGGAAGAGAAGAGGATGAGGTGGAACCATGTAGGATGCCACATCACATATTCTCAACTCCAACACAAAATTCAAATTCATTCTCCAATGCATAATAAAGAGGTGGGTGAAATATGACAAATTACTTCCACACTCAAAGGAGCCCACACCCCGAAGGACTGCAAAATTAAAACATGAAGAAAGTGCAATTAACACATGCAACTTGATTTATAAAAAAATGCATTAAAAAGATCTAAAATCAACCTTCCAACCATAGGTATGGTTGGTAAATAACATTAAGAGGTATGGGACAAGTTTTACTTGTCCCACAAGCCTCCAAAAACAGCCTCCAAGGACAAATTCGAATTTCCAAGGAGGTGGAGTGTTTCATACTCCAAACTATGACTTACACAACTCTTACACATACTTACACATCACTTACATATTTAATACCAAAGCCAACAACTTCATAATTACTTCCTTATATCCCAAATTCGCTTTATTTATTTATTTTAACAATATGATTACTCACATTAATTCTCCACGATTAAAAGAATAAAGAAGGGGTAAATGCATCACAAAATAAACACATACAAACAATAATAAAAAGGAAACACATTAATAAAATACACAAAGCCCCTTGGTCACATTCAAAGGTAATCCCCCCCATGGGAATCCCTAACAAGACAACACACACACACAAAACATGTTGCCATGGTGACCTTGTTGAATTCATCTAGAATTCCAATGTGGTTGGTCTCCAATCCCCCGATGTTTGTTGTGATATTTTAACCTGCAAAACACAAATACCTCCTTCGGCCTCGTGGCCATATCAGAACATCCAACATGATATAAATATAATCACAAAATCATCTATACATATGAATCACAACAACATCAAGGAAATCAACAATATCACTTACAATTTATATCAACAACTATATCATCATTATATAATGCCCATTTTCTAGGTCTACTCATAATATCCAAAATCACATGTCTGAACAACATTCAAAATATATCCATGTCAAATAGTATATCATCATCCACATATGAAGTGGTATCTAATAATCATCATGCATCATAACCAAATCAAGATCAAAAATAATCCATGGTCCAACATCTAACATCATACTAAATCAAAACCATAATAATGTCCATAATGTAATCAACAGTATCAAGATCAATATCAAAAGGTGTCAAAGGGAGGTGAGCACTACAATGTAATTGTGCCCTCGGTTGTTCTTGTGTCAATCACACTTTTTGAAGTAGCGAGCAAGCAACTAGATGTAAAATGTAATAAATGTGTGCATGAAAACAATAGACTCCCCTCCTATGAAGTGTGATGCAAATGAACCAACATTGTGTGCATTGTGATGGAGCTAGATGGATGCAAACATAACTATATAGATGCATTTGATGGATGTAACCTTAGGTGGTGATAGCTAGTGCTTAGTACTTGGTCCTTTATTATGATCACATAACTTTATATTTATATGATTTACTTGCTTAAATTTTGTAATTACCCTGAAAAGGCCAACTACCAAAAAGATAAGATGCTCAAACTGCTAGAAAGGACCCAAAAGTGAGATTAAAGTGTAAAGAGGACATGGGTGCCTAGAGGGGACGAGGGCATATGGTGCCAGCATCTTGGCTAGGCGCTGCAGTCCAGAAAAGGTGAAACTGAAGTATGAAATGACAGACTGGATCAATAAAGGTGCAAGACTGCAAGTAACAATAGAAAGCAACGAAAGATGGCCAAAGACATGGGTTAATCAGTACTCTTCTTGCTTAGGAACCATGCAAATAGTAGTATGTGATCAAGGCTACATAATGACTTAAAGTGTGTGATTTTGTGTCTATAAAAATAATGTCAAGCAAGGTAGTTTTTTATCAAAATTATTAGGAAAAAGTTCTGGAAGAGAGGAACAAAGGGAAAATCAAAGCTAAGAGGATGAAGGACAACACTAGAAGAGATGGGGGATAGATTCAATAGCATAATAGAAGGGGAATTCTTTGGTATCAAGCCCAAGTTTAGCTAAAGTGATGTCAACCGAATGTTTCATTGCAGAATTCCCCATCCCAAAAAGTTGACATTTGGCCTCAACAAGACATTGCCAAATTTTGTAGGACATTCATCGCCATTGAGAATCAAAGGACATAGACCATTTGGTATTAAGAGAGACTTCAAATGAGAGTATGCACTGAATTAAAAGATATAAAACCCTTGGTGTGGATGTGTTGATGGCAACTTGATTTGGCCAGTGCCAATCCTTCTAAGGGGCTAAGGGGTTGTCTGTGATTTTAAGGAGAATTATGGGTTGTAAGCTTGCCATAAACTAATTTTGTGAACTTTTCATAAGCTGATTTTGATGGGAACCAATAAGAAGAGCCATACACATTGTTGGCTAGAAAAATGTGATTAATGACAAGTAGCTTGGTATCTAGGAAGAGGAATTTATAAGACCATTTTCAACCCTTTTCTTAATTTTATTGAGCACCCAATCCCACATTTCCCTAGAAGAAATATGAATACCAAATTAGGATACCCAAGTATCAGGTAATCTTCCCGTAGTGCCCCACTTTGTTTCATCAATTCTATGTGAAGGTGGGCCCTCTTCATGAAGCAATGTTTTTTACCAAACGAATAAAATGGGTCGACATAATGTTACGGGCTAACATTTTCAAGTTAATTTACCTAAGTATTACCCAGTTTGAGAGAGGTGAAGCATGTCGTAAACACCTCACTAGCACCAGTCGGTAGCTAGGTGTCATTGTGTGTGTTTTATATCATTTTGTTATTGATGTGCATGTATGGGTTAATAGACCCATGACCACATTTTATCTGAGTTGATAAATGTGCTTGTATTTAATCCATGAGTACGAAATAATAATAATAATAATAATAAACCCCGGGAATAATAATCCATGAGCAGATCGGTTATTGGAGCAACCCCGGGAATAGTGTGGATAGATCTTTGATTAAATGGCATCCTCCTGAATCCAATTGGTTCAAGCTGAACTTTGATGGAGCCTCTAAGGGAAACCCTGGAACAACAGCAGGAGGAGGAGCAATACGGGACCACAAAGGTAATTTGATTGCTGCATATGCTGGAAAAATGGGAATCCAAACCAATCATTTTGCTGAAGCTTTATCTGCTCTCTGGGGATTGAGAGTTGCACGGGCCCAAAATATTCAGAATTTTATTGTTGAAGGGGAATCCCTTAATATTATTAAACTTCTTAATCAGTCCTCATCTCCCAGTTGGAATATCAAAGATTTTATCTCTGAATCCATAAGCATCAGTCATACCTTCAACAGTATCAGAATCATACATACTTACAGGGAGGGAAACAAGCTGGCGGATGCACTGGCCAATTATGGCATTAATATAAATTTCACTATATGGGATAATGATAGTATCCCTAATCAGCTTCACAACAGCATACATGCGGACCTTCACATGCAAACAATCTCTAGAGATATGCCTTAATCTTTGGAGGAAAATCAAATCCATAAATTCTTCCACACGTGCTGCTTTAATATATTTGGCGTGGCAAATGATATCTATTTCAAATAATAGCAAGATTTTGTTAAGGAACTTCAAGTGGAGATATCTGAATTTAAAAACAGCGCATGCGGGAGGTACAATAGCTGTTGATATTCGGATGCCAAGCTCCATGAAAACCGATGATAACTACAATGTGAAAGCTGACAGGGAAAGGGTTTTCACGCGCGACTCCACGCAGGCTCAGATCGGCAATCATATAGCCGTTCATGGGAGGACCAACGGCTACAGTTCCCATTTTTATGCGACCCTCAACAGTGAGAAACGAACTACTCTTAACACCCAAAGGTATTCTGGAAATTGTTGTAACCAGCACATCACAGTGAAGATGGGAGGGCCTCCCTGCCAAATTGAGCCGTGCGCGGACCCTGACTGGAAAGAAAACACTGAGCTCTGGAACATTCTAAGCATCGGTGGCTTCACCAACTTTGTGGAAAGGGTGCAAGGGCATGATCAAAGCATCTCTGTACGCTTTGCCAAGGAGTGGAATGAGAGGACTGTCGACTATGGGGGGCAGAAAATTCTTATTAATGAAGAGCTCATAGCCGAAGCGACTGGTCTCAGCTTGGAAGGGTACCGATTCTTCAACAAGAGGGTTATCAAAGAGGTTGAAGAGAGAAGATTTGTGGAGGAGGAGGAGAAGCTTATTTTCAGCACAGCGGGTCTGCTTGTAAACTCTATTCCATCACCGTATGATGAAGTCACCCGCATGATGATTTGCTTCATATCCTTGGAAGGCAGGTTTGTTACTGTCCCTGCCAAGCACCTTGTCTTTTTAAACCACTTTCGTAGGAATAGGTTGGTTTGATTCCCTCACTATCTGTTAAACTCTCTTGAGCGCTCCATTTTGGAGTTCCAGAAGCATACCCGGGCGGTTCCCTTGCATCAAGGGCTTATTTTGCTTATTCACAAGCACTGCCTTGTTAAATTCCCCGGTCTCCCTTCCTCTCCCAGCCCGGCTCCCCCTTTGATGGGCTCCGCTGCTGCCAGTCCTGTCTCCCCTGCTGTCCCTGCTGCTGCCCCCGTCATCGGTGCTGCTACCCCCATGCCGGCTGCTCATGCTTCTCCTTCTATTCCTCCTGCTGCTGCCCCTGCCACCCACCTTGCCTCTACCTCTAAACGAGTCACCAGGGCTTCTAGGAGACTCAACCTTGAGGCTACTGCTGAGGGGGATGAACCTTTGGAGCTTGACATTGCTCGTGATCTGCTGAACATTAGTAGTGCCAGTCCCCGGGTGACACCCATGGATAACCCTTCTATGAGATTGGAGGCCTTAGAGGCAGAGCTTAAATTGCTGAAGGATGAGGTCAAAAACCTTGCTAAGTAAAAAGGAAAAAAAAGCATTGAAGGGGAAGGGAGCATTGGCAATAGCCAGATTGATGATATATACAAAAAACTGACCTCCTTAGACTCCCGCCTTGGGAAGGCGAAGACTAGGCATGATTACAATATTGCCGCCTTCAGGGCCATCGAGGAGTTCATCGAGGGTCATGCCAAGAGTGTTTCAAATCTAAGCGATGTCCCGGGCAGCACTTTGGGGTAATGATAAAGAGAGCAAAAGAACCATAGAGGAGCTCGATAAGACGGATGCTGCTCAGATGACAACGTTGGACATGTTTCATGCTTGGAAAAAAGTGAAGATCAGTATTGATCAAGCGGCCAAGAAGTAGTCCTGGATACTTCTGCTGCTCTTTATTGTTTTTGCTACTGTTTCTTGGTTGTCGGTTTGCTGTTTCTTTGCCGTTGTTTTGCTGTTTAGTCTCGTTTGTGTAGTTGTTTCTGGGCTACGTTGTTTTTTGATGTAACTTTTGAGCTTTGCTACAGCTACTCTGCTCCTCTCTCTTATTCTGGATTTTAGGCCTTATTTTGTATTCAAGGGTATAGTCCCTTTCAAAAAACTATTTGCCAATATTAAAAAAATAATAATAATAATAAACAAAAAACTCATAACACGGATAGTAAAAATTAAGTGTTTAAAATAGTAAAAATAATATCAAAATAAAATACACAATAAAACAAAAAGAAATGATGAAATAAAAAATATATATAATGATGTGATTTAATGGTTGGATTCAAGTTCTGGTGTGGTTTGAATGTCAGACACGAGACATGGGAAACCAAACATGTTGAGGCAATGATTGTCCAAGTAGTTAATGAGGTGTTGATGTATCGTTAAATTAATTAAAATAAGTTAATATTTAAATTGAAATTCAAAGAATTATATATATATATATATATATATATATATATATATATATTTAAAAATGTGTAGTGTGGGAGTAAGTGGAACTTAGTGGTTTAAAAGAATAATACAAAATGAACGTAATGAGAGGATTACGTTTGGTGGAGGTGGAATAAAGGAGGCTTGTGGGGAGTAATGCGTCAAATCATCCTTGAAAGGTATTGGCAAGTGAACTTGCAACATGTCAAATTCCTCCAATCCCGTGGCTAACCAGGGCTCTAAAATGAGTGGAGTTGTTTGGGAAAACAATTCCAAAGAAATAATTTCTCATAAAATGCCATGGTGGCGTAGACATCCATCAGAGCATAGTAGGAAGTGTATTTTTGTCTTATTGTAGTTGCAAACAAAAATTTTCTAGTTGGAATTCATGACCAAGCCCACTTCATTATCGTGCCAACATCCTCCCATCAATCGAGTCTCCCTTGTCTGAAAACTCACACCTTTTCCAAGATAAAAGCATTGGACCAACAATGGAGCACAAGTTTTGCACTGCCTCTTCACCTTTCATACATGGATCTTCCACCTCCTCTCCTACCTTCATTTCTTACTTGCAATCTTATTTTTACTATTAGAACCACCTTTATATTATAAAAATAATAATATAAAGTGTTACATAGTAAGGGGGGTGGTTGTCAATAGACACGGCCTCAAAAGAAACAAAGCCCAAAAGGCAATACATCAAACACCACGTAGACAACCAAAAACAGCCACATAGGCACTGGACATGACCACAAGGGTGAATGAAAAGAATTGTATTAGGGCGCAATTAGGCATACAAAGCAACAACATTTGGAGGTGGAGGTGGATCATCCCTTGGCGGAAAGAAGCCAAGTGTGTGAGGCTCATTAGAAGGGGGGCTGACCAACCAACCATCCTGGTTCGACATCTGAACACTGAGCGAAACCATGATCCCCTAACTAGGTGGAGGTGACCCACTAAACTAAAAATCTCCCCCAGGTGGAGACCCCCAGTTTGAAGAACTAGAAACCGATGTAACACACACAGGAGGTCTTCAACTAGGCCCAAAAGAAGAAGGGCCAGGGTGAGCTGGTGGTGGAGAAGACCGATCACTCCTAAAGTGACTGCGAGAGTGGATACACGAACGACCATTGTATCTGGGTGGCGTGGAGGAGGTGAAGGACATCAATCATCATCTAGGGGACCCGACTCATGGTACAAGGTGCGCTGCCCCAATGGTCAAACAAGTATTGGAGATGAGCAAATCTTGGCGCCACATTTGAGCTTGGGCCTGGATCTGCATACACACAGAAGATAGAATCGCCACCTTTTCATTAATAGATATCTCCATATTGAGTTTTCAGTATTGAAACAAATCATTATTCCTAGCCTTCCAAAGTTGGAAAAGAATAACATAACAAAAAAAATTCCAAAGAGAAGTAATGTAAGAAGGCCCGTTAGCATAATCCTTGAAAAAGGCAATTTTCCAATCAAAAAACTCTGGGTGATAAGGCTGGAAAAGAGAGTGGATCCAATGCTAAACAATTTGAACACAAGGGAAAAACTAGAAAACATGTTTGAAGGATTCAGGGTGACCACAACAAGGGCATTTGGGGTTGGGAATGTTGATGTGGCTTAACCGTTACCCCAGTGGAAGACCTTGGTAAATGAGGCACTAAAGAAAGAAATTCAATTTGGGATCAAATAGAGGATTCTATGCCCGATGGAGACGTCGAAGCTAGGTGGAGGGGGGGGAGTGCAAGTTCTATCTGGAGTTGAGCTTATCCAGAGCAGACAAAATAGGAGAAAATAGAGAATAGATGACCCCAGAGTCATAATTCAATAAGGGAATATCCACATTCCATCGTCAATCTTTCCACCAGGCAAGAGGTGGTTAAAGCCCTAGTTTATGCAACATGATGTCTGACATAAGAGATTGAATTCTCAGGATAGAGGGAAATTCCAAGTTGGCTAAATGTAATTTTTGTTTCAGCTCTGGCCACAGAAGCCAATCTTTGTTTGCAAATCCCTTATAGTAGAAATTCCTTTCTGAGCTAGCCTTACAACCTTGATGTCTGAAAATTGTGCCAAAGGAAGGCTATCTGAAAAATAGGTGACCACCATATATTATGATCATTGAAAAAGTGACCAAATATGAAGCCATCACCAACCCGGCACATCAGATGTTTCATGGACTCGAAGGCCTTCTAGATGCTTTTCACCAAAAAAGTGCCAGGTATTTTAACTAGCACTCTAGTAATTAATAAGGTATGAAAGCCAATGTTCTTCCAAAAAAAATAATCATAAGGAGAACAATAAGAAATACAATGTCTTAAGAGAATTTACCAAGCATTTTTTCCATAAATACAACAAATAACCCATTTGGCACAAAGGGAGATACCTTGTCTATAAACATCAATGATGTTCATGCCACCTTGATTCCTTGAAAGTGAGCGAATCTCCCAAGCCACTCCGTGAAGCCTACATATTCATAACTTGACCAAAGAAAAGCCCTTAAAAACTTGGCCAATTTGTCAAAGGAAGCCCAAGAAGGACACCAACAAGTAGCATAATAAACCTGAGTCACTATCATAATTTTAGTGCAAACTTGAAATTTCCCAGCCAACGAAAAAGGTTGAGAGAGCCACTTTTGCACTTTCTACTCAACCTGGTCAATCAAAAACTACCGTAAAGTGGAGGATTCATTGTCAAAAGCAAAGGGGATCCCCAAAAACCAAAATCTTTCTCCTCCATGAATCCACTTCTAAGGGTAAGTTGTTAACTAATCTGACACGGACTAAGGACTTTTTTAGAAACCCAAAGATTTAGCAAGTTGAACATTAGACCTTAAAGCTTTGTAAAAAATATCAAGGCAAGAGAAGGTATCTTGGATATTCTGATTTGTTTCAGCAAGAGTGAGAAAAGAATCATCAGCAAAGTGGCCATTGATGAGTTGGGTCTTATGATCGAGAAGATAAATCCCCCAAATATGCCCTTTCTCTACTCTATTGGCAATAAGCTAGCCAAGCACATCAACGGCTAGAACAAAGAGATAAGGAGGAAGAGGAAACCCTTGTTGTATGGAATGATATAACCCAATAGCAAGCGAATGACAACCATTAATAGCAAGACAAGAGAAAACATCAACAAAGAGGGTCTGAACTGCATTGATAAAAAAATTGCCAAAACCCAACGCACCAAACATCAAAAAGGATGAAAGGCCACTTAATACGGTCATATGCCTTCTCAAAATATATTTTTTAAAAATCACCCTTTGCAGATAAATTCGAGCCCATTCAATGCCTTCTGAGACAATTATACGATTATCCATAATATAGCGGCCTTTAACAAAACTAGATTTCTTAGGTCACACTATATTAGGAAGAAGATGAGCAAAACAAACAACAAAATCCTTAGCCAAAATCTTGTAGGAAACATTGAGAATGGTGATAGGTCTCCAATTAGTGATAGCCTCCGGGTTCCCAACTTTGGGAATGAATTTAATTTTTCCTTTGTTAATAACATTTCCCAGGGATTGGTTCTGCAAAGCCTCTTGATACACCTTTAATAAATCATGGCGAATAAAAGGCCAAACAACTTTGTAAAATTCACAAGGGAAACCATCTAATCCTGAATATTTATCATCAGTAAGACAAATGAGGGCATAATGAAGCTCTTCAACAAAGAGAGAAGCATCACAATGTTTCATGTCTTGCTGACTCAACTTACATGGGACCACCTCAATGCATTGTTGTAAGGCTACTTTGCTTTCAGCTGAAGGTTTATGGGCCTAAAAAACCAAGGTATAATGATCCACAAAGGCCAAAGATATCTCTGGGAGAGTGGTAAGATGAGAATGAGACAACTAAATAGCCTTAATTTGCTCCCTGACATGCCTGGACCTAAGGAATTTGAAGAAGCTCTTAAATGCTTGATCACTAGTTTTCAACTAGTGAATTTAAGCACAAACCTGCACACCCTTAGCTCTGTGTTGTTCAATAATCTTTAATTGATGTCTGATTTGCATGGATCAAACTTGGGTTGGTGTATGAAAAGGTTGGTACTCTAACAAAAATGTCATTCTTTGAAATTTCTGATAAAGACCTACATCAGCTTGCTTCCAGACTTGATCCGCCTGTTTGCAAAAATGGTGAAGAAATTTAGCCATCCACTGAATCACTTCGTTCTACTAGGATATCCAACTGGCGGTAAGCGTTGGATGTGGCGCCATATTCTAGACTTTTGTTATAAGAAATAAAACCATGTTGACTCAACAGAGAAACATTCAAATAGAATTGTGTATTTGACACTTTTAGAGTGGCCCCACCCCACATAATAGTGAAAGAGATCAGGGTGTGATCTGATAAGAGAATTTCTTGTCAGGTGGTGACCAGAGAGTAACTATTAGTTTCCAGCCCAAAAACCTGCTGCTGAGATATCATGACACAATCAAGCCTTTTAAGAACGTGTGTCAATCCTTCTCAAAAATTAGACCAAGTACACCAATTTTGAGAAGTAAAGTCCTACTGCCTTTTATAAAGAGGGTCTTTAATACTCAATCTGTTTTTTAAATAAAACCAATCTTCCCGCTCTCCAATGCACCAATACATAGGAAGGGCCCCCAACTTGTCCTCGAGATGTTCAACCATATTAAAACCTCTGTAAAAACCCAATATGAAAGGGGTAAATTATCTCCTAACCAACATCATAATGCCAAACTTTCCAAGCCATGATTAGGGGCATAAATATTTAACACACCAAGTGAAAAACCATCAATCTTTAAAATAACCTGAATGGCCCGATTGACAGGATCGTGACCTGTGGCAGTAATCATGATAGAAAATCTTGGAGACACAGAAATAGAAAATCCACTTTTTCCTTCCAAATGAGATGAAAAATAATGCATTTAATTTGGCGCAATGCACATTAAGGAAGTTTGAAGAAGTAAACCTATAGTTTTAACCTCTTGCAAACAAATAATATCAAGATTACCAACTAATTAACAAACATGATTTATAGAATATTTTTGGGAGAATTTTATGAGTCCTCTAACTTTCCATGAGAGGCAATTCATGGAAGGTCAGACACGATTAACTCCTCCCTCTGCCCATCCTACAACATATTTGTTGATCTTAAAATACCAAATCTATTGGAGAGAAAAACATACTAGTTTAAGCTGGGTGGCTCCGTCGGAATGGTTTGGCACTTAGCCCCATTCGGCCCCAACACCTCTATAAAGTTATCTCTAGGAAGACTCTGGGAGCGGCGTTGGGAGGAAGACATGGTAGCAACTGTCCCAGAATTCTATTTTTGTGGAGTGGGCTAGCTCTACACAGGCGGGGAGGGATGAGTAGTTCAAGGCGGCGTGGGAGGTGAGGGAGATGGAACCAACTGTTACGTAGAAGGGGGTTGGGGAACTGCAGCACCAGGTTTACCCTCAGCACCTTTCTTATTAGCCACAGTGGTCCATTCCTCAGAGGCAGCCGCTTGTAAAGCAGGAGTAGGTTGAGCATTAGAAGGCTTAGCGCATTGACCAATAGGATAGTAACGAATACGATGATTAGTAGCTTGAAAAAGGAAACATGTATTGGTTAAGTTGAAATAGACAATTTTCTGTGAGATAAACATGGACCCGACCTGAATGTCGATGTGATCTTGCATATCAGAGGTTAAATTAACTTCAACACAAACCCGTTTATGAGGATGTGTGTAAAAAAATGGTCAGGCTCATGAAAAATAATACGGCCAAGGGGTCGGATAATATCGCTCAAAAAAGGCCAAAGTTGTAGTGGTAACCCCGGTAGCTCCACCCATACAGGAACTCAAAGGGAGACCTAATTGGATGGGTTGAATTCAGGAGTCCATTTGGACATAAAAGCAAAGTATTGTCAATATACCAACAAGTAGAATGCTCAAAAACAAGTTGGACTTGTAATGTCTCACGAAAGGTAAAAAAGTAAAACCCTTTAGTGAGATTCTGAACACCAGTGACTTGGATGCTGACTGTCTCCCAATGGTTTCTAATCTTGTTCTATAAATATGACTCAAATGGAATACGACCATAGATATATGTTATTAAACAATTATTGTTATAAAACTAAACAACATGATCAACAAAAGCAAGATCAATTATGACATCCAGAGGGGTTTCAAAATCGTTACCTTGTTGTAAACTTTCGGAACAAATTTCCTCATGCGTTTGGGAACCATCGTCACCACTGTTTGCAATTGATGTTGTAATGGGAGGGTTAGAGGCCATTATAAAGGCAAGTTCCACCCAAAACGGGGGGAATAAATGCCCAAAATGCTATGAAAAACAATTGATGCTGACAGTGACAGGATACAAGCTTGAAAATACCAATGCAAAAAGCTAACACGAGCGAAGACATGCAAACAAACCCTAGCAGAGCCAAACGTCTCTTTGAGAACCTTTTTCAATGCCATATTATTTTTTAGTATATTAAAACCTTATTTTGTGGTATATCAAAGTGAGTGACTATAAAAAAGTTAATCCTGACTACAAATTTGTTTAAAACAATTTTATATTACATTAAACCAACCATAAAAGAAATCATTATGGGAAATATGACAACCAACACAATTATGAACTTGCTTAAAATAAACGAAAAACGTGATTCACCCATGATTTTTCAGGTTGCACCTATAACCAATGAGGTTAAACATTTATAAAAATGTGTCCATGTGGTGTTTACATCATCTCCTCCAAATGTGCCAAATGCCTCTTGAAATACACACATAAGAAGAATCTCCAAATCTTTTCTCCACTTTTTAACTGTTATAACCACTTCCTTGTAATATTATGTTCTCCTCTCAATCCTTCACAAAAAAATTTGTTTGATGTGTTTACAAAGTGGGTTTCAAGAGCACTTTGGAGAGCTAGTTGCAGGAGACAATCACTCGACACTGTGAAACCCCTTTAGAATCATACTATTTTGAACATCTACAAATACCAAATGTAAAATCATCCACTACAAATCTCTTCCTTGTTATATAAAGAAATGTGTGCCATATTTGGTTTTGTTCGATTCACTAGAAAATACTTTTTTTGCACCCAATTCAGAGTCATCCTAGTTTAGGTTGTTGAAGTGCAACAACAAAATTCCACCAAATGGCCCTAGAAAGGTACATCCAATTTGAACTTTAGTTATCAGTTTTGAGTTTTTTCAGTTTTTATGAATTCTCTATATAACATATAATAGGATATGATTGTTAAAATTTGCATTCGGGTGTTTGGTGACCTTTTTGTAGGGTCATTATGTAGCCACTTGGGCTAGGTTGCATAGTAGCACATGTGAGCTCTAGGGACTTGTGTTGACCCTCTGAGACACGTCTAATGGGTAAATCAAATGCACTATGTTTTGAAATATAAATTTTAACTAGGAATAATTTGATTGGAATGCTTAAATAAAATGGTAATGAAAAACCTCGATTTACGTAAAATGTTGTGCTTCCTTTCTAGACCTCATTAGCGATAGTGAAAATGAGAGTTGTGTATTGAAATCAAACAACTTCCCCAAACTCTAAAACATATTTTAAACTTCTTAAGTTATGTGGGAAAAAAATTAACTGATATCTCTCTCATCTCAATTTGGTTATGTGAATAAATTGGTTGCTTGCAAAAAGGAGAATGAATAATTTTCTCTCTTTAAAACTCATAATGTGTAGTTATGAATTGACATGTCGGGAAATAGTAATTTGATCTCTCTCTTTATAATTTTTTGTTGCAAGTTTTGTATTATTTTTAGATGGGAGGGGTGGGACCCATGCCAACATTTTCCTTGACCCATGAATACACAATTTTACAGGTTGTAGGTAACACAATGAAAGTATGAATGAATGATGATTTTGGATTATGAAATTGTATAAAATTGTAATAATTTTATATGGTTAGAATAAGATTTTTAATTTTTTTTATAGACTTACCTTCACTACAACGTGAAATAAGAAGAATTGACTATATCATGTATGCATTGTAATTGATTTGAACAATGAATATATGTGTTGTGATTTTATGTTTTAGTCACATAAATGTTGTGTTCATTTTGGTTATTATTATAGATCCTTTGTAACATTGCATAATGTAGAGTAGTGAATCAGAACACCTAAATTAGTGAACTTGAATGAGTGCTCTAATCCTCATCGTTATGCCCTCACCTCTCACTCTAAGTTTGACTAGGTGGTTAAACCTCTAACATCAAATGAGAAGAATTTTTAAAAATTCACAATTCACCAGTTGGTCTTACATGTGTGAGGGATATACAAATGAGACCACTTATCCTCTTATGAGACCCTATGTGAGATAGGACTACATTACATACCCTCTATCATGCTTTGTGAGTAAACCTCGTACCCCTCGGTGTTGCAATTCTAAACTCATTGTAGACTAAATATGAGTTCTATGTTTCATAATGGTATTTTGAACCCTAGTGGGTAGTCAAGTTATTATGAAACTAGAATAGTGTGATAATGTTGATGTTGATCTCGTTGTGAGATCTAAATGATGCATTTGAAATGCAACTAAATCCTAAGACCTCTTAAGAGATTATTCGTAGACAAAATATTGTAATCTATAACAATGATCAAATTGGTGTCTAAGAAGATACTTTGAATGTGTAAAGTGAAATTGGGGTCTCTCTTATAACATGTGGGTTAACCTTGAGTTGCCTAGTAATAATAAAATGATTTTTTTCATATCGAAACATGCCCTTTGGAAGCATTAATCCTAACTCAAAAAGAGTGGCATATGACTCATATGCACTTTACAAATGATGTAAAATAAATAATTAAATGTAAAATGTATGTGTAATGAATATAAAAGAAAATGAGGTGTCTTTCCCTTACGAGTGAAACCTTATAAGGAAAATGTAAAATTGTTGTTTTGATATGATAACTTGTCTTTTATGTGTGTTAAATATGAATACAAATAATACTTTAAATCGCCAATGAGGTTTGGGTGGATCGGTTAAGACAGACGGTTGTGTTTGGATCCACCCAAGTTTAAATCTTGTTGGGTGCGATCCCTTTGGGGTGGTTTACCGGTGGTGGCGGGTGTTGCATCACTGGTGGTTATGGCTGGTGGTTATTCTCGGAAGTGGCAGACGTTGCATCATCAGCATTGACATTTGCGGTGACTAGTGGCTCTAAAAATGGTGGTGGTAGAAAATATTGCATCGTCAGTACAAGCTAGTGGTCGCATTTTGTGTTGGATTAATTGTAATATCTTTTCTAAGGACGTTGTTAAGGGAGGGGACCCAAGAACCCACCGGTTCTAAGCTCTGGTCAAAAGTGTTTAAATATCTAAAAAAACAATACTTTAAATCAAGGTATTTACAATATAACAAATATGTAAACCAAGAAATTTATGTACAATGTGGCTAAAGCCTTTTTGTTTATCTCTCTTGTCTTATAATTATTGTTTAATGTTTTTATCTTCTAGGGAAAAGTGGCATTTATCTATTGTTGTCATGATTGCATGGTTGTGTGCATGTGTGGGGGTGGATTCATCATTTCGGTGGAGGAAAAAGGTGGTGTTAGTGAAGGTAGGAAAAAGGAGTTGTATGTTTTATATGCAGGAACCATGAGGATTCATGGCTATTCTTAGGGGAGAGATAAGTGTTGTTTCAAGTGGAAGGATAAGTGTTGTTTTAAGTAGAGGGATAAATGTATATATTCTATATTATATTGCATGTATATATTAGAGGAACTAAAGGCTAGCCATAATTCCCTAGTGGGTCAATAAGTGGTAGTTTACAATGATGATATATCCCCTTGTAAGTCTCGTATGTAGACTTGGTAGGGTAAATCATTATTTTGGTGAATTTCCCTTCTCTCCCTATCTTTAACTTAATGGTATTTCATTGCACTTTGGTTGCTCATTGGAGCATGTTTCATCTGTTTGATGGATCATTGTATTTTTGTGTGGGCGTTGTAAATGGTATCAAAGCAAAGGTTCATACTCTCAAACCTTTAAGATGGATTTTTGATGTGGTATTTGAGCATGAGATGGAAACATTAAGTTGTGATGTGTTACATTGTTCACAACTTGTACTTGTGATGTTGTAAATGTAACACGTGGTATGGATCGGTGAGCTACCAAAGTGTTTTATGACAAGGATAACCCCTTATAATTCATCATATAGTGCATGTATGTTTTCAATATATTTGTGATAACCATGCTTGTTGTGATTTGTGAATGTGTTGTAAGGTTGAATTTTTCCATTATTTTGTGTATATGTGTCATTCATGTGTTGTGTAGAAAATGTGTTCCATAGTGAAACATGTATGTATTTTAGAAACATATCACTCGTATTTGTGTTGATTGCATGAAATGTGGTATTGCATTTCCTCATGAATTGGGCATATGGTGAACTTATGACCCCTATAGTAATGCAATTGCATGTATTATCAATGCATTTTGTGGAAAATTTGTCGTGTTGTGAACCACGAATCCACTATGATGTTACACCCAGTTATGTATATCTATGTATATTATGTTATTATTGTTATGTAATAAATCATTATGTTAGTAATGTGGTACGGTGTTATGTTGTATTACACTACACCATCGATCCCTATGGGTAGTATGAAGGTGTAAGTTGGGAGTGAGGAAAGTGTACAACTCACCATATTTCTTGAGCCGAGTACTATATTGGAAGTGGAATCTCTCGTAGACTGAAAACTCACTTTTGTTTGTTTGGTACATATGACATTGCTCCATGAATGCCATATGTATTGTGTATCTAGCGCACATCATGCTCAACAAATGGAAATATGTAACAATTATAATTACTTAAATGGTCATCCTAGAGATAACCTTTGTATAGATGTTGATTATGTTGAGCCTTATGAGATTCTGGAAATAATTATTTTGGCAGAGGATGATGAGGATACTATGATTATTGCTTAATTCTAAGTTGGAATCAATGACTACCTAGTTAGTGACCTTTGGAGGTTCTCCATGCCAGGATTTGGTTTTGAGGTGACGGGGATCTATGTGTTCAATTCCATAGAGTGACTTAGCTGGTTTTGATTTTATGATTTACCTTATTTTGGGAGGCATGTGGAGTTTTGATACATGTGGTGTATCAGGTGATTGATGAGCTACTTATGTGAGCCCTTTGTTATGTATTGTGATACTTGATGTTTGATGTCCTTTATTATTGGATGTTATATATTGTTTTTACATTGTTTGGGAAACATTTTTTATTTTGATCCATGTGCGAAATTTCTACAAACATATTGATGTGATGCCTTATACTATGTTGGGCACGTGTTATATATATTTTTCTATGACTAAGGCCTATTTTGAGTACTATGATATGTGGATTGTACTTATTTCTTTTTATATCCATTGTATCCTATTCAAGGATTCTCTCCAAACTTGGATGAAACATTGTTAGTGTAGGATATTATTTATCCTTTATTTTTTTATTGTGGATTATTCCTACACATGGTTTATCCCTACATTTTAGGAGTTAGGTTGCTTAGGTGTATTAGTCATGTGGAGTTATCTTAAATGCCAATATCATTTAGTAGGAGTTGTACACTTGTTCTTAGTCTCCTTCACCAATATTATAGATGGTAGTTATTGTAAGCTAGGAAAAATGCACTACTAACAAGTAAGTAAAATACCAACAATCATACCTCCTCCTTCACGTTCTGTATCAAACCTCAGAATGGGCTAGGAAACTTGGATTGAGCCCTGGTTGTGTGATATGTAGGTGCTTTTCTTCAAGACGGAGCAAGGCTTTCCTGCAACAACGATCCACTTACTTTGCACCAAATGGGTAAAAGGACTATGGATTTGGGGTGCTTCAGAATGAGGCTATTTGGGCATTAGGATGAGGTAGAAGGATGTTTTTTGATCACGGGATGCAAGAACTTAGACAAGGCATTCAAGCTTATTCTCCGTGTGTTTAGAGGAGAGGGGTAAGGCTATATTTATAGCCTGGGTGAGTGATTAATTTAGAGTAATTTAAGTAATCATGGTTTAAAATGTGGGCAAGATTAGGTGAGTTGGGACCATGAAGAATGGGTGAGGATTTGATTTTGAATTTTAATTCATAAGTGGAGGATTTTAGGTGAGTGGGGACCACGAAGAGTGGGTGAGGATTTGATTTTGAATTTTTAATTCAATAGTAGAAAAACATGGAGAATAATGACATGTGGTGAGGATAGGGTTATTTTTTGGATTTTGAAATGGATAATTAATCAAATTATATTTGATTAATTCGAAGTGTATTTTTGTGGGAAATGAGGAAGGGGAATTAATTGATTTAGGAAATATGTGAAATTAGGGTGTCTACAGTTACACTTCCTTCCTCCAATATGTACATCTTGATTATTGAACTATTCATTAGAGTGTGTCGAGTTGGAGCTATTCTCATCTTTTGTAATTATCTCATTTGATTTTTGTACTCACATTTTCATGTGTGTGCTTAGTCTTTCCTTCATGCAATTCATGTCTCACATATCTCATTGGTGCATTATTTAATCTAGTTGATTTATGGCATTCTAAGACAAACACCATTGGGAGCCCAATGGAATCCATATTTATAAAGTCAAAAACCTCACCAAGAGATTTTTCCTATTTTTATTCAATGAATCCTTGCAAGCACAAGCTCTACTTTCCAAGTCAAGTTATTTGTTCTTACAAAATACCCTCGTGATACCATTTGATTTAGACTTGTGAATAGTTATAGAGCGTCCCTTAATGTCCCCATTTGGGTCAAGATACTTGGCTTCTCGGCTCTCCTATGGTATTTTATACTAAATATTTTTAAACTTATCGGGTGTATGATCTGTAACAAAGCTAACTACTACATTTCTTGACCAAACAAATAGATTTGTTTTGAGATCAACCTCATGAAAGACTTGGAAAATTCAATTGATATCTAGGTTTGTTGTGAGTGCTTTACACATAAATTTATGTAAATCAATATGCCTAACACTTTCTTCTACCAAATAGAATATTCATGATTTACCCCCTTATGGATTGTTTATAAGTCGTTCATAAGGAATTCCCTTGTGAAAAATAAGCTTTGACAGAAAATAATGATGGTTAGACCATTGTGACTATTAAAAAGTCCTCTGTTGGGATACACCTTAAAGTGACCACCATATTTTCCAGTGGAAAACCTCAGCCAAACATGTAAAAAATTAAATAACATTCTTCTAATGCTTTTGTTGGTCCCCTGTTGTCATGTAAAATGTCTAGCATGCAAACTTGAGATTTGACCATGAAAACTAAGCCCCTACTTGAAAATTCCTCTCCTAATCACTACAAACCCTTCCTATAGCTAGTTTGCCCAGAATGTCATCCTCATGCTAGCTAGTTAGAACATGCTAACAAGATTTTAAAGTGTTTTTCATGTGCAAGGATGAATACCTAAGGTGATTTGCAAAGTCACTGAGAATCAAGGAAGAATGAATTTCCCTAGAGGCCTTGAAAGGGTCATTTTAGCCTTTTTACATCATATGGATACCCTACGTAAGTTGACAAAGAAGAGTCAAGCCACCTAGGATTTGTGCAGGAGAGTTCTGAAGGTAGCTAAAGTAGTTTAGGGAGAATATGTGGAGATAATTGGTCTTCAGAACCAAACAGGAAAAACTGGGTCATTTTGGTGTTGTAGAGATCAAGGCTACTCATGAAAACAAATAAATGGTTTACATAAATTTTTCAGGTCATGGGAAAACCCTCATGCTTTGGTCATGTTTCCATCCCCTTGCTGAGCCTCTTCATTACAGGAGTTAGCCAAAATTTTCAGTTTTAGGGGAAATATAGGCAAAATTGGACCCTGGGAGGGAACAAAGGGAACTATTCCCTCATTCCACTTGTTCCTTGCTTTAACACCTTATCCACATGGAGCAAGGGAATCATAAAAATCAGGTCTTATCAGCACAATGGGAAATGTTCTATTGTTCCCTTGGTTCCCCGTGGGCCTGTAATCACCGACCAAAGTGAAGGAGAGGAGGGGAAGTCAAACATGTCAGAATTCAGCAGAACTGTGGGGACAATTCTCTCATTATGGAAATCACCCCCTCAAAAATGTACCAAGGGTGGATGTAACATGAAAGGGGGGAAAAACAAGTCATGAGAATGAGTGGAAAACATCTGCCTAACACTTCATGTTGTGCACTTAAGTAATGAAAAAATCCTCCTCCACATGGTGGCACACTTTTTTGTCCCTCATGTACCTTTATAAAGGGTAAAAATGGACGTCAGACCTCTCAAAATGTGTCATGTGTCTGCTCTTGACGAGGAAGGGGCTAGATTTGAAAGGTGAAGTTGAAGACATGTTCTAACCACTTAGTTGGTGTTTCAAGTGATGAAAAATGAACTATTCACATAGTGGCACAATTTTATGTCCCCCATGTCCCTTTCGTAAAGGGGACAAAGTGATATCGGCCTTATCAAAATGTTACATGGGTCAGGTCATCATGAGAAGTGGTTAGGTAGGTTAGGTTAGTGTAAGACATTTTGTAACCACCAAGTCATCTTTTAAGTGACGCAAACTTCCCCTCCACCATGGTGGCACATTTTTATGTCCCCCATGTCCCTTTGGGTAAGAGGAAAAAGGAAAAAAGGGACATTAATGGTCTCCAAGTTCGGTTTAGCCAGAAATAGATGCTTGCCTTCACCGAACACTGCCCGAAATAGACACCCAGACGCATTTTATCACCACCAAAGCTAGGAATAGACTTTTCATGGAAAAACTTATATAATTTTGACTTAAAATGAGATGATGAGAACATTCCCACCATTTTCAAGATCCAATCATGCATGAAATTTGAAATTTACCCCATTTCCAATTATGCTCAAGCCCGTGCGCCAACAAAAGATACTGTCATTAAAGTTTATGATGATAAAATGATAACCAACACCTTAGATGAAAAGAGGGACTCAAATATGCCACTTTATACTTTTAATAATGTCTCAAATCTCCATATAACTCTCATGATATTTTGTTGAATCTTTATCAGGATCATAGATCTTTAACTATACTGTCGGGCCAATATCTATAAATCCGCTTCACAAAATCTCTCAGAACCTTTTAAAATGTAAATTATATACTCTTAGATTTCTAATGAGTGTAAAATCACCTTCTGATTCATCTTGAGGCTCCTAAAACCTTTGAAATCTGATTTTTCTTAGGAAAATATAATCCCCATCACTGATTAAAACTAACCAAATTTTGAAGAAGATTTTCCCGAGGTTCCAAAAATTTCCTAAATTTCCCTAAATTAGTTTAAGGAGCCTTGTAGCTCTCTTGCACAACTCCCAAGTGGTTTTTCCTCAACTTTTAGCTTCCGAGGGATGTCCACCAATGTGAAAAAAAAATGCCTTTTTAGGCCTTTAGGAGTAATTCCTTCTAAATGGTTCTAAATGAATTTATGAATCACTTACCTACACATGAAACACACTTGAAAATCATGTTAGCACATTCCTCTTGGCCATTATAAGGGTAGCATATAACTGAGTTGGCTAGAGGACAGGTTCACATGGACTGGGAGAGGGATTTTCAAATGTGGTATAGGTTCTCATGACATTTTTTTTGAATATTTCATGCAAGAAATTTTGCATGAAAACACATGTCAAACAATTTTTCAATGAATTAGTTCAATTTTACATTGTTTAAGAGAATACATTGTTTTTCTCTTTCCATTATGTTATTTTTTAACATATTGAACACAAACACAATTATCTTAAATTGTTAATGAATGAAAAAGTTGACACTTGCTTAAAAACCAAAAATATAAATTCAATAAATGTTTTACAGGAAGCTTAAAAATTTTAAATTTAACAGTCCCATATGCATGTCAATTTTTTTTTCAAAGTATTGGAAATATTGTCATTGATGTCAAAGGAATACTGATAAGTATCTCATATGTTTTTAAATATTGTCATTGATGCTTACACCTAATGAAAAAGATGATTTAGTTTTAATTATACATATTGCAATCCAAAGAAAACTATTTCATAGTGTTCATCAGGTTTTTGTAGTGTTATGTGGGTTTTTGTAGTGTTCCCCAGGTGTCTATTGTGCTTCACAGGTTTTGAAGTGCTCCACAGGTGTCTGTGGTGTATCGTGGATTGTAGTAGTCCCTCGCGTAGTGAAGAACCAAACTGAAGTATTTTATGGGTCTAAAATAATATCACTCTACAAAGGATATATGTGACATAATGAAGAGAAAGATGCATAAGTTAGGGTGTGTTGTGATATAAAGGAGGATTTATGTACATGAAGAGTATATGGTAGAATGTCAAGAATTGTCTGCAATGGTCATGGAATACTGCGGGACCAAGAGAAAACAAGGGAAGTCTGTGGGAGTTGTGAAAAAATTCAAATATTCAAAGTTCATTTTTACAAAGGATGACTCGAGCTAAATATTAAAAAGAATGCCAACTAATGGAAAATTCATATTTTCTCATGAAATGAACATGATAAATAAAGGAATTCAATTTCTTAATTCATGTATGTGCTCAATGTATTATGATTCAATTTTAAAAGGTGGAAGAGAGAGAGAGAGAGAGAGAGAGAGAGAGAGATGAGAGAGAGAGAGAGAGAGAGAGAGAGAGGAGTGATTAATGAAGATATTTCAAGAAGATTTTATGAAGAGAGGGGAAGAGAAAACTCAAACATATTAGAATGTTGTATTGTTGAAGAAAAATGTAGAGTGAGTAGTGCATGAATTAATTTGAATGTAAAGTTTGGAATGTGTGAAGATAATAAGAAGAGTGAAGTAATAATCTAAGTTACATCATCAAGTTGAAGAAGTAACTACAATAAGTGGATCTTTGCATTGTTGAGGTCGGTGCCTCACACGATTGGAGATTGGTGTCTCCAATGAGTTGGTGCTCATGAATCAAACTGAGTCAGTGCTTATAATTGGGGATTGGTTCCTCCAGTGAGTTAGTGCTCATGAATCAAGTTGCGCTGGTGCTTGACATTGGGGATTGGTGTCTCTAAAAGGTTGCCTCCTATAAAAATTTGTAAAATAATCAATTTTGTGTCTACATTTGGACACTAGATTCGAGTAGTATTTTCTTTGTGGTTTTTCTCTTGAAAGGGTTTCCACATAAATATTGTGTTGTGCAACTGTTATACCTTATGTAAATGTTGATGTTATGAATTTTAAAGTTTAAATTGTAAAAATCAGATAATACTGATTCACCTCTTGATTTAAAAAATCTAGAATTTGTAAAACCCTAAGATAGTGCACAGTCACATATGATAAATAGATGCTAAATTAAATATTAGACATAAGAAATAAGCTAAATAAATGTGAAACCCTAAGTGAAAGAGAGGGGATAAAAGACTTATCTGATTTCACACTTGATCCCAAAGTATGTTGGACTAGAAGACTCATGAAATAGAAGGGGAGATTGTTACAACCGCACTCAGGAAATTTTTCAATTGTCATAATAGGTTGGACTAGGGCACCTGGAACAGAGCTGGGGCACCTAGGCACCATGGACCTCTGCTAGGCACCTGTGACTATGCAGGAACTCAAAAACTAATTTTTCTAGTGTCACAAGGTGGTCAGTCTCTAACCTTTTTTGTTGGTTGCATGTATGTCATTGGATTATCACCGAATTCACCTATAACCTGCAAAGAGAAGATAATCTGCAAAAACCTAGAAACTACATCAAATCCCAAGAAGAAAAGATGTAATATGGGGAGTCGAAATAACCTTGGCAATCATTTAACTGAGTGAAATTATGACTGAGAGCTTCACTACATCTTAGACTCCATGTAGTTCTTGTGTGTGTGTGATAGAATTGTGCCCTAAGAGAACCTTGCGCAAGTACACGTGATAACGAGTGATAACTAGATGTACCAATGTAAATAGATGTGTGGATGGAAAAATAAACTTCCCTTCCTATAAAGTGCATGCAGAAAATGCAATCCCTTATCCCTTTTATGAGTGCTAGATGGATGCCTTTAAAGTGCTCTTATATGCCTTTGGAATGCAATATTAGGTGATGATAGTAGATGTTTAGAGCTTTGGTCCTTCATTTTGAACACGTAACTATGTATTTATATGATTCCCTTGCTTGAATTTTGTAATTGACAACTGAAAGGTAGACCCATAAGTAAAGAAGATGTCCAAAAGATAAAAGAGACCCATAAAAGAGGCGAGTAAGGTAAAAAGAGGGTCAGGAGCATCCTAGGAGGGATGAGGAGCACCTAGGTGTTGTTAGCATCCTATGGCTAGGGGCTAGTGTATGACGCCATGAAAGATAAACAAGTAAAGTTATCCACTGGGCTGTAGGGTGTGCAAGACCAAATAAAAAGACCAAGAGACAAAGAAAACATGCCAAATATAGTTGTCAACAACTAGTTTTCTTGCTTAAGAATCATATGATTGCAAATCTAGCATGCTTTATAGGACCTAGAAATGTACCCAAGTGCGCGATTTTGTTTCTACGATTATCCCCCACTTTATGTTGCTCACATGGCATATCTCAATAAGCATACTATTGATAAGAGATACATACTTCCAATAAGCATGTCAAAGTGTGTTGATGATATCTTGCCTAAGAGACAAGTTGGACATCTTGGAGTGATAAAAATGCAATCGTCTACTTTAATTCTAAAGCAAGTAAACCTAGGGATAAAGTGCATTAGTTATGTCGTGTTGTACCTTCTATTTTTGTAGCATGCATGAAGGGCTTATAGATTCATGTCTGGGTAACAAGAGTAATGGACACTACAAATCATTTCACAAGGGTTTCAATCAACAAAGTAGTTAATGTTACATAGTATGAGGCACACCACATCTCACGTACTACTAAGTTTGGTATAGTTTATACTAGGATAAGTGTGCAGCCTGCTATCCGTGACGAGTCTTAAGACATACGAAAATGTCCTGACCTACTATAGAAGAGAGTTGGTTCAGGAGAATTCACACTTGCAAGAACCACCTTTATGAGTGATCTACATTGCAAGTCTTGATTCCTCTGGGCAATCTCAGGCCACAGCAAAACAACACTTGAGATTGAGACGTCTAGTATATGAGAGTTTGATTGCCAAGGGTATGCTTCCCAACCTTTACCACACACACATGTAGATGGTGTGATCCTGCTTTAGTTTTGTGTAATGCGTAAAAGGAAATAGAGGGCTTTACAAGTTGCTAGAGGAATATACATTTATTGTGAAAACTGTTACAGTGAACATCCCGAAAACAGTGCTGATACTAAGAAAGTGACATATAACTGCCCCTAGTAATTTAGGTGCACAGGACAAGGTGAGGAACACATAAGCACTAATGTCTGTAATTGGGCGTTGGTGTCTGTGTTGAACTGAGGACCAAAATCAGTACATTTCTAGGCCACTTCACCATACTATATCGGATCTAGATCGTACGCATGTTATATGGTCTTGTCCTTATTGGGTTTTCAGCTTCTAGAACTGTTCATGTGAAGCATCTAAAGTTCTAGATTCAGCTTGTTCCACCACCTATGCACGTCCAGATCCTCGTTTGTTTTACATGCGACATCAACTAGGAAGTCATGTAGTCTCATCTTGTGTATTTGAGAAAAGATACTTATGTTGTTTATCAGATCGCTTTAATGCATTTTAAGTTTGAATGCATTATCCTGAATTTTTTATTATTAATGTTGTACATGTTAATTATAGTCAGAATAGTCTACCTATGTTAGTAGAACCCTTACATCCTTGTTAACATGTACAATAACATTCTAAAATCTAATTAGGTTGAAAACAACATAGACTTAAAAAAAATGGGTTTCATGACCCGATAATTTTCTATTTTGGCATCACAATTTTACATGATAATCTAAGGTGATGTACGAAAACTGATTCAAAAGCATACTAAGCACTGATCAAGAAAGTTTGATGTATGGGAAAATCCGATAAATCATGACCTTCTATGTAAAATTTAGGTCACATGGAGTACAATATCAAACTTTTGTATCTGACATCCCAAGGTGGGCTAATAATTGTTGTTTAGGAGATTGATTCACATGAATCTACCCGTATAAAGACAATTTGTTTTACATGCTATACATCTACTTTCGAAGCGTATACTAATTTGGCCATAATAGTGATTTTTTTAATTTTTATAATGAAGTTCTCAATAGTGACTCAACACTAACACTTAATTGCATGTTATGTGAGTTGAAGTTTTGATACCCCAATAAGTAATTAGTGGAACTGGTTCTAGAAGATACGTTGTGTTAACCTTGAGACAAACTACCCATGTGCACATACGTAGTAAGTTTGTGATTCACATATTAAAGTACCATAGTGAACACACATGTATATGATAGAAGGTAGAATTGACATACCAATATATCTAAGCTAGCAAATGTGAGGGAGGGCCAAGTGTACCCTCCTCAGTAGTAAGTATTAGTAATGAACCTTTATTCCACACAAAATTTCCAGTATGATGTGAATGAGTGAGCTGGAATGATATGTTTTGCGAATAAAACATAGAGTACCATGACTTTTATTAGATTTGGATGAGTATGAGATGAGGCTCATGTAGAGAAAGTTTCACTTTAAAGTCTATTAGATAGTTGCTTTAATCATATTAACAATGGAAGTCATGTCATTGTCAAATAACTTGAAATACTACTAGTATGCTATAAATGTGATAAACATTATAACATAGAGCGTAAAGTATTAAGAAGGTGAGGTCTTAATAACAAAAAATAATATATGGTTAATAAAATACGACCATGCACCACGGAACTAAAGACAATGCACTTTTTTAGGGTACCATGTTTTGGACAAAACTCCTGTATTCACCACAATTTTTTGAAAGTGTTTACCATAGATGAAACTATGATTTGTATTACCAAATACTAATTATCCTGCAATCCCTCTCGGAATAACGAATAAGCCTAGGAACTCCATATTTTTCATTATAATCCTAGGGCTCAAGTTAATGTGAGAGGTGTAAATTTGAATCTATTGTTTTATCTATTTTAAGCCTGTTGAGATGTATTATTAGTAATTTGTTTGACAAAAGTGATAGGTAAATCCATATATTATAGGTTGTATAAGGGATCCTACAATGATAGCCGAGGGTCAAAAGTGGCCTTGTAGAGTGTTCATGAGTCTTGCTTAGCGAGTCAATGCCCAACCTTAGGATTTGTACATCCATTGTATACCATCACAACTTTTTTCAACCATAAAATTAGCATCAGATTTGACTGTCATTGAGAAGCGGTTTATTACTTTGACTTGGAGAATGCCAATCGAAAAATTGCAATGGATCTTGGCAATTACAGGTGAAATTTGAGAGCCTATATTTTTTTGAAAAGGATACTTCACCCTCGACATTAGTAATGGTGTAGCTAGATTAATGCTCATTTGTCACCAATCAGATGAATCAAATTTAGGAAGCCAATGTAGATAAAGCTATTAATTGGAGATGTACAACATATAGAAGCATATTTTGTAGCAAATGAAATAAAACCTTGACGATTAAGGTATCAGATTCGACATTTATAAAGCATAGTATATCATTGTAATGATATTCCATTAATAGTTCATAATACACTACCATCAAAAATCTTTTAGACCTTGTATAGTTTTTTATTTGATAAGGATGTTAAAATCCTTAATAGAGTAGTAAATCTAACCTCGTATAGGTAAGGAAGGAGCTCAAGAATAAGGTCTTTTTGCTTAGCATTATGATCGAACTAGGCGACCTGCCTTTGGAGTTTAAAAGATTTGAGCTTCACTAGTATATGAGCACTACTGTAGAAGACATCCCAATGATGACAAGGAGGCACCTAATTGTGCTTCAAATATGCGAGCTTGTAGAAGCATCCTTGAGATATTGGATTTCAACTTTGAGAGATGTAATTGTGGATTCCATAGCTTGAAATTTATTTTCAAAAGTATGGTGTAAAGCTTGAATTAACTCTAAGATAGCTTGAGAAGATGTGTTATTAGAAATAATAGACAGGTATAAGATATGATTGAAAATGGCACTTATTTTTGAAAGTGGTGTATAGTAAGGGAGGTACATTGTGTGTACGGCCTTTGTGAGAGCATCTTTGTAAACTAGGTGCTTTTGAAGTAATTCATACAAAGAGAGTTTAGGAGCTTTAGGAGCCATGAAAGAAGATTGGATAGAATAAGAAAAATGAAGATCCCAAAGTGTTTGAATGCAATTTTACCTAATGATTTAACAAATATGGAATTTATAAAACCCTAAGCTATTATAGATTCACATATGATAAATAGATGTTAAAGTATAGATTAAATGACACAAGTAATAAGCTAAAGAAATGTAAAAAACCCAAGTGTAAGAGAGGGAATAAAAGACTTAGCTGATTTCACACTTGATCTCAAAGTATACGGGACTAGAAGATTGATGAAATAGAAGGGTAGACTGTCACAACTGCGCTCAAGAAAATTGTCAACTATCGGAATAGGCTAGACCAGGGATGGGGCACCTAGGTGCCAGGGACCTTTGTTAGGCACCTGTGACTGCGTAGGATCTTATAAAATGATTTTTCTGGTGTTGCAAAGTGGTCTCTAACCTTTGTTGTTGGTTGCATGTATGTCATAGGATGATCACCAAATTTTACAAAGAGTATATGACCTACAAAAACCCTCAAACTACATCAAATCCCAAAAAGAAAAGATGCAATATATGGAGTCAGACTAACCACAGTGGTCACCTGATTGAGTGAAATTATGACTGAGAGCTGCACTACATCTCAGAATCCATGTAGTTCTTGTGCATGTGTGATAGAATCATGCCCTAGGAGTCCCTTGCGCAAGTGCACGTGATAGCGGGTGATAACTAGATGTACCAATGTCAATCGATGTGTGGATGGAAAAATAAACTTCCTTTCCTATGAAGTGTATGCAGAAAATGTGGTCCTTTGTCCCTTGTATGAGTGCTAGATGGATGACTTTGATGCTCTTATATTCCTTTGGATGCAACCCTAGGTGGTGATAATAGATGCTTAGAGCTTTGTCCTTTATTTTGGTCACATAGATTTGTATTTATATGATTCCCTTGGTTGAATTTCCTAATTGACAATTGAAAGATTGACCCATAAGAAAACAAAATTCCCAAAAGAAAAAAGAGGCCCAAAGGAGGCGAGTAAGATATAAAGAGGTCACGGCACGCAAAGGGGATGAGGGTGCCTGGAGGTTGGCATCCTAGCTAGGTGCTAGTGGCCAGATTCATGTAAGATAAATCAATAAAGTATTAACTAGGCTGTAGGGTGTGAAAGATAGAGACAAAGCAAAAAGCCCAAAGATAGCTGTAAATTTAAAATTTTCTTGCTGAGGAATCACATGAATGAAAGTATGTGTTTAAGGACCTAGAAATGTACCCAAGTGTATGATTTTTTATTTACACCCTCTCTCAGTATAAGTGTGTTTTCGATAATTGGTATAAGAGAAAGTTCCTTCTGAACAGTCTAACCACTAGAAGGTAGATATCAGAAACACACATGGCGAGTTAAGAAGGATTCTCCTCAAACATGAGTTGATTATTTTATGGAACTAATTATTCCTTTTGGATTATAAGGATGCACACCAACTAATGGCTCTTGGTTTTGATATATGACAATATATTATTAATGGTTATACAATTTTAACATCTACTTTGATAGATCAAGCTGGAAAGAAAGCAAGTGAGAGTAATATAGAGGATATGAATGTAATCTTGAGCAGATTGTGTGAGGTAGAATTTATCAAAGTTATGAATTATACTTCAACAAAGGAAATTTGGGATAAGATCAAATTTTTTTTTGAAGGAGATACAAAAGTTAAGAAAGAAAAACTCCAAACACATAAAGGTCAATTTGAGAATTTGAAGATGAAGGAGGATGAAAACATTACAGCCTACCTTCTTCAAGTGGATGTAGTTGTCAATACTATTAGAGGACTTGGTGAAGAAATTAAGGATGAAACTATTATGCAAAAAGTGTTAATATCTCTTCCTATGATATTTGATGCCAAAATATCTGCTATTGAAGAGTTGAAAGACTTAACCATCCTAACAATGGATGAACTACATGGAATTCTCACAACATATGAGATGAAAACTGAAGGTGATAAATCATCAAAGTGATAGGCTACATTCAATACATTAAAGAAGGAGAAAAGAAAGAAACCTGAACCATATGATTGCTTTAGCAATGAGCCATATGAATAAGAAGCTCACTTTGTTAGAAGGATAAGAAAGGGGACAGAATATATAAAGGTAATTTACCATTCAAATGTTTTGATTGTGGTGAAATAGGACTTTATGACAACAAAGTCCCATATAAAAAAAAAGCTGATAAAGAAAAACATAACTTGAAGGAGAGTAACATGTATTATCAATCCAAGAAAAACCATAAGTAAATAAGATTTAAAAGTAAGAAGAATCTCTACAAGCACAAGAAAAACCTATAGATTAAGGAGGAAAGCAACTCATCTGAATAAAGTGATGAAAGTATCTTTATCGGTGACAAAAATGAATCATTACTCATGGCCTTAGAGATTGAAGAAAGTAAAGAAGAAATGGATTCATAATATACTAAATTTGAAGTTGAAGTGGATCTTAAAGGAGAACTTATTTCTTCCTTGGAAGAACTCAAGAGTCTAAGAAATAAAAATCAGTAAAGAAAAAAAACAATTTCATAAACTAGAAGATGAGTATGGTGTCTTAAAATCAAAGTTGACACATGATCTTGAAGAGTCTAATAAAATTATCATTGATCTAAAGATTAAACTAGAAGATATGGAGAAGATGGATGAGAATGTGAAAATATAGTTGAAACAAAAAGAAGAGGATTGTGAGAAACTTGAATGTGAGGTTGTTTCCTTAAGAAAGAAACTTGAGAAATCAACTACCAAGTTGAACATATGTATCAGATTTGAAAAGAGATCTGAATTTTTATAAGACATCATCAATAATAAGAGATCACCATTTATCAAAATAGGTCTTGGATACAATGAGAAGTATGCAACAGATGATCCGAAAGAGTCTCCAAAGATGACAAGTCCAAAAAAAACAAGAATCTATGTAGATTCTCTTAAAAGTTCTGCCAGAAATGAGAACATCAAGAATAAAGAATCACATGTTCCTCATTGCACGAGTACTTCAAATGAAATCAGAAGAAGGAAATAAATTCATGTTCCAAAAAATAATAGTTCTCCTTAAAAGGAAAATAAGGATATAACAAGAAGATCATTTCCTCTAAGGTGGCACTATAAAATCAAGTTTCAAAATTCCTTTTATGGCTATTTTTTTCATTTAGCAATTTTGGTCACAAAGTAGCATACTGTAGATCTCATGTAAAGAGTTTTGATAGGAAGAAAAATACAATTTCATGAGTCCTCAAATAGAAACGACAACTCATTTTCACCCTTGATGAATTATTATATTGAATGTTATAAGTGCCAAAAATTTGGGCATAAAGCTCACTTTTGTAGAAATTGGTTTTTGGAATCTACTAGAAAGGTTGAGTGAGCAAAAGTTTGGAAGGAAAAATATGAGAAAGAAATAAACAAAGAAAAATCTATGATTGCCCAGATAGCATTTCATGTACAAAATGAAGAAAATCAGTGGTACAAGATAGTGATTTCTCAAGCCACGTGACTGGAGATAAAAATAAGTTTCTCAATTTGAAAAGGTAAATGGAGATACTGTAAAATTTGGAGATAATGCCACTGCAAGAATTTTAGGTAAGGGTGTCATTAGCTTGAACAATGGTCAATCAAAAAATGAAAATGTCTTGTATGTTGAAGGACTAAAGCATAATCTTTTGAGTGTAAGTCAAATGAGTGATAGGGGATACATAGTAACATTTTATGCTGGAGGATGTGAAATCAGAAAAGGTAAGTAAAAGGAAGGTTGTTGTTGATGCATGCAAGACAACAAATAATCTTTATATTCTTAGTGAGATAAAAGGTGAAAAATGTTACACGGGGAAACTTGATGAGAGTTGGTTATGACATAAAATAATGGGTAATTTGAACTTTGATAATCTAGTAAAAAAAGTTCCAAATAAATTTTTAAAGACATACCAAAGATTACCAAACAAAAAAATACCCTTTGTAAACAATGTTAGTTTGAAAATCAGATAAGAGCCTCATTCAAGAAAAATGAGAAATCGACCACAAGCTTATTGGAACTCTTTCATACATATCTCTATGGACCTATAAGAACTCAAAGCATGCAAAGTGAGAGATATTTCATGTTATTTATTGATGGTTATTCTAAGATGACATGGGTTAAAATTCTAAGAGAAAATTCTGAAGAATTTAAAAGTTTTAAGGCATTCAAAGCATTGGTTGAAAATGAAACGGATCTGAAAATCAATTGTTTAAGATCTGACCAAAGAGGACAATTCACTTTGAATGAATTCATAGAGTACTATGAACGTCATAGATTAAAAATACATTACTCAGCTATAAAAAATCCATGGCAGAATGGAGTTGTTGAAAGGAAAAAAAGAACTATGTAAGAGATGGCCAAAACTACAATATCATGTTTCACACAAGTTCTTTGGATGAAAAAATCACTGAAGGATGTCAATGTAGAATTTGATTCTCCAATTTATATACTCTATGACAATACTAGTGCAATAAATATCTCAAAGAATCCAATTATGCACTCTATAACAAATCATATTCCCATTAAATATCATTTTCTAAGAGAGAAAGTTACAAATTAGCATGTTAAGTTGGATTACATTGCCATAAAAGAACATATTACTGATATTTTTACATTACCTCTTCCAAAAGAAACATTTTAATATCTCAGACAAAAGTTGGGAGTGATATCCTTTTTAATAGGTCATTAAATGAAATCATTTTTTCAGGGGAAGAGTGTGATGAGAACTTTTCCTTTTCCATTGGTGTCAAAGGGGGAGAATTGAATGTCTCAAGAAGTAATACATCAAGGGGTAACAATAGGAGAGTTACATTAAGGGGGAACAATATATCAAGATGGAAGGTGTTGCAAGATGTTTAGTTTCCATCAATGACAAAGGGGGTGAATGTCAGAAATATTGTCATTGATGTCAAAGCAATACTGATAAGTATATCATATGTTAGAAATATTGTCATTGATGTGTGTCCCTTATAAAAAAATTGATTTAGTTTAAATTTTGCATGTCGTGCTCCTTCTGCGGGTTTCTATGATGCTTCACGGGTTTTGAAGTGCTTTGAAATTGTCTATGATGTATATTGGGTTATAGTGGTGCCTCACATATTGAAGAACCAAACTGAAATATTTTGTGGGTTTGAAATAATACCGCTCAACAAAGGATATGTGCCACGTAACAAAGAGAAAGATGTAGAAGTTAGGATGTGTTACAATACAAAGGAGGATTTTTGCGTGATGAAGAGAATATGGTATAATGTCCATAATTGTCCGTGATGGTCATGAAATTTTGTGGCACCAAGAGAAAATAGGGGCAGTCCATGAGAGTCATGAAATATTCAAATATTCAAAGTTCATTTTTACAAAGGCTACCCAAGCGAAATAATAAAAAAAATGACAACTAATGGAAAAAATAAAACTAGTGGTTGACAACTCCTTTTGGCCTTTTGATTGATTTATCTCTTGCACTTTACTGGCTTTACACATCTTACAACTCTGTTACACTTGATTGATTTATCTTTTGATGACCTCCAAACACTAGCACCTAGTTAGGATAGAAGCACCTAGGTGCTCCTATCCCTCCTAGGAACTCATGTCCCTTCTCTTTCTTCTTCTTACTCTTTTGGGTCCTTTTCACTTCTTGGTCACCTTTTAACACTTTGGGTTGGCATTTCAGTTGTCAATTACAAATTCAAACAAGGGAATCATATATATACTTAGTTACTTCTTATAAATAAGGGGCCAAACACTATAAGCATTATCTATCACCACCTAATCTTGCACAAAGGCACAAGAGCACTACAAGGATACATCTAGCACATTCATACAAGGGACAAGGTCTGCATTATTGCCTTCATACAATGCATAGGAGGGGATTTCATTTTATTCCATTACACACATTGTACATATTTTGGAAAATCTAGATCTAGCCCATTATCATCATGTAACTTGCACAAGGGAAACCTAGGGCACAAGACACAAATACACACACATAAAGAACTACATGGATTCTGAGATGTAGTGCAACACTCAGTTGTAAGTTCACTCTTTAGGTGACCACTTGGTCAGTCTACGACTCCCCATTCTACATATTTTTATTAGATTTGATGTGGTTTGTGGGCATGTGCATCCTAGTCATCTATTTTTGTAGGTTAGAGGTGTGATCGGAACCCTAACAATAGAAAATCAGAGTGATAAAGAGAATATTGGAGTGAATACCTTCCAACCCAGAAAAATTCAGAACTTGAGCATCTAAGCAGACACTAACGGCCCAGATCAGTCACTAGCGCCTGGGATGCTCTTGTCCTCATGTGGGCACTTTTGTCCTGAATATTTCTATTCTTATGAATCTTCATCAAGCCATTATGACATTGTTCCTAGCTTGTTCTAGTAGATACATAGTCTATGATCACTCCCGGATCACATAGAATCAGATGAGTCTTCTTCTTCCCTTCACTTACTTAGGGTTTTACATTATTGAATTCTTAGTGCTTGTGCACATTACTATATGTAATCACTTGAATATCATTTATTACATAAAGTTACTCTGAAATAATATTTAATTCAAATTATATTAAATCATTTTGTGAACCCCAACTCATGATCAACCACTCAGATCCTTATTCAAACACTAGATCTTAGTCTTGCATATTACCTTTACATCTGCTGAAATGTCTTCTCAATCTATTTTAGATAATGATACACCCTTTATATTCAAGTTTGCATCCATAATATAGGGGTTACACAGATTTAGTTGATAATGGATCCGGTCTTAACATTTATACTTTATCATTCCTTTAAGAAAATTGGCCTTTCTGAAGCCTCCTTAACTCCCTCATCTATTTGTATTCACAGCTTGATAATATTCCTCAAAAGGTCTTAGGTACAATCACACTTCCCATTACTATTGGGCCATGCACTTTTCCCATCCCATACCATGTAATGCCTAATAATCTTAATTATAATATTCTTCTCGAGATGGCCTTGGATCCATGCCATGCATGCAGTCCCTTCAACCCTTCATGTGCATCTCTTAAATTCCTATACCAGGGTGTGTTATATGAGGCCTTAAAATATCCCTCCCCATTTTCCTTTTTTAACATTATTGATCATTCACCTAAAGCCCTACTTCTGCTACATCTCCTAATTTCACAAAGTATGGTCTTGGGTATCAGTATATGCTTCATTACGGTTTCACTGGCACCAGATTAGGAAAAGATGGAAAGGGAGTCACATAGCCTCTTTCCATTCCCACACAATCCACCAAACTTGACATCAGATATCTCCCTCTGCCTGCTCCTTTTATTCCCATGCCACATCTTCTCCTAAGGTTTACACTACTTCACATACTCATAATCCTCCTCTACTATACCCTAAGCTTATTGGTGATCCCACTTCTCCTACTTGGCCTGAATTGGATACATTCCTTACTGATGATGCTCTATTAGAATACATGGGGACTTACGACCATTTCCCCCTTACCATCACAAAAATCATTTCCCATCTGTTCTCAATGCTACATCTTACTTGGTGAATTTTATACTCCTTGATACACATTTTCCACATCGCCACCATGGCATGGTCTCTCTCCCATCATTGGATATAGATCTCCATCACTTCACACACTTGGGGGGCATCAAAATTTCCCCCCATAGTCACATGTTCTAATCAAGTAGTTTCCTATCCATACTACTCACATACACACCTATACCTTACTTTTTCTTTGCACTTCAAGTCAATATTTCTAGTAGCACTTTCTCTTATCTACACTATGAGAACACCTTGTCTACATCTATCTATGCTTATAGATTCCCTTTTTTCTCCTATTCCACTTCATACATGATTTTATCATGTTTACTTATGGATCCTTTTATTCATGATACACATTACTATCTATTATATATATGGTATACATCCTTTTGTTCACTATACATACTCTGGTTATTCTTTCTCACAATGATCACATCTATTTTCCAAGAGCTCTTGATATACACACTTTGGGGGCATCAGAATTTCCCCTCTACTCACTACTTGCTTCTTATACCATTACTTTTTCCTATCTATACAACCACAATATTAATACTACATACTCTACCTCTTACTCCCAATGATGCACTCATGTTCTCAAGGTTCATACATGATTGATGAGGGCATTAAATGAACCTTACTCACACACTTGAGGGGCATCACACTTTCTCCCTCCATCCATCACTATTGGATATATCTATCATCTAATCATATCTTATCTACTACACTTCACAATATTTGATTTTTGATAAATATTTCCTATGCACTCTATATCTCAATCACATACTTTATACCTTTGTCCACTTGATGATGCACTCTTTTTCTATAGTTCATACTTGACTGTTGAGGGAAAAATTCCTAAATGAACCTCATGTCACACACATCTGCTTAGGGGGAAACACGGACCCCTCTCATCTACACATCTTACATATCGCAACACACCATCACTTTCACACAACATCTACACATCTTGGTTATCTTTACTCTTGTTAGCTTATACTACTTACATGTTGCACTTTGTTTCCTATGTTAGTTGGATACTTAGTATGTCATTATCTTTTTCTATACACACATGCATGTTCACATGGTATCTTGAGGTGAATGAAGGAATTTTACATATTCTTACATGATGCATGATGCTTGACACCCTCTTTACCAGCCCCACGAGGCTCCTGGGGGCATCTACCTTTGTTACTCTCATACTCCACACATCATAGGTCCTATTGTTACAATATTTACTACTTTTTCACTAACACTTACTTTTCACTGATATATACATGATTTGACACATACTATTTATCTTTCTAACATGATAACAGGTGCTTCATGTGTAGCATTTTCCTTGCAGGATTTATACAACCATGGTTATTTATCACTTCTTATTTGGTATTGTTTTCTATTGTTTGCATGGCTATGCCCTATGTCATGCTTGATCATTGTTTTCTTATGGACGCTTTAGACCTAATTATCTTGTGACATTGTGAGTGATGTCCCATGTATGAACCAAATTTTTATGGTACCTCTTGTCTTCATAGTTGTTTGTTACATTGTATTTTTGGCATGCTAGCTATTTTACACTAACACTTGTTTGTAGTCCTATATTGTTTGCATGTGCCTTGGTTTCTACCATGCACATCCCCTACCCCTATAGGTATCTAATCTATGATATGCATATCAGTTCTAGGTCCTCTCATGTTTGGGTTGTCTCCTCCTACATCTTTTGTATGCACCCCAAATGAGGGGGGAAACTATTGGGTGAACAAATCACCCTTCCATAACAGCACATAGAGCTCTAGAATAAACAACACAATACAGAATTGGAAAAATCACATACAGTTACAGAGTGGTCTAGAATCATGACTTGGATCACAAAAGTACAGAGCAGACACTAGCACCTAATAATAGACAGGAATGGTGGGCATTTGTGTCCCACCTGAGGTGCTTGTGTCTTGGGGAAAAATAGATAGTTTCTCAGTTCAACATAGTTTAGTAGTTTACAAATAAATTATTATACCTTATCAATTACATTTAAGTCATTCAGTTACAAATTAATTCAATTGAGTTACAATTAGATTAGAATTTAGAGTTATAATTTGGTTACAGATTACAAATTGGGATGTGTCAATCTGCAGTGGCACTTATCATTTAAGAAGGATCATGGAAGGAGAGAAAAATAAACCTCTCTCCCCAACACTCTTCTCTTGGAATGAGATCACCAAAAAAAACATTCTTGGCATTAGATCGCCCAAAAACTCATCCTTGGCATGAGATCACCCAAAAAACTTGCTCTTGGCATGAGATCACCCAAAAACCTCACCCTTGAGTGGTAAGATGCTCAAATCCATAGCATCTCCAAAGACAAACAAGGACAAATTTATATCCTTATACTCTCTCATACATCAGGTGCACTCTTTCCTTAGCTACTACTTTTACACACTTTTTAGTTACTTATACATACATTATTCTGATTTTTCATACAAGAGACTTTGACTACTCTTTTTCTCTTATTTTACAGGTCCATCCTTACAAGCAACAAGATGAAGCTCACATCAACAAGCATAAGCTCCACAAATATGATACTACACATACGATTCACCCCTAGGGTCTACCTCCCTATCCTAGTTTCCACGCTTCACATTACAACCACTTCACACTTCACATGAGTACTTGTCCACTCGGCACGCTATCGGCTACACTCCTCTTCTAGATTACAAGGTACACATATTCTATTTACTTTATGTTATCGAGTATTCACTCAACAATAAAAAGTGGGGGAAAATGTAGACACAAAATCTATGCACTTGGGTACATTTCTAGGTCCTAAAGCATAATAATGTATACATGATTCTTGAAGAAAGAAAACTAGTGATTGATAACTCCTTTTGGATTTTTTTTCTTGATCTTGCACTTTATTGATTTACACTTATAGTTTATTTGGATCTTGACTAATTTATCTTTTGATGGCCTTGGACACTAACTCCAAGTTAGGAAAGAAGCACCCAGGAGCTCTGTCCCTCTTGGGTCCATACCCTTCTTTATCTTCTTATTACTCTTTTGGGTCCTTTTCTCTTCTTGGTCACCTTTTAACACTTTGGGTCTGGCCTTTTAGTTGTCAATTACAAATTCAAAAAAAGGAATCATATATATACTTAGTTACTTCTTTGAAATAAGGGGCCAAGCACTATAAGCATTATCTATCACCACCTAAGCTTGCACAAAATCACAAGATAGCACTACAAGGAATACATCTAACACATCCATACAAGGGACAAGGGTTGCATTGGTAAACTGTATACACTACATAGGAGGGGAGTTCATTCTATTCCATCACACACATTCAACATACTTGAGACATTATAGATCTAGCCCACTATCATCATGTGAACTTGCACAAGGGAAACCTTGGGTAAGAGACATAGATACACACACACACATAAATAAATACATGGAGTCTGAGATGTAGTGCATTGCTCAGTCATAAGTTCACTCTTTGGGTAACTGATCAGGGTTACTCTGACTCCCTATTCTACATATTTCTATTATATTTTATCTATTTTATGGGCATGTGTATCTATGTCATTTGTATTGTGTAGGTTACATGTGTGATCGTAACCATAATAGTGAAGTTAGAGTGATAAAGTGAATATTGGAGTGAAGACCTTCCGACCCAAAAAAAGTCAGAACCTGAGCATCTAAGCAAATAATGTTATCAAATTTTGCCCCCTTAACAAAGATGGACAACTTAAAAAATTGGAATTGGGTAGTTGATGGAGAATATGGAAAATTTCAGGTATTTTTCATGTTTGGAGCACTCATAGTTGTTTTAGGGACTTAAAATTATTTGGACATGTTTCTCTCTTTCTCCTCAAGCCTGTTCTTGGCCCAAAAGTTATAAAATTTTGAAAACTTTCAAAAAAGGGGTAAAAAATAGTGTAATGTGGGTTTCGCTGGTCTAGGAGGAATAGAAGGAATAACTTCCTTGGGGGATCCTGTTCTTTTATTTTCCATTTGGTCCACAAGGAAAAGGAAGTAGTTCAGTGAGGGTTTTTGGGTGGCGGACAGTACCGAGGAACTAGTTCACCACAGGATGAAGTTCCCCACATTAGCTTGGAATCTTCACAAATGTGTGAAGTGAATGATTGAGTGTAGTGCCTGTGGCTGGCTGCGGAGAACCAAGGCCAGGGCGGTACAAGTTCGACGGGGATATGAGTTCCCTGTGGAATTGAATGAGCCACAACACAAAGACAAGGTGTCAGTGAGAAGGAAAAAGATGTTGTTCAATGTGGAGATGGAGGTGTTGGGTGGAACAATGTGGGCATGAACAAGTTCCTGGGAACCCCAAGTTCCCCACAAGGCACAAAGGCTCGAAACATAAAGCAAAACTACTAGAGGCATGGGGAGTATATTGTGAATAGTGCAGATAAAGTGGGCTCATGATGCCGAAGTGAACCTTATAGTAGCGTACCATCAGTTCCCCATACACCCGCTATATCCACATTGCAAAGGGAAAATAGATTTAACTACGGACTGTAATGTGGAATTTGGAACCCGTGTTACCCCTGACCCCCTGGATTTAAAATGAGCATAACTTTCGCCTAGATGCTCTGATTTTGACAAAATTGGAATTTTCATAAAGGTATCGTTATCTGTTATGCCATGGAAATAAATGAGGGTAGGTTGATGAAAAAGAGGAAGACGTCCTCAACATTCATGGATGTAGTTCCAAGTAGTAAAGATCAGATTTGATATGATTTGGGGCTCTTCCTTCTCCAGAAAGAAAAATATTATAAAGGGATGGATTTGTCAGGATGCCCATGCCCCTTTTCAAACATTTAATACATCATGTTGGTGGGTGAAAGATGAATTTTGGGATTCTATCCTTCTCTCTTCTCATCTTCTTCTATATATTGTAAAAACCTCTCATTTGAGAGGGCAGATATTCTGGGATGTCGGGAAACTCTATAAAATTTGTTTTCTCAACACCAATGAATTATAATCCTTCACATGGGCCTAAAAAGTGTTCTTATGCATCTATTATCCACATGTAATGGATTGTGCATATTTTGAAATCAGTAAAATTTGTGTTTTGTGGTGTTTTTTTCAACCCTAACACTTGCTCCATTATATTTCCTTGCCTCTCAATTCTTGTTGTTGTTTTCTGTGTATGTGTTTTTCATTTGCAGGTTCATATGTTGTGTTTCATGGAAAACACATGGTGAATGGAGCCTTGGGTCTGCGTCACAATTGTTTAGCCTCTCCCTACTGCATTTTTCTTCTCTCTTCTCCCTCAGTAGGATATTTCCACACCCTTTTTTGGTGTTATTACCTCCTTTTAGATTAAGATTTCCTTTCCATGCATCTTTCTGACCCTCTCTCTCCTTGGTCCCTTAGAATGGTTAGTGTAGGATTAGTTAGATACATTTTCTTTCATAGGAGTAATTTTAGCATTAGATTAGGTAGAAGAAGTTGTCCTTCTCCGAAGGTCCATCTCAAGTAACAAGTCCCACAACTTAAGTTACAACACATACTCCTAGGGTGCTAATTTTTGTGATAATAAAAACTAGCACCCAAATCGGTCACTAGCGCATGGGACACTACTATCCTCCTACGAGAACTTTTGTCTTGCATATTTCTATACTTTTGAATATTTATCGAGCCATTATGAAATTGTTCCCAACCTTTTCTAGTAGATACACAATCCTGATCACTCCTAGATCACACATAATCAATTGAGTCATCTTCTTCCATTCACTTACTTAGGGTTTTACATTATTAAATGCTTAGTGCTTGCACATTACTATATGTAATCACTTGAATATCATTTTTTATAATAAGTTACTCTGAAATAAAGATTTAATTCAATTTAGATTAAATTAGAGAGTAAGAAGAGAGGAGTGATTAATGCAGATATATCAAGAAGATTTATGAAGAGAGAGGAAGAACAAACTCAAGTAGATTAGAATGTTGTATTATTGAAGAAGAACGTAGAGAAATTAATGTATGAAGTAAGTTGAAGGTGAAGTGTGGAATGTGCAAAGACAACAAGAAGAGAAGTATAATCTAAGTGTTATCATCAAGTGGATCTTTGCATTGTTGAGGTTGGTGCCTCATACAATTGGAGATTAGTGTCTGCAATGAGTTGGTGATCAAGAATCAAGTTGATTCGATGATTGACCTTGGGGATTTGTTTCTCTAGTGAGTTCATGCTCATGAATCAAGATGATTTGGTGCTTGGCATAGGGGATTGGTGTCTCCAGTAGGTTGTTGCCTAAAAACATTTGTAAAATAATTAATTTTGTGGCTGGATTTAGATAATAGCTCCAAACAGTCTTTTACTTGTGGTTTTTCTCTCGAAAGGGTTTCCACATAGATATTGTGTTGTGCAATTGTTATACCTTATGTAATTTCTAATGTTATGAATATTAAAGTTTAAATTGTAAAAAATGGATAACACTATTTCTCGCCCCTCTCAGTATAAGTTTGTTTTCTACACAAAGACCATTTTCGGTTCTTACACAATTCAAGAGAAATATTGTTGAGTAAAATATTTAATTAGAAGGTAATTCAACATACTAATTATTTACTTACTATTACCTTAGGTTATTTTGATTGTTATATGGCTAATTATTATTGAACAATATTTGTTTTTATTTCATGCTTCCTGAATTTTACTTTGTCTAGTTATGAAGATGTTATACCAACTTATATTTTTGGTGATGTACAATACCTATAAGTATTGCAGCCCTCACATTCACTGTAATTAGGTTTTATGATTGATAAAATAATCACATGTTTCCATCCTTATTTTTGTACCACATTTGGTATCAGAGCAACTTAGGAGGAGTTGAGGATAATTCAATAGGGGGTTTTGAGGTGTTTGAGAGAATCTTGAGTAGCATTAGAGATCCACAATACCTCTCCTCCCCTTCCCAAACTCATCCTTACTTTCCCCACCCCCCTGACAACACTAATAGGGACTTAGAAAGCTATTTTTCTTCTTAGAAATGGTTTACAATTAATTTGTGTGAGAATTGGGCAAGAAGGAGTCACCTAGGAACTTCCTCATGTACCATGTCTGTTCCTGGAAAATATTGCACAAAATTTTCAAAAAAATCCCCATCAAGGGGTTTTTCACTATATTTTAGTGATTGTTTTAGTAATAGCTATTAAGCTAGCAGCCTACTATATTTGGCAAGACTATCAATAAAGTTAGAAAATTCTCTATTTTTTATATGCATAAAGGAAAATTTGCAAACCTACGAGCTCAAGAAGTGTTCAAGATCTAAAAAACTTAAGGCATATTGGGCATAACATTATATCTAAACTAATTTCCAAGTGGTCGTGGAATGTGGAGGCACACGTATACAAAGCATACAGGCGGTCCAACATTCCTTTTCTCTTTGTAACCATGATTTACATGCAATCCACAACTAAGGAAGATTCAAAATCTTTGGAGGCAGGCACAAACATAAAGAAGAGAAAATTAGTGACCTATGTTTCTCATATTTACAAAACAAAAAGAGGATATGTTTGAAGGAATGAAATCAAATAACATCTAAAGGAATGACATTTAAAGACCTTGCATGTTATTACTAATGTTGTAAAGAATATTTTACCACCAAGAGTGGAAGCCATTTCCCAAAAACAACATCTTGATGCAACTAAAAACCCTACTAGCTCTAAAGAGGCACAACACCAAAACAAAACATCTCAATCCTCTCCTTACGATGGTAAAAAAAAAGTTCCAAGGATATAAGAGATCACATACTTAGAATCTAAATTGTAAACCACATTGTGTACTCTTATCTTTCCACATGGCCAACTTAAAAGTAAGGTAGTTAAATTATTTTTTTCGCAATACCTTCGTTGTTCTTAAGTGGCTAAATATATTTTGGGTATTATCTTATGTTAAGCACATAGAGTAATATAACGGTTATAAATCCTTTTATAAAGCATTGGACATTAGAGGTAAAGGGGTCAATCCCCCTCCCCCCTCTTTCAAAATTATTTTAATAAGGCATATAAAACAAATGTCCATGCCTACTATACATAGTGCTTTGCTAAAATTAACCCCTTTCTATTGGCATTTAGAGACCGTCTAACTTAGTTAGATGGAAAACCCCTAATTAGGGTATAAACTCAAAAAAAATTATTTTTGCAAACAAAATCAAATAATATTTGCATTGTGCCCACAAGAGGTCACAAAGCCCCAAATTGTCTTATTTTTGTGAAATATAGTAGAAAAACAAAAAAAAATATTATAACTTTTTTTTCATTTAAGGGGTGCACAAGAGGCAGAAAGGGCTCAAAACTAAAAAATCACCCACCATTCATTTTTTTGAAAGGGGACTAATATGATTTTTTCAATATATTTTAATTGCAAATTATGCTAATGTGTCATTTATATGGGATACTAGTGATTGTAAACCTCTCGTAATGGATAAAATTTATCCCAAATTTTTTCTGGAGAATTCATAGTTCCTACGTGGTGAAAATTATTCCACGCTTCCCCCTCTATATATAGGTTCTATTGAATTAATATCCAGTCTTCAAATATATCATATTAGTGTCCAACGCTCGAGTTCAACTATCTCTATCAAACCATCTGTCATATCTTGTATCTCATGTGTTAGTTATCACATTCTTATTCTAATACAGACTCAACTTAAGTTTGAATACACACGGAGTATTTTTTTAAGGATCATTTGTTTATCCAGACAATGATGCAAATGGACATGTGCATTTTGATAAGGCCAATTAGAAGGCCAATTTGATCATATTGTTTGCAATCTCCAATGAATTACAACCACACATTCAAGATGCCAAAATGGCAAAAGAAGTGTGGGATAATATCAACATTGTTTATGATTCCAAAAACATAAACATAATTTTGCATCTCCAGAGTCAACTACATTTCCTCAAACTAAATAATGGTGAAAATATCAAGGCCTTTTTAAGGCATGTTGCGACACTAAGGGCATCACTTCAAGAACTAGAATTGGAAGTGATATGAATCTCTTGTACCCATCATCTTGATAGCCTTACCTCCCTTAAACAGGATTTTCGTGGCCACGTTGAATATAATGGGTCAAACACAAAATTTTAAAAAGTTGGTGAATATGTTACAATAATAATATTCCCTTCATATAAAAAAAGAGCTAGAAGAACAAGCTCTCTCTTCTCATCAGAAAGAGAAGAAATAATTTCAATCTTCCAAGTCCCAAAAGTAAAATCATTAAGGGGACAAACAATAGAAAAAATGCTTGATTTATGGTAAGAATGGCCAGGAATTTAAAGATTGTTGGTATAATACATTCTTACAAGGATCATGGAGCAACAAGAATCCAAACAACTAATAATATCATCAGGGAAAACAAATCAATAAGAAAGGGAAGAAAAAGGGGAAATTTAAGAAGAAACCCTACCAGTAAGGCAATATTGTTGAACAAGAAGATAACTTAGATGATGGATACTTCTTGTATATTTCTCATTTACACAAATAATCCACAACTAAAATTGTTATCCAACACATTGAATCAAGAGCCACTCAACACATGACTAGATGGAAGGACTGGTTCTTCAAAATGTGAGACATACCCACCAAGAATCATGTTTCATTGGGTGACGATTCATATTACAATGTCCAAGGTATCTGAAATATATGTTTACCCCTTGGTACATGTAACTAAAAAATATATGATGTTTAATATGTATCTTGTTTGACTAATAATTTTACTATCATTTATCTAGCTTTTAGACCATGATTTGAAATTTGATTTTAACATTAAAGTGAAAAGAAAATGTGTTTTATTAGAGATAAATATAGAAGCTTGAAAAGTATTGTAAGATATTCCAATGCAGGATGAATGTTCTAGCTTGATTTTTTCCCAAAGATATAATCATGCTCTTGTGGTAAAAGACACCTCCTCAACATAGTTGTGGCATCATAGACTTGGTCACCTTAGTTTCAAATATATTGACACACTCTATTGATATGAAATGGTGAAAGGATTAACACCTCTCAATAACGACACAACAAAATATCAACATTGCTTATCAGGTAAAAAAACATCAAGCACCATTTCAGAGAAATATATTTTAGATGTTAAGTAAGCTTGATTTGATGCATACCAATATTTACAGACCCATAAGGCCTAGTCATTCTAGATTTTAGTATTTTTATGCGTCTTTGTTGATGTTTTTTCACATAAAATGTGGATTCATTGTCTTCATACTAAGGATGAAGCTTTTTAGTATTTCAATAAATTAAAATTTGCATAATTGAGTGTAGTTGTAAAATCAAAACTCTCCACTTATATTAAGGGGTCAATACACCAACTACGAGTTTAAATCCTTCTTGGAAAATTGTGGAATTCATCGACACATGCCTCCTCCACATACACCACAACAAAATGGTGTTTTCAAGAGAAGGAATCACACTATCATGGAGATGGTGTGATGTATGATTGATGATTCTATATTGATGAAGACACACTGGGCCAAAGCCGCCAAAAAAATAATAGACCTACTGAATAGATTTCCCATTGTTGCTCTTGATTGGATAACACCACATGAAGCATGGTCAAGGTGGAAGCCATCTATTACACATCTCATAGTTTTTGGATGAAAAAGTTATCACACACATTTCCAAGAAGAGGAGAATGAAGATTGACATGAAAGTTGAGAAAAAAATATTCATAGGATATAGTGAAGAAAATATTGGATGCATATTGATGGATCTAAAAACAAGAAAAGTGTACACAAGAAGGGATGTTGAGTTTTTGAGAAAAAAGAAGAAAAGCCTCCTTCCACAAGATCACTTGATGATCAAATCCAACCTGTTATAAAAATAGATGATGATCCTATATTTGATGCAGATAGTGATGATGGAGATGATGGTGACAATTTGACAAGACCACAACCCATGAGAAAAAACTCAATCTATGCCTAAATGGTATACTAATGTGATAAGAGATGCCAAATTAGATGGTCTTCCAAACAAATACACACTTGGACTATGTAATTACATTAAGGCTCGAGATGAGGTAAATTTTTCCTTAATGAGTAAAGGTGCTGAATTTTGTGATTCCGCTATAGTTCAGGAAGCCCGATAGTACAAACCTTGGAAAGATGCTATGAAGGCTAAATATCAGTTAGTGATGAAAAATAATGCATGCCATCTTCTCGATATTACACTAGGTAAGAATCCCATTGGATGCAAATGTATTTTCAAAATAAAGTATAAAGTAGATGGAACCATTAAAAAGTATAAAGTGAGAATGGCGGAAAGGGGTATTCCCAGAAGGACGACATTAACTATGAGGAGACTTTTTCTCCCACAACTAAGATCAAAATGATTATGATGATCCTTTCTCTAGATGCATAATTTGGGTGAAGAGTCTACCAAATGGATGTGAAAAGTTCCTTTCTCAATGGAGAATTATAGGAAGAAAAGGTATGTAGACTCATTAAATCATTATTTGGTCTCAAATAGGCTCCAATGGATTGGTATATCAAAATTTATGATCATATTTTCAACATGGATTCCAGAGGAATCCTTATGATCATACTATCTACCTCAAAAATAAGGGGGGAGATTGTAATTTTTTTTTTATGTTGATGATTTGGTCATCACTATCAGTTCAATGAAGATGATTGCTGCAACAAAGAAAGATCTATATCAATTTTTTGACATGTCAGATCTCGATTTCATGCACTATTGTCTTACCTTAGAAGTATAACAAAAAGAGAACCACATTTTTGTATGTAAGTTGAAATATGCTAAGACTATGCTCAAGAAGTTTCAAATGATGGATCATATTCCAATTGCCACATTTATGGGGATAAAAATTCATTTATTTCGTATAGATCCATCACCACAAGTAAATGAAAATATCTATCAATAGCTAATTAGGAGTCTCATTTACTTGACTTACGCTAGGAGAGAAATAAACTTTACAATTATATATCTTTCACGGTTCATACAGGAACCAAGAATTTGTTTTTGGAAAACAGTAAAGCATATTTTGAGGTATATCAGAGGACCTATAGATTTTGGCCTATAGTACAATAAGAAGAAACAATTATTCTTAAAAAATATTTAGACTCAGATCATGTAGGTAACATTGATGATAGGAAATCCAATTTTGGATATGTATTCCTTTTGGGATATATTCCAATATCATGGAGAAACAAGAAACAAAATTTATTTCTTGATCTTCCATAGAAGATGAATATCACACTACACGAGGAGATATCCATGAAGAAATATGGCTATTGTTATCACCAAAAAATAGAACCATCTGATTCGTCATGAATGGATGGATGAGCAATCATTGTTTTTGGGTAACATGGGACTATCTCTCAAGTTGTGGGACTTGCTAATTGAGAAAGACCTCCACAGAATGTTGGCTCCTCTACCTATTCCTAATGCTAAACTACACCTACAACTAGAAATGCAACAACGTAATCCTATTCTAATAATCCAAGGGACTAGGGGAAGAGAAATATGGATGAAAAGGGGAAATCCTAAGCTAACAAAGGTGATAATTCCAAGAAGAAGGGGAATACAGTCTCAAACGAGTGAAAATGGGAGGAGGATGGAGGAGAGGGTATACAAGAGTGCCACAATCCAAAACAACATTCAAAATCTCATTTCCATAGAGCACAACAAAAATAAACCCGAAAAGAGGATAATAAACATGCACAATATACCAACAAGTAGATGAAGAGGAAAGGAAATAAAATTAAATACCAACTAGGATAGAAGATAGCCACAAAAAATGAATTTTATTACTTTAAAGAGATGCACAGTCCATTATAATGAAGGAAGAAGGAAAACATCACCATGCAAAGGTCTAGATCTGAGCCGTGCAACTCAAAAACACATATGCATCACTTGTAAAATGAAGCACCAACATTCTAAGAGGGTCCAACCTTTACAAATGGGCATCATTTTACAATATATAGAAGATATGAAAGAGAGAGGAGGGAAAAGAGAGGGAAACTCAAATTTCCACCTTCAACCACCAATAAAATGTATTGAATGTCTAAAAATAAGCTTGAGAACCCTGCCAAGACCATTTCCCCATGATACTTTGCTTGTAGGAGAAGGAATGGGAACCATACCTCATCAAATCTGGTATTTGAGGTACCTAGAGTTTCTCTTTTAATGTTGGGACTATATTTCCCATTTTTTACCTACCTAACCTTACCAATCTTAAGATTTATCATTTACATGGTGAAGATCATGAGGAGACATTTCAAAATTTTCCCTTTTTTTGAAATTTGGAGTTTTGAGGTGAAAATTATGGTCATTTGAAGTTTAGGATCCCGAGAGGTTCATGATAGGGTTCCCTACGGGCTGTAACAGGCCACTTTAATCACTTTTTGTGTTTTGGTGGGTGAATTATAAGACCGATGAACTGGAGGAAGGGTGGAACTGTTCTCTTTGTGCACCCAGGGCCAAACTTACCAACTTATGCCAACCTTTCCCTCGTCCCATCAGTTATGTCACCTAATCAACGAACTATTGGAACCATGGAATAGTTCCACGAGTGTCGGTTGTGCCCAACTTATCTGACCCACCCAATGAAAATTCTCTCGACCTCTTATGTGGATGATGCGATAATGTAGGGAGTATAAAGAACACATGAATAGTTACTTATGTTCCAAAATTGACCAATTTAGTCGACTTAGAGCATATTTTACCCATTTTTTAAATTTTTTGGCTAAGTATGGAAATGAGGGGGGCAAGGTAGAAGTGGAGTGTCTACAACACTAATTCTACACAATTTTCATCAAATTTTTGTTGGAAATTCTAGGCACTAAGAGGGGGGTGAATTAGTGCTTATTCAAAATTTGACATACAATTCAATTTTCTTAACTTTGTTATGATGAAACTACAACAATATCCATAAGCAATAAATAAGAGAACACACATAAAGAAGAAATATTTAATGTGGGAAACCATTTAAGGGAGAAAATCCCACTGAAACCAAAAAAATAACTTGTACAAAAATGTCCTATAAATGTTAAAATTGATTGCACTGTTGATCATCCACTCAACTTGGAGCATCAACTCTAATACTTTAGTCAAGCTACCACTTGAAATTTATCAAGCTTCTATTTGTATGGAAGCTTCAACTCCTAAATCTTCAATCAAGCTTCTACTTGATCTTCTGTAAGTTGCCACTTACAAGGATACTTCAAATCCTTGTGTGTTAAGCATCCACTTAGACTTCTTCACAATGTTTTGATCACTTTTCAGTAGTTATATCACACAATACATTATAATCACTTCTTTAGTTCAAATTATTCTCTTCTCACCCTCCTTCATTTGTTGCAAGTATCTCACTCAAAGATTTCTCTTCATACGCATTTTATCTTGCTTCTCATCTCATATACCCCTCTCAATCATCTACACTTTCATGCTCACTAAGTGCTACAAAATTGAATTCCTACATGCATTAGATACATCCTTTGATTTTAATACCCCTACTACACCTTCAATGGTATATTCATCAACAACAATTCTCATTGCACTCTTAGACTTTTATTTATTTGAAAATATCATTATTTTACACTCCTTCATATTCCATCTTCCAACTCTTTCTGTCTTTTCTTATTCAAATCATACAAGCATGAGTAGAGTAACATCATACCAATATGTTCATTCAATCATTACATCTGATTTAATGTCAATTTCAAGTACATACCTGACCCAACTGATCATGGAAGTTGTATGCATATCAAAGAATCTAAGCTAATTAAATGAAACTAACACCAAGTAGTTCCAATAATAAAGCTAATCTAATATAAACATCAATGATAAAGCTTAAAGGAAATAGCTAATCTAATGCATCCAACATGAATAAAACATTTAATGGTAAGCCATCCCTTTGAAATTGGATGTGCTTTGTAATGTATGATTTATATTAACATGAACCTATTTAGATCATAAGCAATCAATTTTTATGTTGTCTCTAAGTGAGGAAAGAATCTCACCAAAATGGCTTAATGGCTCATGTTTGGATCTTCCTTTACTACTCACACTATGAGAAGAATGGATGCAAAGATGAATAAGATATTCTAATAATGGAGAATGCCCTTATCATATGCCTATAATAATCACTATCAAAAGTGTGGTGTCAAAGGTGTGTAAGGTGTGAAGGAAGGAGGTAGGTTCTTTATATAGCTTTCCAATTTGGGAGAAGCTAGAAACCTAGTGAATGTGGGATAAAGATAAAGTAGAATTAGAAATGGATAAGCATGATTAGAAAGAATTAATTAGAATTAGCAACTCATGGGAGTTGGAGATGATTTAATTAATCAACTAGGATTAATTAATAGGCCAAGATAAGCTTAGAAATACTATTTAGAGGTGATTTAGGAGGAAATAGGTAGAATTTGGAGGATTTGTAAGAGGGATTTAACCAATAAGAGGGTTTATTAATTAAATACAAGGATTAAAAAGGCTTAATTAACTAATGATAGTTAATTAAATTAGAGGATTATAACTAATGAAGTGTCATTAATTGAGCATCCGAATGAAGGGAAATGCTAGTTAATTAATGAAGTGTCGTTAATTGACTGAGATGAAGGGGAATGTTAGCTAATTAGTGGAAATCACTAATTATAATGAAAATGATGGGAAAGAGAATAATTAGTGTAATTTTAGTATTAAAATTATGTAGTCAGATTTTAAGTGTCTACATTTTCCCCTCTTTGGGGTGGTGTAACACAAGCGATGCCACTTCAAAGATAGTAGACAATTACAAACAATTAAATTTTGAAGGAGTGGAAGTAAAAATTAGTAGAATGAAGGATGCCCCCTCAAGTGTCGATGGGGTGATGGAAGAGGTTGATCGATGATCGAAAAGAAGAAGGAAACAAAAAGAGTCGACACAAGCCTAGGAGAGTTTGAGTGAGTGAGTGGCCAAATAAAAGAAAAAAAATGTTATGTTTCAACAGATAAAAGAAATAAGGGGGAAGAGGGGGGATAAATATAATCCCTATTTCCCCAGGTGGTGTTGAAGAAAATTTGGAAGAGGTGATGAAGAGAAAGTGAGATAGAAGAAAACTCACACATGGAGATAACATGATCGGTATCAAGTGAGCTTAGAAAAACTTTGTCTCATCATTTTTTTATATGATCAATGTCGCTCAGGAACAACTTTTTATCATTTAATATGAGCATGCATAAAAATATAAAATGACATGAAAATCCATAATACTAACATTTTTGCACTTGCAAAAGGACTAACTCAAAGCAACATACATAACATAATGTAATATGAGAAAGTAAACAAGAAAATCTAACAAAGAAAAAAGCACAAACAAATGTACTCAAACAAAAAAAATTTCAAGACAGTTGTACCAATGTTTTTGTTATCGAATTCAGTTCCCAAATGTTCGAGTTATACGAAAAGGGTTAAAAATGGACCCCCAAGAAAGGATACATGCAAGGTGAATAAATGGAGGACAAGGGTCCTATGAAAAAGTCAATCATGCTCTATGAAACTGCCCCAAACAAATGGATGTGCAAGGGAAGACAAACATAGGAAAAACCAACTTTGTTAATGGAGGGTAGATCAAAATGATCCACAAGTCGTGCACAAGAACAAGCGAGGACCAAAGAAATATGTTTTGTAGGAAAATTTTTGATGTTTGAGGATGTTGTGTCCTATGAATGATTCAGATGTGTGAATGTTTTTTACCAATTTTTGGATTTTTGAAAATTTTACCCATGTTTTGGATTTTTGAAAATTTTACTAATGTTTTTGGATTTTTGAAATTTTACTAATTTTTAGGGTTTTTTTAAAAAAATTGAAGTTTTCTATGTACAAGAAAATGAATATGCAAGGATGCCCCCAGTGATAGGTGAGAATTTACAAGGGAAAATCCTACACATATATACAAGAGGAAGATAATCTGGATCAAGGCCAAGACAGATAGGTTCAACATGATGATGAACTCAAACCAATGAAGTGCTAAGAAGGAGAAAGCATGCCCCCAGTGTAGCTGGCCAAGAAACAAATGATAGAGAAAGAAGTACAAGATTATTTATTGAAAGAAGGGACAAATTTTCCCTCAAACATGGTAAAAAGGAAATCTTATACACATGGATGTCCTGAATGAAGTAGAAGAAAAACATGAATGCCATGTAAGATATGGAAAATATAGCTAGAAGATTCGTGATGAAAAGGTGATTAGCCCAAAGCACAAATCATGAGATAAAGATACAGACTAAAGACAAGAGTATGAATAAGGTATAAACAACACTTGGTAACATACTAATCTTGTTTTCTCATCGAGATCTAGTGTGTGCATGTGGAAATTAATTACCTCTTGTAGTGAAGATTTGATAGGCAATAAGTGAAGACAAACTAGCCAATGTGTAGAATGATTTATTTTGATAGGTGATTTGTGAATGGAGGGTGGAAGGAGAGTTTTACATTTCTCCACTGCCAGCCAAGTGTCCATAGCCCCGACGGAGATGTATTTGATTCTAGTCACAACATTTCTCTACTACCAGCCAGCATCCATAGCCCCGATAGAGATACTAGAAATACCCCAAGAGAGAGTTATATATTGATTTTCTTTTGATTTTTTTATTTTTGATTGATTTTTGCTTTCTGAAAATTATTTCAACTCTCTCGATTTTTTTGATAAGGGGTTAAGAACCATAAATGGCTTGATGGAAGGATGTGGAAGTGATTGTGATGAATACATTGGCTAGTGTCAACAAATACATCCAAAATTTATTCACAACAAGTTTATTAAATGTAGATAGTGATAGGATCTCTAAGAGGTCAGTCGTTCTTTAATTTACCAAGGTGATGAAAGACCAAGGTCAAATGGATATACTATAGAGATAAATGTCACAAAATGAGCGTGAATAGAATAACCAAAAGATCATCGAAGGGATGAAAATGGTGGATGAATTGCAGAGGAATGGAAAAAAGGAAAGAAATAACATCCATGTGTATGCAATACCTGATTGCAATGTTTGATCTTTGTACCTTTGATTTTTTTGTAATGTTTTAATGTTTTCTCATTTTTTTTGTATTTTTTTAATTTTTTGAATTTGTTTTTGATTTTTTGAAGGGAAAACAACATGAAGGGAGAAGACAATGAAGATGAATGATTGGGAAGTTGGGACCAAAAATTTCACTTTGTGTGATAGGATCCAACAACAATGTTTGTGATTTATTTGATAAGGGAGACTAGGAGTTTTTCTTATCAAGAGTGATATTATCTCCAATCTCGATGACCGTGGTGAGATCATATTCGATAAGTGACTGTGAATTATCTTTCAACATGGATTTTGTATGTGGATCTTGAGTTCCCTATCCATAGGTTTTGTACTTTTTTCCATACTTGATGGTTGAATTGGTGTGCATTCTTGAATCACGTTTGATTTTTAGATTTGTGGGTGTTGATTTAATGGGAGCTTTGGAGATCTTCGGATTTTTTTATCTTAGCTTGATGAAGAAATTGTTTATGTTTCATACCAAGCTAATGTGTGATTTTTTTAATCCCGAGAAGTGGGAGAAGAAAGTGGATGTTTAGGATTGATGATAAGAATGGTAGGGATGATGGTGGGCTTGCCACAATTTTTGATAGAAGGATGATATGATGGATGAAGAGGATATGGTCCAAGAATTGAAGAGGATGGGCTACTGGGAGGTGAGCCACATATAGAAGATGAAGATATTAGGATGTGGCCCAAGGATGGAAGAAAATGGCTTCCAAGGAGGTGAGCCATAGATAGAATATGAAGGGCTACTAGGATGTGGCCCAAGTATAGAATAAAATGGGCTACTAGGAGGTGAAGGATAGAAAATGAAGGGCTACTAGGATGTGGCCCAAGTATAGAAGAAAATGGGCTACCAATAGGTGTCCCATAGATGGAAGATGAAGGACTACCCATAGGTGTCCCATAAATAGAAGATAGAGGGCTATTAGGATGTGACCCAAGTATAGAAGATGAAGGGCTACTAAGATGTGACCCAAGGGAATAAAGACAATGGGCTACCCAGATGTGACCCAAAAATAGAAGATAAAGGGATACTAGGAGGTGGCCCACATATAGAAGAAGATGATGGGACTACCAGGAGGTGACCCAAGGAGAATATTTGATTGAAGAATGTGATATGTAAAGAATGATTGGGTGATGAGAAGATAGGCTAGGGATCAATGATAGACCTATGTTTTCTCCATGTAATGGGGAATGTGAAGATGGAAGAACAAGAGGAGGATCAAGTTTGATGATCTTAGGATCTTCCTCTATTTTTTGACAAAAGGAATCAACCTCTTCTCCACAATACAAAAATACATCGAGGTCTAAAGAGAATCATTTATCATGTGATCCTCTAGAGGAATGTCATCATGTAGCCCCATGAATTCTTGATCACTTCTTAATTCTGAAAGAAATCAATCGGTATGGGTAATTTTTGGTCAATCATAGTAGGTTGATTGGAAGAAAGAGGTCCAACAGGTATGGAGGATTTAGAAGATGTTTAATGATGTAGATGAGGGAAGGTTTGACTTATTACTCAAGGGCCAAAGAGGGATTACATTTTTATTGATAGAAGAAGATGACTTGAGAGACAAAGTAGATTCTATTTGGATGTATCAAGAGTGGAAGAAGATGTGGATTTTTGAATAGGTGTTAGTTGGTTTTCCTAGAAGATGACATAATGTAGGTAGAAAATAGGATCGTGTAGAAAGTCAGTAGATTGTGATGTAGGGGTCAACTTGGATGATTGATTAGAGGAATTTTGAGTCGCATGGATCTTTGACAAGAGGAAGAGGTCATGAGGTGACTGATAAAGTGGGTCTTGTGAAGAAAGGGAGGATCTGAACTCAAGAGTTGAATTAGATGTTTGATTGGAGGAAATTGGAGTCACATGGATCTTCAAAGGAGGAAGATATTCATTGAGGTGACTGATAAAGGGGGTCCTGTAGAGAAAGGGAGGACCATGACTCAGGAGTTGAATTAGATGTTTGATGGGGAGAATTTTTGGTGACACAAATCCTTAGAGGAGGAAAAAATCATTTAGGAGACTGATTATTCCTTAGAATAAATTTGATTGGATGAGGCTCAAGAGACTGAGGGGAATCCAAATAATAGTTTGGATTAGAATAATTAGGAGACTAAGGGGAATCAAAAGAATAACATGGATTTGAATCATCAGAATCATACCACCGATTATGAGGTGAAAGGGGTAACCGAATGGGTTCTCTAGTGTGAAGAACCAATCGAGGTTTAGTCATGATAGGTGTATTTTGATGTGAATGCCTAAACCTAGGTTCCCTATTGTTGTAAGTGTGAGGAACCATGTGAATAGTTAGTCATGGTTGGCATTGTTAGGACCAAATTCCTAGTCCTAGATTGTATGATTGAACTCCTTCAAATGGAAGGAAGTTCCACATCGATTTGGGTAGCATAACGGAAACCAACTAGAATTTTTGTAAGTATGGAGATGCTTGTGTGATTTTCTGAAGGGAATCTAAGGAAAATAGACATCGTGATGACACAATTTTGATAAATCAACAAGGTTTGTAAAACAAGTTACAAGTGTAAATGTCAAAATGGTTGATCAAAATTTAGCAACACAATAGCTACAAAGGAAAATTTTCCAATGTTCAAATTATATCAAGAGTTTCTTGATAGGAAATGTTTTTTCTAAGGTTTTGAAAAATGTGTACAAGGACTATAATGACCCTAGGAAAAATCAAGTAGCATGACAACTGACAAATGTCACAAGGAATGTTGCAAAAATAATAAATCCTAAAGAATGTCCTAATCCACTACAAATAATGTTCCAAAGGGATACATAATATACAACCAAATACCACCGATGAAAGAATACCTCAAGGAAAGAATATCTAGAAAAATCTTGAAACAAGGATCATTGTGAAAGAGCCTACTCCCTATGTCTAAAAACTTATCTCAAAGATTATTACTGACAAGATGACAACACAATTTTAGTATTTAAATCAAGTTTTGGATAAATAATATTTAAATACTAAAAAGGGGTTGAGGTGATGTGTCTAGAGTAACAATGTAAATTATATACTCTAAACTTAGTTTAATATAAACAAAGTCTAAGTGTTGGAAATAGAGGTTACAAATGTGGGCAGCATAACAATACTACTTGGATACTTTTAATCAAGTTTTTAAGAAAAAACAAGATGTGAGTATCAAAATAGGATTGACACAATGCAAACAATGTAACGACAACACCTTCCAAGACTTAAGGGAAATGTTTGAATCAAAAACTAGGTCCAAGTATATCAATGAATCAATACAATGTGAGCAAGTGTAACAAGACAATCAAGACACTTATATCAAGTTTGGGAAAACAAGATGTAAGTATCACAAATGTATTTCTATAATGCAAGCAACGTAATGATGCAAAGGGTAAATCAAGGTAGGATCACCTAACTATAATGAGATATCTTGATTATGGGTATCAAGACAAGGTTTACCAAAACATGAGGATGTACCAACACACTTTCAACACTTAACATTCCTACTGTAACATGGTCATGTAAGTGAATACAAAAGTGGTGGACATGATTATTTTTGGTAATACCTATGTATGTTCTCTCTTTTGACCAAAAATGTCAACAAGAAAACAAAGGAGATAGAACAAGTGGTGATGAAAAATACTTAGCCTAACTTTAGCAAAGTTTCTCCTTATTTATAACAAAGTAGAAACTAAGACAAAGTTTTGCCTTGTAAGTTTCATGATGAATGACATGTGGTGCAAAATTAAATGAACTCTCCCCTTGTTCGAATAACAAGGTTTTGAATCCAAATAATTTTTTACTTTGTGAAGGATCTTTAGAACATGATGGATAAAGTCAAGTTGGCCCCAATGCCAAATGGTTTCCTAGGTTTTTTTCTCAACACTCGCCAATACTTTCCTAAGAGAGGTACACTTTTCTAGAATAAATCCTAGACAAAGGACCATTACCCCATAATCAAATTAATGAACGGGGCCTCATACAGGAAACTTGAAGCATTCCTCATGGGTTTTTCTAGTCAAGTAGGTAGTGGGGCACTTCCTGTTTCATCCACCAGTTCCCTCAAGGTGTGGACTACTTTGGGGTTCTTTTGGTAATCCTCATAATGAGTTTTATGGATTATGCCAAGATACTTCCCACAGTTTAAAGTAGATAGGTTTTAACCCTTATCCAAACCTACAAATATATGTTTTGAATAGTGGTGTGTTTTTTTATTTTGAATTAAAAATGAGGTTTAGTACACCATTGGAAACCTGAAACACAATTGTAGTTAGTATTTGTTTAGATCCTTGATTATTTGACAAGTGAATTTTGTATTACACTCAAAGTTTTATTAGTTTTCTAAGAAATCCACAATATTATGAAAGAGGATTAAAGGTTGTTTTTATTCTCAAGATCATCCAAAGATGCAAGAGAAGAGCATACACAACAATTAATCCAACTAGATAAAAATGGAAAACTTTAAATCAAATGACCATTAAAATTATTTGTGAAATATTCATTCCCTTAAACAAAAATGAAAGATGAAATTTCCAAGTTAATCCAAATGTTAGAAAAGAAGACTAAAGCTTTTTTGATTCTCAAGATCACCAAAAGGTGCAAGAGAAGAGCATACAAAAAATTTAGCCTAACTCAAGTAAAGCATGGAAATATAACATTCATCAAAGCATTTAAATGTGTTAGAAAATGATGTCAAAAGTAAATCAAGATTTATAAAAAATATTTCCAATCAAAATGTTAGAAAAACATCCAAAATCATTTTCGAATTTCTTGAAATTCTCAAGATCACTCAAAAAGCACAAGCGAAGAGCATATTTGGTTTTGATGAAAAATGAATCTAACATGCAAAGAAAATGACTAGTTTTCTAATAAAGGAAACCATAATTTTTATGTAAGTTAAAATCTCAAATTTATGTTTCCATTACATATTTCACTTCAATAAACTTTCCAACGCAAAAAAATAGAGTCATTTCAAGTTCATGAGTAATATTTATGGCCTCTCAAGAGCCCTACATTATGTTGAACTAGCAGCCTTGCAATTTGCATTAAAATTAGCCTTGCTTCTACATTTAACTAGCCTTGTTAGTATTAAACTAGCCTTGAATTAGCGTTAAAGACCCGTGTAACTTCAAGAACACGGGATTTTGATAAAAAGAATGTCAAAAAGCTCAAATCTTTTCCAATTTGCTTCAATTTTGGCAGCACCTCACCTCCCTTATACCTGCAAAGAGAACTAAAATCATGAAAACTCAACAAAACAAGTTAAGAAATACAAGATTTATCTAAAAATGCTAAAAGAGGGTTAGTAAGCAAAAAATGAAACTAAACTACAAAAACTTGAAAAAATGCATGAGACAAAGGGTATGTCCCACTGGGCATGTCCAAATGTATGCATATTAAAGAAGCTAAGCTAATTAAATGAAACTAACACCAAGTAGTTCCAATAACAAATCTAATCTAATATAAACATCATGATAAAGCTTAAAGAAATAGCTAATCTAATGCATCCAACATGAATAAAACATCAAATGGTAAGCCATCCCTTTGAAATTGGATGTGCTTTGTAATGTATGATTGTTATCTAACATGAACCTATCTAGATCATAAGAAATCAATTGTATGTTATCTCCAAATGAGGAAATAATCTCACCAAAATGGCTTAATGGCCATGTTTGGATCTTCCTTTACTACTCACATATGAGAAGAATGGATGCAATCAAAGGATCTATTCAACAATGGAGAATGCCCTTATCATATGCCTATAATAATCACTATCAAAAGTGTGGTGTAAGGTGTGAAGGGAGGAACTAGGTTCTTTATATAGCTTTCCAATTTGGGAGAAGATAGAAACCTAGTGAATGTGGGACAAAAGATAAAGTAGAATTAGAAGGGATAAACATGATTAGAAGAATTGATTAGTGATTAACAACTCATGGGAGTTGGAGATGATTTAATTAATCAACTAGGATTAATTAATAGGCCAATATAAGCTTAGAAATCTATTTGGAGGTGATTTAAGAGGAATTTAGGTAGATTTGGAGGATTTGCAAGAGGGATTTAACCAATAAGAGGGTTTATTAATTAAATAGATGATTAAAAAGGCTTAATTAACTAATTATAGTTAATTAAAAGAGGATTATAACTAACAAAGTGTCATTAATTGGAATCAAAATGAAGGGAAATTATAGTTAATTAATGAAGTGTCGTTAATTGACCGAGATGAAGGGGAATGTTAGCTAATTAGCAAGAAATCACTAATTATAACGAAAATGACGAGAAAGAGGATAATTAGTACAATTTTAGTAGTAAAATATGTAGTCATATTTTAGGTGCCTACAAAAGTTATAATCTTCATGTAAATCACAAAATAAATCTTAAAATCGCTGCACAGTTGAAGAGATTTTTCTTACACCTGAAATCTGACATCTGACATATTCTTTTGTGTAACTGCCTTATCACATTTGGTCTTCTTTCCTTTTGGTGAGTTCTCTTTTGTTTTCTAGTTAATATAACTTAGGAAAAGTGTTCAAAGCATGCACAAATGTTACAACATTCCTTCCTTGACTCTATAACTTCTTGAATTGATTCCTAACTTACCATTTCTCCTCCAACTTCCATTAGAGCTTCACTCACATTCATGGAGGTTCAAAAAATTTCAGTCATGGAGGTGCTTGGAAATATACAAGGACAAGGTATTCAACTCTCTTCAAATCTTGGAGAAGGAGATGAGTGGACTCTATATTACCTTTTGATGCCAATAGTAGTTTCATCACTCTCATTCAAGCAAGAACATGCTTATTTAAATCAAGCAACAATAAAATCTTCACACTCATAAATATAATCCACAAAATTTGGTTACTTAAAGCATTAAACATTGTCATCCAATCACCTATCATACATCAACATGAAGCTCATGAAGTATTGATTCACATCCAATTGAAAGAAAACATCAAAACATAATAAGGACTATTATAACACTTCAATTTCTTAAATTGTTCTAACTGGGTTCTAGGGGCTTAAAAAATAGTCTTCAAATCACATGTCACAACCACCTTCAGGGCACTCATTAAGGAATTTCATCACTTAAAATACTTCATATGAATCCTAAACACCATGCTCAAGCTCTTATAGCCATACATTATTTGGGAATAACACCTTCTTCATACTTATAGCTAAGGGATTCTTCACTATCTCAAAAGGGCAGTTTTGGATCACTCAAGCTTATGCATAAAAGCACTTTATCAAACCAAAATAAGAACACTCTTAACTCATATAGGACACCTTCACTAAAAACAACATATACAATGTTCATTTCATCATGAGCACCTCCATTTCACCATCACTAGCTTTGTCTACTAGCTTTCTTAGCAATAGGCCTCAGAGAAACTCTTGTATCATCAATTTTCTTCACATAACCACCCTTTATTATTACTTGAACATTAAGAGCACATCACAGGGTTCTTAGAACACTTCAAATTTCATTGTGACTCCATTTTTTGAGCTCTGTATACTAAAATATCTACAAAACACCTTTTTTTTTGGGACACACCATGTGTCATAATCTCAAACCACCATGAACATGACCTCTGACAAGTTCTCTACACACTCAAGTCATTTTAAAGGAAAACAAATTGCATTTAGAGGCATAACCAGGCACTTTTCTCCACACTACTTTCAACTAGGGTTTATAAGGGTTTTAGATAGTGCTAGAAAAATGGATAAAAATTTCTTGTCCATCATCCTTTTTACTTTAGAATTTTTACAAAATATTCGTATCTCTATTCTCTTTTAAAAAGTATCCTATGATTATCTGAAGAATGTTTGTCAATTTAGATTGAATGCAAAGAAGTCAGGGAACTATTTTGGCATACCTTATTTACCCTGATTTTGAAAACATTGCAATTTCTTGCAAAAAACTCATGAATACCTCCTCCATGATCTTCAATGGCTACTTTATCATGGTTCACCCAGAAACTTCCAATCCTATCTCATTTGGGCATGCTAAACCTATTTTTCCTGAAGGGAAGTCATATAAATGACCCTAAGTCTAAATCTAAGTCTTGATTTATGACTTGTAGCTTCATCTCAAGACTTTTGAAAATGTCCCTACACACTTCCCATGCTTACATTTTCTTGTTATGGCATGATTTTCTTTAGACACCCATTCTAGGTCATTGAAATATGCCAAATTGAGCTAGTTTGCACCATAACTCATCAAATATGAAATTTTATTCATAATGTATCCCCTTAAACATGTCCTATCATGTGTTTCATACCTTTACCATGATTTTCCAGCTGCCTCATGCCTTCAATTCACCTTTCCATGTCACTTTGCTACCTAAGCCTAGGGATTAGGCCTGCTAAACTGATCTAGCCTCACCAGTTCCACTCATGCACCTGTGTATCCAACATTTTAACCATATTTCCTTGTCACATACCTACTAAAAGTTTTATTTCATCATCAAAAAATGAGCTCACATCACCATTTAGCCTCTGCTAGTTACTAGCTCCTTAAGCAGTCGAGTCTCAACAACGGGTTCTCAAGCCTTTTCTTGCTTTGCCTTGTATGACTCACTCCAAGATCTCCTGCAGCTCTCATTCATCCTACTTTGCAATTAGTATTAATTTGAAATCAATGAAAACCAAGCATCCACATGCCAACAATTTCCTTTTCCAAGCCCCAAAATAATAATGCAAGTTATAAAAAAACCCGGGGGATATTTTGGATAATAACTATGTCACATACTTGAGGGAATTGGAATACCATGGGAGAAACCTACTAATTTAACTTTATTTTTTAATTTCTATTTCATTCCCTTTTTGAGATTTAATGTTGTTTCTAATTAACATGCATAAAAAGGAAAAACTATTGTTATAGGAGGTGTTGGTGAGAAAATGTGTCTTGTAAACAAATTGGTGGGTTTCAAGCCAACACTATAGGAATATAATTCCCTCTACTTGAACGATGTAACTTCCATATGTGCATGTGTGAAAAAGTTGATTTCAATGATGGCCTTTCGACCAGAGATCCGACAGGGGCACTCCACTGACCGTGTGGCAAAGCTAGCAATTTCTCACTAGAGAAGAACTTTGTCTGAGAAGGGAAAGGGAGTGAGAATGAAGGTAAGAGAAACTAATGTTGCAAGTAGAATATCATATGCCCACACAAATTAATTAGAAATTTAATTTACATGCATTTATAGTCAGAAGAAAAACAAATCCGTAGGAGAAGCTACAAGACCGAATGAAACTCATTGGCTGCAAAGTACTAATTAATTCCTCAATCAAAGAGGTAAAAATTCCTTCTTTTCTTATTGAAGCTCGAGTAGAGTTTGTACACAGCTTGAGAATGGAAGAACTTTGAGGAAGAAGAGAAAATAGAAGAGGAATGGCATTTTCTATCTTTTCCAGGTACATAGCACTCTGGTCTTTTTTGAAATCAATCACTGGCCCCTCTTGGAATGATGTCGAGAAGCCATTATATTCTTTGCGAGAAACCGCTACAACTTCAAAAAATCTTCAACACCTTCTCAAATTCCTTTGTGTAAAGAAAATGCTCATGGCGGGTTAAAAACCAGATCTTGCAAAGCAACTATTACATTCAATTTTCCAGTTTAAATATAGACCATTTGCTTTGCTCCTCTAACTCTGAAATTGGGTCATCCACATGGCAGGAAAGGATTGGAGCGGTTACGGGGGAAGCCCTTTGCATTTTGTGATTTTTTAGAGATTTGGCAATTTGGAACAAATTGGCCCACACCCCTACTTTGAATTTTCAACTTAGACACGTGGCACCCTCTGGTTGGAAATGGGGTCGCGGCCCTTTTCTCAACATTTTAACCTTTTTTTAGAAAAAAGGCTCAAAAATTCAATTTCCTCCGCTAGCCCGCTGCTCCGATTTGACTAGGACACGTGGCACCCTCTGATTGGAAATGGGTTCGTGGCCCTTTTCTCAACACTTTAACCTTTTTTAGAAAAAAGGTTCAAAAACTCAATTTCCTTCGCCGACCCGTTCTTCCACTTTGAATTTTTAATGGCGGGCCCGAGACCTTGGCAGAACCGCAGAGCATTCTATAAATTTTAATTCACTTTTGGAAATTTGATTAGATTTCCAAAAGTTCCTTGATGGCCCGCTCGTCCGCTTTGACTTTTCAACGACATGATTCACCTTTGACTTTTTCCCTTCGGGCTCAAGATTTGACTTTCCCTGATAGCCTGATCGGGGCTGCAGGTTACTTTTTAATTTTTTCACCTTTTTTTACAAAGAGGCTCAAAATTTCAAATCCCCCCGATGGCCCGCTCATCCACTTTGAATTTTCAATGGCGGGCTTTACCTCTCCAATGACTTCGACCACATGGCGATCTGGCGTTGATTTGGTAATTGACCTTTTCTGCCCCACCCTGGAGTTGTGCCATTACAACACATGGAGCCATCTGCTAAGCCTTCCATATTTAGCCGATTTTACCTTCATTTTGTAACTGGGAAATGTGGAAAGCCCGTGCTTAATTAAAGACTTTCCCTTAGACCTTGCTCCTGGAGTTGTGACATTGCGACACGTGGAGCCATCCACTGGGTTTTGAAGTATGAATGAACCGCATCCAATCAGAGAAACCCATGTATCACTTGGGGATGTTGAGGAAAAATTTGACAGGGAAAGAAACGCCCATCGTTCCTGACTACGGAAAAAATACACAGAGGAAGAGAACTTCGTCATTTTGAGTCCAATTGTTGAATTTCCTTCACAAACCAGAGGCATGGAGGAAAAACAATGATTTTACAACCCAGGCCATAGAACAAGTGAACAATTTCAATAAAAAATGAAGGTTGCAAAGAGGATATTACGTGCACAGACCGGGAAATGGAGAATTTCTCAAAACAAGCAAAACAGAGATTTAAATAGCACTAGGGCATGCATTTTTCTAATTTATTAAATCTCTAACTTGGTTTAAACACCAACGAAGGGCATGAGTTCAAAAAATTTGAATTTGGCTATGGAAACGTAGAGCAGTTTTTAGGAGACAACAGGAGGATATTCTGCTTTAATTAACTTCCAACATTAATTACACAAATCATAATAATGCTTCATAAAGTGATTATTGATATAGAAACTATCAAAACAAAAAGGGGAATTGTAATTAGCTATTTTTTTTGTGAATCTGAAATATTTTGAGTGATCTAAATGTAGGAACAAGTTGATTTGAGGATGAAAATGCTTTGTTGCTGGAGCTGGCACCTGAAAATGGATCTAAGAAAAAGCGTAAAAATAGATCAAGACTGTCCGTACGGTTCTAACCATACTATAAAATCTTGGACCTAATTGGAATTTGGTCCTCCAACTTCTTGAGTGCTTCACATTCTTGGAAATGAATGTCATTGTGTGTCAGTATTCTTCACTCGCCTTCAGTATGGCTCTATAAATTATGCTCAAACCCTCAAACCCTCAAACCCTTATAGTACAAGAAGGAGTTCCTACAAAACAAATTTAGGTGGGTTGTAGGAACCCCTATGCACTTCTGATGTCTCCAATATTCCAAAGAGGGATTAATCCATGTGTTTTTCCCCTAACATGTGATATGTATGGTAGTGCAATTAGAATTTAACAATCGAACTTTGACAATTCTTTAACTTGACTTTCACACTTTCTCAAATACTTGGGAAGGGTCACTTTTCTTGCTTTTGCTTTTGGAAGGAAGACAAAGACTTCTAAACCTATAAGGATACTTTATACCTATAGAGGATGCTATAATAATGGATGTGCCTAAGTTATTTCAAATTTTTGGGAGCTTGGAGTTCCTTTTATGTTTGTTTTTACATAAAGAGATCTTAAAGTGTTAGGTTCCTAAACGAGGTATGATTGACTTGCTTATATAAGATTCCGATGGTTTTTATGTCATGAAAGGGTGTTCAAGAGGGAATATTAGTCCATATGAAATTTAATTTAGAGTTTGGGCCTACAACATGTCGATCCAAAACCATATAACAGGGTCAGGATTGACATGTGTCAATATCGACCAAAACATATGGTTTTGAACTAGAAGGAAAAATCATATTTTGAATTTAAGAGCCAGAGGATGAATCTCTCTAGATGTGTTTTACAAAAATAAACTTTAGAAACTGATGACATAGAGGCGTGAAAAGATAAGAAATTAATTGAAGATATATTAGGGTGTCTCGAGCAAGAGTGAGGAGAGTGTATTTATGCATGTAAGTGTGCAATTTCAAGATCAAAATTTTCAAAGGATAAATTTCCAAATTTGAATGTCTAGATTTCCACCCACTTTAAGTATGAAATGAAAATTACATCCTTATAAGGAAAATATACCCGAGTGTGTAGATGCACTTTTTGTTTTCTTGCAATAAATTTGTTTTGCAGTATCCCGTTATGTTGGTGTTGACATGCTCCAAAATGGAACCTACAACACAGAGTATATTCAATGCTCAAATTAGGAAAATGAACTTTAACTCAAAATGAAATAAAAGTACTATAAATAAATAGGCAATAAGAAATGATAAAAGAAAATTCAAAACATGGAAGGAATACACGTATTTGTCTTATGGAGGTAATGTGTTCCCATTCTTGTACCTTGGTGATTATGGATTTGCTAAACTTTGAAAAAAAATTGGGGGTGATCCATCACCAACTTGTGCCAAGGATAGGTTGATGTGCTAGGTGTACCAACCTAACAAAAAAATGTTGAAGAGAAGAACCAAAAAGAGGAGTCAAAGCACCCCTATCGAGGAGGAAAAATGTGTATCAAATCCATTTTGAAACTCTGATATATTTCCCTTAAGTGCAAAGAGGATAGGAAAGTCTTCCCACAAAGAACTTATCTTCTTCACTACCTTCCATAACCCCATGGACCATACCCCCACAGATGATTATGAGCCCAATTTTGTAACTTGATACACACAATAGAAAAGAGAACTAAGTTCCCCCATACTCTTCCCATGTGTCGTATAACTGAGTAGAAAATGAGTGGAACTGATTGCATGCCAAAATATGAGTGGAGAAAGGGATACTCATGCCCCAAATATGTCCAAACTGAAAGTGAAACTGAGTATCATGGAGAAAGAGAGAATGCAATACTTCATGCCCCTTGAATATGTGCTCATATGAGTAATTATAGGTATGAAACCATATAAGAATGCTATAATAATGATAATAAACCTTGAAATGCTAAGAAATATGGATATATTTCCCCATGGGAAAAATTGTATGATAGGTTTAGAACTGTCTGTATAGTCTTGATTAGACTATATGTTCATGACCATGCATGTTTTTTTTCTAATTTTTATATTTGAATCCAATTATGAGTAATGTTACTTGTATTTGCATATGTCTGTGCCTAGAAGTTTTCATGTACCTACTGGAAATGTAGAATGAACCCCGGATAATTTCCCCACTTCTAAGGTGTGTGTGATGAAAATTTTGAGAGTGTGGCTCAAAAGAAGAGATGGATATCCAAAAATGAGATGTTGATAACCTATAGATAACCTATGAGAATATGATGTGGTGGCTACCCAGAATAAACTGTATCTGCAATAGAGAATGTGCATGGTATAAACCATGGCACAAAACAAGAACAACAAGAAGAAACATGATAACCCTAAGAATATTAATGCAACTAGAAAATGATAATGATTATATAAAACCTTGTGTTAGTAGAAAACAAACACATATAATGTAGAAAAAATTACAAGAATGAAAAACAATATCATGTACAAAAGGAAAAATGCCTATAAATATGGGACACTCATACCGTTGTCAAACAATCAAGGCACATGAGCCTAAAACAAGAGGTACACAACCACACACAAGGAATAACACTGCAAACATGGGACAACCACGGTGTCACAAGACAAGCAATGCCCTTAAGTCACAATCAGAGGATAATACAAGCATACACACACAAAACTAGCAAGAATGTATGAAAAATAAGTGTATCCAAATGAACATATGATATCGAAAGAGTTAATAATAAATGTAATCATTTCACAAAAGATAGGTGTTAGTCTTGTTAGTCCAAAAGATAAAAAAATACACTATATATGTGTGTGTATATGTAACCATGCGTAACGAGGAAAGAAATGAGATATAATGGAAATATAACACCTGGATGTAGTATGCAAAAGTAAATGCCCCATAGGTTAACGGTTTGGGAAAAGGGAAGGCCAACACGTGCCATCATGTATCACTCAGTGCATGTCTTACGTCATGCTCAATATACCACATGAATTGTGTAAAGAATAAATTATATCTATCAAACCAAAGGAGTACAAAACATATATAATGTAAAGTGTAAACAATGTATGTTATAAAAATAGGTCCCGATTTTGTATTTTTGCTAATAATTGATTTTTTTTGTATTTTAGGCCCTTAATGAGGGCATACATGAAAACCTATTCTCTGAAGAAAAGGAAGGGTGATCCAAGAATTACCCTATAAAGGGGAAAATCTAGAAATTATGCAACTAAAGGATGCAGAAAATTATTTCCCCATTGTGTGTGTGTGTGTGCGCACGCGCACATATGTGTTCGTGTGTGTGTGCGTGCGCGTGCATGCAAGGTGAGGTCCATGTATAGAACTGCTCCCTCAATAGTTATCTTGAACCTATATATATAAAGTGTGTCATTGGGAAATGAGGGGGGAGTATCATGAGAGATACTAAATAATAGTGTTAAAATGTGACAGGCGAACCCTATATAGTCCAAGATGCCAATTACACAAGTAGTAAATGTATGACATAACCAATAGGAGTGTAGTCATTAGGAGTAACTAGAATAGATGGAAGATTTGGATTGTTGGCAATATTATCAAGATTAAGTGAAAACATAAGGATCAACATGTGAGTCAAGAGATGTGAAACATATGTACTATTATGAGGCTCATCGTTATCAACTTCAAACGATGGAGGGAGAGACACAAGAATTTCCATAACCAATAGATTGAATGTGCGAAGTGTTGTCTAAAATTGTACCCAATACAATTTTGAACAACTCATCTAAGTTGGGAATTAGACAAAATTTTCTCAAGAAAATATGCATAAGACCGAGTCAGTCTTTCACAGAGTGTGAAAATATAGTGTTCCACGTGTCCCCCTAACCCGCTAAACAAAGGAATGAGCACTTGAGACTTAGGCAAATCTTGAAGGAGATAGTACATCACAAATTTTGCTATACCTTCGTGGAGTTAAATAAATCGACCTTCCACAAATACAAAATAAGTCTCTCACATGTTAAAGGAAATTCGGAGAACTACAGGGTTTCATACCCACAAGAAATCTAGAAAATCAGCTGAGTATAGGTTTACGGAGTGGGTGAAGGTTGAGAACTTAGTGCTTCACAATATGGAGAAAGACAATGTCATGCAGACTTGGAACACATAACATTCTAATTTTTTTTTCATTTATGCAACCAAGGATGAAGTCCGTTAGGTTAAAATCCGTTATGTAGAAGAACAAGGTGCCACAAGGCACCATGTGGTAAAGGAAAAAAAATTCAAATGCGACTAAGGTCAGAGGCTGCAAAACACCATTCTAGTATTATGTGGGTTTCTCAATTGAAGTTTTCCATGGGTTATCACAGGGCCACGGAATGAAGAAACATAGCCATGGGTAAGGTGCCACACAATAGAGAAGGAATACCTCCACGACATATAAGGAGTGTTAAGTGGCTAAGGGTGGAAACATTAAATTTCTACATGAAAAGGAAATTCCAGTCATCACTCAGGGAATATAGGAAGCCATGGAAAACTATAAAACCATCAAAATCCATGGAAATCACGAAAATCACATCTAATTCTAAGCCAAACGACCAACCACCAAAATTTAAGGAAGCATGGTGTCATCCTGTGTAGTCTGATGGCATGTGATTGAATCAATGCATTATGTTGTGGTAGTTGGATCTTTTTAGATGGTGCTCATGCTTGTATTATAAGTAAACACTATGAAATTCGTGACATCCATTCTTCTACAAAAAGATTTCAGAGATTTGTACACCAGCATGGTGGTCCTTCCTCCCTTCTTCTCTTTCTCCCTCTTCCTCCACGAGTGGTATAAATGTAAGTGCTCACACACATTGTAGGGCTTCTTCTTCTTCGTTTCTTCCTTTGCATATTTTTAGAGTTTTCCTTTTAGGAAATCGAAATTTCATATTTTCAACCTCTACAACTTGTGAATGTGGATTTTCTTTCCTTGGATATGTGTGTAAATTTTTATGCATCAACTAATGTTAGTGTGTCTCTCTTATTTACTTCAAATAAATTACCTAGGTGAACATGAGCTAAGGTAAATACCTACTCTAACACCCCCCCTCAAGTGAAGCTAGGGGCCAAAATAGAAGTGGCATGTCCACAGTATGAGTCTCGACAACTAGGTCTGATGAGGTACTCATGTACAATATATCCATGAAGAAATCTTGAACCAAAAGAAGGAAAGAATCCTACTAGAAGGAAAGAGAAAGAAGAAGAAGAATGAAGATGTTCTCATGAACACCCCCAAGAACAACTTCTGAAACCCCAAGAACAACTGTATTTCACCCTGAAGATGTCTAAGTACCTCTATAGTTTCCTAATAAACCTCCTTCTAATGAGCATGATCTGGGTATTGTGTATGTAGAACCTCCTCCTTAGTGATGGTAGCCTTCTACTGCAATGCTTCTTTGGCACACACCACTTTAGCGTGGGTAGTGATCCTTACTTGTAATGCCTCAGACTTTGGTTCCAACTTGGGCATCCAATGATTTTCCACAACATGTTATATCCTAACTATCCATGTACCTTTGTTTTTTTTTTATGTTTCTTACTAAGATGCTCATACAAGTATGGGAATTCCTCATAACTATGATTATTTCCTCAGAAATAACATGCAATATTCTGAGGGCATTCACGCTTGTAGTGGTCAGGATATCTACATGTATAACATGTTTTGTGAGGGAACTCACCTTGTCCACTACCACGGCCTCATCCTCCGAATCCACCATGGTATCCTCGACCTCTGCCATGACCACCTTCAAAACACCCTTCACTCTAATCATAGCGCACCTGATTTTGATCCAGATCCTGAAGCTTATTCTTGCCTTTAGAGTTATCTAAAACTCTTGTTTTTCATACATCAATGTCTATAGCATCATGGATCTAACCAATCAACCGACATTCTTCTGTGTCATGAGTTGTGGACCTGTAAATTTTACAATAACAAGAAACATTATTCCTTATTATGCATTGTAATAATGGGCAGTGGCTAGCATCATGGTTTAAATGACATATCTCACAGTCCAACAACAATGAGTGTACTGATCTACGGGGACAACTATCCTTTATGTGACCTTCCACTTCACAATCTGTGCACCAAATTCCCGTGCGCATCTCATATGTGTAATTTATCGATAGCTTCTCCAACTGCTTCACCATAGCTACAATATGTGCCTCTAAAAATGGGATCACCCCAGTGTCTATACTTCCTACTACCTCAATGTGTAAGGCTACTTCAAGTGCTTCGTGTGGATCAATGTATGTCTTACTTGATAATGTCCTTCTAAAAGGTGTAATCAGACCTCCAACAAACCATTGTGCATGTTAGCTTGCATGAATATAATAAGAAAGCTTAGATAACAACGTTTTGAAATGATCATCATACTCTCTGACACTCTCAGTAGTGCATTTCTTAATGTCCTTAAGCACACTTATACTCTTATGCTCAAACTCAAGGATATGAAATTATTTAAGGAAATCATCTTTTAAAGTTACATAGTCTACGCAAGTATGATCAGGGTCAAAATTTTTGTACCAACTGTGTGCATGCCTTTATAACATAGTAGTGAATTGCCTTTCCCTGCCCTCAGAAGCCAGGATTCCTTTTGTGTGCCATAGTATTTCACGCATGTGCACATGTTCAGTAGCATCTTCTATGCCCCTATACTTTGGAAGATGAAGAGACATCTCCATGTAAATATTCTGGGGTTGGTGCGGACCCTACCCACCTGATCCAAAACCTCATGTGTTTCCTCCACCTCCAAAACCACTAGATCCACCAGAACTAGAACCACATATGCCTCCTGATCCTGAACCCGTAGTCGGAGTTAAACTAGAAGATGTACTCCACTGTGTCCCAACAATAGTACTGAACTACACCCCTACAGTCTGTAAAGTGGTACTAATCCCTGAAGAGAGTCCAAAATTCTATGTGCCTGAATTTTGTGTAGAAGATACACCTAAAAATGTACCTATGAATAATAACAAAGACATTTGTGCTACCATCGATTTGATTCTTATATGACTTACTCCTTCTCTCCCACCACCTAAATTAGCTTGTTGACTATTTTTTTGTACTAAATACTGGAAGATCAAGCACAAGGGAAAGGTTTCCAGTTAGATTCAGATGTGCGCCCACGGCCTAGGTCATCTCTACTGGCATGATTCCATGTGAGACTGAGGAGGGTTCCCTGCCATGCTTACCCAAATGGGGGAGTTCCTGATGCTCTATCTCCATGCCTTCTACGTGAGCTCTAAATCCTTCGCGAGCCATCTCTCTCCTCAATGTCATCTACTCTGCAACATCTTTCTACTTCTCTATCTCCCTCTCGCATGCCTCATTGTAGTTAAGTTGACTTTCTTCTCTCTGCCTCTCTGCCAATAGGTCTGCCATCTTTCACCAACCCTTCTCCTACCCCCATGTGTGGTGGGGTTTAGTTGGTCATTAGTTTTCTCTCCAAGTTTAGGGTTACCATAAATATTTTAATTGTCAGTGGAATGCCTTACAGGTAGGTTCCCCTGGGATATCATAAAAATTGAAATTCAACTACCTCTAGGCATGAATAAGTGGAAATTGAGTACTCCAAGATATAGCTGATCAAAACACCACAGAACCACGTATCCATAGTGCGAGTCCAAATCAGATCAACATCATAAAGGGTCTGAAATTTTTCATGTAGCCAAACAAGTGTGTGATACCTCCAATTCCATTTAGACACATAAGCAACCAGCCACTCATACAATTCTACCAAAAAGATAGCGAAGAAGATCTCGTATAAATAGTCATACAGATTTTTCTCCACCCACGTACATGCGTCAAACTTAGATCAAGTGATGAACATCCATGCATATTATTCTTCTAGGTCGTGTATTTTCTCCTCAACACTTGCTAGGGTCAAACAATATGTCTTCATCGTGAACCATCCTGAAAACAACTGAAAAAGAGGTCCCAACAATGGAACCAATGATGCAACCTAGAATTTATTAGTAAATATCTAGGTGTGCTGACACATCACTCAGCCTAGACTAAGCACTCACTCAAAGCATGCAAAGGTACCATGCCCCTCTTTAGGTTTGTTGTTGCAAGATGTTAGCATGATGAAGACTTAATGCATTCAGATCCATAATTAATACATCATTCTACAGTGCATGTTCATATATTTTTCTAAAGAATAACATACTTAAATGATAACCATGATGAAATAAACACATGCAAGATCCAATTATATGTAGGATTAATACTCTGATTCAACTAATACACTCCATTACATTAAAATGATAAACACACAGAAGCTCATTACAATAGATAATACCATAGTTTATGCATGCATCAAATTTGGAAGCATAACCTCACAATAATTTAGTTCTCACATGCCAATACTATACTACACAGTTCATTACATATTTATAAGGGTGGGGACTTGCCTTTCACTGCTTATCTAATCCAAAAATAGGTCACATGCTAAGAACATCCATGCACCTTTACAATAATAGGCTCACATGCAAGAATGTTAACAATAGACCTTTCACAGTTAACTAGTTGTAGCAACTTTATACTTAGATTGATCCCATACAAAGAGATCCATAGCCACTCTTCCAAAAATAGCCAATGTGTGTCACACAAGTCTTTTCCCTTTTGTGTGCACCGCACGCCAACTTCTAAAAATAGATCATAATCATGAAAACGTCTGAGTCTTGAATTTGTCTCTATCCTCCGCGCGTAATTTCTTCTCGATCCTCCCACAAATCTGAACGCACTCTACTCTTCCACGTGAATCTTCTGTATGCCTTCTACTAAGTGTTATACATTGTCTTCTCAACAACCTTTCATACAGGATCTTCCACGCACTAGGCATCATCACGCACATTCTATAGGTTCTATACTTTTATGTCAGGAAGTTTCTAAGGATCCACAGTCTTTTTCAATGACTCATGGGATACATGAGTGGGACGATGCGATGGTAGCTGAGTTTTCTTCTTTGATGAAGAATCATACTTGGAATTTGGTCTCTCTTCCTAAAGGAAGAAAGATGGTAAGGTGTAAGTGGGTATACCGAACCAAATACGCAATTGATGGGTCCATTGACAAGTATAAGGCCTCGTCTTGTTGTAAAGGGTTTTTCACAAGTTGAAGGTATTGATTACTCTAAGACTTTTGCACCCATTGCCAAGATGGATTTTGTACACCTTGTACTTGCTATTGTTTCATCACAGGGGTGGCCCGTATACTAGATAGACGTGAAAAGTGCCTTCTTACATGGATATTTACAAGAGGAAATATACATGGAGCAACTGGTTGAATTTGTTCAGGATTCTTCTCTTGTTTGCAGGCTCTGAAGGTCTCTCTACGGTCTCAAACAAGCCCCTCGGCCTTGGTATGAGAAGATGGATTCTTTTCTTCTATCTACTAGTTTTGTTTGTTGTCACTTCGATCATACAATATATCTCCACCATGTTGGTGAGGATATTGTGATACTTGTCTTGTATGTTGATGATCTTTTACTTACTGGTAGCTCTTCTTCCCAAATTTAGAGTATTCAGAGGGCTCTTTCTACTTATTTTGACATGACAGATCTTGGGCTCTTGCACTATTTCCTTAGTTTTCAGATTTCTTAGATAGATTCAGGGATTCATTTGAGTCAACAAAAGTAGACCCATGATCTTCTTCGGTGCTTTGATATGGCTGATTTCAAGCCAAGTCCATATCCTTTTTAGTTTGGGGTTACTCTTACTTCCACATGTACCACACCACTTTGTGAAGCTACATTGTATAGGCAGTTGGTTCAGAGTTTCATGTAATTAACCCATACTCACCCTGATATTTCATTTGCAGTAGGGATTGTATCCCAGTTTGCACATTCTCCTCATAGTAGTCACTGACAGGCTACTAAAAGGATTTTGTGCTATTTTCATGGCACTTCCCACTTTGGCCTACACTACACTAGGGGTTCTACTCAGTTGGTTGGGTATATAGATTCAGATTGGGCAAGTTCTAGTGATGATAGGCATTCCATTTATGGCTATCTTTTTTGTCTTGGTTCTTCTCTAGTTGCTTGGGGGTGTAAAAAACAATAGATTATTGCACTTTCATCTTTAGAGGCAGAGTACATGGTTGTTAGAGTAGGTATTTATCTTCGCTCATGTTCACCTAGGTACATTATTTACCTTTATTGTATTTATCCTCACCCACTTATGTGTGTGGATATTTCTTTTATCTTATTTAGATATTAGGAGATATTATCTAGTTGTTAGGTATAGTTCTTTCATTGATCTATGGTACTGACTAGTTCTTTCCTTGATCTATGCTATTAACTAGATCCTTAATGTCTAGTTATCTCCTAAATCTATGGTCTTGACTAGTTCTGTGATGACTAGTTATTTCCTTGATTTATGGCTTGATCTACGACCTTGACTAGTTCTTAGATTGTTATTCCTTGCCTATATAAGCAAGGCCCATTCTCATTGTATTTAATTGAGTTCCATAATAATATATGATATTGTTGCTCATTTGTTTGCAAAGGTTTATGAAAAGTTATTATGATGAATCTCTTTCATCTTATTTATCGTGGTGTTTAATTATCATCTATGTTCTTGGCTTGGTACGATCTGGTTATCTTTCCTTTTACTAATGCTAGTGTGTATCTCTTCTTTCCTTGAAATGTTATGTGTTTGGCATCAATATAGATTCTCTCTTATATATTTTACATTCTTTCAGCTTCTCACATTAGATTTGTGTGTATTCTTATCATCTTCATTCCAAAAACTTTTATTTGTATCACTTAGAACTAGAGAAGCTCCATAATTCACTCCGGTGCTATCACCACCCATTTTAGCTTAAGATTTTCTTTATGCATCTCTTTCCATCTCTCTTCCTCCCTAGTTCCTTGGATGTGTTAGTGTAGGTTAGTTGTAGGAGTAGTTTTCACACTAGATTAGATTGTGTTCTGTTGTTTCTCCTAATCCGCAAAAAAAACTAATTTGTCCTTCTCCGGAGGTCAGTCTTGAGCTATGAGTCCCACACCTGTAGAAAGTCCCATGTTGGAACAAAATTATGGATCTCCCATGATTCAGTAAAAGGTGTAATTTTAAGCTCCAATAGTTTTGGCATGCCTGGTGGGAGAAATGTTATGAGCTTTAGATCATTGCTATTGAGTTTTTGTGTGTAACTCAATAGTTTTAGCCTTTAGAGACATTCCTTCAACACATTTGGTGACTCTCAAATGTTAAATATCTTGGTTTCAAGTAGCTCAGTCTCCCTCATTTCATGAGAAGAGTGTAAAGAAGGTTGTGTGTGTCCATGGGTGAACCATTCAACTACCTAAAAATTTATCCATGAAGAAAAATAAAATGAAGTAGTCCATGGAGGTTCACATCATCTCCAAGAAGAATTTTTTCAACTTTTCCTCATAGTAGACTATTTCCTTTTCCAATTAGAAGTTTGGGTCTCATTCCTCTCATGGCGCATCAAAGGAACTTTCTTTTCGTAAGTTTCAATATTGGTAGTCTGTTGCTCCTAAATCTCAACATGATATACCATTATCCACCTTGAAGAGTATCCCATTCTTCATAGGAAAAAATGCTACCACACTTGCGAAGCATATTTAAGACATTTTGAATGTATTTTCAATACATGTGGTCATGGAGGATGATGATGCAATGCATATTTTGGTGTCATCTCTCAAAGACAAGGATTTTCTATGGTATATAAGTTTTACAACCACATTAATATGCACTTGGGATGAGCTTGAGAGTGCCGTATGTCAACAATTTGGTGAGAAGGGGGAAAACATTTCTCTCCTTGAACAATTAACCACCATTAAGAGGGCTATAAGAGAACTTATGGTGGATTTCAACTTCAGGTTCTAGAAAACATGGGACATAATTCCAATCCTTATAAGACCAACTCCTCAAGGTGCATTTATATGTTTTCTTAGATATTTGAATTTTTATATAGTAGTAATGATTCAATCTATGGGTGTTACTCAATTACCCAATTCTTATGCAATAGACATTATGACTTAAAATTATTTGATCCAAACAGGTAAATTATCCCCTAGATTACCAATTCCCATTTTCCTTGAATTTCCAAAAAGTACCCAACCCACCATTACTCATATTCCTCAATCATTTACTTTATCATCCGCATCCACATTTGGCTCCCCATAAAGTAAGAAGAAATTAAAAGCCTTAGTGTTCAGCTAGAAAATTTAACAAATGATATTGTCTCCCTTAAGGGAAACAAGCTCAAGCCACAAAACGTTATCCTAATCCTCATTAGGGTTATCCAAAAAAAGGATCTCAATACCCAAACCAAATATTTAGACAAAATTACCTTCTAAGGAGGTCATCAAATCCAAATCCACAACCTCCACCAGCTCCTAGCTTAAGCAAATCCATTCTTCTGGTCCAAAACAATACTGCACAAAGTTTTGAGTGGTGTTATATTTGTGAACAACCACATAACCAATACGCATGTGAAGTTGGAATGAATTATTTATGGGAGAAATATCTCATGGTGAAAACTCCATTTTATTAACAAGAGCAAGATGCAGCTCTATCAGATAACATTGCAAAAGAGACACAAAAGGCTACCACTGAGCCTAACTTCATGATTTTTAGACTTGAATATTTTTATGTGGTTAACCAAACTGTGGGTAATTTGAATATGCCACAACTTCATATGGTGGATAACACAAGGTCCAAAAAGATACAAATTGATGTGAGGTATCCTCCCACTATTTATCCAGCTCTGCACAATAATTCTGACTAGCTCCCAGACTTAGGCAGGAGTTCAAATTCACCCAGTCAGCTGTAGATCACTCAACAACCACTAAGAAAACAATTTACATGGGACAAGAAAAATCCATAGCCCAACACAAATCCATAAAATGAAGTAATTTCACCATCCAAAGAGCTTCTGCGGATGGAACAAGTAAGGAAATAGAATGTCACTCTCTCATTGCAGAAGTCCGCGGGTATTCCCCTTAACATTGTTGAACAAATGAAAAGGAAAAAATTGAATGTCACAATTTGGGATGCCCTATCTATCCCATCTCAGAGGGATCTCTTACAAGAATACTTGAAGCAACTTCTACCTCTCAAACCCACCATGCACAAAGAAAACTCCATAGTCAACATCTGTCATCCAAAAGAAGAACAAGTAAGCATAATTTTCAAACCTTTTTCCTTCTACATATCTCTAATTGTTGGAAAACACCTTGTACACAACTGCATGATAGATTATGGTGCTAGTACTTCAGTGATTCCAAAGTAAATTACATATATTTTGGGAATTGAATACAATCTAACATCAAAAGGTGTTTTGCAACTTGACATATCAATAATACAAGTCTTGCGTATAATCAAGAATATGAAGTTAACTCTTCATGTTTGTCTAGGCATAATTATAATGCAAGAAATATCTGTGATTGACTTACTACCTTTGATCACCCTCTTCCTCTCCAGATATTTCATAGCCAAAATGGGTGGATACCTATCTTCATATTGGTCTCATATGGTATTAAGAACAAGGTGTTGGACTAGGTTTACAATCAAATCTAAACCCATTTCATCTTATCACATTGAAGTTCATGATCCTGGTCCTATCAATGTAAATTGCATGGTCCAAGGAGAAGTGAGCAGTGATCCTGAATTTTTCAAGATAGTGCATTCATCTCATTCAATTGATGATCTTATGATTAATGAATGGGATAAAGAGAATTATGAGTTTGATCCATATGACATAGTTCTGAAGACTATTCTAAGAACCTATTGCATCTGTGAAGAATAATTCATAGTGCCCATACCACATAAAGAAGACAATGATGCTTTTGGTTTATGGAAAATCTTCTTTAACAATATTAGAAGTAGAAATGGAGCTGGGGAAAGTGTATTTCTTGTCTCCCCAACAGACAAAAAACTCTTCTTTGCACATAGTCTAAAATTTTCATACTCAAACAACATGGTGGAATATGAGGCATTGGTTCATGATCTGGTCATTAAGGAATAGAGACAAATAAGGGCCCTATAAATATTTAGGGACACTAAATTAGTCATTCATCAAGTCAGAGAAAAGTGCGTGACCAAGAATAAGATTTTAAAAACTTATAGACACCAAGTTTGGGACCTTTTGGAGAGTTTTGATGTTTTCAACCTTCAAGTAGTACTGCATTGTTAGGGTTAGCACACCGGTTGTACAAACAATATATCAGATCTAAACATACATGCAAATAAAATTGGATATTCTACCAGAAGAAATATACAAAACAAGAGACATAAATCAACACTAGATTTAACGTGGTTCACCCAGTGTGGGCTACGTCCACCAAGAAACAAGCCAATCTATTATCCAAAGCTTTGACAAGATATACAATGAAGATTTACAATCTTCCACACCTCTTAGATGTACAATACTTTCTTTCCTCAAGCTTTTTATTCATCACCAAGAATTATCTCTCTTGCCAAATTTTGCAAGTTCTTTCTAATTTTTGTTAATCATTATTCTTTCTTACTTCTCAACCCTAGCTTTTATGCTTATATAGTCATTTATAGACTTCGGGAACTTAGCCATGCAATTACAATCAATAGAAATAATTTAATGCTAAAAATAGATCTAATTCCTAGAGAGTTAATTAAAACATCCTCACACAGGTAACCGACACTGGTTAGACCTAACCGTTGCCGGTTCCTTACTTTCCTGACCAATGCCAGTCATACCTGACTGATGCCGGTCCTGGGTGACTGATGTTGGTTCCCCCTTTGACCGATGACGATTACTATATTTTCCATCAAGTTTCCATTGCATACTAAATTGAAGTAATTGAGCTCCACAACTCAACAATCTCCCACTTGGAGATTAATTACTGCACCATACCTGTACAACACCATTCTTGGATCCTTTCTTAGCTTTGTTTCTCCCTCTTCAAGTCTCAAACTTGAAGACCAATAGAAGTGGAGTGTAGCTCCAACTTCTCCTTTGCTAATGGCTTAGTTAGCATATCCACAGGGTTCTTGCTCATATGCATCTTTTCCAAATTCAATTTTCCATCCTCCAATACCTGCTGTATGAAGTGATACCTCAACTAAATGTGTTTTGTTCTTGAATGAAACGTTGAGTTCTTTTCCAAGTGAATTGCTCTTTGATTGTCACTGAATAGTTTATAATCACCTTGCTCCTTTCCCAACTCTTCTATGAACCTACTCATCCATATCATTTCCTTGCTAGACTCTATAGCTGCAACATACTCTGCCTCTATAGTAGACAAGGCCACAACCTTCTGCAATCTTGAAATCCAGCTAACTGTCATTCCACCTACTGTGAAAATATATCTAGTAGTGCTCCTTCTAACATCAAGAACTCCAACCATATCCGAATCAACATAGCCACGTAATGAAATATCCAAACCTCCATAACATAACTGCATGCTAGATGTCCCTTTTAAATACCTGAGTATCTATTGGACTACTTTCCAATGTTCTTTACCTGGATTAGCAATATATCTACTCATAACTCCCACTACCTGTGTAATGTCTGGTCTTGTACAAACCATAAAATACATGAGACTTCCAACTTCTTAAGCATATGGTACTCATGTCATGTATTTGACCTCCTCATGTGATGAAGGACACTGATCTTTGTTCAATTTGAAGTGTCCAACCATATGTGTACTAATGAGTTTTGCATTCTACATGTTAAACCTTTCTAACACCTTGTAGATATAATCCTCCTGAGACAAATAAAATTTCTTTTTTTTCATATCTCTATGTATTTGCATATTAAGGATTATTTTTTTAGCTCCTAAATCCTTCATAGCAAATGTGTGAGCTAGCTTTCTCTTAAGCTCACCAATGTCCTGCATACTAGATCCTGCAATAAGCATATCATCCACATACAATAAAATAATAATATAGCTCCCATTTTCAAGCTTCTTGAAATAAACACAATGGTTAGATCCACATATCAAGTAACCATGCTCATGCATAAAACTATAAAACCTCATGTACCATTTCCTTGGATCTTGCTTGAGCCCATATAGGCTCATTTTCAACTTGCACACTAATTTATCCTTACCCTTGACTTCATACCCAAGCGGCTGCTACATATAAATCTCTTCATCCAAATCACCATGAAGGAAATCCATCTTCACATCTAGTTTCTCTAAATGAAAATATTCTACTGTAACTAAACTCAATACAATATAAATAGAAGTCATCTTAACAACAGGAGAAAATATTTCACAAAATTAAATACCTGCTTTCTATGCAAATCCCTTTACTACAAGCCTCACATTGTATATTTTCTGTCCACCATCTTCTTCCTTGATCCTGTAAACCCACTTGTTCTACAATGTTCTCTTATATGTTGGAAACTTAACCAAATCTGAAGTCTAGTTCTATTCCAAGGAGTCCATCTCCTCATTTATGTCATGCTCCCAATGGATGTGAGTCTTATCTTGCATTGCTTCTTCAAATATCTCTGGTTCACCACTATCAGTAGATAATATATAAAATAGAGAATGTGTAAATATTTCTAGAAGTTTACTTACTCTTTGTGACCTTCTCACAGGAGTTTTGGGTACCGGAGACTCAATCTGGGCCTCCTAGACATTTCTTTCCAAATATGATAGTGATCGACGTCGGTCATCTCTAAATGATATTGGTTCTACTAACCGATGCTGGTTTGGATCCTCTGTAACCGATACCGGTTCTGACTGGTGCCACCCAGGGGTTAACCAACACCGGTTACTATGTAACACTGTCGGTAATTCTTTAAAATCTGAGAGTTCATTTTCATTCACAAAATTCTCAACCGGTTCATCCTTGGGTACCACAATTTAATCCTGTACATTCTCTTTTCATTCCATTCAACATCATGACTCCTAATAATTTTATAATTCTCTAAATCCCAAAAATAGAAACCAAAATCACCAGATCCATAACCAATGAAAGTGCACCTCTTGGATTTTGCATCCAACTTTTTTCTTTTTTCCTTATCAACATGCACAAAAGCTTCTGAACCAAAAACTTTAAGAAAAGAAAGATCTACCTCTTTTCCCGTCCAAGCTTCCTCTGGTATTCCTCCATCTAGTGAACTTGAAGGCCCACTGTTAATCAAATAAACCACTGTATCAACTGCTTCTGCACAAAACTGCAAGGGAAATCCAGAATGTATCCTCATTCTTCTAGCACATTCCATGATTGTCTTGTTCATTCTTTCCGCAACACCATTCTCTTGTGGTGTTCTTGGAACCATTCTTTCTCTACGTATCTCATTCACTGAACAATAATCATTGAAATCCTTTCTACAATATTCACCACTATTTTAAGATCTAAGGCACTTTAACTTAGAATTTGATTCATTCTTAACAAGGGCTTTCCATCTTTTAAAAGTCTAAAAAAATCATATTTACGTTTAATACAATAAGCCCATACCCTTCTTGTAACATCATCAATGAAAGTAACATAATACTGGGATCCTCCATGAGAAGCTACCTGAGCTGGTTCCCACACATTTGAGTGTACAAGCTCCAATTTTTGCTCCTTCTTAGTTGCCCCAACTTTGAGAAATCTCACTCTCTTTTGCTTTCCAAAGATACAATTCTCATAGAAATCAAGATATAAATCTTTCAAATATGATAACTTACCCTTAGCCTTTAAGACATGCATTCCTTTTTTACTTATATGACCCAACCGGTTATGCCACATGCATGCATCTAAATCTGAAGTAGCTAATGCAAAAAAGGAATCAATAATACAAGTAGATAAATATAACGTTCCTACCTTCTTACCTCTTGCCACAAAAAATAACCCTTGATGACTTTCCAAGAGTCTCCTGCAAAAGTAACCATGCAACTAGATTCACCTAGTTGCCCTGCAAAAATAATATTCCTCCTGAGGCTTGACACATGCCTCACATCCTTCAATACTCATGTATTTCCATTCTGTAATTTTAGATGAACTTCCCCTTTACCAGTAATACTACAAGGTTCATCATCACCTAAATAAACATGCCCAAAATTACTCTGGACATAATTTTTGAAATAACCCTTATTAGGGGTTGCATGGAAAGAAGCTCCTGAATCTAAAACCCATGATTCAATTCTACTATCTAAAGAAAGAATAAGAGCATCTTGCATTACCTCTGATGTAGCAAGATTTGCTTCTTTACCTTTGTCTGGTTGTTGGTTCTCTTTATCCTTTGACTAAAAATATTTCTTTGTATGTCCTTTCTTTCCATATTTCCAACAAGTAATTCCATTACTTTTGGATTTAGATTTGCTATCCCTTGACTTTGATTTCCCATTACTCTTACTCTTGGATCTCTCCTTCTTCTTGCCCCTACTTTCTACATTCAAAACATTTGCAGATGATGATTTCTATGTACTCTTCCTGTGAATTTCTTAATTCAAGATTATACTAACCACATCATCAAAATTCAAACTATTATTAGCAGATGTTGTATTACTAACATCCATTACTAAGTTATCCCAACTATCAGGAAAAAAACATAAGAATAAAAGTTCTTTTACTTCATCATCAAATGGTATAACAACCGATTTTAACTGATTTCCAATGGATTGGAAATCATTCAAATGAATAGATGTAGATCCACCTTCATGAATCTTAGAACTAAATAGTTTATTTGTCAAATAAACTTTATTTGAAGCACTAGGTTTTCCATATAAATTAGCAAGAGATTTCATTAACTCTACCGTAGAAGTCGCTTCTGTAATATTGAAAGCCATGAATGCTGTCAGGCTCAATCTTATAGATCCCAAAGGCTTTCTATCAAGAATATTCCATTCTTCATCAGTCATCTTCGTAGGTCTATACTTCTCATCCAACGGTAAATACAAATATCTTTAATATAGATAATCCTCAATCTGCATCTTCTATAATTGATAATTTCGGCTGTCAAATTTCTCTACCTTGTATTTATTTTCTTATACCATTGCTGTAGCTCCCACTTAATAAAAAAACCCTCTCTGAGTAAATATGTCAACACACAAAACCTCCAAACAAAGCGTTGATACCAGTTGTTAGGGTTAGCACACCGGTTTTACAGACAATATATCAGATCTAAGCATACATGTAAATAAAAGTGGATATTCTACCAAAATAAATATACAAAACAAGAGACATAAATCAACACCAGATTTAACATGGTTCACCCAGTGTGGGATACTTCCACCAAGAAACAATCCAATCTATTATCCAAAGCTTTGATAAGACATACAATGAAGATTTACAATCTTCCACACCTCTCAAATGTATAGTACTTTCTTTCCTCAAGCTTTTGATTCATCACCAAGAATTCTCTCTCTCACCAAAATTTGTAAGTTCTTTCTATTTCTTGTTATTCATTCTTCTTTCTTACTTCTCAACCCTGTCTTTTATGCTTATATAGTCGTTTATAGACTTAGGGCACTTAGCCATGCAATTACAATCAATAGAAACACTTTAATGCTAAAAATAGATCTAATTACCGAGAGTTAATTAAAACATCCTCGCACAGGTAACCGACGCTGGTTAGACCTAACCGCTATCGGTTGCTTACTTTCCTGACCGATGCCGGTTCCCCCTTTGATCGATGACGGTTACTGTATTTTCTAGCAAGTCTCCATTACATGATAAACTGAAGTAATTTAGCTCCACAACCTTCAAGTAGTACCACATAAATATAATAAGCAGGAAGATCAAATGATGGCTATCGGCTCACAATTTTCCCCCATACAAGATCTTTTCCAAGATAAACAACGTGTCAAGATGGTTGTAAGACCATCCATCCTAGATAATGAAGGAAGCTAACAAGTGTTTGATAATGATGAGAATATATTTCAATTCATCCAAAATGATGCCCAATTATCTTTACATGTGTAGCCTACTTTGTAAGAAAGTTATGGTGATCAAATCATCCATCTGTGAACTAATAAGTTTCCTAAAGGATTGGTTACTCTTGAGGACATATTCAATTTTGATGATGAGATAAAGGGTGATCAAGATGAAGAATGAACTTTTATTTCTTTGTGTTAGATATTTCATGATGTAATTTTGTGTAACTATGAAGACCTTATAATTTTTTACTCTGACATTTAAAAGCATATTATAGATCTTCATCCTGTGACCAATCCACTTAGAAATAAATAGAGACCATTCAACCCCAAAATTTATCCCCTCACGAGAAAAGAGATAATAAAGATTATTGAGGAAAGAATTATATTCCTCATTAAGTACTCCTCTTGGGTGTCTAACTTGGTCCCAATTAGCAATAATAACAAAGAAATCAAAATTTGTGTGGATTTCATGGAATTGAACAAGGCCTCCTTAAAAGATCATTATCCTCTACCCTCCATGAAATAAATTGTGCAAAAAGTAGCAGGAGATGAAAAAATCTCTATGCTTGATGTGTTGAATTGTGGAGCTCAGTTACTTCAGTTCAACATGCAATGAAAAATTGCTAGAAAATATAATAACCGTCATTGGTTAAGGGGGAACTGACATCGCTCACCCAGGACCGACATCGGTTACCTGTGCAAGGATGTTTTAATTAACTCTCGTGAATTAGATCTATTTTTAGCATTAAAGTATTTCTATTGATTGTAATTGCATGGATAAGTTCCCTAAGTCTATAAATGACTATATAAGCATAAAATATAGGGTTTAGAAGTAAAATGATTAACAAGAATTAGAAAGAACTTGCAAAAGTTGGCGAGAGAGATAATTCTTGGTGATGAAGAAAAAACTAGATAGAAAGAAAGTACTATACATCTGAGAGTTGTGGAAGATTATAAATCTTCATTGTATATCTTGTCAAAGCTTTGGATAATATATTGGCTTGTTTCTTGGTATACGTAGCTCACACTGGGTGAACCACGTTAAATCTGGTGTTGATTTATGTCTCTTGTTTTGTATATTTCTTTTGGTAGAATATTCACTTTTATTTGCATGTATGCTTAGATATGATATATTTTCTGTACAATCGGTGTGCTAATCCTGACAACTGGTATCAGAGCTTTGTTTGAGGGTTTTGTGTGTTGACATATTTACTCACAGAGTGTTTTTGACTGAGTGGGAGCTACAATAATGAAAAAAGAAAAAAAATACAAGGTAGAGAAATTTTACGGCCAAAATTATCAATTATGGAAGATGGAGATTGAGGATTATCTATATCAAAGAGATTTGTATTTACCGTTGGATGAGATGTATAGACCTACGAAGATGACTGATGAAGAATGGAAGATTCTTGATAGAAAGGCTTTGGGATCTATAAGATTGAGCCTGACAACATCCGTGGCTTCCAATATTACAGAAGTGGCTTCTACGATAGAATTAATGAAATCTCTTGCTAATTTATATGAAAAACCTAGTGCTTCAAATAAAGTTTATTTGATGAAGAAACTATTTAGTTCTAAGATGCATGAAGGTGGATCCGCATCTAGTCACTTGAATGATTTATGATCTATTGTAAATCAGTTAAAATCAGTTATTATACCATTTGATGATGAAGTAAAAACACTTTTATTCTTATGTTCTTTTCCTGATAGTTGGGATAACTTGGTAATGACTGTTAGTAATACAACATTTGCTAATAATATTTTGAAGTTTGATGATGTGGTTAGTATAATCTTGAATAAAGAAATTCGTACAAAGAGTACAAAGGAATCATCATTTGGAAATGCTTTGAATGTAGAAAGAAGAGGCAGGGAGAAGGATAGATCCAAGAGTAAGAGTAATGGGAAATCAAAGTTAAGGGATAATAGATCTAAATCCAAAAGTAAGGGAATTACTTGTTGGAAATGTGGAAAAAAAGGACATGCAAAGAAAGATTGTTGGTTAAAGGATAAAGAGAACCAACAACTAGATAAAGGTAAAGAAACAAATCTTGTTGCATCAGAGGTAATGCAAGATGCTCTTATTATTTTTTAGATAGTAGAATTGAATCATGGGTTTTAGATTCAGGAGCTTCTTTCCATGCAACCCCTAATAAGGGTTATTTTAGAAATTATGTCTAGGGTAATTTTAGGCATGTTTATTTGGGTGATGATGAACCTTGCATTATTACTGGTAAAGGGGAAGTTCATCTAAAATTTTAGAATGGAAATACATGGGTATTGAAAGATGTGAGGCATGTGCCAAGCCTCAGGAGGAATCTTATTTTTGCAGGGTAACTAGGTGAATTTGGTTGCATTGTTACTTTTACAGGAGACTCCTGAAAATTCACCAAGGGTGATTTTGTTGCGGACAAAGGTAAAAAGGTAGGAACATTATATTTATCTACATGTATTACGGATTCCTTTTCTGCATTATCTACTTCAGATTCAGATGCATGTATGTGGCATAACCTGTTAGGCCATATGAGTCAAAAAGGAATGCAGATCTTAAAGGCTAAGGGTAAGTTATCATATTTGAAAGATTTAGATCTTGATTTTTGTGAGCATTATATCTTTGGAAAGTAAAAGAGAGCTATATTTCTCAAAGTTGGGGCAACTAAGAAGGAGTAAAAATTGGATTTTTTACACTCAGATGTGTGGGGACCAGCTTAGGTAGCTTCTCATAAAGGATCCCAGTATTATGTTACTTTCATTGATGATGCTACAAAAATGTATGGGTTTATTATATTAAACGTAAATATGATGTTTTTGAGACTTTTAAAAAATGGAAAGCCCTTATTGAGAATGAATCAAATTCTAAGTTAAAGTGCCTTAGATCTGGCAATGGTGGTGAATACTGTAGTAAGGAATTCAATTATTATTTTTCAGTGAATGAGATTTGTAGAGAAAGAACGGTTCCAAGAACACCATAGGAGAATGGTATTATAGAAAGAATGAACAGGACAATCATGGAACATGCTAGAAGTATGAGGATACATTCTGGATTACCCTTGCAGTTTTGGGTAGAAGCAGTTGATACACCAATTTATTTGATTAATCGTGGGCCTTCAAGTTCACTAGATGGAGGAATACTAGAGGAAGCTTAGACTAGAAAAGAGGTAGATCTTTCTTTTCTTAAAGTTTTTGGTTCAGAATCTTTTGTGCATGTTGATAAGGAAAATAGGAAAAAGTTGGATGCAAAATCCAAGAGGTGCACTTTCATTGGTTATGGATTTGGTGATTTCGGTTTTCATTTTTGGGATTTAGATAATTCTAAAATTATTAGGAGTCATGATGTTGAATGGAAAGAAAAGAGAAAGTAGAGGGATCAAATTTTGGTACCCAAGGATGAATCGGTTGAGAAGTTTTTTAATGAAAATGAACTCTCAGATTTAAAATAATTACCGACAGGGTTACACAGTAACCGATGTTGGTTGACCCCTAACCGGCATCGGTCAGACGAACCGGTATCATTTACAGAGGATCCAAACTGACATTAGTTAGTAGAACCAACGTCAATTAGAGGTGACCAGCGTCGGTCACTATCATATTTGGATATGAATGTCAAGGAGGTCCAAATTGAGCCTCTGGTACCCCAAAATCCTGTGAGAAGGTCACAAAGGGTTAGTAAACTTCTAGAAATATTTACACCTTCTCTATTTTATTTATTATTGACTGATAATGGTGAACCAGAGAGCTTTGAAGAAGCAATGTAGGATAAGACTCACGTTCAGTGGGAGCATGAAATGGGTGAGGAGATGGACTCCTTGGAACAGAACCAAACTTGGGATTTAGTTAAGTTGCCAGCAGGTAAGAGAACATTGCAGAACAAGTGGGATTATAGGATTAAGGAAGAAGAGGGTGGACATAAAAGGTACAAAGCAAGGCTTGTAGTAAAGGGATTTACACAGAAAGTAGGTATTGACTTTGGTGAAATATTTTCTCCTGTTGTTAATATGACTTATATTCGTATTGTATTGAGTTGAGTTGCAGTAGAAGATTTAAATTTAGAGAAACTAGATGTGAAGACGAATTCCATTCATGGTGATTTGGATGAAGAGATTTATATGCAGTAGTCGATTGGGTATGAATTCAAGGGTAAGGAGAAACTAGTGTGCAAGTTGAAAAAGAGCCTATATGGGCTCAAGCAAGCTCCAAGGAAATGGTACATGAGGTTTGATAGTTTTATGCATGAGTATGGTTACTTGAGATGTGAATCTGACCATTTTGTTTATTTCAAGAAGCTTGAAAATGGGAGCTATATTATTTTGTTACTGTATTTAGATGATATGCTTATTGCAGGATCTAGTATGCAGGACATTGGTGAGCTTAAGAGAAAGCTAACTCAAACATTTTCTATGAAGTATTTAGGAGCTGAAAAAAGAATCTTTGGCATGCAAATACATAGAGACAGGAAAAATAAGAAATTGTATTTGTCTCAGGAGGATTATATCTACAAGGTGTTAGAAAGGTTCAACATGCAGAATACAAAACCTATTAGTACACCTATGGCTAGACACTTCAAATTGAGATCAGATCAGTTTCCTTCATCACATGAGGAGGTCAAATACATGACATGAGTGCCATATGCTTCAGCAGTTGGAAGTATTATGTATGCTATGGTTTGTACCAGACCAGACATTGCATAGGTAGTGGGAGTTGTGAGTAGATATATGGCTAATCTAAGTAAAGAGCATTGGAAAGCAGTCCAATGGATACTCAATTATTACAAAGGGACATCTAACATGCAGTTATGCTATGGAGGTTCAGATATTTCATTATGTGGCTATGTTGATTCGGATATGGTTGGAGATATATATGGTAGGAGGAGTACTACTGGATACATTTTCATAGTAGGTGGAATGATAGTTAGATGGATTTCAAGATAGCAGAATGTTGTGGCTTTGTTTACTATAGAGGCAGAGTATGTTATAGTAACAGAGGCTAGCAAGGAGATGATATGGATGAGTAGGTTCATGGAAGAGTTGGGAAAGGAGAAAAGTCATTGTAAACTATTCAGTGATAGTCAGAGTGTAATTCATTTGGAAAAGAAATTAGTGTTTCATTCGAGAATGAAACATAATCAGTTGAGGCATCACTTCATACGACAGGTATTGGAGGATGGACATTTGAGTCTAGAAAATATTCATACGAGAAAGAACCCTGAGAATATGCTAACAAAGCCATTAACAAAGGAGAATTTGGAGCTACACTCCACTTCTGTTGGTCTTCGAGTTTGAGACTTGAAGAGGAAGAAACAAAGCTAAGAAGTAATCTAAGAATGACACTGTACAGGTATGGTGTAGTAATTGATCTCCAAGTGGGAGATTGTTGAGTTATGGAGCTCAGTTACTTCACTTTAGCATGCAATGGAAACTTGCTAGAAAATACAATAATCATCATCAGTTAAGGGGGAACCGTCATCGGTTAGGTAAGACTGGCATTGGTTAGGCAAGGGAGGAACCAGCAGTGATTAGGTTTAACCGACATTGGTTACTTGTGCGAGGATGTTTTGATTAACTCCCAGGAATTAGATCTATTTTTGGCATTAAAGTATTTCTATTGATTGTAATTACATGGCTAAGTGACCCAAGTCTATAAATGACTATATAAGCATAAAAGCCAGGGTTTAGAAGTAAGATGATTAACAAGAATTAGAAAGAACTTGCAAAAGTTGGCGAGAGAGAGAATTCTTGGTGATGAAGCAAAAGCTTGATAGAAAGAAAGTACTATACATCTGAGAGGTGTGGAAGATTGTAAATATTCATTGTATATCTTGTCAAAGCTTTGGATAATAGATTGGCTTGTTTCTTGGTGGACGAAGCCCACACTGGGTGAACCATGTTAAATCTGGTGTTGATTTATGTCTCTTATTTTGTATATTTCTTTTGGTAGAATATCCGCTTTTATTTGCATGTATGATTAGATATGATATATTGTCTGTACAACCGGTGTGCTAACCCCAACATGATGTCTACTTAGGTTTTAATAGGATAAAAGTTAGAGAAGAGGATAAATATAAGACCACATTCACAACCAATTGGGGAATATATGTGTATAAAATATTCCCTTTGGTCTGTCAAATTTGGCTACCACATTTCAAATAACAATGGATATTGCTTTTAAAGGATACATAAATGATTTTATCATCATCTATTTGGATCATATCACTATTTTCTCAAAGGAGAATAAGGATCACATTAGTCATCTTGAGAAAATATTTAAAATATGTAGAGAGTTTGGGGTATCTCTTAACCCCAAGAAGTGTGTTTTTACAGTTTCGTAGGGAAAGATCTTGGGTCACGTTGTTTCAAAATATGGTATTTATATTTAACTTAAAAGAGTCTTTGTCATCCTTTCTCTCTCATTTCCAAATCATAAGAAGGCATTGTAGTCTTTCCTGGAAAAGATGAAATTTGTTAGGAAATTCATTCCTAATTTTACGGGATGAGTTAGGCTTGTCACCTTCATGCTCAAGAAGGATGTAAATTTCAAATGGACCATGGAGGGAAGAGAAAGCTTTACCAAGATAAAATTTGTAATTTCCCAAGCTCCAACACTCACCAATCCATATTTTACAAAGTATTTCATCCTTTATGCCTACGGGATAGATATTAGCATCACCACAGTTCTAACACAACAAAATAATGAAGGATCAAAGTAATTATTTGTGTTCTTTAGTCAAACATTGAAGGATTATGAGATAAAATATAGTCACATTGAGAAGTAAGTATTTTCCATCATGAGATATCTCATTATTTTAATTCAGGTGGAATCTCACAACCTCATCCATCTTATTCATCTCTTCAAGATGAAATTTTAGATCAATGATAGTCTTATTATTTTCTTTAAGATCTTGTGACAACTTTGATTTTGAAGCATCATATTCTTCTTCAAATTTTTGAATCTATTGTTTTTGTTTCTTCTTCTTATTTCTAAGAATCTTGATCTCTTATAGTGCACTAATGATCTATCCTTCAAGATCCACCACAACATCTTATTCATCTTCTGAAAAAAAATCTTATTTGCTTTCTCTTGAATTTATTGTCATAAACAATGATTCCTCCTAATCTGATTCAACACCAGAGCATTTATGTGACTCAGGATTTTTGTTTTTCACATTCTTTGATGCTTTGAAATTTTTCTCTCACGTAGCTAATTTATCAATCTCAATACATATTTTTGGGAACCAACCTACTAGAGACACCAATCCCTAATGCTGAGCAAAAACTCAACTAATTCATGAGCACAAACTCATTAGAGACACCAATCCCCAATGTTAAGCACCAACTCTGTATGTATACTAAAATAACCAAGCTAATAAAATGAAGCTAACACCAAGTAGCTCCTAAAAAAAGCTAATATAATAAGAACATAAATGATAAATATTAAAATAAATAGCTAACTAAGCATCAAAATGAGTAAACCATTTACTGCAAAGCCATCCCTTGAAATTGGATATGCTTTGTAATGTATGATTGATAAATTAATTGAACCTATCTACATCCTAAAAATCAAATTTTTTGTTGTCTCCAAGTGAGGAAAGGATCTCACCAAAATGGCTACAAGGCCATGTTTGGATCTTCCTTTACTACTCAACTATGAGAGAAATGGATGTAAAGATGAAGAATCTATTCCAATAATGGAGATGCTCTATCAATATGCCTACAATAATCACTAGTAAAAGTGTGGTGTAAGGTGTGAAGGAAGGAGGTAGGTTCTTTATATAGCTTTCCAATTTGGGAGAAGCTAGAAACCTAGTGAATGTGGGATAAAATATAAAGTAGAATTAGAAGAGATAAACATGATTAGAAAGAATAAAGTATAATTAACAACTCATGGGAGTTGGAGATGATTTAACTAATTAACTAGGATTAATTTACAGGCTAGGATAAGCTTAGAAAGCTATTTAGAGGTGATTTAGAGGAAAACAGGTAGGATTTAGATGATTTAAAAGGGGAATTTAATTAATAAGCAGGTTTATTAATTAAATACAAGGTTATAAAGAATTAATTAACTAATAATAATTAATTAATTAATTATAGGAGGATTATGACTAACAAACAGTTGTTAATTGGCATCCGGAATGAGGGAAAGACTAGTTAATTAAAAAAGTGTTGTTAATAATCGAAATGGAGGGGAATGCTAGATAATTAGCTGGAAATCACTAATTATAATGGAAATGATGGGAAAGAGGATAGTTAGTATAATTTTAGTATTAAAATTACGTAGGAAAATTTTAGGTGTCTACATATTCCCCTTGTTAGATATTGTAACATAAACGACGCCACTTTAAATATAGTAGACAATTACAAACAAGTAAATTTTAAAGGAATGGAAGAAAAAATTAGTAGAATGAAGGATGCCTCATCAAGTTTCGATGGGGTAATGGAAGAGGTCGATCAATGATGGAAAAGAAGAAGGAAAATAAAAAGAGTCGACACAAGCCTAGTAGGCGAGTGTGTAATATGAGTGAGCGGGAAAGAAAAACCAGTGTTTCAATGGATAGAAGAAACACAGTGGGGGGGGATAAATATAATCCCTTTTTCCCTAGGTGGTGTTGAAGAAAATTTGTGATAGAATAAAATGGTGATGAAAAAAAGTGGAGATGAAGACAACATGCATATTAGTTGGCTTAGATATAGCCAAGTCTCATCGTTTTGCTATACAATCTATGTCATTGGTTTTTTCTTGAATATGAACATGAAAGGACTGACTCAAAGCAATATACATAACGTAATGCAATACGAGAAAGTAAACAAGAAGACCATAAAAGAAACAAGCACAAATAAATGTAATCAAAAAAATAATGTTCAAGACAGTTGTACCAATGTTTTTTGTTATCGAGATTCAGTTCCCAACTTTTTGAATTAATGACAAGGGTTACAAATGATACCCCAAACAATGATACATGCAAGGTGAATAAATAGAGGACACAAGGGTCCTATGAAAAATAATTCGTGCACTATGAAATTTCCCCAAACAACTAGATGTATAAGGAAGGGTAGACATAGTAGGAAAACTGACTTTGTTAATGAAGGTAGATCAAAATGATCCACATGTTGTGTGCAAGAACAAGCGAGGACCAAAGAAAGATGTTTTGTAGGATAAATTTCAATATTTCAGGATGTTGTGTCCAGTGAATGATTTAGATGTTGAAATGCTGTATTTAAACAATTTTTTGGAGTTTTTGAATTTTACTAATTTCTTGGATTTTATAGGATTTTGTGAATTTTTAGGGCTTTTTGAAAGTTTTTTGAAGCATGTACATGAAGAACCAAGCGCCAAGATTCCCCCAGCGAGAGGTGAGAATTTACAAGGGCAAACTTCATGCATATATATACGAGGAATAAAATCTGGATCAAGGCCAAGACATATAGGTTCAACTTGATGATGAACTCAAACCAATGAAGTGTTAAGAAGGAGCAAAAGTGCCCCCAGTGCAAGCTAGAGAAGAAGAAAATGATAAAAAAGAAGGAAAATATTATTTATTGAAAGAAGGGACAAAGTTTCCCTCAAACATAGTAAAAAGGAAATCTTATACACATGAATGTTCTGAATGAAGCAGAAGAAAAGTGTGAATGCCATGTAAGGATATGAAAAATGTAGCTAGAAGACTCACAATGAAAAGGTGATTATCCTAAGGCATAAATCATGAGACAAGATATGAACTAAAGCAAGAGTCCAAAAAAAGTCCAAATAACACTTGGTAACATACTAATCTTGTTTGCTCATCGAGATCCAATGTGTGCACGTGGAAATTAATTACCTCTTAAAGTGAATATTTGATAGGCAATACGTGAAGACAAACTAGCCAATGTGTAGGAATGATTTATTTTGAAAGGTGATTTGTGAATGGAGGGTGGAAGGAGAGCCGTACATTGCTCCTTTCCCAGCTAGGCATCCATAGCCCCGACACAGATGTATCTAATTCTAGTCGTAGCATTTATCTACTACCAACCAGGCATCCATTTCCCCGATAGAGACACTGAAAATACCCCAAGAGAGGTTTATATATTGATTTGCTTTTATTTTTGATTTTTTGATTAATTTTTTCATGCTTTCTGAAAATTATTTCGACTTTCTCAATTGTTTTGATGAGGGGTTAAAAACTATTGATGGCTTGATGGAAGGATGTGGAAGTGATTGTGATGACGACATTGGATAATGTAAAAAAATACACCTAAAATGTATTCATAACCAGTTTATTAAATGTGTGATAGTGATAGGATCTCTAATAGGTCATTCTTTCTTTAATTTACCAAGGTGATGGAAGACCAAGGTCAAACATATACCATAGAGATAAATGTTGCACAATGAGTGTGAATAGACTAACCGAAAGATCATCAAAGGGATGAAAAAGGTGGATGAATTGCAAACGAATGGATATAAAGGGAATAAGTAACATCCATGTGTATGCAATACCTGATTGCAATGCTTGATCTTTGTACCTTTGATTTTTTTGTAATGTTTTAATGTTTTTTCTTTTCTTTTTTGCATTTTTTAAATTATTTTTTGATTTTTGATGCTTTTGTGAAGGGAAAACCATGAAGAGAGAAGACAATGAAGATGATGCTTGGGAAGTTGGGACCAAAAATGTCACTCTATGTGATAGGATCCAACAATGGTGTTTGTGATTTCTTTAATAAGGGAGACTAGGAGTATTTATTTATCAAGAGTAATATTAACTCCAATCTCAATGACCATAGTGAGATCATATTAGACAAGTGACTGTGACTTATCTTTCAACATGGATTTTGTATGTGGGTTCTTAAGCTCCCTATCCATAGGTTTTTGTACTTTGTGCCATACTTGATGGTTGCATTGGTGTGAATTCTTGAATGGTGTTTGATTTTTAACTTTATGTTTTTTTTACTTGTTGGGATCTTTGGAGCTCTTCGGAGTTTAGATCTTAGCTTGATGAAGAAATTGTTTGGGTTTTATATATGCTAATGTGTGATTTGTTTGATCTCGAGAATTGGGAGAAGAAAGTAGATGCTTAGGATTGATGAGAGGAACATTAGGGATGATGGTGGGCTTACCACAATTTTTGATAGAAGGATGATATGATGGACGAAGAGGATATGGTCCAAGAATTGAAGAGGATGGGCTAATAGGAGGTGAGCCACACATAGAATATGAAGGGCTACTAGGATGTGGCCCAAGGACATGAGATAATGGGCTACTAGGAGGTGTCCCATAGATGGAAGATGAAGGACTACCCAGAGGTGTCTCTTAAATAGAATATGGAGGGCTACTAGGATGTGGTCCATGTATAGAAGATGAAGGGATACTAGGACATGGCCCAAGAATAGAGGATAAAGGGCTACCTAGAGATTACTCACAAATAGAATATAGAGGGCTAATAGGATGTGGCCCAAGAATATAAGATAATGGTCTACACGGAGGTGACCCATAAATAGAAGATGAAGGGATAATATGAGGTGGACCACATATAGAAGAAGATGAAGGGCTACTAGGAGGTGGCCCAAATATAGAAGAAGATGAAGGGCTACTTGAAGGTGACACAATGAGAGATTGTGATTGAGGAATTGTGATATATAAAGAATGGTTGGGTGATGAGAAGATAGGCCATGGATCAATGACAAACCCAAGTGTTTCTCCATGTAATGGGGATGGTGAAAATGATAGAACAAGAGGAGGATCAAGTTTGATGATCTTAGGATTTTCCTTAGTTTTCTGACAAAAGGAATCAACTTCTTCCCCTCAATATGTGAATGCATCGAGGTCAAAAGAGAATCCTTTCTCATGGTCCTTTAGAGGAATGTCATCATATAGCCCCATGAATTTTTTGATCACTTCTTCATTCTGAAAGAAATCGATCGGTATGGGTTTTTGTTGGTCAACCATAATAGGTTAATTGGAAGAAAGAGGTCTAAAAGGTGTGAAATATTTAGAAGATGTTTGATGATGTAGATGAGGGGAAGGTTTGACCTTATTGCTCAAGGGACTAAAAGGGATTAGATTTTGATTGATAGAAGAAGATGACTCGAGAGACGAAGTAGATTTGTATTTGGATGTCTCATGAGTGGAAGAAGATGTGGATTTGGAATAGGTTGGTATCAATTTTCCTAGAAGATGACATAGTGCAGGTAGATAAATAGGATTGTGTAGAAAGTAAATAGATTACAATGTAGTGGTCAACTTGGATGATCGATTAGAGAAAATTTGAGTCACACAGATCTTTGATGGAGGAAGAGGTCATTAAGGCAATAGATAAAGTGGGTACTATGAAGAAAGGGAGGACTGTTACTCAAGAGTTCAATTAAATGTTTGATTAGAGGAATTTTGAGTCACACAGATCTTCAAAGGAGGAAGACATTGATGAGGTGACTGATAAAGGGGTCTTGCAGAGAAAGGGAGGACCATGAATCAAGATTTGAATTAGATTTTTGATTGGAGGAACTTTGAGTCACATGGATCTTTGACAGAGGAAGAGGTTATTGAGGTGATTGATAAAGTGGGTCCTGTGAAGAAAGGGAGGATCATGGCTTAAGAGTCGAATTAGATGTTTGATTGGAGGAACTTGGAGATGCATGGATCTTCAAAAGATGAAGACATCGTTGACGAGACTGATAAATGGGGTCTTGCGGAGAGAGGGAGGACCATGACTCAAGAGTCAAATTAGAGGAATGATGTGGAGAATTTGTGGTGACAAAGATCCTTAGAGGAGGAAAACATTGTTTAGGTGACTGATTATTCCTTAGAAAAAAATTGATTAGATGAGGCTCAAAAGACTAAGGGGAATCCAAATAATAGTTTGGATTGGAATAATCAGGATACTTAGTGGAATCAGAAGAATAATATGGATTAGAATCATTAGAATCATATAACCAACTATGAGATGAAGGTGGGGAAAGGGGTAACCGAACAGGTTCTCTAGCGTGAAGAATTGATCAAGGTTTAGTCGTGATGGGCGTATTTTGATGTGAATGCCTAAAACTAGGCTCCCTATTGTTGCATATGTGAGGAACCATGCGATAGTTATTCATGGCTAGATTTATTGGGACTAAATGCCTAGAGCTAGATTGTATGATTGAACTCCTTCAAATGGAAAGAAATTCCATGTTGATTCAGACAACATTATGGAGCCCAACTAGACATTTTGTAAACAAATATGGGATGTTTGTGTGATTTTCCAAAGGGAATCTAAGGAAAATATATGTAGTCATTGTTGTACCCTCTAACGAACAGGAAAATCTCATGTGTGTCGGCCTATCACCCAGCGGGTGCTAGGCGCTCACCTGAGGCACACACGGGTGCTGAGCCCCTCCTTTGTGTGAGTTGTGTGAGAATGAATCATCTATGAGAGATACTTAAATGAATAGAATGGAAAATAACCATGCATTCATATTGAGAGTGTATGATGAGTTTCTAGACTAATGCATCCATTCAAACTAGGAAAGCATTAACAGAATACATATTTGGACCATAATAGAAAGAAAATGCACAAGGGTTTACATCCATTCACAAAGAATATACACGAAACATATCCATATAGACATAAGTATAAACAGGAACCACATATATTCATATTTAGCATGTTTGATAAACACATTACATTCATTGAGGCCATCATAGATCAATATAACAGTGCAGACCAGAGTCATGCATCAGAACTAGACTTAGGTCCCTCATGTTACATAGAAAACACAGGCCCATCCCCTTGTTATTCCATTACTCCTACAGATATTATAAACCCAACCCATATAACTCTCCATGATATTTCTACAGAGCTTCACCTCTCAACTCCATCCTCTGTTTGGCTTCTTTCTCACCAACGTATTTTTCTTCTACCGGGAACTTGAATATATAGCCTCAACAACCACCGCCATGCCTCTTAGAAGTTACAGATTGGTCACCAAGTGTCAAAGTGGTCCTCCATGGGAGCATGCATTCTCCAATCTGAGCTCTTCACTTCTTGCAATGATGTCTTCTGGAACCTTCCATCGCATGCCTGTAATATTCCCTTTTTGATCCATAGTCGCCAGGCTGACACCTTATCCACAAGGGTCATTATTTTCTCATGTGTTTCCTGGGATGCCGAATGTGGCTAAGTAAAAAACCTATTTTGCCTTACGTGCACGCACCGTGTGTTCTTCAAAACCCCACCAGAACCCTTTCCCTATGTGTATTCAACCCACACGCCCTTCTTTAACTAGGTCTTACATGCGCCCATGTGCCTTCTTGTACTTAGCTGATATTTTGGGGCCCAACATCACCCCCCACTACGCCTGTTCTCCATCCTCATAAACACTTCTTCAATAAAGAGTTAAAGAATGGTGGGTCTTTACAAATGGTTGGAATGGAAGAATGAGGGAACGAAGAAATGGGGAAAAAATGAAATAATGGGGAACTTTATTTACTTTTGGAGGAGGAGAGGGAAATCCTTCCTTAAATCAGCTTCTAACTTCCCCCAAGCGTTGACCTCATTCTGCGCTTGCAGAAAGAGGTCACCCACCAGGGCACTCACTTCTTCAAAACTAAGCTCCTCTCCCTTAGCACTCATTTTCTCCATAATCTCCTCTAGTTTCTTTCCTAAATCCTCGAGCGCATCCATCCTCCAAGTGATTTGAGGGTACAATTCCTTTAGCCAGTTCTTGATTGAGTCCCGCAAGGTCTCAATGGCCTCTCATTTCCTTTCTACCTCAGCTAGGATCTTGTCTTGCTCTGCCCTGTTCCCCTTGTTCTTTTTATAGAACTCCCTCAGTTCTGCTTCATGGGTGGAAACTAAGATACTTGCCACTCTATCCATGTCTATGCAATTATCATAGGTAACCTCAGCAACTTGCGTGAAAACTTTTACATCAGCGAGGATCTTGTTGTACTGAGAAACAATCTCCACCACATTCATCTTATTTTATTTCTCTTGGCATGTAAATGCCTCCTCTGCTGATTCTAGGGAAAGTGGTTGCCTCTCCATGGTGAGTATGCGGGTCAAGTCCTCTAGGCATTGCAAGGATGATCCATACTTTTGCACGGGCAGTGTTAAGTCTGGATGCTTTAGGAAAATGGCATCAGTGATCATTTCTATCTTCTTGTATGCCTCGCACACCCTTTCCTTCTCATCTTTTAATTCACACCTTAACTAAGCACTGATTAGTTCCTCCTGCTTTAGGTCTTTACTTTTCTCCAGGAGCTCCTCTTCCCTTTTCTCCAACTCTGCCTCTAGGAACTTTACCTTGTCATTTCTCTCGAAGAGCCTGGCTTCAATCTCAACTGAGACTTTGTTGAGCACATTACAGATTTTCTCATCTTGACAAGCCTCTGAGCATTCACCAAGGGGTTTATCCCTTTTGTTTTTGGAACTTTCATCAATGCTCCTTGGCTTACCTAAAATTATGGCTCATCAATGTGGGACTCAAATGCCCATGAAAACATTTTCCTTGTCCAAGGGTATGCACCTTCCTCATCAAATGAAGTCATGGCTAGAAGTTGGTTCTGTTGGCACAATGCTCTGGAAGCGCGTGCACAATACTTTGTTCAGATCATCGATGTAGCCAATTCCTTGAACTTGTGATGCTTCTGTTCTCTTCCTCCCTGTGTGTGCATCCTTTGGAAAGCTTACAGCCAAACTGGGATTTCCTCCCATGCTATCATATTCTTTTCCTATGCTCTCCTTCTCAGCTTCCTTCATTACCACATCCACATTGCGTTCCACTTCTTGTTCCACCAGGTCCTTGATGATTTTTTCCACTTCTTTCTCTGTGAATTCATCTACCTGTTCCTTCGTGACGCTTGGGGTCCTTTGATCTTTTGTAACCTCTTCCCCGCCTACCCCCTTTCCTTGGGTCTCGTACTTCTTCTTCATACTCCTCCTCATCTCCTTCATTATACTCATCTCCTTCTTCTTCAGAATCATGTATCTCATAGACAGGATGGTATTCACCTCCTGGTTCATCTTCATCATCATCTTTGTTTCCGATGTAGGCATCTAGGTCTTCTGTCTCTTCTGAATTTCCCTCATCCGTCACCTTTTGCTTCTTCCTTACTGGGGATTCCAGTACAGGGGATTCTTCTCTTTCTTTTTCTTTGGTAGGTGATGTCTTCCTTGGCGATTCCTTCTTGAGTGAGGGGCTCTTCATGCTATGGTGCCTCTTCTTCTAGATTCTTTTCTTTGACTGGAGACTTCTTCCTCTACGCGTAAGTACTAGGATTAGCGCTTGTATCCAGCGTGCTTACCATATGTGTAGTTTGAACACTTGGTGCCTTCTACACCTCTTCTCTTTCTCTCTTTCTAGGCGTGGCCTTCTTCCTTCCTGTAGGGTCTTTAGGGATGGAGACATCATTCTCTAAGTAAGCGCCTTTTTCAAATTTTGGCCTTATGCGTAGGTACATGTTGATCATTAAAGAATAATTGTCTAAAATATCTCTCCACATGAGGAGTCCAGCATAGCTCGGGATAGAAGGCCACTAAGAACCTAAGGGCATGGAAGGATAGGAAGGACCCGCACATGTGAAGGCAAGTTCAGATTTCAAGACTTATCCAATTTTGAGCATGACTGCAGATTCTATTTTTGGAAGATGGCATGCGGACCACATCAACGATGCAGAGACACGCACGCCATGCATTGTCTATATTTGGAGAAGTGGTTTCAAAGCATCTATGCATGGAGACAAGAATAAGAATAGAATTGACACTCCAGTTAACTACAAGAGGACTATAGATAGTGCACTTGCATGTGTGGCTATGATTGTAAATGACATGTGGCTATCAATAGCATGAAACCTATTTTTGGAATAGGTTAAGCGATGAAGGGCAAGTCCACACCCTATATATATGATGTTAGGTGCATAGTAGAGATGGATGTATCACAGTAGAGCAGTGTATGTATGATTCTGGATGTATGAATGTGTGGTATATATACATATGATCCATACACGCATTGATATAGATTGACAATACTGTAAGGAGATTCTATATTTATTAATAGATGGAAGATATTGGCTGAATCTAAGTGTCATTCTATGTAATTGAGCAGTGCATGTTAATGGTTCAAATCATGATTACTGTTTAAGCTTGTTCTTTCATAGATCTGTGGGTAGCATACATTGTAGAATGATGGATTAGTTATGAATCTATATGTTTCTTCCTTCATCATGTTAACATCCTATTATAGCAACCCTAAAGAGGGACCTGGTACCTTTGTGTTGCTTTGGGTGAGCGCTCAGTTAGGTTGAGTGATGTGCCAACGTGACTAGGGTGTTATCTTGCAAATTCTAGGCTGCATCATTGGTTCCATTGCCAGGACCTCTTTTTCAGTTGTTTTCAGGATGGTTCGTGATGAAGACGTACCAGTTAACTCTAGAAAGTATTGAGGAATGGATACATGATTTGGAGGAAGAATATGCATGATGGTTCAGTAGTGGATCTGAGTTTAATGCACACACTTGGGTAGAACATAACTTGTATGACAGCTTATATGAGAGATTTTTCACTATCTTTCCAGTAGAACTATATGAGTGGCTTACTGCTTATGCATCTCAGCAGAATTGGAGGTATCACACACTTGTTTGGACATAGGAAGAATTTTAGGCCCTTTATGATGCTGATCTGATCTGGACTCACGGTGGATACGTGGTTTTATGGTGTTCTAAATAGTTATATTCTGGAATATTCAATTTCGACGTACTCTTTCCTAGAGGTAGCTGAATTCCAATTTTTGCGGTATCCAAGAGGAACATATTTGCAAGGTATTCCACTGGTGATCAAGATATTAATGGTAACTTTGAACCTAGAGAGTAAACCGATGGCTAACTAAACTTCACCACGTGCGAGGGAAGGAACAGGTTTGGTTTAAGATGGTAGACCTAGTGGTAGAGAAATAGAGAGAGGAAAGGTGGCTTAAGTATAATGAGGCACATGAGAGGGAGATAGAGAAGCAACATTTCCATTACAGAAAGTATGGCATTGAGGAGAGAGATGGCTCATGAAGGATTTATAGCTCACATAGAAGACGTGGAGCCAGAGCATCAGGAACTCCCCCATCTTGGAAAGCATGATAGAGATCCCTTCTCAACCTCACACAGAAGTGCACCAGCAGAGACTACTTGGGCCATAGGCAATGCATCTTAATCCACCTGGTGACCTAGCCTTTGCGCTTGGTTTTTCAGTATCTAGTACGACAAGTAACCAGCAAACTAACTTGGGAAGTAGGAAAGCATGAGTAAGTTAGGGATCAAGTACATCAATGGTAGGATAGATGGCTTCAATGTTATATGGAGGAGCATTCTTAGGTGCATCATCCACACAGAATGTGAGCACGAAGAATGTTGGATTCACCTCTGGAAGTGGAGATACCTCACAAACTATAGGGGTTCAGTATAGTACTACTGTCAGAGCATAGGGGAGTACATCTACAGGTCCTATTCCAACTACAGGTGGAGCTCAAAAAGTATAAGTGGTTGTAGTTCCAGTGGATCTGGTGCTTTTGGAGGAAGAGGGAACATAGGAGGTTCTGGATCAGGTGGTCAAGGTCTGCAACAACCACAAAATATCTATATGGAGATGTCTCTTCATCTCCCGGAGTATAGAGGTATAGAGGATGTTGCTGAACATGTGCATATGTGTGAAATATTGTGGCACGCTAAAGGGATTACAACTGCTGAGTGAAAGGAAAGTCAATTTTCCACTATATTACAGGGGTACGCACACAACTGGTATAGGAAGTTTGACCCTGATCAAACTTGTGTGGATTATGCAGCACTGAGGGATGCTTTCTTGAAAGAGTTCCATATCCCTGAGTTTGAGCAGAAGAGTATAAGTGCACTCAAAGATATCAAGCAAGGCACTACTGAGAGTGTACGTGAGTATGATGCTCATTTTAAGACACTTCTATCTAAGTTGTCTTATGATATTCATGCTAGCCAACATGCACAATGGTTTGTTGGAGGATTGATTACACCTTTTAGAAGGGCGCTGTCACATAAGACATACACTAGATCCGCACAAAGCACTGGAAGCAACTTTGCATGCTGAGGTAGTTAGGAGCATTGACACTGGCATTAGTCCATTTCTAGAAGCACATATTGTAGCTATGGTAAAGCAGTTAGAGAAGCTGTCAGCAAATTCAGCCCATGAAACGTGCTTAGGAATTTGGTGTACAGATTGTGAAGTGGAAGGTCACACCAAGGATAGTTGCCCTTGCAGATCTGTATGCTCGTTACTGATGGACTGTGAGATTTTCCATTTGAATCATGATGCAAGTCATTGTCCTTTGTTACAATGCACGATAAGGAAGAATGTATCTTGCTTTTGCAAGATTTATAGGTCCACGACCCATGATACTGAGGATTGTTGGTTGATTGGTCAGATCTAGGATGCTATAGACATTGGAGTACGACAAACAAGTATAAAAGATAATTCTAAGGGTAGGAATGAGCACCAGGATCGGGATTATAATCAAACATGCTATGACAGGAGGGGTATTTTGAAGGAGGTTTGGAAGGGGAGGTCATGGAAGGGGAGTGGTGGATATGGAGGACAAGGCCGTGGTGGAGGAAGAGGAGAGTTCCCTTGTGGAACATGTTATACGTGTGGATCTCCTGACCACTATAGGTGCAAATGTCTTTCAGAATATTGCATGTTCTTTCTACGGAAAGAGCCATAGCTATGAAGAGTGCCCAGACTTATATGAGCATTTGAGTAAGTAGCATAAGCAAGAAAATAAAGGCATCAGGATGGTTAGAATCCAGCACAGGTAGAAGATCAATGGATGCCCAAGATAACAGAAGGCCCTGAGGCATTGACAGTGAAGATTACTACACACGTTGAAGTAGCACGTGCAAGAGAGGCATTGCACCAGAAGCCTACGATTACCAAGGAGGAGGTTTTGCATGCGAGGTACCCAGATCCTGACTCATCAGAAGGAAGTTTTACCATAGGATACCATGGAAGTGCTAAGGAATCTTCAGGGTGATATACAGTACCTAAAGGAGCAGAAGAAAGCATCAGAGATAGTCCAAACTGATATCAATGATCTGCAGGAGGTGTGCAAGATGTTGCACTAGGAGAACATTATTCCACTATTAGGAAGTTGGTTAAAAGGGAACACTCTGCACGTAAGTCTTGAGACCGGATGGACAGATTCTGCATGCAAATCTTCCCCCTGATAGCATTGAATATGAAAAATAAATTACTCTGAATGTTGTTGTAGATGGGTGGTTGTTGAGCAACATATTGATTGATACAGGTGCAGAAGTAAATATGCTTACATTAGATGCATGGGTACAAATGGGGAGGCCTCCATTGCAGCCATATCTAATGTGTTATTCATGGAAAACCGGACTAAGGCCACTCCCATAGGAGTTTTGAAAGATGCATCTATAACTATACAAGGGGCCAAGTTCACTGGGGATTTTGAGGTATTAGCACTTGCAGAAGCAGAAAATTTTCCAGCCTTGCTTGGACGCCCTTGGTGTTATGCGAAATAATGCTGACTTGAGATTCAATAAGGGGTATATCAGCTTTGAAAACAAGGAGGAAAGGGTTGTGATACCTTTGACAGATGGGAAGTCTACACCCTATGTTGAGCCTCTAAGTGAGGAAGGACTTAAACAGAGTCTATGTACGCGTTATTCAGGACCCAGAGGTCAATGAGCCATCAAAAGAAGGCATCCTACAGTGGGAGGATTCTCATTCTATTAGTGATACTATGAGTATTGCTTGTGACAATTAGGCTCATGGTACATATGAATTAGTAGGGCGCAAGGTGAAAAGCATGGTTGTGCATGCAAGAATAGATTTCATTCAATTCGATGGATAGGTAGCACAGTACCTTGGTATACAGGGACAGAAGATCTTCCTACCTTTCTGAAGGCCATGGAAATGGATGAGTGGGTAGATCCAAGTTACAAGGAGAGATATGTTAGTATATACATTGTGTGGGACAACAGCACGCTGGTGGGTAGTCCACAGAGATAATCTTATAAAACTTAGGAAGAGATTGGAATATCTTTTTCTACTAGGTTTATAAGGAACAATGCACCTACGCAAATCTGCACTTATCATGGTGTGATCAACCTGTTCAGCATCACATTCAGTAGTGTGAGAGACTCTGGACAAGTGAGGACAGGAAGCATTACCACCTTCACTCTAGGTGCATCGATTGTATTCTACGCTACAAGGATGCGCACGCGCTTGGTATGTATATGTAAAACTACATAAGAAACTAGGAACTGGAAAGATTTGACTGCAGGTATGATCCAGATGTTTGACTACTTCTTGACTAAACCTCCTATAGCTGAGGCATTAAAATTTTCAAGCACTTAACTATGGGAGATAGTGCAAAAGCAAAAGAGCATATTCAGGAATTATTCGGCGAGACAAAGTTTGGAGCATGTTTTGAAAAGGAAGAAGAAATGGACTCCAAACTACTTGAATGTGCTTTCCTTGAGAAAGAGAAAGGAAAGATGGTCTACATCATGGATGATGAGGAAGTTGAGAACCTGGATATTGAACATTCACACGGGTGTGCATGAGGTCTTGGACAGTGAAGAAAAGGATGTGCATGCCTACCATGAACCCATGAAGACAACGAAGGTGAATATAGGTTCGGAGGCTGAGCCTAAGGAGGCCATAATTGGAGATTACTGGTCAGACTCAGAGGTAGCAATGATCATCGAGTTACTTAGGGATTATCAGGACTTATTCCCTCGAGGATATCATGAACTTAAAGGCATGCATGAATCACTTGGGGAAATGAAGATCAAACTTAAGGATGGTGCACGACCAGTTAGAAAGAGACCTTATAGGATGAATCCTAATTTGTGCGAAAAGGTGAAAGAAGAAATTGATAAAATGTTGAAATCTGGAATTATCAAGCCCCTTGATGAGTCAGAATGGGTTAGCCCAATGGTGATCAATATCAAGAAGGAAAGACAGATTAGGATATGTGTGGACTACAGGGATCTGAATGTTACATGCGTCACAGATCCATTCCCTACGCCATTCACTGAGGAAATACTAGAAGGAGTTGCAGGGCACGAAATATATTCTTTCACAGACGGATTTTCTGGGTATCATCAGGTTAGGATCACTCAGGAGGATCAAGAAAAGACAACATTTACTACTGAATGGGGCAGATTTTTCCTATACTGTGATGCCCTTTCGATTGAAAAATGCGCCTGCTATATTCTCGCGCATAGTTGTTCAAACATTCAAGGATTTTATTCACAAATTCTTACAGGTTTACCTAGATGATTGGATAGTATATGGGCTTGTGAAAGATCATTGTGACAATTTGCACTTAATGTTTGAATGATGCAGACAATTGAGTATCTCTTTGAATATCAAGAAGTGCATATTTTCTATGCCATTTGGGATACTGTTGGGACATATAATCTGCAAGGAAGGTTTGCTAGTTGATCCAGCCAAGGTTGCAGTCATTTTAGGCCTAGAAGCACCTACCAGTCAAAGTGAGGTGCGTGGATTTTTGGGTCATACAGGATACTATAGAAAATTCATCAAAGGGTATGCCAAAATTGCTGCACCCTTGGAAGAATTACTGAAGGGGAAAGGTACATTTTATTGGGGAGAACCACAGTAGTGCTTGTTTGAGATATTAAAAGAGAAACTTACTACCACACCCATTCTGTGCTTTCCCTCATGGGATAAACCATTTCATGTACATGTGGATGCTTCTGGTATGGCCATTGGCATTGTGTTAGCTCAACCTAGCGGAGGTATTATAGATCATCCAATCTGTTTTGCTAGTAGGAAGCTGACTCCTGCTGAAAGGAATTATACAACTATAGAGTGTGACGAAGCTTTGTCAATGATCTATGCATTATACAAGTTTTGATAGTACTTGTTAGCAACACCATTTGTGTTTTATACAGATCATATGGCATTGAAGTACTTGGTAAACAAGCCTGTATTATAGGGGTGCATATATGCAGATGGGTGCTCCTATTTCAAGAGTTTGACTTCACAGTTGTGGTAAAGCCAAGAAAAAGCAATTCTGGACTAGACCATTTATCTAGAATCAATTCAAGAGAGGATGCACAGACAATTGAATAAACAATGTCAGATGCACAGTTATATAGGTTACAACGCGTGCCCATGGAATTAGAAGACATTGTTGTCTTTCTACGAACAGGTATGGCACCAGAAGGAATGAAATCATTAGAAAAGAAGTATCTTTCTATACACGTGACACCATTTATGATAATCAGTGGTGACCTTTATAAGCTAGGAAGAGATGAAGTATTATGTCGTTGTGTGTTAGAGCATGAGCACAAGGATATCATGGAAGAATCTCATGATGGTATTGTAGGAGGCCATTATGCAGGTGATGCAACAGCCCAAAAGATCCTAATTGTTGGATTATGGTGGGAGACACTGTATAAAGACTATAAAGATTATTGTAAGGCGTGTGATCATTGTCAGTACCTAGGAAAACTAGGGCAAAGAGATGAGATGCCTTTGAGACTAGTTATTAGTGCAGAACCATTTGAGAAATGGGCCATTGATTTTGTAGGACCTATTTCACTAGCCGTGTGATAGGACTAGATCACGTTCTATATCATTACTTGCACATATTATCTCACATGGTGGGCAGAAGCAGCACCTACGAAAGACTGTACGAAAGCTACAACAACTAGGTTTTATGGGAGAATGTTCTTACATGATATGGGTGTCCTTTAAGCTTGACAAGTGATAGAGGTACACACTTTCTGAATGAGACAATCTAGGATCCTATTAGATGAGTTTATGGTTGCACACCATAAAACTACACCTTACCATCCTCAGGTAAATGGAACTCCTGAGGCTTTCAACAAAATTTTGGGCCAGAATTTGACAAAAATATGTGATGTTGGAAGAAAGGATTGGGATGACAAAGTGTCAGCTGTGCTTTGGGCATATAGAACAACTTACAAGAGATTGAACAAGGCCACACTGTTTTAGTTGGTGTTTGGTGCGAAGTTGTTCTTCCTATAGAATTTATGTTACCTTCTTTGTGCATTACGCGTGCTAGAGGTCTAGTTGATGAACAAGCCTTAGAAGAATGTATTGAAAAGATGATTCAACTAGATGAGTGATGAGCCATAACACGATGGAGTCAGAAGTAGGAAAAGGCTAGGAAGAAGGCATGACATGATCGAAACATAAGGGATAAGAAGTTTGAGATTGGACAAATGGTACTTCTTTATGACTCAAAGTTCTTGCACCATCCAGGAAAGCTCAAAGTACATTGGTTGGGGCTGTATGTTATCACTTCTATACTTGAATCATGTGCTTTCCAGTTAGAAGCACTTGATGGAACACGGCTACCTAATTACTTTAACGGGAGTAGGCTGAAGCCCTACTATAAATAAGTCTTCTTGGTGTTTGTAATAAGGTAGTATTACCATTTAGTTTAGGTTTTCAATTCTATATTTCCTTCATTATCGCTATGCTTTGTCAATTTAGTTGTTTTTGTGTAATAAACGTGCTTGTGCACATGAAGCTAATTATGGTATGAAGAATGTTTATGCACAGAGGACTACACATACTTTTAGTGTGGGGTGGTTGTAGTGATCCAAGAAAAAGACAGAAAAAAGATTGTGGGAATTGAAAGATGAAAGGAATAAGCTGCTACAGGTGTGCTTTAAGTCAAAAGAAGATTGCTTCTTAAAGGTGACCAAGGATGGAGATGGATGAAGGAATAATATAACGTGAGGTAAGCGGAGGCCATGATAGATACCAGGAGAAGGTATAGTGATGAGGTACTCAGGCACAGGAGCGCGCACTGAAGAGAAGTCTGTGACCAGAGGGTAGGAAGGTGTGTTAGAAGGTTATAGCTGGGTGAAGATGTACCACATAGAATGAATGGATTTGGTCAATAAATGAAGGGATATTTGGTAGGTGAGGAGTAATAAATGCATCAAAATTTGAAAAAATTATATAAGGATGGGATGCGGATTCATTTTTACCATTGCGACTAAGAGTATTTGAGAGAAGAGCCAAGTGCGAAGAGATGAGTGGTCGAGTTAAGGTGTAAAGGGTGTGAAACCAAGAGTGAAAACTAGATCTATATGACAAGAAGCATTGCATCCCCGGTGGTGAAGGGTTTGAGTGAAGTAGGGAGACATAAAAGAGTTAGGTTATGAAGTTTCCACCTAGGGCATAATTGAATCGAGCTAGGGTTTGATTCATAGAGTTGTAGAATTGAAGAGGAGACAATTGCAAGGTAGAAATGGCACCAAAGAAGGCATCTATAACAATGGTAAAAGGAAAGAAGAAGGTAGTCATTGAGGAAGAAGAGATGGCACCTGAAAGCCATTTTTCAGAAATGCAATACCCAGAAGGAGTCATCATCGGCCAAGAGTGGGATTCACCCATTAGAAAGAGAAAAGTGAGTGAATATAATCATAGGACTTCGGAGAACAAGAAGGAGCTCGATTCCTTGCTCATGGCTAGAACAAACAAGCAGCACGATGGAGGACATGCCAAAATATGACGATGCAGGTGAAAATATACTAAAGAGAATTGGGGTCTATCAGTTGTATGAGCTTCCATATTTCAGGAAGTATGAGCCCTTGTATCAGTGGCTCATGAGAAGGGTACACAAAGACTTCTTCTACTTTGCAGGATGTAGAGTTAGGATTTCATCTATGCTTGTCTCATCAGTGATAGGTCTGAAGGCCACAGGGGAAGACATAAAAGGTGACCTTGCAGATAAAGCCGCGATTGTAAAGACCAAACAGGAGTTGGGATACCTGAAGGGTCCGTGTGGAATGGACATAGATAAATTGAAGAACTGTCTGATTGTACAAGCTGCAACACACCTTGTTACCAAGTTAAATGATCATGAGCGGTGGTCGTAGGTAAACACTATGTGGTTATATGTGGCACGTAAGATGTTGGAAGGGAACAATCTATAACATTGCAGGCTATATTACAGAGAAAATAGTCGAAGAAGCACGCACAAGAGGGAAGATCAGCTTTGGGGCTGTTCTACTATCACTGGTCTTCATGGAGATCAGAGTACCAAATGGACCAAAGGAGAAAATATGGGAATACCCCATGGAGAACAAGTCCCCAGCTGAAATATTCAGCAAATACCTATGCAAGGGGACCATGACAGATGAAGTAAAACAAAGGGCGAGAAGTGGTATGACAGGCTCTCGCACAACATTTGGGGAAGAGTGGCACATCCCAAAGGACCTACCAGTAGTGGTAGGGAAACAAGTTTAGTTTTTTGTATATCAGCATTTCTGTATCACACACTTTCCAATGAAATATGGAGTTTGGAGCCCTTGGTGCAAGTTACCTTACGCATTCACTGCAAGGTATTTTCAAGAATTTGTTCATAGGTTTATAGACACGTGCTGATTGATCTTCAATGCAGATAAGGTAGACTGTGACTACCATACATTGAGGAAGAAGTATGTATATCCTGGTCAGAAGTGCTTATACAGAGAGAATCATTTCAGAGGTTCTGAATATCAAACCAATAAGCTTGGCTGTAGCAGACGTGGGGGCAGTATTGGTGTATCTCCAGTTGAAGCCAAAAATGGAGAATAAAAAATATGTGGAAGGTGAGTTCACACTTCCAGTACCACCAAAGGGAAAGCATACAATGGAGAATATCCCAACGCCTAAGCCCACAGATCCAATTGAAGTGTAGGATGAGGAGGAGTGTGAAGATAGTGGTGGTTTGGAGCATAGGGGTAGGAGACATCCTACAAGTTAGAGTGAAGCTGAGCGTGCACCATTACCCCACCTCAGCCACAAGAGGGGGATGAAGAGGATTTGAATATGGTCCAAGGGGAGCACAGGTTTAAAAGGGTATTCAGGAGAACAAGGACCCAAGGTGCTACTCCAACAACTGTGCACAAATCACCTTGACTATCCCCACAAAAGGAAGTGACTGCGCAGAGAAGGAGGAAGATGAAGTTGAATGAGGAGGTAAAAGAGTCAAAGAAGAGTGCATGCCTACATCTCCCACACTTCCAGAGCACACAAAAGAATAGGGTGAAGCATCAAAGGAGAAGGAAGAAGAAGAGAAAAGACCAAAGGAAACACCTACAGAGGATGTTCAGAACATGGAGACACAAGTCCCAAATTTGGAGGTTAGAGTTCCTAAGTAGTAAAGGTCTAGAAGGACAAGTGGGGAGAAAATTCCACCAGCCATGGGGTATGCAGAGGACGCAAGAAAAATTAATGCGCATGCTTCCAGAGCACGATTGCGTAGAAATATTTATTTGGCTGAGAGTTGATGGATGAAGATATGATGACTGTGCACACTAGAAAACAACTATCGTGGTCGATGTATACCCACATGGATGATCCTGACTTTGATGTGTGTAAATATTTATGCATTTCAAGGTGACTGAAGAAGGCACCTCAGGCTAGACACATGACGGTAAAGCCTACTGTCATGTCAGATGAGCAGGTCAGCAATGCACTGGTGAAGGTTTCTGTTGAGGTGGCTAGAAGAAACATAGACGAATTTGCCACAATCAAAGTGATGCACGAAGATTTGAAGGTGAAGGATGTAGAGATAGCATGCATAAGACATGAAAGGGACTTCACACAGAAGAAGAATGAAGTGTTCATAAGCATCGTAGAGGAGATTGGGGACAATGTAATCAAAGCAAGGCCACACTTGGAACCCAAGGTACCACAGACATTTCCTTTAGCGATACACTATGTGGGAAAGTTGGTGGACTTGGTCCTCAAAGATGAAACTCTGCGTATGCAAGTGCCAGTAAAATTAGAACAAGATGCTGAATGAGAAAGCATTTGTGATGAGAAAAATCACATCTTATGAAGGGTTGTTGTAGCATTACAAGAAGTATTGAAGAAAGTGAACCAGGATTTAAATATATGCACAAATCTAGAGGCACTCATCAACATTAAGACCTTGGAAGAGAATAATGAGGTCCAGAAAGTAATGAAATATGAGACATTGGGCCGCACAGAAAGGTTGTCAATGGTTAAACAGAAGCGCGAGGCCCTGACAGTAGCACAAGAGCCACACAAGACTCGGCTAGAAGAGCTTGGAAAGATGATTGTGCAGAAGATGGACCTTTTGGAAGGAAGAATGACATCCATGTCCAGTGTTTTGTTAGTTCTATAAAATGAGAAAGGAGAAATTTTGAGGAATGAGTTGGAATCCATTGTTGTGGACATGCCAGAGAAAGCATAATAAGCACTCACTAAATGGCAGGTTTTGTAGGCCGCAATAAAAGAGGAGTTTCCAGAGCTAATACTACAAACTGATACAGAGGAGGTTGTCTAAATAAACTCATAAAAATTATTTATTTATCCACATTAATTCATTCTTATTATTTCATTCAAATTTTTGGAGATACTCATTGTCGGGATGATAATGAGATTAGTGTGGGGTAATGTTGATCAAAGAATACTTGTCTAAAATCACATGAGGAGTCCACGCGGGGTAGAAGGCCCGGAACCAAGGGTGTGGAAGAATAGGAAGGACCTGAGTGCGGAAGGCAAGTTCAGATTTTAGGACTTGCCAATTTTGAGCATGAGGATCTATATTTGGAAGATGGCATGCAGACCACATCAATGATGCAAAGACACAGGATCTATGCATTGTCTATATTTGGAGAAGCAGTTCAAAGCATCTATGCATGGAGACACGTTAAGAATAGAATTGACACTTTAGTTAATTGCAAGAGGACTATAGATAGCGCACTTGCATGTGTGGCTATGATTGTAAACATCATGTGGCTATCAATAGCATGTGACCTATTTCTGGAATAGTTAAGTGGTGAAGGGAAAGTCCCCACCCTATATATATGATGTTAAGTGCATAGTAGAGATGGATGTATCATAGAGAGCAATGTATGTATGATTCTGGATGTATGAATGCATGTATCAGATCCATACGTGCATTGATATAGATTGTCAATACTGTAAGGAGCTTCTGTATTCACTAATAGATGGAAGATATTAGCTGAATCTAAGTGTCATTCTGTGTAATTGAGCAGTGCATGTTAATGATAAAATCATGATTATTGTTTAAGCTTGTTCTTTCATAGATCTGTGGGTAGCACACATTGTAGAATGATGGACTAGTTATGACCCTATATGTTTCTTCCTTCATCATGTTAACATCCTATTATAGCAACCCTAAAGAGGGACCTGGTACCTTTGTGCACTTTGCGTGAGTGCTCAGCTTAGGTTGAGTGATGTGCCAACATGACTAGGGTGTCATCTTGTAAATTCTAGGTTGCATCATTACACCCTTGCTGCGGTACTTCCTGCAATTGGCAGCGTTAGAGGCTTCATCATTTCTATGTCATGGGAGACATATCTCTCCACGTACACGCACTTCTTTGGGTAGAATTTCTTCCAGCGTAACTCATGGTGGTATATATATACCCCACTAAGGTCGAACCTTAGTCTCTTGGCATCTTTGAATCGATTAACTTTGGCTTGGAAGTATAACGTGGTGAAGGAGAAGGGTAGTTCTACCTCACCTTGGTCTCTTGGACTCATGTTCTCATCTGTCATCATAAATTTTCCAATGCAAAAGTGTTGGTACACTAAAAATTCTACCTCACCACTCATGAGCATGGGCAACTGCTCTGGGATCCTTCACTTAGCCCCAAATGCATCACGCATTCACTTATACCACTTCTCTAGGTGCGCCTAGTGAGTGGTTGTCATGGTTTCACAAGTATATTTTGCAAACCTCTTTATGGGTGAGGGATCCTCTTCTCGATACTCCCAAACAAATTTTTCTGGCTTGTCGGGCACTCCGATCTCTGAGAACACAATAGTGAGGAGGACATTTCTGAATTAGTATCTTCTCTCCCTCTTACGTGCTGCTTATAATTTCATCCATGATGAAAGTAGGCAAGTTGTAGATTGTCCCTTATGATATCTTCCGACATACGTTCAACCATGCCTTATTCACTTGTGTCCATCGTTCCTGGTCATTGAGCTTGGTGACTAAGTGCACAACCATCCTCATTACTGGGTATGGTATCTCAATGATGTCAAAGTATCACGTCCCCTTATTATAGTCATATGCAGCTACAGTCTCCTTGATATCATCCTTGTCACTTAGATCATCATCAATACTATCTCCTTCACAATCGAGGCCTGTGAACTTGGATATAAGCTGTGGCATGATGTGCATCTTGCGCCCCACAAAATAAAAATTATCCTCATGCATGCACGACATCAGCCATTGATAAAGGTGCTCAGGCTTGCAAAAGTAGGGCAACTCGTACAATTGTAATAATTCGGCCTTCTCTAATTTGACCTTCACCTCATCATTGTAAATGGGCATTCCATATGGCATCCTATTGTTAGTTGGTCAGACCAACTCCAATGCATTTCCTTCTTCGTTGTGCTCTTGCGATGATTAAAATCACTTATGGTCATCTTTCGTAGGTGTGACTCCCACTCTTTCCATAGCAATACCCCATATGGGTACTGCATTTCCACGTACGATTCTTCATTGGTGCTTGCGACGGAAGTAATTTGATTTCCCTTGCCCTTGCCCTTTGTTTTATTTGGTGAATCAGTTGGTTTCCTTAGTTCCATTCTTCTGGTCGAGCTGAACTTAAAAAATCCTTCCTCTTTCTCTGCTCTACTACTCTCCTCAATCTCAAAGCTCACTCTAAAGCTTCAACCCATGAATCCTTTTTTTTCTCCATGCCCTAGCTGCAAAATCCTAACCAAGAAATCCTTCCACAAGACAACGCTTCTTCACACAACCTTTCTCACGCCCGTGTACTCCTTCCTTCTGGTTTGTAGATCTACTTTAGAAGCACACTCAAAATTTATGGATTATCCTTTCTTCACACAAATCTCCCCCTAGATGCCCTAGTTTGTAAGAGCTTATTCTTCTTCATAATCGCAAGGTAACAAATGACTTTCCCGACCTGGTATTTATAGTTTTTTCTTCTTTACAACATTGAATGTTATACCACCTACCAATGTACATTAACATTAAATGTTTCTTTTTCCACTAATATGTCTTTAAACACCTTTTCCCACATGCCACATCCTACACGAAAAACCTTTTACAACCTTCTGGTGTGCAAAAATCCAACCCGACCAAAGACTCTTACGCACACGTCCACAGCGTCGAAGGAAATTTTTCTGTCCTTTACCCCATTTTTTCCCTCGCCTACCTCATGTTGTTCCCATGATCTTTCTCCTTTCTGTACATGGTTTCCGCAAAGCCTTTTTGACACCAACCATTCTCACCCACTTTCTCTTCTACACGCTTCTTAACCTTACACACTTTTTATCCTTCAACCGGGCCATTCACCGCAACTTCTAATTCTAGTTCAAACTTGTATTATAGACCTATACTTCATATCCTCCACCCCACACTAAAACAGATGTGCGGTCCTCTGCGCATGCAAAACTTTATAGAAATAATGTGGTTACAGACGCACAAGGAGTAAAAATGAAACAAAACGAAATGACAAGCAACGAGAAAGGGAAACACAAGAAAAGAAAAAGCATAAAGGGAAATTCTAAGCTAAATGACAACATTTCCTTATTACAAACACCAAGAAGACTTATTTATAGTAGGGCTTCAACCTACTCCCATTGAAGTGATTGGGTAACCTCATCCCATCTAGTGCTTGTAACTAGCAAGCACCTGAATCAAGAATGTATGAGATGATCTAAGGTCCCAACCAATAGACTTTCAATTTCCCAGGATGGCGCAGATACTTGGAATCATACAACAACACAAACTACCGAACCTCAAACTCCTTGTTCTTGATATGACAATCATGTTATGCCTTTTGTCTTGATTTTTTTGTCTTTTTAATCCATCTAGCAAGTGATCGCCTTTCGTCTAACTACATCAACTTATCAATTCTTTCTTCCATCCCTTGTTCATCATCTAACCCTCCTGCGTGTGTTATACACAATGATGGTAACATGAATTCCACTGGTAACATAGCCTCCATGCCAAACACCAATTGAAACGGTGTGGCCTTATTTAACCTTTTGTAGGTTGTCCTGTATGCCCATAGAATGGATGGTACCTTATCACCCCAATATTGTCTTCCAACATCACAAATATTAGCTAACGTGTGACTTAGTATCTTGTTAAATGCCTCAATAGTTCTATTTTCTTGAGGGTGTTATGGGGTATTCTTATGATGGGCTACCATAATTTCTGCTAACAAAATCTTTACTGTTTCATTGAGAAAGTGTGTACCATTATCACTTGTTAAACTTAAAGGGAAACCATACATGCTGATTATGTTCTCCCACAAAAATATAACAGCTGTCGTGGTGGTGCAATCCTTTGTAGGCACTGCCTCTGCCCACCGTGTCAAGTAATTAGTGCAAATGATGATATACCGTGAACAAGTCACTGGTAAAATTTGTCCTACAAAGTCGATTTCCCATTTTTAAAATGGTTCAGTGTTGGATATTGGTCACAAAGGCATTTCATCTCTCTTTGCAGGTTTTCCAAGGTGCTTGTAATGGTCACAGGCCTTGCAAAACTCAATACAATCTTTGTAGATGGTTTCCCACCAAAGCCTTGCTAATAAAATCTTCTACACGGTAGTATTTCCTGCATAGTGTCCTCATGCAATCACACCACATGCTTCCTCCATAATTTCCACGTGCTCATGCTCCAATATGAATCAGTGCATAACCTCATCATGACCTAACTTATACAGGTCTTCACTGTTCAACATGTAAGGTGCGACACGTATTGTTAACTTCTTTCTCTCTAAGGAATTCACCCCTTCCGGTGCCACACCTATTTTTAAGAACACTTCCAAGTCTGAGGGCATGTGCTGCAACCTAAATAGTTACACATTTGACATGGTATCCTCAATGCTTTGCGTGTCCTCTCCTGAGTCAATCCTTGATAAATGGTCAGGCCCTGAATTGCTCTTTCCTAGCTTCACCACTATTATGAACTCAAACTCATGAAATAGAAGGACCCAACGACATATGCACCCTTGCAGAACGGGTTTGTTGACCAAGTACTTCAATGCCATAAGGTCCGTGTAGAATATAAATGGTGTTGCCAATAGATACTTCCTAAACTTGTGCAGCGTGTAGATCATAGACAATGCTTTGCGCTCAATAGTTGTGTAATTATACTCTACTGGTGTCAAATTTCTACTTGCAAAGCACAAGGGATGATCAACAATTCCCTCACCAGGTTATGCTAGTACTACTCCCATAGTTGTTCCTGTGGCATCAACATGCACATGGAAAGGCTTATCCCAAGAAGGAAAATGTAATATGGGCACCGTGACAAGCCTATCCTTCAAGGTGTCAAATGCCTTCTGTTGTGCCTCTCCCTAATGAAAGGCACTCTTGTGTTTTAACAATTCCTCTAAGGGCGCAGATATCTTGGCATATCCCTTGATGAAATTCCTATAATACCCCGTATGTCCAAAGAATCCGCACACTACGCTTTGACTAGTAGGCTCCCCTAATCCTACAATAACTGCAACTTTAGTGGGATCTACTAGAAAAAATTCTTTGCATATAATGTGTCCTAACAGGGTTCTAAATGGAGTAGCAAAGACACATTTCTTAATGTTGAGGGATATCCTCAATTACCAACATCTCTCAAACATCAGCCTTAAGTTGTCACAATGGTCTTTCACCAATCCATACATAGTCTAGTCATCCCGGTAAACTTGAAGAAACTTATGGATGAAGTCCTGAAATGCTTATACCACAATGCGCGAGAACACGAAAGGCACATTCTTTAATCCAAAAGGCATAACCGTGTAGGAAAAAATTCCCCATTCAGTTGCAAAATTTGTCTTTCTATGGTATTCCTTTATAATCCTGACTTGGTGGTACCCTGAGAATCCATTCGTGAAACAATAGAATTCTCGCTTGGCTACTCCTTACAAAATTTCTTCAGTAAAGGGGGTTGGGAAGGGATTGATGACACACACTGCATTTAGATCCCTATAGTCAATGCAAATTATTATCCTACCATCCTTCTTAATACTAATAACCATTAGTTTTATCCATTCTGATTCTTCTACTGCCTCAATGATACCAGATGCTATCATCTTTTATATTTCTTCCTTGACCTGTATGCGCAAGTTTGGATTCATCTGATAAGGCCTCTTCCAAATCAAGCACACACTTTCCTTCAACTTGATCTTCATCTCCCCCAAGGAATGGTGAACGTTTTTGAGTTCATGGTACCCACGAGGGAAAAAATCTTGGAACTCACGCAATAGATCAATGAGCTTTGAAAATTCCTTTTCCAACCAATAGTCACTAATGATAGCTTCCTTAGGTTCTGCCTCCATTCCAATGTTAACCTTATTTGTTTTTAATGGCTCATGGTAGGCGCATGCTAGCTCATTAGCGTTGTTTATGACTTCACGCATACCCTCCGAATGGTTAACATCAAAAGTCTCCATCTCTTCTCCATCTATTACATAGACCATTTTTCCTTTTTATTTTTCCATGTAAGCATGCTCAAGTTATACCTCCTTTGATTATTCTTCATTAAGGCATGTCTCCAAAGAAGGCTCACCTAGAAATTATAGTAGCCTATCCTCTTCTATAGCATTATCCCCCATCATAAGGTGCTTAATCATTTCCAATGCCTTATCCAATGATGGTTTAGTACTCCTATACTCGAAATCTTGAATGAGATCAACTGCCAACTCTTGCTAATCACCCGTTTGACGACGCATCTCTGAATGAATGTACTAAGCACACACATGGACTTGTAAGGTGGAATACAACTTATGCACCCATAAGGAAGGTGATAATGCTTCTGTGCTTCCCATCCAAGCCTTCTCACATGCTTGGATATGAAATGAAGCGGCCTCTTTACCATAGTTTTCTTGTATGTTTGTGGGAGTGTTGCTCTTGGAAAACCTTACAGAAAATATGATCCTTACCTCACGCCACTCCAGGAGGTTTTCACGATGTGTAGCCCACCAATGTGTTGTAGTCTCGAGTAGGTTTTATAACTGAGCATTCCTCTTCTCTCATCTTCATTTTTCCACTGAGCTTCCATGTCCCGTAAGAAAATTTCAAGATAGGCCCCTCTAGAGTAACTTGGCAACTTCTTCCCTCCTAGGTGCTTGACTGAGCGTGCCTTTGTGACCCTTGTTAAAAATCCTCTTAACTCTCACCCAATTAACTCATAAGTCCCATGTGCCCAATTTTCGTATGCCATAATAGTGGTATCACTCACGAACTGAGCATCTTCAAATTGGATAACTCCCTCCGTGGGGTGAATTATCTCAGGATCTTTGATGGAGTGCACATAAATTATATCAAGGAATTATTATCCTAAGGGCTTAGTATAGGGTGCTGACTTCCCATCTGTCAAAGGAAAGACCACCCTTTCCTCATTGTTCTCAAAACCGATATACCCTTTGTTGAACCTCAAGTTAGCATTTTTCTTATAACACCAAGGGCACCCAAGCAACACTGGAAAGTTTTCTACCTCGGCGAGTGCCAAGACTTTGAATTCTCCAGTGAATTTGGCCCCTTGACTGGTGATAACTACATCTTTTAGGACTCCAATGGGAATTGCCTTAGTCTTGTTTGCTATATAAAACACATTTAAAGATGGATGCAACGCGGGCCTTCCCATCTGATACCAGGCATCTAAGGTAAGAACATTGACTTATGCTCCCATGTCGATGAGAATATTACTAAGAAGCCACCCATCAACAACCACATTCAAAGTAATCTCCTTGTCATAGTCAAGGATATGAGGAGGAAGGTTTGCATGCAACACCTACCTTTCACGCTTAGCTCTGGCATGTGGTACCTTCTCTCTCAGCCATTCCCCTAGCAAGGGAATAATATTCTCTTGCCTTAACATTTTACATACTTCTTTGATTTCATCTAGGTCCTTTTGTGGAGCCTTGTCATTCCTTCTTTGCTCCTGCTGCCTGGATTGCTCCTTTAGACATTGGATCTCCCCTTATAAACTTTGAATCATGTCTATAGTCTCCGGATATACTTCTTTCTGATGAGCGGGGTTCGGATACTTTCCATGTACTACTTCCTCTCTTGAAACTAGTGTCCTTTGCCTTGGTATCTCCCTGGTGTACGTGGCCTCTACTCGCATCGTCACCAATACAAGTTCTATTCCTAGCTCACGCGCCACTCATGGAATCCACTGTGAATCAACCTTCTTGATGCTTACCATCCCAACACCTTTGTCCTTCCAGTGTTGCTAGTTCATATGCTCATAAAGTTATGGACACTCCTCGTACTTGTGTTTCTTTCCGCACCATGAGCATTGTAACAGGTCAGGACACTCACATTTGTAATGCTATGTAGATCCACAATTATAACAAGTTCCTCATGGGAACTCAATCAACCCTCCGCCACAGTTACTACGACCACGAAATACTCCATGAAAACCTCTTCCACGTGTTCCTCCATCTACACGCCCTTCATAACGTTGGTCATCATCTTTTGAACTACTTTCAAGTCTAGTCTAGCGCTCACCCAGATCAATAGCATCATGGATTTGATCAATCAGTCTGCAATCCTTGGTATCATGGGTCATAGAGGTACAAATCTTGCAATAGCAAGAAACATTCTTGTGGATTGCATGCTGGAGTAGAGGGCATCTACTTGCATCATGATCCCCATGGAAGATCTCACAGTCTACCACCATAGCGCATACCGTATTTCGAGGGAAATTATCCTTTGCATGTCCCTCCACTTAATAGTATCTACACCAAATCCCACTACGAACCTCATGTACTGAGTTTGTAGATAGATTCTCCAATTACTTGGCCATTGCAGAAATTTGAGCCTCCAGAAAAGGGCTAACACTAGTGTCAATGCTCCCAACAGCTTCGGTGTGCAGGGTAACTTCCAATACCTCGCGTGGGTCGGTGAAAGTCTTGTGTGACAGGGCCCTTCTAAATGGTGTTATCAATCCTCTGAAAAGCCATTGAGCATGTTGAGAAGAATGAATATCATAGGATAGGTTTGACAAGAGGGTCTTGAAACACGCATCATATTCCCGCACACTCTCTACAATTCCCTATTGGATCTCCTTCAGAGTGCTGATGCTTTTCTGCTCAAACTCTAGGATATGGAACTCTACTAAGAAGGCATTCTTCAACACGGTGTAGTCTACCACCATCTGATGGGGGTCATACTTCTTATACCAACTATGCACGTGCCCTTGCATTGTTGTTGCAAAATGACTTGCCTTCCATTCCGGGGTAGTGATCCCCTTCACGTGCCATAGTAACTCACCCTTGTGCACATGCTTTACAACATCTTCAATACCTTTATAGTCCTGTAAGTGCAAAGACATCTAAAAAAACTTGGGGAGGTGGCTAGGGTCATTGTCCTCCTGATCCAGAGCCTTGGTTCCCTCCAGTGTTTCCTCCTCCATCGGATCCACTAGATCCACCAGGTCCTGTTCCCCATGACCCACCATATCCACCGCTTGCAATCGAAAAAGGACTAGAAATGGTCACACTTGATGTTCTTAGTGTCCCACTGAACTGTGCACCGATGGCTTGTGATATTTTTCCACTACTAGTTGTATGTTTTGCGCCACTCCTAGACACAATACCCAAAGCTTGCGTACTTGCACCTTGTCCAAAGATTCCCCCAAATACAAGAATGGCTTACGTAGCCATGGATGTTCTAAACAAGAAATTATATCTCCTAGGTGCTGATCGGTCACTCCCATTGATACTAACTGGGTTAATAATACTTCTTCCTTGATATGGAAAACCAAGCACCAGGGTTTGGTCACTAGGTGGAATCAAATGCTCGCCGATGACTCATCTTTCTACATTGTGATGAGCTCTCATCAGAAGATGAAGGGGCCTCTCTACCACATTTTCCAAGATGGCGTAACACAAGCTGCTCAGGCTCCACTTCCTCTGCGTGAACCTCAACTCCTTCCCACAAAATCGGCCTCCATAGATCCATCAAACTTGTAACCTCCCGTTGTTTAGTAATATCTCTTTCACGAGCTTCACTATACTTGAGTTGTCTCTCCTCCCTTTCCTTTTCAGTTGTAATTTCCACCATCTTCCTCCACCCTAGCTCCCTCTCCCAGTGCTCAGAGAAGCTTTAGCTAACCATGGGGAACGCTTTTAAGACAAAATTAATGACCAAAATATTCATAGCCAAAGGAATAACACACAAAAAATGATCATCTAGGCTCCCTTAGAAACTCAAACTCAACAACTTCCAGGAAAGAATACGTCACAATGGAGTATTCTAAAGTATAACTGGTCAACACCCTCTTCCACTAGTGATCAGCAACATGTGTCTAAGTTAGATCTACATCCTATACTCTCTGATAGTCATCTTGGGTCCATACGCGCGATCTATAGTACCAGATTGATCTGGATGCATATGCTGAAAGCCATTCATATAGTTCTACTGGGAGGCAACAAAAGAATGTCTCATACAACTCATGGTATAGGTTTTCTTCTACCCATCTACGCACATTGAACTCAAGTCCAATGTTGAATCTTTGAGAAAACTCATCCTTCGTGCTCTTGAAACATGTTTCAACACTTTCTAAGGTTAGTTTCTCTGTCATCACAAATCACAGGGACAAAGATACATGTCATTTCTCACAACTTCGAAAATAGGTCCCAACAACGAAACCAATATGTAGTCATTTTTGTACCCTCCAATGAACAAGAAAATCCCATGCGCGCCGGCCTATCACCTAGTGGGCATTGGGTGCTCACCAGAGGCACGCGCGGGTGCCAAGCCCCTCCTTTGTTTGAGTTATGTGAGAATGCATCATCTATGACATATACTTAAATGCATAGAATGGAAAATAACCATGCATTTATATTAAGAGCGTATGACGAGTTTCTAGACTAATGCATCCATTTAGACTAGGAAAGCATTAATAGAATACAGATCTGGACCATAATAGAAAGAAAATGCAAAAGGGTTTACATCCATTCACAAAGAATATACATAGAATAGATCCATATAAACATACATATAAACCAGGAACCACATATATTCATATTTAGCATGTTTGATAAACAAATTACATTCATTAAGGCCATCATAGATCAATATAACAGTGTAGACCAAAGTCATGCATCAGGATTGGACTTAGGTCCCTCATGTTACATAGAAAACACAGGCCCACCCCCTTGATATTCCATTACTCCTACAAATCTTCTAAACCCAACCCATATAACTCTCCACGATATTTCTGTAGAGATTCGCCTCTCATTTCCGTCCTTTTCTCAACTTATTTCTCACCAACGTCTTTTTCTTCTACTGGGTGCTTGAATATATAGCCTCAACAACCACCGCCATGCCTCTTAGAAGTTACATATCGGTCACCAAGTGTCAAATTTGTCCTCCATGGGAACATGCCTTCTCCAATCTGAGCTCTTCACTTCTTGTAGTGGTGTCTTCTGGAACCTTTTATCACATGCTTGGAATATTCCCTTCTTGATCCACAGTCACCAGGATGACACCTTATCAACAAGGGTCATGCTTTTCTCATGTGCTTCCTGGGATTCCGATTGCGGCTAAGTACAAAACCTATTTTGCCTTGCGCATGCGCTATGTGTTCTGCAAAACCTTGCCAGAACCCTTTCCTACGTGCCTTCAATCCACGCGCCCTCCTTCAATTAGGCCCCACGTACCCACGCACCTTCTTTTAATTAGCTAATATTTTGGGGCCCATTAACAAACATCTTGATAAGACAATTTTGAGAAATCAGTAAGGTTTGCAAAATAAGTTACAAGTGTAAATGTCAAAATGGTTGATGAAAATTTAGCAACACAATGACTGTAAAGGAAACTATTCTAATGTTCAAATTGTCTCAAGAGTTTCTTAATATGATTTTTTTGCTAAGGTTTGAAAAATGTGTACAAGGACTACAATGACCCTAGGAAAAATAAGTAGTGTGACAACTACAAATGTCACAAGGAATGTCACACAAAATATCCTAAAGAATGCCCTAAAGAATGTCCTAATCTGCTACAAAGAACGTCCCAAAGGGATACATAATATATGACAAAATGTCGTCGATGAAATAATACCTCAAGGAAAGAATATCTAGAAAAATCCTGAACAAAGGATCAATCGTGAAAGAGCCTACTCCCTATGTCTAATAATCTATCTCAAAGATTGTTCTGATAAGATAACAAGATAATTTCGGTATGTAAATCAAGTTTTAGAAAAAACAAGATTTAAATGCTAAAATAGGTTTGAGGTGATGTGAATAGCGTAACAATGTAAAGTATACATACACTTTAAAATCAGTTTAATATAAACAAAGTCTGATTGTTGGAAATGGAGGTTACAAATGTGGGCAGCATAACAATCCTACTTGGATACTTTTAATCAAGTTTTTAATAAAAAAAATATGTGACTATCAAAATAGGATTGGCACAATGTGAATAATGTAATGAAAACACCTTCCAAGACTTAGGGAAATGTTTGAATCAAAAACTAGGTCTAAGTATATCAATGAATTAATACAATGCGAGCAACGTAACAAGACAATCGAGACACTTATATCAAGTTTTGGAAAACAACATGTAAGTATCACAAATGTGTTGCTATAATGCAAGAAATGTAACTACGCAAATGGTAAATCAAGTTAGGATTACCTAACTACAATGAGATATCTTGATATGGGTATCAAGACAAGGTTTACCAAAACATGAGGACATATTGACACACTTTCAACACTTAAAATTCTTGCTACAACATGGTCATGTAAGTGAATACAAAAGTGGTGGACACGATTATTTTTGGTTGTTAGGAATTCTATGGTTAAGTGCTTCTCATAATTTTTATTTTTACCGATAGTAAAATGTAATAGTTAGTGGTGAAAGTAAATAGGGTAAAATATGGGTGGTTAGTAAGTTAAAATAATAAAACAATAGTATTATTTTATTATTATATTTGTTAGTTTGTTGAAACCATTCGAGAGAATTAGGTTTCACGAGGAAAAATGTTTTTTGAGAAGATTTTTATTCCTTCACTCCTATATAATGGAGCAATTTGTGAATATTGAGTTGTATTGTGTAGTAATAATAATATTTTTGTGTAGGGTTTGAGTTTTGTAAATATTTGTGTTTCCTGTGTATTGAATATAACTCTTTAGATCCATTAATCTCATAAAAGAGAGCTTAGAATTCATTTGGTATCAGAGCAGGTATGGATCTGTGAATATATTAATGAAGGGGCAGATCTGCTGTAAGTTATGGTTTCCCCACTTATGTGGGTCTTTAAATTAACTATGGGAATGAGAGCTTAGTATTTAGATTTTTTTAGCAATCTTCAGAGTAGCATAAGAACTACTATATTATAGATTATTTGTATGGTATAAGACTGGTAAATATCATGCACATATTAAATAAAGAAGACAAAGGAGTGATTATTTCTTCATTCGAATTTGGCATCATCCTTCTTCATATTTGGTAATTCAAATTGCATCCAATAATTTTGATTGCAATTATTAAGTTTCTTATTCATCTAGAAAAGATATTTCTTGTTGGAGCCTATCTCAGGGAGTAATCCAAATTTGAACAGCTTCAAACACGTGTAAAAAACATGGATATGGAAAGATCTGTTGAATTTTTATAGGGATTGCCAATGATTTTGATAATCGCCAACGATTCTGGATATGAAATGCAATTACCAATGATTTTTCTGAATCACTAGCGATTCGTTAGAAATCTCCAACAATTCCTAAAACCATTGGAAAGATATTGAAACTATATTTCTGACACATTTTTTGGTTTGTATAACGGAGCTACGGTTCTCAAGTTATTGTCAAATGAGTTTTTTGTCAGATCCAGAGCTTCACCATCAATAAATTTTGCATCATGACCCTCAAAGATAAATCAGGCTGATTTAACATCCTTACACTGGAGGTTAGAGGCAATGGAGGATGGAGGAAAAAAGTGTCCTCTCGTTAGTCACCTACGATGGGGACGCATCACTGGTTTGGTGAAATGTGTTTGTGTCTTTTTTAGCTTTCAACATGGTGTGGTGATTTCAGATTTCTTTGTGTTTTATTATGGAAACTTCACATCATGGGCTGGAAATGACACTTTGTTTCAGTTTTTTGTGGGTGGATAAATTTATACACTATCATGTATTTTGATATGTAATCTCCTAAAGAGTAGTAATGATGAGAGCCGAGTAATGTACTGCAACATCATGATATTGTGGTTGTTAGATTCATTTGAAAACCATCTATAGTTGTGGTTGTTAGTAATCCACTGGAAAAACTATTTGTAGTTATAGTTATTAGTAAACCACTGGGAAAACCATCTAGAGGTTGTTGGTATTGTCCTTGAAACCATCTAGATCATGAGCAAGCTATAAAACGGCAAGTTGCAGTACACATGTGTGTTTATCCCATGATCGCACTAGGGGGAATGTTAGGAATTCTATGGTTTAGTGCTTCTCATATGTTTTATATTGATCGATAGTAAAATGTAACAGTTAGTGGTGAAAGTAAATAATGTAAAATATGGGTGGTTAGTAAGTTAGAATAATAAAACGATAGTATTATTTTATTATTATATTTGTTGGTTTGTTGAAACCATTTGGAAGAATTGGTTTCATGAGGAACAAAGTTTGCTGAGAAGATTGCTATTTGTCCACTCCTATATAATGGAGTAATTTGTAACAGAACAGATTGAGTTGTTGTATTGTGTAGTAATAATAATATTTTTGTGTGGGGTTTGAGTTTTGTAAATATTTGTATTTCATGTGTATTGAATCTAATTCTTTACATCCATTAATGGCATTTTAATATCATAAAAGAGAACTTAGATTTCATTAGTAACGCCGCATATGTTTCTCTCTTTTTACTAAAAATCTCAACAAGAAAACAAAGGAGATAGAACAAGTGGTGATGAAAAATAATTAGACTAACTTTATCAAAGTTTCACCTTGTTTAAAAACAAAGTAGAAACTAAGAAAAATTTATGGCTTGTAAGTTTCATGATGAATAACATGTAGCTCCAACTTTAATGGACTCTCCCCTTGTTGGAATAACAACGTTTTGACTCTGAGAAAGTTGTTGCTTTGCGAAGGATCTTTAGAACACGATGGATAAAGTCAAGTTGGCCGCAATGCCAAATGGTTTCCTAAGATTTTTTTCTCAACACTCACCAATACTTGCTTAATATAGGTACACTTTTCTAAAAAAATCCTAGACAAAAGACCATTACCCCACAATCAAATTAAGGAATGGGGTCTCATACGGGAGACTTGAAGCATTCCTCAGGGGTTTTTGTTCTAGTCAAGTAGGCAGTGGGGCACTTCCCATTTTGTCCACTAGTTCCCTCAAGGTGTAGACTACTTTGGGCTTCCAGTGGTAATCCTCATAATGAGTTTTATGGCTTATGCCAAGACACTTCCCACAGTTTAAAGCAGACGAGTTTTAACCCTTATCCGAACATGTACATACAATGTTTTGAATAGTGGTGTGTTTTTCTCTTGAATTAAAAATGAGGTTTAGTACACCATTGACAACTTGTAACACAATGTAGTTAGTATTTGTTTAGATCCTAATTCTTTGACAAGTGAATCAGGGCTTGCACTCAAGAGTTAGTAGTTTTCCAAGAAATACACAATATCATGAAAGAGGATTAAAGGTTGCTTTTGATTTTCAAGATCATCCAAAGACACAAGAGAAGAGAATACACAACAATTAATCCAACTAGATAGAAATGAAAAAATTTGACTCAAATGACCATTAAAATTATTTATGAAAGATTCATTCCCTTAAGAAAAAAATGATAAAATTTTCAAGTTAATCCAAATGTTAGAAATGAAGATTAAATTCATTTTTTATTCTCATTATCACTTGAAAACACAAGAGAAGAGCATACACAAAATTTTAATCTAACTTAATCAAGATGGAAAAATATCATTCATCAAAGCATTTAAGTGTTTAGAAAATGATTTTTAAAGAACAACTCAAATGATTAGTTTTTCCATGAAAACTTATCAAAATATCAAGTGTTAGCCATGTTTCCAAATGACAATCAAAATGTTAGAAAAACATCCAAAATTATTTCCATTTTTGATTCTCAATATTACTCGAAAGTGCAAGAGAAGAGCATACATGGTTTTGATGAATTTATAACAAAAAAGAGATTTCCAACAAATATTTAAAATGCTAACACCATTTCTAAAAAAATGATAACCATAATGTTAGAATAATATCTATAATAATATCCATTTTTCATTCTCAAGGTTGTTCAAAAGCGAAAAAGAAGAGCATACGTGGTGTTGATCAAATTAAAACGAATCTAACATGTAAAGAAAATGAAAAGTTTCATAATTAATGAAAATCCTACACCTTTTGTAAGTCTAAATCCCTAATTTATGTGTTCATTGCATAGTTCACCTCAATACCTTTCTGTCATAAAAAAATGAAGTCGTTTCGAGTTTGGGACAAAAAGTTATGGCCTCCGGAAGATAGGTTAAGCATATGCTCTTATTCTCACGGGTATACACTTAGCTTACACTCAAAAATGTAAAAAAAAACGTCCCAAAATCTGCAAAAAGATCAAATTTTTCCCACTAAGATTCAATTTCGATAGTAACTCATCTTATTAATATGTGAATAGAAGACTCAACACTATCAAACATTAACCTACATGCTCAAAAACTTAAGATTTTCAACAAATTGACAAAACTAACATGTAGAATGCTGAAAAATGAAGATCTAAACATGAAAACATGGAGAAAGCTTAAATTTTTCCTATCAAGATCCAATTTTGACAGTACTTTGCCTCCTTTATACCTACAAGGAATACTCAAAACATGTAAACTCAAAAAAACACATTAAGAAATACAAGATTTATCAATAAGTGTTAAAAAGAGGGTTAGTATGCAAACAATGAAACTAGACTACAAAAACTTGAAAAAATGCATGAGACAAAGGAGTTGTCCCACCTGGCATGCCAACTGTATGCATACTAAACTAACCAAGCTAATGAAATGAAGCTAACACCAAGTAGCTCCTAAACAAACCTAATCTAATAAGAACATCAATGATAAAGCTTAAAAGAAAGAGCCATATAAGCATCAAAATGATAAAACATTCAATGCAAAGCCATCCCTTGAAATTAGATATGCTTTGTAATGTATGATTGCTAAATCAATTGAACCTATCTAGATCATAGCAATCAAATTTGTTGTTGTCTCCAAGTGAGGAAATGATCTCACCAATATGGTTACAAGGCCATGTTTGGATCTTCCTTTACTACTCAACTATGAGAGAAATGGATGCAAATATGAAGAAGTTATTCCAACAATGGAGAATGCTCTATCAATATGCCTATAGTAATCACTAGGAAAAGTGTGGTGTAAGGTTTGAAAGGAGGAGGTAGGTTCTTTATATAGCTTTCTAATTTTGGGAAAGCTAGAAACCTAGTGAATGTGGGATAAAAGATAAAGTAGAATTAGAAGAGATAAACATGATTAGAAAGAATTAAGTATAATTAACAACTCATGGGAGTTCGAGATGATTTAATTAATCAACTAGGATTAATTAATAGGCTAGGATAAGCTTAGAAATCTATTTAGAGGTGATTTAGAGGAAAATAGGTAGGATTTAGATGATTTAAAAGGGAAATTTAATTAATAAGAAGGTTTATTAATTAAATACAAGATTATAAAGGCTTAATTAAATAATAATAATTAATTAATTGATTATAGGAGGATTGTGACTAATGAAGTGTCATTGATTGGCATTTATAATTGGGGAAATGCTAGTTAATTAACAAAGTGTCGTTAAGTGAACGAAATGGAGGTGAATGTTAGTTAATTAACAAGAAATAATTAATTATAATAGAAATGATGGGAAATATGATAATACAATTTTAGTATTAAAACTGCGTAGGCGGATTTTAGGTGTCTACAAACTCAACTAATTTGTAAGAACCAACGTACTGAAGACACCAATCCCCAAATTTTGAGGCACCAACCCCAACAATATACAAATCCACCTTATGTAGTTGTTTCTTTAACATGATGATGAAAATTCAATCAATCTATTCATACACAAAGATCATATCATTCTTCCAACATAGACATTGGTCCAATTAATGAAATTATAACGCTTTATATTCTTCAATCATTCTCTTCATACACACAGATCAGATCCTCCTTCCAACATGGACATTGGTACAATAAATGAAATCAAATCACTTTAAATACTCTTCAGTCATCCTCTTCATACACATAGATCAAGTCCTTCTTCCAACATGGACGGTGGTCTAATTAATGAAATTAGAACACTTTATATTCTTCAATCACTCTCTTCATATTTCATTTGCTTGCTCTATTTGAATTTTTTCTCCCTCTCAGAATGTAGCTTCACCTCTTCTCAAATCTTCATGCTATGTTATGCTCTTCCTTCAACAAGATGACATCTTCAAATATGCTTGAGGTTTCTCTTCCTCTTCTTCTACATGTCACCATTACTTCATACTTTAAATTTTGTTTAAGACACAAAGGAACATCTTCTTGTTGCGCACATACTGCTCACTTAATTCATGAATTTACGCTCTCCTTATCCATGCTCTTCATGCAGGAATATTTCCTTCATAGATTCATTCTTCACATATTCCTTTTCTCCACATCTCCAACACCACAATGTGTTGTTTTCTCCTCTCTATTACTTCCTCTTCTTCAACAAATCTTCATTAAAATTTACTTGAGTTCACTCTTCATTCCTTTGTGATTCGTTGTTATTCCATACCGAGAATTCTACTTGGGGCTTAGAAAGATATCTCCATTTGTTGCTCCCTTATTTTTCTCTCTTCTCCTTTTAACAGTTCACTCTCTTCCTTCTCTTCAAGCACACTCAAATGATAATTCTACATCTCATTTTATGCCTGTGCACATTCTTATCATTGGCATCCAAAGAAGATGATGGTTGGCTATAGTTATAATAAGAATATCAATGCCCAGAAACAAGAGTGAACCAATAAACTTAGGTCGTCCATGTAACTAAATATATGGAACATTTCAGTGCTAAAAACAAAGATAATCAACCAACAACAAAAAGATGAAAAAATTGTTTCTAAATCCTTGGAAGGTCAGCCAAACACGCTTATAAAAAATGATCTATAAAATTCAAAAATTCATAAAAATGGTCAACCCAAACTTCTGGTCCCAGAACAAAACAAACCACAGACTTTAGACAAATTCCAAAGCATTCAGTTTAGACTCTAAAGTAAATATAATAGACTTTGGAAAAACTCTGAAGAGATCAAACATACTTTAAAAGATACATTACAATAGTCAACCAAAACTGTTGGTCCCATAACAAGATAAACCACAAGCTTAAGAAAAAATCTAAAGCAATCGAACAAACTTCAGATAGAATCCGAAGTATTTGAACAAACTTTGGACACACTCCGAAAATTTTTGTATGAGACTGCAAAGCGACAAACAAACACTCTTTCAACACTCTACTCTGTCAGATAAATCCTACAACATATTTTGACATCAACGAATCTAACCAATCTGTTATCTCCTTCAAATTCCTTTGAGATCAATGACAATTATTCCAACATATCTACCATAGTGAAATCAAAACTTGACAATCACGCGTTGAAAATGCTTTAACTTGAGTTTCACACTTGCTCAAATACTTGGGAAGGGTCACCTTTTTTCTTGTGGAAGGAATTTGGAGACTCTCAAACTTGGAAGGAGACTTAAGACCTATAGAGGATGTTGCCCTAATGGATGTGCATGGGTTATTTCCTAGCTTTGGGAGCTTGTAGTGACTTTTGTGCTTACTCTTACATGAGGAGTTCTTCGAGTTCCAGGTTCCTAAATGAGGTATGATTGAATTACTTATATAGGCTTTCGATGGTTGTTATGTAGTGAAAAGGTGACCAAGAGGGAATATTAGTCCATATGAAAATGATGGAGTTGAGAGTTTGAGCCCAAAACATGTCGGTCCAAAACCATACAACATGGTCATGTTTGACATGTGTCAATATCAATCAAAACCTACAGTTTTGGACATGAGGGAAAAATCATATTTTGACTTTATGGGTTGAAGGATGAATGTATCTAGATGTGTTTTATGCAGATAAACTTAAAAAAATGATGACAACAAGGTATGCAAAGATAAGAAAGTAATCGAAGAACTATTAAGGTATTCCAAACAAGAGTGAGGAGTGTGTATTTGTGCGTGCAAGTGTGTAATGTCGAGATCAACGTTGTCAAAGGATAGATTATCAAATTTGAGTGTCTATAATTACTATATTGTATGTGAAAATGAAGGTATTCTAAAACTTTCTCGCAATCTAGTGTTTCACGAGTGGACGAAGCATATTGATGTACAAGTACATTTCATTTGCGAACATGTTATACAATATAACATTCAACTTTAGTTTTTCCCAATTGATCATCAACATGTATATGTTTTCACAAAGCCACTTGCACGAGATAAATTTGAATAATTCAGAGAATTTCTCTCCTATTCACTAAAAACCATGCAAAATTAAGGGGGGGAATGTCGGTTAAAAACGTTAGTTAGAAGGTAATTCAACATAGTAATTATTTACTTACTATTACCATATGTTAGTTTGATTGTTATATGGTTATATTATTGTTGAACAATATTTTTTAGTTATTTTATGCTTCCTGGATTGTACTTTGTCTACTTGTGAAGTTATTATACTAACTTATATTTCTAGTGCTATACAATGCCTATAAGTATTGCATCCCTCACATTCACTGTAATTAGATTTTGTGATCAATAAAATAATCACATGTTGTTGTCCCTATTCCTGCACCACAAATATAACTCCTTGCAATGAATGATTTATCTCTTCTAATCAATTAATATGCTTTCATATGCACCCAACACCCAACCTTCGCCACACTAAACACCAAACAGTTCTAGAAAGCCAAAACATATGAAAACTACTTTCTGGGTATGACCTGTAACTTCATAAAACAAGAAATCAAATATATTGTTTTTCTTTTCTTTTCATAGAACGTGAAATCAAAATTAACTTCAATATAAATCTGAATTAAACTTCAAATTAAAAAATATAATTTCTAATCTTTAGATGCAAACACTCGCCACTACCCAACAGTTGCCCATTAAAATTTAGCAACTTAATTAAACTACAAATTAAAAAATGCAATTTCTAATCTTTACTTACAAACACTCACCACTGCACCAATCATTGTACTAAGAACTAAGTACCCAACAATCACTGCATCAAGTACCAAACACCCAAGAGTTGCCACACCAAGCACTAAACACCCAATAATCACTACACCAAGCACCAAGAATCCAACAATTGCCGCACTAAGCACAAAACACCCAATAATTGTCACTGCCACTTCCCAAAAGGTTAAATTGTAACATCAAATGGCCTAAAAAATTGGGTTGGTAAATATCACCATGTTACGACCATAATCCTTACGACCATAAGGGTCATAAGGGTGCTTAGGTTATAACCGTAACCTATGCGACTCCCGCCACTCGACATGCATCCCTTTTGGATGTCACTAAGTGAGTCACAACTTTGTGCACCTACCTAATATCAAGAATGAAATCCAATATAGAGACTAAAAGTATGAAAATCCACCAAAATGGGAGACAATGGTTGTCCAGATTCATAGTAGTATGCCCAGATTTAATGAAATGATAGTTATATCTAGGTTTTCCGCAAAAAGTTATCGTCTTAAGACCCCCTTTTGTACACCATTTCGATGCATATACCATTTATTCTTCATCTACTTATTGAGCCCCATAGAAATGAAAAATATATCAACAATCATTAAATTACATAATTGAAAACAATTTTAGTGGCATGTAAACTCTAGGTCATAAGAAATGTTAACTTTAGAAAATGAAAACTTCTCTTATAATTATTTGATGTCTTTAAAATGAATGCGAGTACTCAATAAAATGTTAACAATATCTTGTGTATTATCTATATGTAAATGAACTACAATGTTTGTGTATATATGCTGAATTCAAATTAAGATCTTATTTGTGCGCCAATAGAAATTACATTGGCTAAAAAAGAAATAGTTAGAACTGCAAAGATGGGTGCACCTTGACCAAAATGGGCCACCACGAAAGGGCGTGTGGACATGAGTGGTACTTCTAATAGACCACCTAGTGATGTTCACATTGATGACATGAAACTTGAGAAATTAAGAAACATAATGTAAAGAAGAGAACGTGAAAGCCGAAGAAAAGGACACTCGACAACACCTACAAACACACCAATAACACCTCACTTTAACCAATAATTAACAAGTACACAAACCCAATAAAATCATACAAATTTACCACTAATAATTACGATGGGCCATGTTAAAGTGTCTATAGTTACTAATCAAGATATGTTTCTTCATTTTTATAAGTCTTAAAGGAGAAATATAATATACAAACATCAAAAATCATTATCAATTTCAAAATATGTATATGTATGTATGCATATATATGTGTGTGTATATACATCACATATTTATTAGACAAGTACAATTTCCCCCCAAAAAATCAATTGTAATGCATCTAAAAAATCTTAGTGGTCACTTCACAATGGTTTCTTGGGGCACAAGCCAGAAACAGGAAACAAAAGCAGCCAAACATAGGGTTCTTCGCATAGTTTCTTGGAGAAGAAGTAACAACTGAACTAGGCCAACAGTTGTTCTTTCCGTAGGGTTTCTTGGAGAAGAAGTAACAACTGAACTAGGCCACCAGTTGTTCTTTCCGTAGGGTTTCTTGGAGAAGAAGCTACGACATCAACCAAAGCATGCCCTGAAGATCTTGCTTCATATAAAGATTTCTTGGGGGGAAGTAAGAACGGCAAACATATAATCCTTGGCCATAAATTCTGTTGTTTTTGGGTTTGACATTTGTGGAAATGGCGCTCTGTAATTGGCGAATCGCATCGAGCTTCTTTGTGGGTGTGGGGACTGGCGTCGCTCTCTGCAAGCTTAGCGAAAGCTTGCGCCAAAATGGCCCAGACAAGGCATCAACTGGGTGGATTAAATCCCTAAAAGAGATGGCAGGGAAAGTAAAATAGCTGCAATGTCGACATGTAAGTAGTATTTTTTTGATTTCATTGTTTTACATTCTTCTTCCGTCTGTCTGGTAAATTCCCAATTGAAGAGACTTCATTCAAGCGATTTAAGCTTTGAAAACAATCAAATTTCATTTTCTTGGTTGATACTATGAATTTTGTTTAGCTGTTGGGGTAAAACTTCCCTTTCTCAGCTATCTGGGTTGAAGGGTTTCCATTTTGAAAATGCCGTGTCTGTTACATTAAACCCTCTGTTGTTTGAACTTCGCTTTTTTGCCGTCATTTTTTTTGGTTATATTTTAAAGAAAATAACTGGGCTTTGAAGGGTTTTAAGTGCTTGTTGGGAATTCTTTTGATTAAACTTTCCTTACTAAGCTATCTGGAGCCATCTAACCCTGCCTGGGTTGAAGGGTTTCCATTTTGGAAAAGCCGTGTCTGTAACATTCAACCCCCTGTGAATTGAACTTTGATTTTTTGCCGCCATTTCTCTTGGTTATAATTTAAAGAAATTAACTGGGCTTTGAAGGGTTTTAAGTGCTTGAAAAGAATTTTTTGATTTTATTTGAATTGCTTTAAGAAGGGTTGATAGGTTCTCACCTTCAAACACAAATATGAGTCCGAATTTCTGCACTGTTTGGATACCAGATTTATTGGGTGAGATTCTTACAGAGTCACTTGAATTTGTGACCTAGAAAGAGAGTATACTTTTTCTGTTTAAACAACTGTTGAGCCACAACTCTTACAAAATTCCCTTGGTTATAATTTAAAGAAAATAACCAGGCTTCACTGGTGTTTAAGGGCTTGGAGGACTTGAGAAATTTCTCCAATCAACCCATCTCTTAATTTTAAGGATTAAAAATCAGTTTTTTCCCTTGAATTCCCTTGGTTATATTTAACGAAAGAATCTGGGTGTTTGTGGGTGTAAGGTCTATAAGAGGATTGGGGGATAAGGTTTAGGGTTTGAAGTTTCAGGTTAAAAGGTTTATTTTTCGAAACTTAAGTTGTGATAGATTATGGAATATAAAAAACCCAACCCTCAGTATTAGCCATATTCATTCTCTTAGAAAGTGTGGATTTTAGTTTAAGATAAAAAAAGAGTAAGGGATTTAATATAGTCTTATTCTAAGTATATAGGAAGACAGTCTTTCTTATCATGTCTTTTTAAGGAAACTATCTCCCATGTTACTTTTCTTGATATGAATAACGAGGTTTTCTTGTTTCTTTGGCGTAGCTTCCTCTGCAGATCTTAAATTCCAATTAGATAGACAGACTTGCTTTCTTGTTTTCTCTTTTTAAGGAGATATTCTTCCCTCTTATTTTTCTTGATATGGATGAGGTTATTTTTTTGGTCATTGACTTTCACTTTGTAAGACTTCCTCCACCTCCACTAGAAAATTGGGTCTTGGAGACACACTGTAAGATCAATTGTGTGCCCAAAAATTCAAACCAGAAAACTTTGTACTTTGATGATCGACCTTGTAAAAGTTTTGGGTGCCCAATATTTAAACTGAAAACCTCGGAACTTCTGGTATCTATTTGGCAGTTGTTTGTTTGGGAAGGATTACTGAAAGATGTAATTAGTATTTTCATTGTTATGAATCTTATGATTGCTGAGAAATGTTTGTAACATACCACTTTCCACCACTCCCAAAGTATAACATGCTTTCTGGAGTTTGAACTTTCAAGGGATAAATTCAATCCATAAAGAATTTGTGGCATAACAGATTCTTTTTCCTCACTTTTGTATTTTGTACCAGGGTAGGGCCTCATTTACACCCTCACATTCAAGCTCACTCTTTCCATCTCCTTACTTGCAGCTTTGACTTTGTTCAATCCCACAATGTGTTTTTGCAACACTGCTTATTTGAACCACATCAAACATATTCAGGGTCTCAAACTTAAGGTAAAGCATGTTGAAGCAGAGATTAATAGAGTAGCCTAATTCAATAACCTAACCAAATTGATAGAGTAGCCTAATTCAACCATTACACGGTCCAACATCAATACACGATCCCATTCTGTTCGGTAGATATCGTTTTGTGTAATTTTTAATTTATGTTATAAGTATTTTTTTAAACAGTTATTTAATTTCTTAAGATCCATGATGTGTATTTCTGATTATTTTTTATTTTTTATTTCGCAGGATTCTAATTTTGTGGAGTCTTGATGACAACTTCATGATATCAGTTTTTTTTCTAAGATTTTGCCGACAAATTCCAGCTCGAGTATTTCTATAATTCTACATCATGACTTCATTCATAACCACTTGTTCTAGTTAAGAGATTTTCAATTTTACTTTTCAAATAATTCATTGAAATATTAATCAGACCTCTGTTAAGGCATTGCAATATAGTTCTTATAAAGATTCTATGCTGGCTAATGGTTTGATCGCGAGAAATTTTCAGGTTTATTTTGGGGTTGAATTTACTTTTTCAATAATTGGAAATTGTGCTGGTTGTTTTTTCAATGCTATGTCACCTTCAAATTAAATCACTGCCTGTGCTTTCCACAAGCTGAATAGTTGCACTATTTGTACATATAATAGTCCCACGACTATGCCATAGAACAGTTTTATACTTCGTTTTATGCTAGGAGTCCAACTACTATGAATAATATAATAGTTTTGCATTTGATTTTATTCTCATTTGCAATATTATAAAAAAAAATTAGGTTAATTTCTTTGCAAACTAATAATGGGTCAGATTGCATGAAACATTATATCTAATTACAACTTACTTTTGAATTCTTTTTAGGAGTTTTAAGACACAATTCTCGGAATGCAAACATTCTAACCATGTCTAGATAATGTAAGATGTATATATTTTTATTCAGTTACCAAATATGGTATATATTTTGCATTTTTTCCCATCCACCGTATTAAACACTGAATATTTCAAGCTTTAATAATTTAAAATACAGAAAAAACAAAAAATTAAAATATGTGTTGGAAAAATAAAAAATTCACCAAAACAGATTTTAAACTCATCTTATAATTATTATAAGAGCTGTTTATTATTAATTAAAACCAAATGTATGCATTTTATTATTTAATAATACACTACAATAATTTTATAATTCCTTGTCACTTTAATAATTTTGAATCTATTGTATAGTTATGTGTTTAAATATTAAGATTATCATATTTTTAATATATACAATTTACTGTGTTTTTTTTTTCCGTATATATCATATTTAATACTCTCTATACAAAAGTTTCCAACTTGAGAGTATAGTTGAGATATAATGAAAAGATTAGACTGAAGGTATATTCTCTGTTGTATCTATAATATTTGTGAAAGTCAAATGTAGAAATCAGAAGTCCACTCTGTGTTATCATAATATTCTAGTAATATGTGAGACTTTCAGAGGGAATTCAAGTAGATTTTTTAAAAATATTATTTATTTATGTTGAAAATAATTTTTTTGGTATCTCTACCTCTAGTAATTTTGGAGGCTATGTTTAGAAATGAGAAGTCCAGTTTGAGTTTACTAGGGAGTACTGCGAGAGACTGTCAATGGGAATTCAGTTTGACTTTTTATTAAGAATAATAAATTAATAATATTAAAGAAAAAACCAAAAAAAATTAAAAGAAAACTCAGGGAAGAGTTAGGGTAGATAGCCTCAAGGAAAGACTTACAAGATATTAATATCATGATTCATTACATCACCAAAACTTTTGCTAGAGGAGAAAGCTAGCAGATGTAGAGACTCAAAACCAAAATATTAGATTAGTGACAATGTGCTTGTTACAAATCATTAAAATAAACTCAATTGGAAAAATATGTTCTAATACCGTACATGACTTAAATATAAGTTTGTAAATGGAGCAATTGGTGCTACAAAACTTTAACTTTGTTTTTAATTTATGGTTTTTTTTCCCTTTTTTGATTAAATTTTGTATATTATATTATATTTCAAAGAGAAACATGCATCTCTTCCTCAATATTACTTGATTAGGTTGGGGAAGATCCTATTAAACACACCATATTAGATATCAGGCATCATATAAATTCAAATGGAGATTGACTTATACTTCAAGATGCCCTTGCGTGCTACAGAGTATTGAATGTTGTGAAGAGTATTGAATGTTGTGAACCAGATTGAAGATTGAATATGATTTCCTTCTAGAATCACTTGGGATGCATTTAATTTGATTAGTTTTCGTCTTTGCCACGTATCTATTCTATCATATACACACTACATAATTGGTTGCATCCATTTATTGTAACACTTGTAATTGTACCTAAGTAGATTTAGGTTTCCTAGAGATACCCAACTAATTTTTTTTGTTATGGACAAATCCTTGTAGAAAGAATATTTTGAATGTTTTAATGCATTTTTCGTGGTTTCCTTGTTTCTTCTTTGTGTTCCACCCTAGACATTGATGTTTGTGTGCACTCTTTCTATATGTTGAAGTAGATCTCTTATACTCATTAATAGATATATCTTTCATTAGTTTAGAGTGAAGTTAATGTACACTTCTCGCATGTCCAACAATGTTTTGTTCCTCTTTTCTCCACAAAACATTCCTCAAACTCTTTAACCTGCTCATGTCTTGATTGATCGAATGCTAGTATGAGCATGAGTATAGTTTATTAGATTTATCTTCACCAACTGAAAAGGGGTCTTTTCCACACCATCGGATTCATTTCTCTTTAAGTTCTATTCTTTTCCTCTTTTGCACTTTTTTATGAACTCTGTTAGATTTAGGATTAAAGCTTCCAATTGGTTTTATATTGCTACTTGTTTATGATTGTAGGTGATACTCATTGCACACTATCTTTCTCACATGAAATATTGTGCACGATGAATGAATGAATCTCCAGTTTTCCATGCACCCACACTTTACCATTTGATATTGTACCCCACTATTTTCCCATTGCACACTCTCGTGCGTAGTCTTACTAGAACCTATAAATGAACCAACAATGTCCTCGTGAAAATCATAACCAACATCTCACCTTGAGATATTCCCAAAAAATCATATGGCTACCAAGACCTAGTGAAACAAAAACTTGGGGAGATCCCCCGCATACAATCCATTCTGCAATCACTTTCCCAACATGTGTGCCCTCCTTTCAAGATAGGTACAGACTCACCCGTTTACTCATAGCGTTATCTAGTGTAGTGCCCTGCTCAGTCGTGCATGGGTGACAAACCATTCTAAGGTTGTCGATTTTGTAATGATAGAAATTAGAAGTTTTTTTTACTAACTTCATCCACTCTATTCGGGACGAGCTTGTGTCATAAGTCAACACATGTTTCCATGTCTATGTTTGGGAGGCTTCTCCAAGTCTAATTTTTAAGTGACTAACTAAATGCCATTGGTGTCGTTTTTGGGTGTATTTGACCTATCAACTCAAACTACCATTATAAATGATTGCCAAATTACACGCCCACACACACACACACGTATATAGATATATCTATATATACATATATGTATATATAGATATACGTGTGTGTGTGTGCACACGCGCGCGTGCACACACACACATGTATATCTATATCTATATATATATATATATATATATATATATATATATATAATATATATATATAAAAGAAAATATATAAAATAAAATAAAACAAAGTCTAAAAAATATTAATTAAAAAAATGGCTAAATGAGTTGGTAATGGAGTGAAGAGGCATGACAGTGGTAGTGTAGAATATATATATATATATATATATATATATATATATATATATATATATATATATATATATATATATATATATATATATAACAAAGTCTCAAAAATATTAATTAAAAAATGGCTAAATGAGTTGGTGATGGAGTGCAGAGGCATGACAGTGGTAGTGTAGAATTTTTATCTTATACTTTTTAAAAAAAACATAAAACTTCTATTAATCATCAAAAAATGTATTACAAGTAGATACAACGCCAAGCAATATGACTAATACACCACGAAGCATCCTTGTGAGTCATCAAAATAAAGGATTTGGTGAAATGCTTGGCGTTTTTTCGTAGACCACTTTATAGGAATATGACCTATGACATGAACATTTCCCTGATCCAATCCTAAGCCCAGTTGGCCAAAACATCCGCTACTTTATTACTCTCTCAATGAGTATTAACATAAAAAACTGTCTGAAAAGCTTGAGCCAAAATACCAATACTCTCTCGTCAAAAAGTTGGTTGGTGGAAGGCATGATGGCGAGCAAGTGGAGGGGTATGGCATCTACCAGAAGAGAATGGGGAAGGGACATGTCCCTTGTCAGAAGTTGCAGGGTGTGGAAGACATGGGAATCCTCATGAGGCAACTTCACCGTATGCAACAAGAAGGCCTCCAACCCAATCAGTTTTCCCTTGCCAACGTGCAACCTTCCTGTGCCAAAATGGGAGCTGCAGACATGGTATACAATGCTATTGGGGGCGCATACGCCTATCCTGTACTGTAGGCCCTTGGAATCTCACAAACAGATGCGTTTGTCGGGTGGAATCTAGACTCCACTACCTTAGCCAGTGCATTCCTAGCCTGTATTAAAATAAGAGCTTTTGAACAGGGTATAGGAGTCCACCAAAACATTTGGAGAGGAGCTTTTCTAGATGTTGCTATTGCAGGCGCTTTGTTAGATATGTTGTAAATATAGAATGCCATGATTTGTAGAATATGCACAAAATGGGTTTGTTGAAACGCGTTGGAAACTTAAAACAAGGCAATTGAAAGGTATAAATCCATATTCCACAACATTTTCCATCATCCTCCCTGCCTGTAGCGAGATGGGAGCGTGGAAGAAGAGTATGGAAATCCACCAAACAATAATGGAGAAGGGACGACGCTGTGTTAGATGCGTGCACTTGTAGACATGTATGGAAAATGTGGAAGCATTGACCAGGCACGTGAACTGTTTGACAAAGTGACTTGAAAGACAGTTTCATAGAATGCCATGGTTATTGGGTACACGCAAAAAGGATTTGTTAAAAAAGGATATAAAAGATTTCAAGAAAACGTAATTGGAAGATGTAAAGCCAAACGCCAAATTTTATTCCAGCATCTTCCCTGCCTCTGCGCAGAATGGGAGCTTTGGAGTATGGTATTCATACCCAAATACCTGAGAGAAACGTGGTCATTGGAACCGCTTTGTGCTATGCGTGAAAGTTGGTTGGTGGTTGTTTGGTTTGTGTGGCATGGTTATGGATGCCACTTCACACATGTATATAGTTAAAATTTAGGTTCGCTGGAAAGAGATGTCTAGGGGCATGCTCAATGGGTTTGCCAAAAAAAGGGATTTGGAAGGTTCAAACAAATGCGACCTGGAAGTGTGCAGACCGCCTGGAGCCACATTTACTTCGCTTCCTTTAGTGTCAGATATCATTATTTTTCCTCCATCTTACACGACTTTAGTGTTTCTATTTTTCTTTTCTTATGGTCATTGAAAATACAACCAATTATGATTGTGCTTTAGTGAATTTTAATGAGTTGTAACACTCACAGTTTAAAATTTCTCTTTTTCTACGCAACTAGAAGGAATATTTTCGAGTACAAACACGGTTCATGTTTTACCTCCTTACATGTTCAAATAGATTTGATAACAATACTGGATAACAAAGATCACCAAAATGCCGAGTCGAACTTCATTTCTATATTAAACTACCATCTGTTTACCTTGTAAATGTTAATAAAAATGCTAGTTTCCATGACGTGAAAATGCCTCTCTAAACCCTGAAAAGGGAAAATCAAGATTTGAATGTGTTCCCTGTCATGTGGAGTTTTGTATCAAACCTTATAATGGAATCGAATGTTCGTTTGTATAATTTTCGTTACCCCTCTAGGAGCCCCTGTAGACTTTTTTGCAACCTCAGATTGTCGAAATTTAAAAGTTTAATTTGGTTTTGGCTTGCAGTTTAAGCTTTGGGTGGAGAAATGGAATTCGTCCTCCACATACCTCTATTATTTATCCGAGAAAATTGCTACCAATACCTAGTTATGAGAAAATCATTATGCAAATTGGTTTTACAAGAAGGCTTTGTAGGCCTCTGGTCATTGGGCGACAAGGTCAAACTAGCAAATTTACGATTGGTTGCTCTAGAAAGGTAGTTGCCATTCAAACCTTGTTTACCATATTTGAGTTCTGTCAACTTCAATGTTTTCCCTGTATATAATAGAGTGTATAAGATTTGTCACATGGTGTGTTTGACCATCGTAAATTGACTTTCAAACGCAGTTTTATAGCCACTTGGGCTAATTGCGACGCTTTTGCAAACTTGTAACAAAATGTGAAACTCTGTAGTGGGGCCCTTATCAAGTCAAATAACTGACGAGAAAAATTGTAGACACTAATATATGACTGCATGGGAACTCCCTTTTGTGGCTTGTTTTGAGAAAATTGATTGTGAAAAAGATGACACTTTTCTCTCTCATGTTTCTCTCTATCCCTCTAATTTTGAAATGAAATAAAATGAAAATATGTATCTTTAACTCTCTCTCGTTGTGTGCTAAGTTTTGTAATCATGCAAATGGAAAACTATGAAATGATGAATTGTGCTAGATTTATATATAGATGCAATGCCATCATTTGTGATGACCATATGGTGGTTGTAGGTACCAAGACAAGGAGAAAGTGAAACATTACTTGTGTTTTTCTTAATAATGTGTTATCTTCAAAACAATGTAATTGCATAAGATTATATCAATGACATTGTTATAAATAGAAATGTTGTTTATCATTTTTTGTGATTAATATGAAATTGATAGCATATTGGGAAAGCGTACTAATTTTCATACTTAATCATACTTCTGCACGTTCAGTTAAGTAAAATAATTTGATTGTATCATGTTGCAATGGAAACTAATGTAAAAGAATCCTATAGATAGTATTTGAATCGTTACAGGAGGATGAACTTGAAATCTTGTTATTTAAAACTGTGTGTACCGTCGTAATTTTAGATGTTGATTATACCAATAAAATTGATAGTAATAATTTGAAAATGGCATATTTTATCTATTTGCTAGTGATGTGTTGACATAGTAAATCATTTAGTCTTCAAGAAAAATAACAACTAGTATTTGCGTGTTTCCATTTTGGGTGGAAAACGACAATCAAACTTATAGTATCAATTAATAACCCTTGTTGTATGGAATGGTCCCCCTTGAGCGTACCCTCGTGACCTTGTTTCCATAGTGGGACCAAAGACTTTAGTCAAATTTTAATCATTTCATTTCCCATTTCTATATTGAGATTAGGTTCTACCATATGCCAAGCAAATGAGGTCTTACTTGTGCTTCCTTAACAATCTTGTAGAAGGTGAACATTGCACCTTTCCCATCCTTCACACGTGACTCTTGGGGATGTCCCTTCTTTCCCTCATGGACAAATTTTCTTCTTCAAGTAAGGAACTAAAATATTTGCTAGTGGGTTCCAAGTTAACATTGTGAAGGAACCCTGTTGCGACATTTTTAGGCCTTAGGAATAGAGGTATTACCTTGGCTAGTAATGATGGAATATCTTGGGATTTTACGAAGCTTTTGTGAGTTAAATATGGTTACACACTCTATTATTGACTTATATTAGGGCCTAGATTCTTTGGGGTAAATGGAAATAAATTAAACCTAGGACCACTTAAGAGGTTTAATTATGGCCGAAACCTGTAATTAACTCTTAATTATCGATAATGAAATTCTTAAGATGATGGATTAGGAGTAAAGTGAAAGTTGAGACGTATCCCTTTAACTCAATGCAAACCCTCCTAACATTAACATAGGTAGAATTTAACCATTCCATGTGGATCATGACTTCCGAAAACAAGGTATCCTAATTGGGAACAAGTGAATTGTGAATCACATACATACATACATACCTACATACATACGTACACACACTCGTACACACACACACACACACACACACACACACACACACACACACACACACACACACACACACACACACACACACACACACACACACACACACACACACACACACACACACACACACACACACACACACACACAACACACACACACACATCACAAGTGATGCAAACTAAGTAGTTAAATTACATAGTAAGTGGTAACAATTTGAAAGTGAATAGAGTGTATCCTTAGTGTTTAAGCGTTATAATGAAAAGGGAACATGGAATTTGTCCACTCTTATACCTAATAACGTGTTCCTTTTTCTTCATGTGATTTTTCCTTTTTGCAATGAAGGTAAAATACAATACCAAGTAAACATGCTCTTGAGAAACAAATCCTTAGAACAAGTACTAACAAATCCTTAGAACAAGTACTAATAGACTCATGTGTGTTTAAAATGTTCATATTAACAATCAAGTTATATAAATTAATTGCAATACGAGAAACAATTCAAATTAAATGGAACCATTATAAGTTAAATGTTAAATGAAATAAAGAAAATGTAGTCTAGAGAAAATAAGAATGTATGTTTACATGTTAATTGCTTTCAAATATTTAAGGTTAAATAATGAAATATTATTTTAATAAAGACGTAACCATGAAAATATTGTGTTTTGGAAAGTGTTTATTTGTGAGTTCACATTGTGGTTGGGTTATTGTTATGTACTTGTTCATTTGGAAATTTTGGCATTGATGTGCATCTTGTGTTATATTTCTTCTTATTGGGAAGAGTTTTCCTCATTGATTATTGGAGGAATAAGGTACAACTAGTGAAAGGAGGAATAAGGAGTATGGCATGTTTTATTTTGGAGGAAAAAAAGGAATTCATGGCTAGTCTTAGTGGAGGGATAAACACGTGTTATAATGGAGGGATAAGGGGCATGTCGAAGTTGATGTGGTGTATTTACTTTAGAGGAACCACATGCTATCTAAAATTCCTTCTTGGAGTGATTAGGGGTAGTTATAATGATGACCTCTCCCCATTGCAAGCCTCGTAGGAAGGCTTATTAATATGTGTCGTCTCTACTTGTGATGTTGATCAGTTTCTCATACTATTGTACATGTGGGTCCATGTTTGTGTAAACGTCTCATGTGATCTTGAGTTATTCTTGTGAGCCTATGTGGCGTCATATACTAAAGCAAGTTGTATCAAGTAAATGAAAGTAAAAAAATCATGGTTTTTTTTTTTTGTCTTTTGTTTTGGTCTTGCATGTGTGGGTGTTACATCTAGGTTGTTCACACTTGTGCTTATCCTTGTTTCTCGACATCATCATAATTGGTTATGAGTAGGAGGATAACAGTGTGATACTCATGGAGATTAAAAAAAATTATGATAGGAGGGAAAACTATTTCTAGTGTGATGTATTGCATATCTTGCATGCTATGTAAAAAATGACCCAAAAGGGGTGTAATTTTTAGAATATTTACTGCGCACCCTTTGATATCCACCCATCATGTCTATGGATTAGTTGGGTAAAGTATATTATCCAATAGATATCCTAGGAGTCCAACACTAACTACCAAAACTCATTTGGATGTCAGTTTTAAAGTATGAGCATTGAGGAGTCATATCCACCGAGGAGCACGTTGTTTCCTTCATTGAAGATTTACGTATATTTGTTGTCCATGAAAATGTCGCGTGCAACCTATCTTTTTGCATTTGAGGTGAAAGAGCTTACCATTGGTTTCTCTAGCTACCACATGGGTTGATCACATCTTGGGGTATCTTTAAGTGTACATTTTTTGAACATTTTTCCAAGTGCATATACCCTATAGACACATACTTCCATTTTGCATCCACTGGTAAAGGAGCAAGAGAACCCGTTGGTGTTATCAACATCTATTTTTCCAACTATACAATAAGTTTAGGTATGCGTTTTCCCTTTTTTATCCTATCACCATATAAATCTTCTTGCATGCATCGAATCCACTCTTTTCCATGTTTATCAAGTAGGACCCCTCATAGTCCTTGCCTCTTTGTCCGTATTTTTCCCACGAGGTTGTCGTAGTGGAGAAAAAAGGCACTTCCAAACCTATCATTCCACTTGGGAAGACATGTTCTTTCTTTCCCATGTTAATGGCTAACCCAATTTTTTTACAATGCACCCCTTCTAATTCCTTTCCCAACCCTATTTTTTCGGACTAATAACTAAGTTTTCTCTCTAGTATAGTCACCCCTTGATTATATTTTTTAGGATGTTTATGCTGAGAATGTGGAGACAAACGAAACATCAAATTCCATGTATGATAGTGATTTTAATGTTTATAATAATATCATGCATTATCATGTTGTTTTTGTTTTTTCTTCTTTTTGTTCCAACTCTTTTGATTTTATTTTTGACGTTGAAATGATTTTTGCAAGAGAAGAAGAGGATGTGCACGAAGAAGAAGAGGCATAGGAAGAGATATTGGAAACCACACACTTTAAGCTTGCATAAAATGACATGCAATCCTTCATTTTCAATTATGAATTGGTGAATGATTCGTCTGAAGACCACCCTTGTGCACAAAGTGAGCACAATAGTTTAGATGAATTGGATAACATGAATCCCAAACTTGCTGACGAAGCATTGAATTTTTTTCTCAAGGAGTTGTGACTCCCTTCTTAGAGATTTCGAGGTGTTAGAGTTAGCCATGCCAAAATGGTGTAGGATTCACAATGAATCCTATGCAAAGTGAACTTGCGAAACATTTCTATCTTATTTACACAATACAAAGAGTCATCTACTTGAAGCATATCACCAACTTAAAGGTGCCCAATGAAAACCTTCGGCCATGATGTGACTGATTTGAATGCAACATGATCCAAATTAAGGGAGAAAACACACTTCCTATTAGAGGAATTGTGGAATCCGAGGTAGAGACATTCGAAGGAAGAGAACCTCAAGGAAGAAGAAATCTTGTAAGAAGATCTTGCAGCCAAGGAGTGTTGCATAGTCATGGTGCACCATGAGGAATCAACTTTTTTTTAGACTCTTGCACCTCCTTGTTTACACCCTCAGTAGATTTAACATGAAACCTAATTTGTGTTAGTGAATTAGTAAACTAAAGGATGCAAGGGTAAGTAAAATGTGATTATTATGATTAATTAACTTTCAACATTAATTACCAAAATCAAAATAATGATTTTATACTTGTAAGTGATGATGTTAGATAAGATACAAACTTTAAAACATAAAGGAATGAGTACACTTAGCTGATTACAGGTGATTTTGGGAAGTTCTAGGAGGATTCACTACTAGAACGGGAAGATATAAAATTGATGGTGCTTCATTTTGGAGATTATGATTGGAAATTGACCTGGGACAAGACTGTACACTTCTGATAGGACTGTATGTATAATATTGACCCTACTAGATGGTGTTAGAACTGCTTGATTCTAGGTTTTGTACCTTATACACGTTTTTAATTTCTTGAAACTATTTTCCGCTATCGATGCCTAATTTGTGACCATGTTGCGAAGCTCTATGAATAATCTAATCATGATCTCAAACCATAATCATGGAATGGGAAGTCCTATACAATAAACATTAGTTGGGTTGTGGGAACTCGCATGCACCGCCAACACTGGCACTACTTTGAATAGGCATGAAACCACATTTTTTCTCCACCTAACATGTGATATCTAAATATATGCAATTGGATTTGACAACCATCTTTGACAATGCTTGTGTTTAGCTGGCTCTTGTTAAAATACTTGGGGAAAGACTATTTAAGTATTTACAGATGAGATATATTGGTGTCTTAACTTGGTAAGAAGCTTCAGACCTATACAAATTTCTTCCCTAAATGATTGTAGATGTGTTATTGTGAGATTTAGGGAGCCTTTAGTACCTTTTTGAAGTGTTGGAAGTGAGTGTATTAATGTAATGTCATATGATTTCCAAGTTAGCAAATGACGTAGTGTTTACTTTATTATAGAGGCTTCCATAGATGATTTATCTAAGAAAGGCCAACCCATAAATATTATAAGACCAAACAAAAGCTATGAATTTGAAAGAAAATTTAAAGGACATGTTGGTCAAATACCGTGCAAGTTAGCTAAGACCTGATATACTATCTTGATCAAATTGTATGAGCTTCACTAAGGAAGGAAAACATGCTATCTAAAGTTTTTAACTTGTTATTTGATGTTTGTCTATGAATTTTATGCATTATTTTCTCAGAATTTGATGACATGTCATTGTGTAAGGATAAATAAGCTAAACAAGATACTATAAAATGTGCTAAGAGGGAATGATAAGGTTGTATTTATTATAACAAAAGTAATGTTAAAGAGTGAATTGCCAAATTTGAGTTTCTACATTTGCCTCCCTTTAAATATGAAATGAAATTACATGTTTAAAGGAAAAGATAACTGAGTGTGTAGAAACACCTTGTCTTCACTTGAATTTTAATTTTGTAGAATCCTATTATTCTTGGTGTTGGCATGCTCCATAATGAAACCTGTGACATAGAGTGTAGTCAATGTCCATGATAAAGAATTGAACCTTAACTAACATTTAAAGTGCAACACATAATATTTGTATTTGCATAAGAATGAAATAAAATAGATGTAAACAAGGAAGGCATACACATGTTTATTTGTAGAGGGAGAAAAACTCATGCTTTTCTTGAACTTGAAGATTTTACTTTGCTATATTTGTTAAAATTTACGAAGAATTGAGGGTTATCAGTTCAAATTTTTTGCTGAGCATAAACCATAATGTTAGGTGCGTGAAAAACAAAATGGAATGTCGAGGAGAGGAGAAGAAGAATGAAGTTCTAAAACACCTTTCTAAGGAAGATGGCCTAGTATCAAACTTATTCAACAACTTTGATATATTCCCCTTTGAGCGCAAAAGGAAAGGAACATTTTCCTATGAAAAAACTTGGGCCGATTCGATACCTTCCATAACCCAGAGACCATATCACTATAGATGGATTTGGGACTAATTCTGTAAATAAGGAGACATATTAGAAAAGAGAATCAATGCTCCCATTCCCTTCCCATGTGCTACACAACCTGAATATAAATTGTAATGTACTAAAATGTTGATGGATAAATGAGACTCATACACCCAATATTTATGAAACTATTATATAAAATGAATTCCATGGTGAAGAATGAGTGAAGTACTTCATACTGATGTACTAGTAAGAAATGGGTAAACTAAGCTTGAAATTGTGCTAAAAACTTGAAATTGTAGTTGAAAATATGAAAATGTTGAGAAAGTTGATGTAATTGCCCTTGGGTAACAATTTTTGGTAGGGTTAAAGGATCGTATATATGGTATTGACTAGTCTGCATGGTTATGAAATGTGCATTTGACTAAATATTTGAGTATATATTCCCTATTTGTACCTATATTTAATCCCAAATTTTTCCTATATATGATGTAATTGTAGAATATACTCGGATGAATGCCCCCTCTTTTGAGGCATGCGTGAAAACCATGTTGAGTAATTTGATAGAAAGAAAATATGTGTGCCCACACATTAAATGTCTAAAAAACTATAGGAGTGTGTAATATGTAAAAGAAGTGGCCACCTTAAAGATCCTATATATGCAAAAAGGAAAGTGTTTACACAATGGTGAAAACCATGGCACAAAAGAAAAGCAATGATAGAAATAGATTAAAACATTAAAGACGATAACAAAAATAGTAAGAGTGCATGTAGGAATCTTATAAAAGTAGGGAAATAATGAAACTAGATATAACAGGTATGAAAACAATGTCACATAAAAGGCCTACGACAAGAGCAATCAAGATAAAACAAGCTAGGCATTATGCCGCACATATGGTACACCCATGGTGTTTTAAGACAATTAAGACACACAGGGCACAAGAAATTAAAAAAGGAAATAACAGTACACAAACAAACACAATTAAGTATACATGAAATAACAGTTACAAAACATGGTAACATGAAAAATTTAGCCTATATGGGTCAAAATATGTGAGGTAAAATACGTCATCGCTACATAAGACACTTGTGTTAGTCTTGTTAGCTCGAAATATAACATGTACATAATATATGTAATAACTAACAATAAGGATGCAAAATGAGTTGTAATAGAACAATATAACTTGGATGTAGTAAAAATAGATGCCCCCATATGTATGATAATTTTGGGTAAAGGTCCATCCACCAATCATTGCATAATGCTCAGTGTATGTCCTACGTCATGCTCAAAATACCTTGTGAATGCATCTTTGCAAAGAGTAAAGAAACATGTTATCTATCAAAACAAAGTGGGAAAACAACATATAATGCGAAGTGATAACAAATCAAGTGAAATGTACAAGTCCTAATTTTTATTTTTTTTAAGTATGTGATATTCTTTTATTTTAAGGTTATGTTAATGTTTTTTTATATTTTCAAAGTGCTTAGCTATGTAAATAAAATAAGGGTAGTATTGAGCTATCTGATGATATAATTTGGAGGAGGAAGAGAATACTGAGAAGGGGATGGAGGATTAGGTCTCAATTGTGTGGAAGGAGGTGACTCAAATGTAAGAGGTACAACAATGGTAATAGTTGCAACAAAGGGTCCAAAGGATGACAAATATGTATAAGGAATGTGGGAACTAAAAGAATTGTGTGGAGGGCTAGAAGAGTGAGTACTCCAAGACATATAACGAGCACTTGAAGTCATTTTGAAAACATGGGATAGATCATGTGCAATGGAGGAACTAGATAAAACCCTGTAAGGGGAGGACTCATGATAAATAATGTCTGAAACCGAAGGCCTATGAAAAGATCTAAGAGAGAAAGAGTCATGTGAAGTAGTGTGTGCAACTAAAGGTATATTAGAAGACAAGGGAGAACTAGATCCATTCAAGGAAGTGCATACAACAAAAGGCCTATTGTAGACACTCATTTTGGTAATTCATGTCTTACAATAACACAAATTGTACAAGACTTTTACACTAGCCCACACTTGCTCAATTTAACCAATTATGCTATCCCTTGCTATATTCCATTCATTCTTATTTGCACACAATGTTTACATATTTACACAATTATCATATTAATTCATCAAATTAGGCTATACCCTCACATATTACAATTCCAATTTTCAAATTACTTTCACATGCATTTAGGGCCATAATGCCTAGAATGGGCCATAATGCCCATACACTATGCATTGACCTGGCTGATTTCATCCCTTTCCCTACAACAACAATTTTCTCCATTTTAAATTCTTTTTTATAATCCTAGTTATCTTTACTTTAGTTTTTCAGAGCCAAAACACATTTATAACCAAGTCATTCATCTCTAATTAGGGAGGGCATTCTATCCACTTAACACCTAGTATTCTAATGATAAAATAATAAGAGTAATCACAAGAAAAGTTACTCAAATACTCCCTTGAGATGTTGTATACTCTGCATATTCATTTATGGAAGTCCTCTATTTAGATTTGTAAGCACAAACAACACATTATCCGAACTCAAGCTAGGGAAAAGGTAAAGTACAATCACATTGTTGCAAGCTCATGATTATCAACATGTCTACATGCATTCTAGATGTCACATGTTAGGAAAGAATTATGTGTGGTTTGAGCCCTCTTCAGATTACTTGCAACAAGTTCACAAGGGTTCCTAAAACCCAAATAATATTTATTTTGCAGTACTCTCTCACCATCTAGGGTTTTGAAGATTCAATTAATTGCACAACGAGCATCATGCAGTGTTGACAGTCTAAATTGCATATAAGAAACATACCAAAAAGTAACACAGACCCATAAAATTGCAGATGCTGAAAGTGTAGATGGGAGAACTTTACAGAAAGAGAAATATTGTAATTCAATATGGTATGAGTTTGATGCTATGGTTTGGGAATATTTTCAAGGTACATTTCCAAAGATGAAGCTTTATCATAACATTTCTAGATTTTTCCATTCATGAACCCGAGCTAGATCAGTGCAGAAAGTAGAATATAAACTAGGTCACTCTCCATCCCCTATTTCTAATACTTTGTTTCGTTATTTGTCGTTATTTATCATTGTTCACGTATTATCCTACTATTTGTACATGGTGGTGTAGGTACCTTGGAAGCGCATGCGCGCACATACAGGTACTACACATATGCCCTAAAAAGGTGTATGTGCATCTGCACACATACAGATGGCATATGCACGCACACACAGACATCAAAACCTTAGTGCACACACGTAGAAGATGAAAATCATGGTGCAAACACCCTTAGGCATATGTGTGCACGCGCGTTGCACCAAAAGGGGGGTGCACATGCCCAAAAGGGTGCATAGGCACCATGAAGGGACAAATAAGAGGGAAAAATGTCAAAAAATGACACTTAGAAGAAAGAGAAAAATTAGCGGAGGATAGAAGAATAGTAGAAGAACTTAGAAGAAATTGTTAGTGTCTAACACATGCCATGGTTTACAGAGACAATTGCCAATGTTGCAGATGCGAGAGCGACACATTCACATAGCTAAGATGGAGGGGAGCATGCGCTAACCGTGACCATCATGCGATGGCGATTTTATTGGAGGTGGTTGGACTGGGCTATGTAGTGCGGATGTTGTCTAGTACCTTAGACCATGGCCTATTGACCACTTTGATTAAGCGGTGGCACAATGAGAGCTAGTGTTTCAGGCTCCCTACAAGAGAGATGACCGTCACACTAGAGGACGTGTGGTGGATATTACGTGTTCCTATTGTAGGCTCGATGATCGAGTATACGAGTGATTTTGGCCGAATTACCGTGGTGATTAGTGACCTCTAATTTGGGCTGCGAGGAGATACCCCACGAGGGTATGACAGTATCCTTTCACGACTGCATAGCTGATTCGAACTCTTCACCGGGGGACCACTTTACTTGATGACTCTTATCAGTGGGTTTTGATTCACTGATAAGACATGGAAATCATTTCTGATGGGCCTGATTACATTAGTACATGGAGTGTTCAGTGGCGAGCAATACTATTGGGGGCAGTGCATACTAGCACATATATACTAAGATCTGTACCTGATTACTTACCACCGTCAAAAGATGGTGGGGCTGACATCTTTATTGTAGATCTGGTCCTAGGACCATATAGCAATTGGCCCCCCTGTAGGTGTGTTGCACACCTGAGCACTAGAGGAGCCGACATTCATGGCATGGGTCTCCGTGGGAGACGATGTACGAGGGAACTTAGGAAACATTTACTACTACCATCAAGAGTTTGATGAGCTACTGGATACATATATCATTTGGAGGCATTATAGACACATACAGTGGATTGAGGATGGAGTAGAGCGTAGCGTTTGTGTGGTAGAACATTTCCTTCTTAGTAGCCATAGATATATTACTGAGATATATAGGGTGGACCGATTTCAGTGACAACTGGGTATAGTTCAGGGCGTCCCTCAACCCGATATGTGGTATGCCTGTTGGGATGCAAAGAGGTGGACTATGGGGCCGCGCATACAGGTAGCCCGAGCTAAGGATAGCTTCCTACACGTGGTACCGTAGGTTTGGGACCCTACTTGATAGGTTAGAGACCTAGGTACCACACCAGATTACATGGCCTAGTATGCGACCATTTTTCTGCGATGCCTGACTATATCAGATGAGGCATGGGGAGTAGGTGTTCGACCACCAACTGAGGTCCCCTATAGTAGTGATGATGATGATGCAACTGTAGTTCATGCTAATGATCCTTTTGATGGGCAGTGACACAATGGGCAGGGTCCAGTACAAGATCCTAGACAGAGGCAGTAGGTTCCCAGACAGGGACATGCATAGGGCTAAGGGACAAGCACGGGGTCATGCACAGGGTCCGAGGCTTAGATTATGGGATTTGTGATAGGCCCATGGATAGGTATAGGGAAAGGTTCTAGCAATGCTTCCGAGGTTATCCTGAGCTCAGGGTGGAGATGCCGAGGCACAACTAGCTACCTTACGGCAGTAGGTGCGACAACTAACAACAGAGAGAGATTAGGCCCGATCTCATATTCTGGTTATGACAGCAAAGTGAGACTAGGCGAGAGCCTAGGCTGGTAGGGGGGAGATGGATATGCACACTTCTAGCAGATACGTCAGATGGCTCAGGCGACGAGCCTACTACAACATGCCCAAACCCAGTTACAACCAGTGATAGTCGAGAGAGATCGGCTTCGTGCAAAGAGAGCAGTGGGTCAGGCCGAGGTTGCACGACTAACAACAGAGGTAACATCATTTCGATGCATAGATGGGATAGTGGTGATAGTTTTCACTCACCGAGACTTAGCTACAACGGAGGGCAGAGCCTCTTATTATCGGTCACTCTATTATGAGGTAGTTCTAGCTGGTCAGCGGGAACCTACCTATAGTCAGTAGGTGAGTGGATCGACGAGATCAGAGAGGCCACATGTATCAGTGGAGCAGCCACGAGGGAAGCCTGCAAGATCGTGTGGGACATAGGTTATGGGTCCGCCTCCATTGCGTAGAACAACCACTTCCTCTGAGGGTTCTAGTCAACCTTGATTTTCATTGTATTCTCTGATTATACGTGTATCATGATATACATACGTCTTATAAAGGTGTTATACTTGGCAGATGTATTATGATGTACCAATTTTTTTTATGCACGCCTCTGATGAAGGCTTTATTCTTTTGATCGTTGTATAACATTTTTGATGCACACCTCTGATGAAGGAATTTTTATGAGTTGTGCCCTCTGATGGCCCATTTTGTATCGATGATGTATATCTCTCGTGAGACGGACATTTTATGCTTGTACATATGGACATTTTGATGTGGCACACTCTAAGGATAACTAAAATGCAAAACCTACAGAAAAGCTGAAAATATTCAACAAAAACAAGAACATGGTGGGAGACAGAATCATAGATTCCAAACACGTGAAAACAATGCAAAATGGTCAACCTTTTAAATTGACCAAAGGACCTATTTAACCACCACCTAAACATAGAATCTTCACTCATCTCAATGAGCCTTTGTTAGCCATATTGAAGCAATTGGATGCGGCTCACATGGTGACTTATCCCATGACACAACCCTTTGATGATAATGCTCCAAAACCATCATGGTATAAAGAGCATGACTATTGTGAATTACATCGTGTCAAGGGACACAAAACAAACAAATGTCTACGACTTCGTCACTCAATCTAAGACCTCGTCGATAATGGGGAGATAGAAGTGGATAAACTGGAGAAAACTCAGACGCCAAATGAAAAGATGGGAATATTCAAGGAACTATTCCCTAAACATGGTAAGTCAAATGAGAAAAATCCGGATCGAGGAGAGTCATCCCAAAGTTACAAAGCAAAAAATTATCTATATACCAAGAAGGACAATAATCATTACGATTTGCTCATTGGATGTATCCACTCTCCTAGTGACCATGTGAACACCATTAGAATTATGGGAAAGGATTGCGCTGTGGTAACAAGGCACACCTGCCTCATGATTCCTGAACCCTCTCCGTTGACCCCGCAAGATGGTAGGTACAACCTCTTAAAACAACTTGAGAAAACGTCTGCCAAGATTTCAATCTTGGATCTTCTCAAAATATCGAATGTACACAAGGACATATTTTACAAAACTCTTCAGGGGTCAGGAGTACCACTAGAAGTAGATCCTAAGCATCTTCAAGCTGCGGTAGCAAACATTGCACTAACTGAGTATATATCCTTTAATCATAGGGAGATCCTTATTGAAGATCCAACACATAATCTCCCCTTATATATTGAGGTATTCGTTACCCGCCAAAAGATAAAATGGGTGCTTTTGGAAAATGGATACAGGCTAAATATATGCACGTTGAAATTAATTAAGCAACTAGGACATACAAAAGAAGATCTAGATTCCCACATCATTACCATAACCGCTTACAAAAACACGGAGCGAGAATCAGTTGGCACAATCACATTACCCATGGAAGTAGGATCCACTTTGTCATCAGATGAAGTTTAATGTCTTGGAATTGGAACTTCCATACGATATGCTTCTTGGCCGACCATGGATTCATGCCATACAGGCCGTGCCATCAACATTTCATCAATGCATCAAACTGAAACATGAGGGACACACTATCATGATACAAGGAGATCTAGATCCCTTCGCTCACTGCAGATCTCTAAATAGTTTTGCGCGTAAGGGTGCCTATACGTGTCCCTCTGCTGATATAGTTGTTCCTCTTCAATCTGAAGCCATGGAGTCACAAGTAGATTCAGATTCCCTAAGTTCTTGCACTTGGGAGGGTTCTACATCAACTTCTCCTTTTGATTCATGGGAGATGAAGGTTCTAGAATACGCTTTTGGAGAGTATAATGTGCAACAAGCTCTTTTGGTTTCAGACCTCTCATTGTCACCTAAAACTAGAGGCCGACCCAACTATCATTTCAAACGGCCTAGAGATGAGCGAACTATTGGGTCATTTTTACCTAGAGGGTTACTCGCTAAAGAGAAATTGTTGGACCCACCTATGACTTGGGTCCCAGAAGATACTCAACCCACTTGCTACCAAATCCCCGAGTATGAGCAGTCTAGCTGAATGATGTATTCCATGGGCTACAGAGGTCTAAGATGAGGAAAGAATGAGCAAGGATTGAGAGAACTAGTTCCTCTCCCACATTTCAAGATGGAAAGGTATGACATTGGCATTTGACCCTATGGATCACACCCCAATGATCAAGATGTCACTTTTTTTGAGCGTGAAGATAGATCTGATTATTTAGATAACAATACAAATTCCCACTATAGCTAATATGAGGATCTTGCCTCCACAAAATTGTTCATGAATACCGTTGTCCTTACCATAACCCCTACTGAACCTAAAATTGACCTTGTTTACCCTTTCCTTGTCAAATGGGACCAACACCATCATGTGCTAATGGATCTCTTTGAAAATGATGAAGCCACTGCAGAATTCATGGGCATTCAAGATATAATTCCGATTGGAGACCATAAGAAGGGTTTCTACATTGAATTAGATACCTGCGCGTACTTTGGTGAGGAAGCTGGGCTTCATGGTCAACAAAACTTGAGAAAAAGAGAGGGAAAAAGTTCCAACAAAAAGCCTCAGAAAAAACAAAAGTCCAAGTCACACAGTGAAAACCTCTTTGAGGCACTGGTTGACAAAAAAGTAAAAAAATAAATGGACAAGAAAAGTGACCATGCCAAGGGTGAAAATATCGTAGAGACGCCCTTGGAAGAAGATCTCAACCTTCCTTCCAATCCTACGCGTATGGAGGATTTGTCAAAAATGCTAGTGGAAGAAACCATTGATGTGAATAATCAAACATAAGACGATCCAAAGATAGTCAAACTAGGAGCTTCACTCTTGGCACAGGAACATAAAACATTCACCATGCTTCTGTGGGAATTTGTAGATGTATTCACATGGTCCTATAAGGATATGTCGGGCTTGGATCCAACTTTGGTAGTGCATAACCTAGTGTTGCATGCATACGCCAAGCCCATGAAACAAAAGCTTAGAAAAATGCCTCCACGGGTGGCTCTTTTAGTTAAAGAAGAGCTAGAAAGATTGTTAGTGGCGGGATTCATTAGACCTATTGCTTACTTAGAATGGATATCAAACATAGTCCCCATATAAAATAAACCTGTCGGGATAAGAATCTGTACGGATTTTAGAGACATTAATAAGGCATGTCCAAAGGATGATTTCCCATTACCCAATATGGATATGATTATTGATTCAACTTCAGGATATGAAATGTTATCTCTTATGGATGGCTTTGCAAGCTACAATCAGATCAAAATCATAGATGAAGATCAACACAAGATGGCCTTCACAACCCCCTGGGGGAATTTTTGTTATTAGGTAATTCCCTTTGGCCTTAAAAATGTAGGAGCAACTTATTAAAGGACAATGACCGTGATTTTCCATGATATGATTCATGACATCATGGAAGACTATGTGGATGATATCCTCAGGAAATCCAAGACAAGAGAAGATCACCTTGATATTTTGCGACATATCTTTGAACGCCTGCGGGAATACAAAGTCAGATTGAATCCTAAGAAGTGTGTGTTTGGCGTACTGTCAGGAAAGTTGCTTGGATTCATTGTATCTCGAAGAGGGATTGAGGTAGACCTAACTAAAGTTACTACCATCACTGAAATGCCTCCTCCCAAAAACATCAAACAACTGCGCAACTTGAAAGGAAAAATACAAGCCATCCGCTGCTTCATTTCCAAACTTGCCGACAAGTGTCATTTGTTTACCCATCTACTTAAAAAGGATGTTTCCTTTATTTTGAGACCAGAGGAACAACATGTCTTCACCTTGCTTAAGCATTACTTAGCCAACCCACCTGTCCTCGTGCCTCCAACTCCTGTTGAGCCACTCTTGCTTTATATTTCTACTATGCAATTTGCTAGTAGTGTGTTGCTCACCCAATATGACCTCGGCCACAAATAAAAAGTTGTGTACTATATCAGTCGTACTCTCATTGCTTATGAGCTCAACCACCCTTAGATTGAAAAAGCTTATGTTTAGCTATAGTTTTTACCTTCCAAAAACTTCACCATTACATGTTGAATGCTAAAACCAAGCTCATTTCCAAATTTGATCCGCTTAAGTACATGTTGTCAAAACCCTCTCTTACAGGTAGAATGGATAATTGGATCATTCTACTAAGTTAATTTGAAAGTGAATATGTGCATCAAAAGTTGGTAAAAGGAAATGTACTCACCGATCAGTTAGTAGAAGCACCGTTACCAGGAATAGAGCCTATAAGTTTGGATCTACTAGATCCTTCATTACTGTATATTGAGGAATCTGTCATGTGGCAAGTGCACTTTGATGGATCTTTTACTTTTCATGGTTCCAGGGCAAGTGTGGTATTAATTAATCCTTTAGGCAACCCCATACCTCAAGCTTTTTACCTTGGTTTTCCTTGTATAAATAATATTGCGGAATATGAGGTGCTCATCGCGAGGATGAAGCTGGCAATCAAATGGGATATCCATCATGTTAAGATCGTCAGTGATTCACAATTGATCACTAAGCAAGTTAATGATGATTATAAAGTCGAGGATGAGAAACTCATCCCCTACAAGAAACTAGTGGAAACTTTGAAAGAGTATTTTACGCGTAATACATTTGAACTGATTCCAAGAGCACAAAACAGATCCACAGACGTTATGGAAAACGTAGGGTCTATGCTATGAATTCCACCAGAGAGCAATGCCATGCCGTTATTTGTTGAGAATCTACGCTAGATTGCGTATGATATGCCTGAATCATGTTTGTCTTGTGAAGTTGTTGGTCCCTATTCCCCATGGTATGTGCACATCCATGCCTATCTTATACACAACACCTTCTCGCCTGACATCTCCCATTCTAAAAAATAAAGCCTTATATGCCAGATAGCCCATTACTCCATTTTAGGAGATACACTCTATCGTCGTGGCTATGATGGGAATCTGTTGCGTTGTCTAGATGTAGTAGAGTCAGTACAAGCAATTAAAGAGGTGCATGAAGGGGTGTGCGGAGCCCTTACAAATGGAATGGTTCTAGCTAAGAAATTTTTGAGAGTAGGATACTATTGGCCTACTATGGAAACATGCTACTACAACTATGTAAGGAAATGTGTATTATGTCAAAAATATGGAAATTTCATCCATGTGCCATCACAGCCGTTGCAGCCAATCACAACCCCATGGCCATTCTCCAAATGGGGACTAGGCTTAATAGGAAAGCTCACCCCTACCTCATTTTATGGTCATACTCACATCATCACAGCTATAGAATATTTCACTAAGTGGGTGGATGTTGTTCCTTTGACTTATGTTATAGGAGCTCAAATTTCAAAGTTTATCATGAATCACCTTATCTACTGGTATGGCATTCCTACAACCATAGTTACTGACAATGACATATCATTCAAGAACAAGACAATGAAGGACCTTTGTCATTTATTTCAAATAATATTGAAGTGGTCTATGCCATATTATCCACAAGGTAATGGGCATGCTAAAGCAACTAACAAAACATTGGTTTGAATCATGAAAAAAATGGTGAGTAAGACAGGTCGCAATTGGCATTTGCAAATTCACCCAGGCCTTTGGGATTATAGTACCTCCATTCACACTCCTACTGGTGCGACACCCTATTCCCTAGTATTTGGAACCGAATTCATCATCCCATTGAAAATCGATCTTCTTTCCTTGAGAATATCTCTTAGGGATTAACTGGACAAGGATGAGGATTACAGAGTGACCAGACATGTAGAATTAGAATTCCTGGATGAAAAGCACATCTGCGCCCTTAACCATCTCAAAGTGTATCAGAACAGAGTCTCCAGAAATTACAAAAAAAGGTCATACCTCATTAGTTTGAGGTAAGAGATTTGGTCATGAAAGAAAATCAGTTCAACATAAGGGCAGAAAGAGAGAAGAAAGGCAAGTTCGAACTTCATTGGTTAGGACCTTACGTCATTGTGGCCAAATATGGTATGGGAACATCCAAAATTTCCCATACCAATGGTGATGAGCTTCGTGAATCTATGAATGCCATGCACGTTAAGCGGTTCTATTCTTAAACATGGCGTAAAAATCAGAAAAGCAAACAAAAAAAAGAGAGTAAAAATGATAAAAAAAAAAAATTTTAAAAGTTAATAAGAGAAAAAGAAAAAGAGAAAATAGGTCATCCATATGTGAAAACCATGCAATTGTGGCACATTGGATAGGTCCCTTGGTGAAAACTGGTTTTTGGCGCATTGGGAGGATTCTTTGTTCACAAGCATCTTGCATCTGGAGGGTAATTTTACTTAGCCTAGGGCTAGTTCTGCATCTACATTTGAGATTCCCTATGATCCTATCCTGTCAAGCCTTGATCCGACTTTTTCTCCTCTTGTTAATCTGTGAAGGGATGGTCTTTACATATTCCCCATCTAATGTTGGGGGCACTTCTACAACTTCACCTTCCATATTTTCAATATTTTTAAATCGACATTACAAATTTTCCATATTTTCAATTATTTTTAAAAATATGCAAGAAGTGTGTAAAATCAGAGAATAAGTAGATTGAAAATAGAGAAAAATACTCACATAATTGATAATGGAATTAGGTATTAAAACCTATGTCTACGGGTCCATATAAATGCATCGGATCTATTAAAATATGCCTTAATACACTTACAATACTTCAAAAAGGAAAAAATAGACCTTCTCCAATTGTCACAATATTCTCCCTAAAAATCAACCTTAGTCTCCTTTGGAAATTTCTCAAAATTCTTGTCCTAGCTCTGACAATAAGATTTGGAACATACAAAGTCTTTTGCAATTAACCCTCAAATAACATTTCACCCCCTTTTATAAGGTTTAGCACCACACGCCTAACTATTGGGCCCTTATCATTTTACCTCGTTGACCAAGGTTCAATCCTCCCCATGTGCATAACAATTTCTATGTGGGGAATTATTCCCACATGGAGTGCAGGTTAGGTAGGCCCAAGGAGTTGTTTTTATTGGGCATTGGTGGCTTATGGTAATTGGCTATTGAGTCTTTTTGTTGGCTATTGGTTGTGTGGCCATTTGGGTATGTGCCAATTTGGGTGGTGAGGATAGGTTATACAACCGCGTGGAGGATAAATGCTGAGTTGGCAAGGAGATAAGTTCTTTGGTGAGGAAGATAAGTGGTGAGGAAGATCCACGTGGTAGATAAGCACTAATTTGGTAGGTAGTTAAATGGTTAGCACGGTGAAGTGGGCACGTCAAATTAGTCGGTCGAGTCAGCTCGACTCACCGAGTCATGCTGTCCACTAAGATAGATTCAATGTTGAATGTTTACAATACATTACAATAGTACCACATTCATCTAGTTACAAAAACTTGAGAAAATATATACAAAATCTAATCAATGGTAATATGAATATTGGAGGCCAAGGAAACCCTCCACAATCGAGTGTGTTGACCCTGGTTGAGGGCCCCTAGCCAACAAATAATGGTGTCCACCTATTTGCAACTGAGTGTCGAAGACCGACATCAAAACCCAAATTTTTAGTTCATACCACTTGTGTTATTTGTCACAATTTTATTGGTCCACTTGGTAGATGTGCATGCATCCACATCACATGCGTATAGTCTAGATTTTTGCTAGTGGGCCAAAAAATTTAGTGGGATATATCTTTTGCATACGTTCTCCATTTTCAACAAACAAGATACCGCTAGAAAGCTCTCATTTTTCTCTACACAATGCAACTGAATGTGAATGATTATGAGAATATAATATATTAAACTTTCTCAATGAGTATCCTATGGATCAGGAACTACCCATCTTGGAAGAAAATCCAAAAAACATAGCTGATGAATTTTAGAAAATGTATTTTGATGGCAGTTGTTCTACAACTGGTTTTTGGAGCATGCATTCTCCATAAGGAGATTCATTCCCATTGGCCTAAAATTTATGTTGTCCATTGTGTCTTATGTTGTCATTAATGTCAAATCCACTGATGGAAAATGGTTTCATGGTGTCATATCAATCTCCATGAGGTTTAAATTAAGGTCAAGTATGAAGGTTGATTGGTAGTGTCTTGATTTGGTCATGTTCCTATAGTGTCTAGGCATGGTTTGAGGCATGGAGCCATCATGGATGGTTATGAGATGAGTCTTTAAGGATTTCATGATGTCAAACAAGGTTAGTATAGTGTATTAGAGGTGTACATGTGTATATATATGGTGAATATGGTCAGTTCACGGTTTTTCATGGTTGATTCAAATCATTCTAGGCCTATTCCCAGTCCTAAAACATGCAGAATGAGTTGTCGGTATGAATTTCAGAGTTGATAAGTCCTATCCAAGCATGGGAAAAGTGATTTGACATGATAGAGAAGATTTATGATGAGTTTCAAGTCAATTCTCAAAGGTTTGGTGGTGTTTCATGGTCCTTGGGAATCAAGAAGGTGAAGACAAGATAAGTAAGAACATGTAAGTTATTGTGGCTAAAGAGTTATAGGAATATTTTGTTAGAACACAATATTAAGTGTTCATAATATTCAGTTTATAATTAAATAATATAGAATATAGTTTATATTCTTTATTATTTAATATAAAATTTATATTAGGTTTATTAGTTATTAATTAACTAAGTATTAAATTATCGATAACAATGCAATTGAGCTAAACAGGGGTGAAAATTTTAGGTCGCTGCTGAAACCGCCTACTACCGCCTACTGTCTCTGGTGCTAGCTCGGATACCGGACCCCTCTGGTCCGGATCAGGGGTCCCTCTTGTCAGGGGCCCTCTCTCCAAAGCCACCTAATGCTTGGAATAAAATAGTGGAGGGTTCCACCTCCGCTCCTAGCTCAGAAAAGCTCTCTCCTTCACTGTCAGATGGGTCCTTCTCTCTGCGCATCCCCTCTTACATCACGGAGGCTACTGATGCTTCTCGTGATCTTTCCTTGGTGGGTACACTGATGGGTCCTAGACCCCCATTGGAAGATATCAAAAAATGGGCACGGTTGAAATGAAAACCATGTGGAGCGCTTGAAATAGCGGCAATGCCTAATGGTTTCATATTATTCTCCTTCAGCATGAAAGAAGATTTCGCTAGAGCTCTCCTAGGTGGCCCATGGTTTTTTGGCAGACAATGCTTCTACCTCAGGAAATGGTCTCCTGGTTTCAACCCTCACACGGAATCCATGACCCAAGCCCCAATATGGGTTCGCCTCCTGGGGCTCCCCCTGGAGTTCTGGCATCCAACGGTTATTGAAGGTATTTCTCTCTCAATAGGATCTTTAATTGCTATAGATCAAGCAACAAAATCTAAAACTAGATTCATCCATGCTCGTTTTTGTGTTAATGTTGATGTCAGATGTCCCCTCCCAAAAGAGATAGAGCTAATATCAGATCTTTGGAACTGGAAACAACCCATTGACTATGAATATATTCCTCAAGCATGCTCCTTCTACAAAAACATTGGTCATTGGGCCTCTAGTTTCCCCTCCAAACCCCAGCCAAAACCCAAGACCCAAAACCTCTCCCCAAAATTTAAGAGAAGCTTTATCCCTAAACCGTCTTCTGTTGAGATCCCTATCATCCCCACCTCTAATTCCTTTGCTCTCTTGGAAGATGGAGAAATAAACACTTCCTTTGATCCTTTTTCCGAGGTCTTCCCCCCCTCCCTGGCCCTTAAGTCTCTCATCATCCCTCTATCTCCCTCGGCTCTCCCCCCTCTTCCTCTAAGGAGGTTAACCTCTCCTTGGTTGTTTCATCCTCCCCCCCTCCTCCACAATCTTCTCCACTTTTCCTTCCCATCCCCCCCTTTCCTCCCCTTGTTCCCTCCCCTCGGAACCCCCTTCCTTGACTCTTCCCCCCTGCCTCCCCTCTTTCCCCCTATTTTGGACTTTGTTACCTCCCCCTCGGGCCATTCTTCTGATGATAGTTTTAACCACCGCTTTACTAGAAGTAGCAGCAAGGAACCTGATATTGGCACTGAACAATTACGGGTAAGGATTCCGAGAAATATCAAACTCCAACAAGAAGTAGCTCTTAATTTCACTCAAGGAACCCAGAGCACAATCCCCATGGTGGTGGGGAGCAAATGCAAACCAAAGAAATGAAGATTATCTCTTAGAATATAAGAGGGCTCAACTCTCTTCAAAAGCAAAGAGTTATCAAAGACATCAAATTCCAGAACTCTCATGATATCATAATGTTGTAGGAAACAAAACTAAAAAAATATGATCAACTCCTAAAAATCTGGCCAGCGCCTTCTTTTGAATCTCAACCTTCAACAGGGAACTTAGGGGGTCTTTGTACCTTTTGGGATCCCAGAAGTCTCAAAGGGGATTGTTTGTTCAAGCATCCCAACTTTTTATGCATGCTCTTCCAAGAGATTGGATCGGACTCCACTTGGATTGCTATCAATGTTTATGCCCCCAACTTAGAGACTCATCGTGGGAAATTATGGAAAGATATCACAAACTTCATCATCACTTGTGGTAAAATTCCCACTCTAATAATGGGGGATTTTAATTGTCCCCTTTATCCTTCGGAAAAACAGGGAGGAATTCCTGCCATGACCACCAACATGGATGCTCTGGCTGACTTCATCAGGGAGAATTCACTTCTTGACATGGAACTCCATGGTTCCTCCTTTACGTGGTCAAACCACAGATTGGGCAGGAACCATATTCAAAGCAGATTGGATAGATCTTTGGGCTCTCTGGACTGGATCTCTCTCTTTCCTGACTTCTGCCTCAACTCCCTCCCCCGGGATGCCTTTGACCATAGCCCTCTTCTATTGAGTGTAAATCACAATCTGAATACCAAGAATCCTCCCTTCAGGTTAGAGCTTGCATGGCTTGAAAACAATCACTTGAACCCTCTTGTTGCCAATTGGTGGAATATCAAAATTGAGGGCTCTAGTATGTTTAGATTTACTAGCAAACTCAAAGAAATTGAAAAACAACTCAAGATATGGAAGTCGACACTCTTTGGCAACATCAAGCTCCACATACAGAAGCTAACTCAGGGATTGGCTAAAGTCTCTTCCCAAATGAAGATTGATGGAAGATTGGATCATCTTCACCAACAAGAAACCTCCCTCCCTAGTGATTATCACAATACACTTCAAGAAGAGGAGACCTATTGGAGGCAACGCTCTTCGAGCCCTTTGGCTCGAGCAGGGGGATCGTAACACCAAATTCTTCCACATCACTACTTGCAAGCATAAAACTAGAGACAAGATCCGAGAGCTGGTGTCGTCCTCGGGTACCCTGTTAACAGCTGAGGCTGATATCTCCAATGAGCTTGTCTCCTTCTATTCAAACCTTCTCCAAGCTGACCTGCCCCCTCCGGAGAAATCAATGGCTGCTATGCTCCAACATATTACGCATCTGGTGTCTTCTAAGATGAACAACAATCTGAACAAACCTTTTGCTATGGAGGAAATTCACAAAGTGGTCTTTTCCATGAAAAGGGACAAAGCTCCAAGGGCTCGGATGGCTTTCCTGCTGCTTTCTTCCAGGTGTTCTGGAAGATCATCAAGCAGGATCTCTTCAAAGTAGTGAATGAGTTCCAGATTAATAACAATCTACTAAAAGAATGGAATACCACCTTCGTTTCCCTTGCCCCAAAAGTGCATAGTTCTAAAGATGTCTCCAATTTCAGGCCAATCAATTTATGCAACACTGCTTATAAGATTATCACTAAGATGCTGGCCTCCAGACTTAAACCTCTAATGAAAGATCCCATCTCGCAAAATCAGAATGGCTTCATAAAAGGATGGCTCATCCAAGGTGGTATCATTACAGTTCATGAAGCCATTCACTCAGCCTATCACTCGAAATCCCCAGGAATGATCTTAAAGCTTGATATGCAAAAAGTATTTGACAGAGTCAGCTGACCTTTCTTAATTAGGGTCCTGGAAAAATTTGGTTTCGACAAAAAATGGTGTAGTTGGGTCTTCTCTTGTATCGCGACTCCTTGCTTCTCTATTCTTATCAATGGAATTCCAGCAGGTTTCTTCAAAAGCAGCAGAGGTATCAGGCAAGGTGACCCCCTGTCACCCTTCCTTTTTGTCCTTATGGCGGACTCCCTTAGCAGAGCTCTGGAAGCGGCTAAAAGTCAGTCTATCATTTCGGGTCTGAAAATCACCTCTAGCTTCCCTTCAGCCACACATAGCCAGTTTGCTGATGACACTCTGCTGTTAAGTGTCACCTCTGTGATTGAGGCCCGAGCTATAATGGATATCCTTTCTCTTTACCAATCAACTTCTCAGCAAACTGTCAATTTCAACAAGAGCAACATCTCCTTCATCAACACTGCTCCTAGGACTCAGAGAAAGATTGCTGATATATTTGGGTGCAATATCGTGGATCTCCCCACCTCTTATCTTGACATCCCCCTCTTCCATGGTAAGCAATCTAAAAATATATGGAATCCAGTCATTGAAAGGTATAAAAAAAGCTGGCCACCTGGAAAGGGGTTCTGCTTAGTCAGGCTGGAAAACTCCAACTAGTTAAAGCCACCCTCCAAAGCCTTCCTACTTACTTCATGTCTCTTCTCAAAGTCCCCAACTCGGTGAGGGAGGTTGTGGAAAAAATCCAAAGGAACTTTCTGTGGTCTGGGACAGATGAAAGGAAGAGGATCCATCTTGTCTCATGGAAGGAAGTGTGTAAGCCAACTTCTCAGGGAGGGCTTGGTCTTCGAAAAATGGCTGACACGAATGGGGCCCTCCTAGCCAAACTTGCATGGGAAGTGGCTAAAGGTAACTCTCTTTGGGCTCAACTACTCAGAGCTAAGTATCTGGAAAATAACGAAGATCTTATCACTTCCAATCCAATTAGAGGTTCTGCCATCTGGAATTCTGTTATTAGCTCCCTCCCCATTATCCGGGCTGGCACTAAATGGAGTTTTGGGAATGGTCGACTTATTGACTTCTGGCAGGATTTTTGGATAGGGGATGAGCCTCTTGATCGCAATCCATCATGGGACCATGTGAAAATAAGCCTCATTAATAAGTAGGGAAGATTAGTTTTGGGCTATTGGACGATTGTGAATTCCATTCCCTCCTAGGATATTAAGGTCTGGGATGATATTAGTGAACTGCAGAGTAGGCTCCTGACTTCGCTCAGAGCTGTGCTCACCTCCATCTACATCCCCTTCTCCCAAAATGAGGATGAGATAATTTGGCCCCTCTCCCCATCTGGTTCTTTCTCGGTTAAGGCTGCTTATCTATCGATGCATAGTGCTGACTCTGGTCCCCCCCTCACCAAATTCTGGCCGAATGAGATCATCCCCAAAATTGGATTTTTTTCCTGGCTCTCTTCTAAGAATGCTTTCCTCTCTGGAGAAAATCTGAAAAGGAGGGGTTTCTCTCTTCCCACTAGATGTGTGCTATGTACTAAGGAGGCAGAATCCTCTGCCCATCTTTTGATCCACTGTCCTTTTTCGCAAGTTATCTAGCATTGGATTTTATCGAGGATGGGCGTGCTTTGGACCTTCCCTGAGTCCATTCAGGACACCCTCTCCTCAATGGAGTTTTCCATTCACTCACTTGGCTCTGGTTTTGGCTTGGAAACTCCTCCTCCCACATGGCATATGGGGCATCTGGAAAGAAAGGAACAGAAGAATCTTCAAAGACCAGAGTCTTGAACCTGATCGGGTGGCTACCCAGATTGCTCTTACTTTCCAAGATAATCTCAACTCGCTCCTGTGGTCCAAATATCAAAGCAAAAAATCCAAATCTGTAACTCCTAGGAGTGGCAGAGGTTGTTTTCCATTCATCCTGTTAGTAAAGGCACTTCCTCTACTCGTGAAGTTAGTTCGTTGGCTTCCCCCTCCTAGGGGCTGGAAAAAACTTAACACGGATGGGGCCTCAAAAGGAAATCCTGGTAATTCTGGTGGAGGAGCCATTCTTTGATGCTCATCGGGCTACATCATTTCTGCTTCTTCTCATAACCTTAACTATGGTACCAACCATCGTATCGGAAGCCTTGGCCATCCTCAAAGGCCTTGAGCTGGCTATCAAATTTGGTGATGATCCCCTCCAAGTTGAAAGTGACTCCCTCAACATCATCAAGCTCCTATGCAGTCAACTGATTCTGGTCAATGGTCGATACAGAATATCATTGTTGATATCAGAATTATTCAAAGATCTTTCCAGACAAATCTAGTTCCAGCATGTCCTCCGGGAGGGGAACAAAGTGGCTGACCACCTTGCTAACATTGGTGTTCTCCTTGAGAGTCAGCAAAGCTGGACGGACAACTTCCCGGTTGATCTCTTCCAAATTACTCAGAATGATATATCCCAATGCTGACCTCAGTGGAATGGGGGACTGATATGGGTTTTGGAAAAACCTTTATGGCCCCCTCAAAAGGCGACAGACATTTATGTCTGATTTATTTGATTTGACCCTTGGCGAAGAGCCTTTTGATGACGGTGATGTGTAATGATGTGGAGGATTTCCGCACGCATGGGGTAAATCCTCACATAAATCATTTGATGATCTGGCGGGAGGACAATGATAACGAGGCCGACGGCTCCCACAACCCTGGTTGGGTTGTTAAATGACCCTTATTGCTCTCACTTCTGCACTTTTCAAAAAATTTATACAATGGGGGGCCAGCTGAAGCGTCTGGAGCCTACTGCCTATGACTCGGTTAAAAATGATGTGGAGGTTTGGAACATTTTTCTAGAGAATGGAATTACAACCTTCCTGGAGAGAATGGCGGGCTACTCGGCTCTTGTTTCATATGTGGTTATGGCTTCCTGGTCGAAGGGTCAGGTTCAGATTGGAAACACGTGCTTTACCATCTCCACCAATGCTATCGCTGATGCCACTAGTCTTCCTGCCACCGGAGACATCTACTTCAAGCACTCGCTGCATGCGGAAATGCAAGATTTTATTGCTCCTGGGGACAAGCCTCGTTAAATACCTCTCTGGCTACACTCGGGACTCCCTGCCTCCTCTATGGGACAGAGTCGGGGAGGTTATAATGTGTTACTTTACCATTAATGGTCAATATTGGCTTGTTTACGGCCCTCATTTCTTCATCCTTTCTCATCTGCGTTGGGGGAAGAAGATAAATCTAGCGGCTTTCCTTTTTCAGTCCTTAGAGCACTTTGTTCAGCTGGCTCGTGACGGGGAAGGAGCCATTCTCCACCAAGGTTTGTTGTACCTACTCTTTTCTGATGCTGCTTCACATGCCGACCTGATTCACTTCCCCCCCAAAAACTAGTCATCGCCGTCACTCTCCCTCGCCTTCCCCTCGCCCCTCCTCCACCTCCCTCTTCTCTTCTCGGTGCCGATGTCATCTGCACCTTTCATCTGATTCTGACTCGGATGTTTCCATTCTTAGCTCCTCCCCTCACTGTTTCCGAGCCCCCTACCTCCCACGTCTTCCCCCTGCACCTCTCATGCTTGTTTTTAGAAGGCACTGACACCAGCTTTAAAGCTGTCTCTCCAGTCTCAAGCCCTGATACCTCTCTGGCTGCTGACATTCTAGGCCTCGCTAAGCTCTACCCTGACTCCCCAGACTCAGAGCAGTTGGAGAAAAACCAACCAGTGGACGATCCCACCACTCAGACTGCGGGAAACAATACTCTCTTCGACGACAGAGATCCTCCTGTTGACACTATGCAATCCTCTCTGAATCTGAATTCTACTCCCGCTGAGCTTGGGACTGCTGACACTCAAAGGGATGATCGCAGAGTCGATATGGTTTCTTCTATTTTAAACAAGCTTCAGCGTGCCTTCAAGGCTTTGAAGGCCTGGGAGGCTTTCACTAATTCTACCAAGAGCGCCATTGCCAAAGATTGCTCGGAGCTCATCACCCTTGCTGAACAACTTGCGGATGATTCGGGTTCTCCTAGAGCTAGAACTACTGTCTCTGAGCTGAAAAAGCTCTTTTGATGTTTTCTTCTTTCCTTCTGTTGTCCTTTTCGGCCTCCTTTTTTTGGAATCTTCATGGGTACTTTTTTTCTATGCTATATATATTGCTAAATCTGGCCTGATGGGCTCTTTTGTATAAGGTTGTGGGACCTTCTAAAACCCTCTTTTTACCCTATATATTAAAAAAAAAAACTAATTATTAAATTGGGGTGTACCCCGTAACTTAATAGTTATAACCCTTCATGTTATTTAAATATGGGAGTGGGCGATATTGGGATGTATTGAATTACACCGAGTTAAAAAACATGGAGCAGGAAGTGAGGAAGGGAGTTACTTGACAGGGTAAAAGTTTCTCGTTAACGGAAAATTCTTTCCATGGGTTTTTACCCCATTGGGGGTTTTCCATGTTAAATCATGTGTCTCTGTGTTATTTCATTCTGCTTTGTTAAATGTTTATGTATTAATGTGTGGTTTGATATATATTTTATATAATTGATTAATATCTCAGTCCTAATATATTTTATTAGATAGATGGCAAGTTTTGGAAGTTAGATGATGTTGTCATGATGCTTCATGATAAGTTTTAGGTCAAAATGAATAATATTTTGCAAGATACATCATTTTTGGTAAAACCAGGTTTTCAAGAGTGTGTTTTTGTACTAAAAGTGGAACTTGTGATGCTCGTTGTGAAATGTGTACTTTTCATGGGATCGAGAAGTTTTGGGGGATGTTTTTCCATTGAGCAAATATTATTTAACAAAATAAATGAGGTGGTTTGATAATCCGGTTTTTATGAACAATCGTTAAGAAGGTAAAGTGGTTCGAACCCCTAGTTAAACTCTATCTCAAAAGTGACTTGGAGAAAAATGATTTTATAGGTCCAAATTTGATTCATTTCTCAAATGTTATGATTTTAGGTTGTAGAGGACTCCTCCAGCTTTCAAGAAAGGTATGATAGAGCTTGTTACAACATGTGGACCCCACTCAAAAAGGAAAGTTTCTGGAGATTTTTAGTTTGTGGAAAAGTTGTCCATTGAAGGTATTTACTAAATCACCATTTATGAAATCTTGGAGTTGTAATATATTTCCATGATGGTTTCACGTAATGGTTGAATTCCTAGAGGGAAAAGTGTGCCCTATCTTTGAGGACTAGTTTTTGGGCTTAAAAAAGGGAGTTTAGCAGTGTTGGTAAATGGAAGTGCTTGAGAAACTTGTGGGATTTATTAAGGAGTATAATAGCCTTGGGGGTGTTTTACACATCCAATGTGACATGTTTTATGTTTTGATGAAGCTCTGAAATTGTACTGAGTTTCCATGGTTGAGGTCACAAGTTGACCTAGTTTGACTGGTTTAGAACATGATTGATTTTGCTAGAAGATGGATGTAGAAGACCCATGATTTGGATGAGCTGATGCATCCTATCCACTTAGGAGTGAATAGGAGTGATATTTTGTTCTTAGTAAATGCTTCTATAGGTATTGAAAGTGACAGAAAGGGTGAAAACCATTTGATTTTCCAAAACGTCTTTATGGGAAGTTCAGTTTGGTGAAGAGGAAACGAGGTGTGATTTGCATTGATGGATGTTTCATGAAGTATAGAATGCATGTATGTATTATACATGTTAGTGTATTTCAAATGAGTGTCTATATGGAATATTTGAGGTGTTCTTGTGTGATATTGAGGTCCATTAGTGAAGATTGGTTCATAGAAGCAACTATTTTGAGTAGGAAATGGTCATACTTGGTAGTGTTATGAAGAAAATTATTGGTTAAAAGTTTGGTGTGAGCATGAATGATGTTTTTATGATGTTTTTAACATGTGTGATGACTTTGGAGGCTTGAATAAGCATGGTGATGTGTTTGGAGGTCTTTGATGAGATTGGTGATGGGGTTTTGAGCCTTTTTGGGCTTGTCTATTGTCTTGGTGCATGACTGACCTACATGGGTCCATTTTATGAACTTATATGAATATGTTGTTATTTTTTTTTATGTTGGGATGGTCAAGCTCTTGGTTTAGGACCAACCTATGTTATTATTTTGAGTTGAAAAGCATATAAAGTAAATGTTTTGGTTGAAATTTGAACTAGTGAGGTGAGAGGGAAAAATGTGACCTAAGTGAGAAAGAGAAAGTGGATCAAGGGAATATAGAAAAAGATGAGAATGTGAATGAATAATTGAAGAATATTGAAAACATAATTTGCAATGAAATTTGATATATTCAGCCTTTGATGGAGAGAGATTGAGAAAGTTTGGAGAGAGTTTGTTTAGATGAAAGGTTGATGTGTTTGTGAGCTGAACTTGGATCACAACCATATTTGAGATCAACATATTTTTAGTGGTCATTCCTTTGCAAAATATCTTATGATGAGTCATATTTATAGAAGTCATTTTTTGTGAGTAACATTAAAAAGGGTTTAGGGGTTGGTGCTCTTTGTGGGGTTGGTGCCTCACTAAACAAATCTTGTAGGATGTGTAATATTATTACGAGTCCTTGCTTTGAATAATATATGAAATGGATTTCAGTGGGTTTTCTTCACCTCGTGAGTATTTTCCATTTACATCTGGTGTCTATGTGTTCTCTCTCTTATTGCATGTTGTTGTGAATGGTTAATGCACATATAATAATCTCACATATGGTTATGAATAATGAATGGTTAAATGAATGTTGAATTCTTGTCATGATAAAAGAAGTTAAATTTTTATAGGATTGATTCAACCCCTTCCCTCCATCCATTTTTCTTCCAACAAGTTACAGTTCTTAAACACCAAAAATACGAATGAATATGAGGCTTTGTTGCTACATTTGAAAGCTCTAGAAGAGATGGGGATAAAGAAGATTGTTGTACTAAGAGATGCCAATATTATTGTAAAGAAGGTGAGACAAAATTTTCAGGTGAGAATTTCATGCCTCCATCATTACAAAAATAGGGTTTGGGAGTGCATTGAATCTTTTGATGCATTTGACATAAAACATAGTCCCAAGATAGATCAAAATTCTAGAGCTGATTCATTGACCAGTACATGTCATTGATGGTTCCAAACCTAACTTCAATAGTGAACAAAAATTCAATGGAAATGGTCTTCCAGCTAAGTGTTCTAGACAATTCAGAGATCCGGATAGGTTTTTGAAGATGATAACCAAATTCTTTCCTTCCTACAAAAACATGGGACTTTACATCCAGTATATTTTGAAGTAAGTGACTCACTCCCATGGGAGTATTTCTAATAACAACAATGATAATAATCCAAGTGATAAACTCAATGAAGATGGATTGATTCAGATGAAAGGAAAAAGGATTATGAAAGGACTCGTGTCCCTAGAAGAACTATTTGACAAAGCATGACCGATTCATCCATAACAAGGCTAAGAACCAACCAAAGTACTTCCTAATAGTATGTAAAAGTTAATATTGGAACCAATGAGCATCCAAGGATGGTGAACATTGGGAAATGTTTTTCACCTGAGGAATGAAATTTTTTTTCAACATTGTTGAAGAGATACTCGGATGTTCTCACATACTCTTATGATGATTTAAAGCCATTCTAACCACAGTCAATAACATTATATTTCCTTTGAATCTTGATGTGAAGGCCTTCTAGAAAAAGAAAAGGAAATATAATCCCAATATTTTCAGAACCATTAGATCAAAGATTGAAAATATACTCAATGTCATGCATCAATCTTCCCCATCCACAACTTAACTTGGATTGAAAATATTGTAGCTAATGAGAAATAAGAATGGTGAGATTCACATATGTGTGGAATTTCTGAAATCTTAATCAAGCCTCTCTAAAAGACAATTAAACTATTTCTTGTTATGGATCATATCTTGCAAGTAGTGCATGGTTCACAAATGATGTCTATGCTTGATGGGTTCTCGAGGTACAACCAAATTAAAGCTTCTAAGGAATATCAATTGAAAATTGCATTCACTACTCGATGGGGAACCTTCGCCTACCACCACATGCCATTTGGATTTATTAATGCATGTGCAACATTTTACTAGGCTATGGACTTAGAATTCAAATAATTGAAGGGTGAGTGCATTATAATGTATCTTGATGATCTAACCATATACTCCAAGAAAAGAGGTGAACATATACAACAACTTGAACATGTTTTGATTCATTACAGAAGACATTATATATCCTTGAACCCAAAGAATTCCATATTTTGAGTTTACCGAAGGAAAAATCACTTCGTCACATTATGAGAAACGTAGGGCGTAAAATTGATCCATAGAGGGTGGAAGCCATATCAAAGAATTATCATTTCCTACTAATAAACCAGGGGTGCATTACTTTCTTCAGTAAGGTCAACTTCATGAGGAGATTTGTACCATATTTTACAAAGCTAACGAAGGAAATTGTAAATATGATGAAACCAAAATAGTCTTTCAGATGGAGAAAATAAGGTAAACTAATATTTTGAGAGTCCATCAAAGTTGCAATTGCCAAAGCACCCAATCTAGTATGCCCTGAATTTAGTAGGGAGTTCATCCTCTACTGTTATGCCTTTGAACATACTATTTCTACCATTCTAGTATAAGAGAATAAAGATAAGGTAGATTCACCGATTGCGTTAATGAGTTCCCCCTTGAAGGAACATGAACTTAACTAATATAACCACGAGAAGCATGCTTATGCAGTGGTGAGAGTACTAAAACATTTCAGATTATACCTTCTAAGTTCCCGTGTTGTAGTCATGGTCCCAAGTCTAGTAGTTAACTCTATCTTGATGTAGCAAGACCCATGGGAAAAAAGAGGAAATTGGGTTTCAAAGGTGCATGATTATGACTTGGAGATCAAACCTTCCAAACTAGTTTAAGGGAAGAAACTATGTGAGCTTCTTGCTCGAGAAGAGGGGGAGGAATTTTTTCAATTATTACAATTTCTTGATCAAGGATCTCCCCCTTGTGCTTTTTGTGAGTACAACCAATCCATGGTATGTTGATATAGCTTAGTTGTTAACATATGGAGATTTCCTTCATGACCTTGATCAAAATCAAAGGATAAATCTACACCTTAGAGATAAATATGTCATATGGGGGAATGTTCTATACAAGAAAGGGCTCGATGACACGTTCTTGAGACATGTGTGGAGAAAGAGAAACAAAAGAATGATTTCAAGGAATACCATAATCAAGCATGCAAAGGCCATTTCTCTTCAATGATCACAACACACAAGATCTTGAGGGGTGGTTACTAATGACATACTTTATTATATGAGGCATACAAATGGGTTGGGAAGTGTGACCTATGTCAACAATTTGTAGGAAGGCCTAGGATTGTTGTTCTACCACTTTGGCCCATGATCATTGAAGAGACCATTTTCAACAATGGGTTCTTGATTTCATTTGTGTGTTTAATCCTCACTCTAGTGTGGGCCATATGTATGTACTTATCACCACAAACTACTTCATAATGTGGATTGAAGCCATTCTAACCAAGCATGCAAATTCAGAGACTGTATGCAAATTCTTGAAAGAAAATTTCATTGTTAAGTTCATAGTGCCTACCAAGATAGTAGTGGATAATTCCACCTATTTCTCCTTGGGTGAGCTAATGGATTTATGCTACAACCATGACATTTTTTTGTCTCATACAACTGATTAATACCCACAAGGAAATGGCCAAACATGAGTCTAGTAATAAGAATATTGTCACAATTCTTCACAAACTACTGAATGTCAATCAAATAGATTGGCTTAAGAAGTTATATGATGCCCTATGGGCTGACTAAATCACACCTAAGAAAGCTATTTGGACTTTTCCTTTCCATTTTCTATACGAGATTGAGGCTCATATCACATTACTCAAGATCTACCTTGAAACTTGTGAAGGTAACTTAGAAGATGGAGAGTATTCAAATTCTCTTGATAAGCGTATATGTCTACTTGGAAAAACTCAACAAAGACAGGTTTGTAGTAGTGGACACATTGAAGAAATATCATCCAAAGTGAAAAGAATATTTGATCAGAAGACACAAGGTGAGAAAATTTCAAATCGGAGACCTTTTCCTACCTCGGGATAATATAAGAGAACCCAAAAGAAGCCATGGGAAGTTTGACTCTCTCTGGCTTGGTCCATTCAAAGTCAAAGACTTTTATGGAGTGAATAATTATTACCTAACATACCTAGATAAAACCTTGTTAGAGTTACCTCACAGTGGGAAACATATGTAGCTATATAAAGAGGAAGGTTGGTCACCTCATCATTTATCCATATTTTACCTTTTTTGTGTGCTTGTTTTTCCTTTCAATTTGGTGTGTTTACTTTCCGTCGTGTGTGTTTGTGTTGGTGCATTCATATATGTTGTTTGTAATAAAGAATCTATTGCCCAATGGATAAGGAACTGGTTTGCTCTCCTAAGAGAAATACGAGGTCTTCTATTTCCCCTTGTTGTCTAATTTCCTTGAGTAAGATCCAACTATTTTCATACATTTTTGCAATCCCAAAAATTCAAAACTTGAAGCATGACAACTAAGCCAAATGTGAAACCATGCTCTAAATCCTCCTAAATCCCTCTTTGGTTAATTTTTTCTCCGTGTCATGATCATCCCAACTTTTCAAGTCCTCCTAACATGTTTAATAAGCAAATGAATTTTTTTTTAAATGATGTGACAAGGTCAATACTTTCATCTAGTAAAGGACAACAAAAGACTAGTTCTCTAGCAGGCTTGGAAGGGCTAATTATGGACATTTTAAGGTGGGTATGCACTTTTGAGAAGGATATAAAATACTCATAATAATCCAAAGGTTGTATTAGAAAGCCTTGAAGGTTTTGTAAGAAGTTTAGGAAAATTTAGGAAATGCTTTGTGGTTTAGGGAGAGTTTATGTAGAAGCAGGTTTTTCAGGTGTAAGGAATGAAGTGGTCATAGACATGAACCTAAAATTATTCAAATGATTTAGGGAGATATGTTGGGAGATATAGGAGGAAATAAAATAGGAAATGGAAATCTTATAGATAATCCTATTCATGGTGAAACAATCAACTTTTATATAAGAACCTGATAGAATTCTCTCAAGGCAACTCAATCTTTTGCAGGCACACCTCACCGTACTGATCCAAAATAAGGCATCATTTTGGCAGTTGCAGGTAGAAATAGGTTTCTGAAACCCATGAAATTTATATTTTAATTTTCCTTGGATTCATAATCATATAATATTTTCACCTCACAAAGACATTTCCAAGCACTAGGAATGATGTTTTCAATTCTTCACTAGGAGAGTGTATTGATCCCATACTTAGCCAAAATTTTAACTGTCACTTGTCAGATTCTTGCTCCATGGTGCAAATTCGTGTCCCTCTTATCCATTTCCCAAGGGGACAATTTTTTTTCCCATTATCAAGCCCCCTCTCTAGTCCCTCATGTGACCCTTCTCAACTCCACAAGGTGCTTAACTGGCTAAGCCCCTCGTCTGCATAATGCACTAGATCTCACCACTTGTCATCATATATATCAAAGTGAAATTTTGTTACCCTCTTTTCTCTTTCCCAAGGGGATATAGGGTTAAAAAAGTGTACCCATGAGCAAGCCGCTTCATCTGGTCACCCATGTGACTTCTCGCATGCTCAGAAGGTGGTCAAACTACCTTTTCAATTTCCCTCACATTGCACCACATGATGAAAAGTGTCATCATCTTACTCAAAGTGCAATATTTTGTCCCTCTTTTACCCTTTTCCAAAGGGACATAGGGGACAAGAAAGAATGCCAATGAGCAGCTCATTAAACCATAATCCTTAACCACACTAAATTGTCATTTAACTGGGGTTAAACTATAGTTACTAGGAAGACATAAAACATAACTTGTTTTAAAGTGTTTTTAATTACACACATAGACCCAAAATCCATTTTATTTGTTATAATACCTCCAAAAACACCAGACATGCTGCCAAAATTTTTCTAGAGTAGTCATGATCATGAAAATGAATTTTTCTTTATAACTCTTCAACCTGGAAATTGATTCAACTAATATTTTGATGCGTCAAAATTAACAGGAACTTGACAAGGTCATAACTTGAGCTCCGGGTGTCCATTTGAGTCCATTTTTTTTTGAAACCACATGTTTTCGATGAGACGAATGCAACAGAAATTGGCCCTACTAGTTGGGGCAAGTTTTTGGCACGTTTTTGGACCCTAAATCCACCATCTTGAGGCCGAAAATTAGGATTTAAGTTATAGTTCAGTTTTTTCCTATTTTTGGGCATTAGTTAATTTTAGTCTATTAGTTGCATTATGAGTTAGAAAGTTGGCAATTCCTCTAATTTAGGGATGTAGAATATGCATGGAAATTTTTGTGCCCGTATGAATAAGCATGTAAACTTACTAAGAATAGTAGGTTCTAGTAAACTACTAAAAATAGTAATTTCCACCACCTAGAGTAGATTTAGTCAGAGTTAGTTAGAGTTTACTTGGAAACTTGAGTTGGGAATTGTTTTCCTATTTAGGAAACATTATAATTCATTATTCAATAATGAAGAAGGAGATGTATTTTCTTTGGAGTTCATATTATTTGCAGTAAATCAAGTTTGGTTAGAATTTGGCTACATTATTTGGTATCAGAGCTGGTTCGAGTCTTTAAAAAAATGGCAGGAAGAGGAAGAGGAAGAGGAGGCGGTATTGCTTAGATGAATAGAAATATGTAAGATCTGCAGAGGCAAGTTGCTACGCTTGCTGCAATGATAACCCAGAGAGGAAATCAAGGTGGAGATGACACAGATGAAGAAGAAGTTTGTGAAGAGGAGGAAACGCAAGTGCCACCATTAGATTTTGAAGAAAGGATGCTTCACAGCATTAGAAGGAAATAATGATGGGATAAGAGTTGATGTTTCAGAGTATGGTGGTAGTCTAAAACTAGAGGAGTTGATAGACTGGTTGACTAACATGGGGAAATTTTTTGAGTGGAAGGCTATGTCAGAAGAAAAGAAGGTAAAATTTGCATGCATGAAATTGAAAGGTCATGCTATGTTATGGTGGGATCACCTACAGAAAGAGAGGTCAAGAAAGGGGAAAGAAAGAATTAGGATGTGGAGTAAGATGGAGAAGAAGCTGAAAGATAAATTTCTCCCTATGGATTATGCACAAACCCTTTACAGATGGTTTCAGAATCTCAGAAAAAACCTACAAATAGTGCAAGAATACACAGATGAGTTCTACAAGTTGTCCATTCATGTAGAGCATGAATAAACTAAGGAAAAAATGGCTACAAGGTATGTAAATGGGTTAAAATTTTCTATTCAAGATGAGATAAGTATGCATAGGATTAAGAGCATGGAGGATGCCTATCAATTAGCCTTAAAGGCCAAGGAAAAAAAAAATCGTCAAAGTTTTAGGAGATCACCTAGAATGAATAGGGGGCCTCATCTTCCTTTCGGGGATGAGCTGGTTTCAACCAAGGTAGGGGAGAATCATCTTATGGATTGGAAAAGCAAGAAGATACGAGACAAGATTTCTAGAATCAACAAAGAGGAAGAGGATTTTCTAGGGGCAGAGGATATGTTGGTGATAGAGGATGGGAGGCTCCATGAAGACCATTTTTTTGTTACAGATGTGGTGAAGAGGGGCATCAGGATTTTGAATGCCTGCATTCTTATACACATGACAAGAGGCAAGGAGATGCACCAAGAGTAAATCTTGTTGAAGCTGAACAAGTAGAAGATGAACAGGACCTAGAAATTCCACCAGATGTTGGAGAAAATCTGATGATCAAGAGGATGATGATTGCTCCAAGAAAGGATATCAAGGGGGATGCATGGCTGCGTACAAATATTTTCAGAACAAGATGCACTTTAGGAGGAAAGGTATGTAATGTTATTATTGATGGTGGTAGTTGTGAGAACATGGTTTCAAATGAGATGGTCAAGAAATTGGGTCTGCATTGTGAGAAGAATCCTAACCCTTACCGTATTGCATGGTTTAAAAGGGTAATGAAGTTACTGTTGATAAGAGATGTTTAATAAGTTTTTCTATTGGGAAAAGTTACAAGGATGAGATTTGGTGTGATGTTATTCCTATGGATGCATGTCATATGTTGCTAGGAAGACCATGGCAATTTGATAGGAAAGTTATTCATGATGGGGGAAAGAATACTTATACTTTCTGGAAGGATGGCACAAAAATAGTTTTACTACCTCTCAAGGAAGAGGGGAAGGCTGAAAATATGCTTTCTACAAAGGAATTTGTGAAGGAGGCAAAGGCAACCAGTTTTTGTTATGCACTAGTCGCCAACAAGGATGAACCTGCAAGTGCAAAAATACCAGTAGAAATAGTAGAATTAATAAAAGAATTTTCTGATGTTATTCCTGATGAGCTACCAGATGGATTACCACCCAAAAGAGATATTCAACACCATATTGATTTGATTCCAGGGTCTTCACTCCCAAATCAAGTGACTTATAGGATGAGCCCGACATTGCATGCTGAGTTGAATAGGCAAGTGGCAGAGCTCGTGAGAAAGGGCATCGTAAGGGAGAGCATGAGTCCATGTGCAACCCCAGATTTATTAACACCAAAGAAGGATGGAACATGGAGAATGTGCATGATAGTAGAGCAATCAATAAAATTACAATCAAGTATAGGTTCCAATACCTCCCTTGATGATATGATGGATGTGCTTGCTGGATCTAGGTATTTCACCAAGATTGATCTTCGAAGTGGTTACCATCAGATTCAGATCAGAGAAGGAGATGAGTGGAAAACAACATTCAAGACATGAAATGGATTATATGAGTGGTTGGTGATGTCATTCGGGTTATCCAATGCACCTAGTACTTTTATGAGACTGATGAACACCGTGCTACGGGAGTATAATGGTAAGTTTGTTGTGGTTTATTTTGATGATATCTTGATCTTTAGTAAAACTAAGGAAGAAAATTTGAGGCATCTAAGGGTGATATTCGAAGTGTTAAGGAAAGAGAAACTATATGCAAATATGAAGAAGTGCACATTTATGCAAGAGAGTTTGGTATTCTTGGGCTTTATTATTTCAGCAGATGGGGTACAGATGGACTCAGAAAAGATAAAGGCAATTATTGAATGGCCTACTCCACAGAGTATAACAGAGGTAAGAAGCTTTCATGGTCTAGCAACATTTTACAGAAATTTTATTAAAAATTTCAGCAGTATTGTAGCACCTATAACAGATTGCACAAAAGGAAGGGAGTTTTTGTGGACAAAGGCAGCTGAGGATAGTTTTTAGTTCTTGAAGAAGAAGGTGACAGAGGCACCCATTTTGGCACTACCATATTTTGATAAAGTGTTTGAGGTTGATTGTGATGCCTCGCATGTGGGTATTGGTGTTGTTCTAAGTCAAGGTGGAAAGCCAATAGCTTTCTTTAGTGAGAAACTGAATGAGGTAAGAAAGAACTACTCTACTTATGATGTGGAATTTTATGCAATTGTATAAGCATTAAGGAATTGGAGGCATTACTTAGTGCCTAAGGAGTTTGTGTTATTTACAGACCACATAGCCCTGAAGTATGTGAATACACAAAAGAAGTTGAATAGTAGGCATGCAAAGTGGGTATCATTTTTGTAGGGTTATACTTTCTCTCTAAAACATAAATCAGGAAAACAGAATCAAGTTGCAGATGCATTGAGTAGGCGTGTACCTTTGTTTACCACTATGGAAAATGAGGTGGTGGGTTTTGAAGCAATAAAGGGTTTGTATTCTTTTGATATTGATTTCAAGGATATTGTTGAAAGGTTAAATCATCCATTGTCATAAAATGCATGAGATGTCCTGGATGAGTACATTTTACAGGATGGCTATCTATTCAAGGGATGCCAACTATGTATTCCAGTTGGGTCTATGAGAGAGAACATAGTGAAAGAGTTGCATAGCGGAGGATTGGCTGGGCATTTTGGTAAAGATAAGATGATAGCCTTGGTAGCAGAGAAATACTATTGGCCAAAGTTGAAAAGAGATGTGGTAAGATATGTGGAGAGGTGTCGAATTTGTCAAGTCTCGAAAGGCCATGCATAGAATACAGGGTTGTATATGTCGTTGCCTGTTCCTAAAGGGTCATGGATAGATCTGAGTATGGATTTTGTTTTGGGATTACCAAAAACACAACGAGGTAATGACTCAATTTTTGTGGTTGTTGATAGATTTTCTAAGATGGTTCATTTTATTTCCTGCAAGAAAACAAGTGATGCGACAGGCGTAGCAGATTTTTTTTTCAGAGAAGTTGTTCATTTCCATGGTGTTCCAAAAACCATTACTTAGATAGAGACACAAGGTTCTTAAGTCACTTCTGGCAGACTTTATGGAAGAAATTGGGAACTCAATTACAGTTCAGCAGTGCCTATCATCCTCAGACTGATGGGAAAATAGAGGTGGTAAATTGGAGTTTGGGAAACCTGTTAAGGTGCATCGTTGGGGAAAATCCAAAACAATGGGACTTAGCATTACCACAAGCTGAGTTTGCATATAACAGTTCCATAAATAGATCCATAGGAAAGTCTCCATTTTCAATTGTGTATGGGAGTAATCCAAATGGGGTGTTAGATTTGGTACAACTACCAGTTGATGGCAGAGTCAGTGATGATGCAGAAGAATTTGTTGAACATATACAACAATTGCAGGAAGAAGTGCGGAAGAAGCTGCAGAATAGTAATGATAAGTATAAGGAAATAGTAGATGTGCATAGAAGAAGAAAGGTATTTACAGTTGGTGAGTTAGTTATGGTATATCTGTGGAAGGAAAGGTTTCCAAAAGGAACCTATAACAAGTTGAAGTACAAGAAGATTGGTCCCTGTAAAATCGTGAAAAAAAAATGATAATGCTTATGAGGTAGAATTGCCAGGGAATTTTGATATTTCTCCAGTGTTTAATGTTTCAGATTTGTATTATTTTCATGGGGATGGTGCAGAAGGGGATGTTATTGATGAAGTAGTAGATTGGAGGCAGCAGGTTCCAGTAAAGAAGAAAGAAGAAGTGGATCAGATTCTAGATAAGAAAACAATGGATACGCGACATGGGAAATACAACAAATATTTGGTCCATTGGAAAGGACTGGAGCAAGAGGACAATACTTGGGTCACAGAGTGGGAGATTAAGAAGTTGGATGCAGATAAATGGAAGGAGTTTGAAGAAGACAACTTGCAGGAGCTGTGTTTTTTTCAAGCAGGGGAGAATGATGCGCCAAAATTAGCAGGAACTTGACAAGGTCATAACTTGAGCTCCGGTGTCTGTTTGAGTCCATTTTTTTAAACCACATGTTTCGATGAGACGAAAAAACAACGGACAACAATCAGCCCTACCGGTTGGGGCAAGTTTTTGGCACGTTTTCCGGGCCCTAAATCTGCCATCTTGAGGCCGAAAATTAGGATTTAAGTTATAGTTTGGTTTTTTCCTATTTTTGGGCATTAGTTAATTTTAGTATATTAGTTGCATTATGAGTTAGAAAGTTGGAAATTCCTCTAATTTAGGGATGTAGAATATGCGTGGCAATTTTTGTGCCCGTACGAATAAGCATGCGAACTTACTAAGAATAACAGGTTCTAGTAAACTGCTAAAAATAGTAATTTTTGCCACCTAGAGTAGATTTAGTCAGAGTTTAGAGTTTACTTGGCAACTCAAGTTGGGAATTGTTTTTCTATTTAGGAAACATCATAATTCATTATTCAATAATGCAGAAGGAGATGTATTTTCTTTGGAGTTCATATTATTTGCAGTAAATCAAGTTTAGTTAGAATTTGGCTACATTATATTTTCACTAAAGAAAATCCTCTCATGTGCCTTTGTAATCGTATTGTTGCATATTATATTATTACCAAGGTTTTTAACAACTAAAAATATAAAAACATTCTCTAAGAATTAATGTAGCCAAATTATGAACAAACTTGATATACTACAAATAATATGAACTCCAAAAGAAACTAGATCTCCTTCTTTGTTATTGAATAATGAATTAAAATGTTTCCTAAATAGGAAAACAACTCCCAACTCGAGTTGCCAAACAAACTCTAACTAACTTGACTAAATCTACTCTAGGTGGCGGAAATTACTCTTTTTAGCAGTTTACAAGAACCTGCTATTCTTAGTAAGTTCGCATGCTTATTCGTATGGGCACAAAAATTGCCACACATCTTCTACATTCCTAAATTAGAGGAATTGTCCAATTTCTAACTCATAATGCGACTAATAGACTAAAATTAACTAATGCCCAAAAATAGGAAAAAATTAAACTACAACTTAAATCCTAATTTTTGGCCTCAAGATGGTGGATTTAGGGCCCAAAAATGTGCTAAAACTTGCCCCAACTGATAGGACTGGTTGCCACTACTGCGTTCGTCTCATCGAAACATGTGGTTTAAAAAAAAAACAGACTCAAACAGACACCCAGAGCTCAAGTTATGACCTTTTCAAGTTCTTGCTAATTTTGGCGCATCAAGAATTTTCTTATTCAATTTGCAAGAGTTCTAGCGGAAGGATTACTGTGAAAATTTGAGCACGAGACCCTGATGCAAAGCCACATCTCGTGAGGATGTTTTCAATGTAAAAAAATAAATTTTAAGTGCTCATTATAAAAATAAAAATTTATCTTCATAATCACTTACTAAAAATAGTAAGCCTCCTAAAACAGAAATCTCTCACTATTCAAAATATCTAGAAACAATGGAAAATATCAAACGAGGCAAAACATAAATTTTTCCCAAAAGAGTAGTTGCAAAAAAAATGACTTACAAAAATAGAAATGTATAAAAACAATAAAGAAACATCAATGGAGGTGTTCTAACCATGCTAGGAGATTTTTAAAAAAATGAGAAAAAGGAAAATTTTCCCAAAATAGCAACACCTAAATCACACTTGCTAAAAATAGAAAGTTTTCGATTCTATTGCAAAAAATTGTTGTTGACTTCATTTTAACTCATCTTTTTTGCTTTTGGAATCATAAAGTTCAAATTCTATGGTTTGGAACCTATTTCAACCTTGGTAATAGAATATTCAGGTGTGGGTGACAATGATGTCACTCACATGGACCTAGAGGACCTAAAGAGTTGGATGCTCAGGGGCCTAAGAGAACCGATCAAAGAGATAATTTTCACAAGTGAGTTGTATGTTGTAGGAGGCCATCCCTTTTTAGTTCATAGTATGAAATTGTTGCTAGCATGTTCTCAACACTATGATTTTGAATCTAATTTTGTAAGGGCAAGTGATAATTTCATACTTGCAGTGCTCACCTTGAAGGACATCTCACAATGTATGCACATTCCAATTGGAAACAACATGGTCATAATCATGAAGGATTTTAAATCTAGTGAGTGGTCCAAGATTGAATCCTATCTCTAGGGCCTCACACTAGGATCGTGGTTGAGGCATGGAAGGAAACCCTCACATATGCCAAAAACTTTGTCAAGGAGTGAGTTTTATGAGGGCTACTCAAATGCAATCGTTTTTTTGAGCAAGGTAATGGGAAAAGAATCCATAAGAGACTTTCAATATTGGATGACACAATTCATCCTTTTTGTCACTGAGGAAAATAAGATGGTTGATTGGGATAAAATCATTAGTGATACCATTCACCATCAATTTCTCTAGTTGTAGGTCACAAAAAAGTTTAAAATGACATCATATTTGGTGTATGCTTGCAAGTAGAAGGCTATTCAGAGGCCTGAATATTCCTAAGAATGTTTCACATAAGGCACCAGATTATGAGAGGTACCTTCAACTCACCCTCTAAGAAATAAATTACCACTTTTCTAGGGTGAATGATGTATTCGCCATGTTTTTCCTCCAATTGCTTGAGGGCAACCCATAGTTGAAATGTCACTCCATTCAATAGCTTTGATCTAGAATGCATCAAGAAGGCGTAGGGATACACAATGTAAGGGAGATCTAATGAAAAGTGGGTGGAAAAATCCTCGAGAAAGGTAAGGCCTTGTTTCCATATATTATTTCTTTGTTTAAATTCATGCTTACCACTACTACAAAAGTGAATTTGACTAAGGATGGGGTTGAAAAGGAAAAGGAGCATTGACATCAAGTGTTTCCACAAGTGGTCAAGATGGGAAACTTCGATTCTTTTTTATTGGTAGGAGAGAATGTGTTTAACTCCATATCTAAGAATGTGTCTCTAATTTGGTCTCAAACGTTGGTCATTTGGTATGAGATGTTGAATCATGCTCTAGATTAATTGGATTCTTGTGATGAGCTCATTTCCTAGATACAAGAAAACCCTTTCGAAATTCTCCTATTGATTCCAAAGGAGAACCCTTTTGAAATTTGGAGTGTAAATTAATTTCCTTATAGCCATAATTTTAGTCCATTTGTGTGTTACTTGGTTATATATTTCATTAAGAGTGATCACATTCATGTTTCAGATGTAAACCCCATTAAAAACCCTTTAAAATACTTGAAAACACAAAATTTTACCTTTACAAAGTAGCAGTTCTTAGTTGCAAACTCTACCATGCCAATTGCTTGAAGAATAAAATTCAAATACTTTGTCTATAAACCTATCTCCATTTTGATCACTAAATTTCATAATATTAGAGGTAGCAATGTAGAATTCATGGATTTCATTGACCTAGAAATAAGGAATGACATGTTAAAATCAGATATTAAGTGGATCTATAGGACATGGGTTGCTAACCGCTTGATGAAGATAATCTTGAGATAAGAAATACTGAATAAATCAATTAGAAGTTTTTGAAGAATAACAAGGATCAATTGTTTCATCCTCAAAATGTTTTTTTTGGATTCAATGACTAAGATGGTTTTGATTTATAACATTGGTTCTAAAAAACCAAGGAACTTCCAATCTTGTTTGGAAAAGGTAAGAGAAATTTGGAAGCATCAGATTCATGGGTTAATGTTTTGAAAAACATTATGAATCCACATGAAGGTGAAATCCAAGATGAGGTCACTTGATTTCGATTGCATGGGTAGAATTTAAAAGTTTCCTCCAATACAACATATCTAGGCTTCTACATCTTTTAGATCTCCGCCCACATGATAGTCTCTTTTTATGTCATCTTGCTACTTCTTCGCCATCTCCTTTTTTCTCACGAAGAAATCAATCCTTTTGTGAAAGTGACTGGGTTCACTTAAGTTATTCCTATTTATTCGTTAGGGTTGCACCTTTTCTATTTTCATCTTATTCACTTAAATGACTTTATATTCCTCCATTGTAAAAGTTATTTTCTTAAAATAAGGAAAAGTAAGTTATTTCTAAAATTTGGAATAGGAAAAGTCACATAGGAATTTGGAGAGTCATACAAGAGACTATATACTGGAATGAACTTTCCATTCCAAAGGATCATATTTTTATCTCCTTAAACATGCCATCTTATTCTATTTCTTGGATAAATATTTTCTTCCATTCTCTCTTGATATTCAACTGAGCATATGGAAAGTTTTGAAAGGAAAAAAATACTTTCTACCTATTAAAATGAAATGAGAATCAATGGTTAAAATTTGTGTTAAAATTTGTTATTGTTTTATGATATTTATATGAGTACATGAATTTTATTGTTTCTTCCCGTTGAGTTGGATTTTATTTCCAAGTTATCATTTAATGGTTTATGTGTTTCTTTCATTAGCGTAACTATCATCTCACTTTTCACCCGTTTTTATTAAAAATCCTCTCCTTTCTCACCTAAAAATACTTACCCCTTTAACTACCCTACATTTACAACAAGGGTTTCCTGTACATTCCATTGTCTTTGATCACTACCAAGGTTAGATTAGTGTACATAGTTTCTAGTTTTCGATAAAATGAGAGATACTACATTCTGAAGTGGAGGGACCTAGTCCCATGAGCGTTGTCGAAGCCCATATTTTGTCCCTAACAAAATATTCTGCCAACAACTATAAATGTCTGTCTAAAATAATTTGTTATGGTAAGATCCTTGTAGAAAAAAGCTTTTTAATGTTTTAATGTATTTTCCTTAATTACCTTGCTTCGAATTTGTGTTCTTCCATGGATTGTGATGCTTGTGTGCGCTCTTTGTATTTATTTGAAGTATATCTCTTCTAATTGTTAATATGTATCCTTTGTTATTTTATTGGAGTTAATGGAAGCTTTGTGCTAGTCCAACAACTATGTGATCCTATTTGCTATGAAATGAATGTGAGGATTAAAATATTTACATTATACTTGTGTATTCAATAAATATAAATGTTAGTAGTTATATTATTGTTATATAAACAATAATATATTAGTTGGAGTTGTTTTAACAACTCTTATGATTTGAGTTGTGTATTGTTACGTGAGTAACAATCACAACTAAATAGGGGTTGAGTGGTTATAGGAGCCTTAATTGGCTTCCTTGTTTATAGGATATGTGATTCCTATATATTTGTAAATCAGGAATGAATTATGGAGAAGAAACATATTTGTCTGTGTGAAATTAATTAAAGTCTCTGAGTTATGTGAAGTTCTTCCCTGTGCAAATCTGGTTCTTAATTAAGATTTGGTATTAGAGAGTTTCATTCTTCCCCTGAGATCGGAAAGTGATTTGGTTGCAGGGGTAGCTTGCTAGTTTCTTTGTTGCCCCGTTACATGAAAAGAAGATTTATTCTCTATTGGAATGTCCCGTTTACAGTCATCTTGAAATCAAATCACAACCTACGGTGTATTATATCTTCATGCACAACAATCACGTGGACTGTATCGTTCATGTTTGACGATCAACACTCACACATAATCATTGATATGTGAAGACTGCATTTATTGTGGTTATATCTGCAACCTCCACGGATGAGTATGTATATGTAGATGTCTCATGACAGTCACAAATAAGTCTAAAAAAGACCGAGTTATTAAAAAAAGTAGATGGTGTTCAGAATTTTGTGAGCTTGACATTCTGATCGGATGATTCACGAGCATATTAGGACCTTATTCACAATTTCTAAAATCAGATTGACGTTTTAACGTCATATGGGCGGTAAAATGTGAAGTTATTGGTCTGTATACCGCCTCTGCATGTACAGATCTACAAAAAATATTCTCCCTCACCGCTATGGTGAAATTTTGTGTTGGAACATCCTCAACAAGTCTGTAGAAGCGTGTGAAGTCATCCAATATTCCAACATGCCGCTCTGAGAAGCACCAAAAAGCTCCGGCAATTGTCATTTCTTCAATTCTCACTGCATCCTGTAGTTCACTTGCAGATCCAAGCTCGTACATATCTCTATCCAATTGAATACATTGTGTCATCAGCTAAAAAGACGTTGGAAGGAGAATGGGAAAATTGGAGAAGGAAATGCGTTTGAAGATTACATTGCTCATTAGTGACTGTTGTTGTTCAATGTCACAAAGCCATTGAGGATACAACTCGCTTCCAATGGTGTGCAAATCAATGATTTTGATCCTATCCTTGTGAAAACCTTAAGTGACAGGTATTAATTGTTTAGAGTTGTTTATCTTTGGTTGCTTATAGTTTTGTCAAATATTAGTATCCTTAAATAAAATCCCAAGTCCACTCCATATCATTATCTAGTTGAGTGAGTCTAATATGCCATTTTCTCCATTTAAATGTGTCCAGATGAATAGGATATAAATAAAACTATAGTTTGTTATTTGTTGGTTTTAGTGGTCTAGTTTTGTAATAGGATAATTAAATGGTCATTTTGAAATTAAAATTATATTATTCATTATTTTGTTATTTGTAAAGTCATTTAATAGTTTGATAGTCAAGTCTATTGAGTAAAGTTTATTTGTAGGTTGAATAATCACATTATGTCAAAATAAGTCATTAGTTTTCATAGTGGGTCATTATGTGTTGTCAAGTGTTTTATAGCAGTTGTATCCATTTAATGTCATCATTGACATTTTTGTCGAGTCCATCTTGTCATTGTTAATTCAATTTGTCAAATTTTTGAGTTATCGTAAAAATTCGTATCATTATCAAAAGTTCAATAAAAACAAATTGCCTCACGGACACATTTTCGGTGTTACCCGACGTCCGAAAAAAATAAAGTGTTTCACATTGCCGGAGGGAAGATTTAATAAGTTTAATGTGGAAATAGATGTACTTCATGTTTACATCTTGCTGAGTTAGCAGCATTTCATTGGAGGATGGAGGCACCTGAGGCTAGAGGACAACCGACGACCTCTCGTCAATTGCCAGTTACGGGGCCGCTTCACTGATTTGGTGGCACGTGTGTGCAGTGTGAGTTTGTTTTCAGTTGTGTGCTTCAGTTTTTACAATTTGTAGTTTTCAATAAGTGGAAATTTCACATTGAGGGGGGAACATGATCCAATGTTCCATTTCCATTTTTTCAGTTGTGTATGTGATTATTCCTATTTCCCATATGCAAAAACATATAGTAAAGAACAGATAGCACAGTGAAAGGAAACATCATGAGTCTTGATGAGGTAGAACAGTCACATGTGTTCCTGTTCATACCTAAGTTTGTGGTTAGCCTTATAAAAACCATTGAAGGCTGCTCAAATGTGTTCCTGCTTGAGTTCCCACACTGTTAGGTTAGATGTGTTCCCTAGAGTGACGGGTTGATAAGAAAATGATTCTTGAGCATGTTCCCATCCTCGTCGGTCAGATGTGTTCCTGACAGTGTATGTTCGATAAGAAGTTGATGTGTTCCTTCTTCTACCTTCAGTTCGAGTGTGTGCCAAGTTCATGAGCACGCATAGGCGTCAGTCTATAGAGGAAGTGTGAAAATTGTTTTACTACCATGTAAACATTAATGGAGGGAATGTTAGGATATTAATGTTTACATTATACTTTTGTATTCAATAAATATAAATGTTAGTAGTTATATTATTGTTATATAAACAATAATATATTAGTTGGAGTTGTTTTAACAACTCGTATGATTTGATTTGTGTATTGTTACATGAGTAACAATCCCAACTAAATAGGGGTTGAGTGGTTATAGGAGCCTTAATAGGCTTCCTTGTTTATAGGATATGTGATTCTTATATATTTGTAAATCCGGAATGAATTATGGAGAAGAAACATATTTGTATGTGTGAAATTAATTAAAGTTTCTGAGTTATTTGAAGTTCTTCCTTGTGCAAGTCTGGTTCTTAATTAAGAATGAATTCCTCAAACTCTTACACCTTCTTATGTCTTGATCAATAGAATTTTGGTATGAGCGTGAGTATGGTTTCTTGGTTTTATATTCACCAAATAAAAAAGGGATATTTTCCACCATTCTCCTTTTTTTTAGGATTTTATAAAATTTGTTGGATTTAAGGCTAAAGATTACAATCATTTGTATGATTAAATTGTTTATGATTGTAGGTGATATTCATTATGTACTATATTTCACACATAAATTCACATGCATGATGAATGAATGAATATCTAGCCTTCCAGAAACCCACACTTTAGCATTTAATAATTTATCCAAAAAAATTACCACTACTAATCCTATATACAATCATACTAAAACCTATGAATAAACTAGTAAACACCATAATGAATATCATAACCACCAACCCACCTTGAGTTATTCCTAGTAAATCATATGGCAACCAAGACCTGGTGAAACAAAAACCTTGGGGAGATCCTTGCATGAAAATTCCATTGTGCAATCAATTTCACATGCATGCACTCTCATTTCAAGGGAGGTAAAGCCTCTCCCTATTATGTAGAGCTCTTTCTATGTTTCCCACTCATAGTTTCCTTCCCATAATCAATATCATTAGTGTTGAGGAGGAGGATATTAGCATGACAGTCATGGAGATCAACAATATGAAAGTAAAATTATAGGCATAAAATATTAATTAAAAAACACTATGCTTATTGTACGCTGGTATGTTATGTAAGCTACATCCTAGTAGAGAAATACAAGCATACTCGTGTGTATTAATAATATACCATAAGAACAATATAATTCTGTAAAGGTAGTTGGTAATAGAAAAAGAACCCAAAACCATCATTCTTATAAGACCATTGGTTTTTATCTTCACAATTAACATTTTATCAATACATATTTTTATCATGTATTTGAACATTCATTGTGGTTTAACATTGGAAATACATTCAATAGAAATCACACCCAAGTTGTAAAAAGGAGGCATACAAGAAATTAAAGTTGAAGGAGTGAAGGGGGAACATTACATGTAGAAGAGGGGAGATGAAGAAGGGGATTGAGGAAGAAGAATTATAGACAAAAGCATTTGGAATTTCGTGATAGAACCCACTTGCCATAGGGGGTGTGAGTGATGAACGATGTACCCAGATGTGAGATTTTATGATATGTAATGATGTTTTGCACAACATGTAGTTTAAACCGCAAAACCTATAGAAAATCTCGTGGCATTGTATTTTATGGAAAACAAGATAGTTGTGGGTGATTGGGGTCCCTTGAATGACATTGTACACACTACCAGTCTCCCTCAAAATTCATTGCAAGTTTTCCATGTGTCTTCCATCTTTTTCCATGATATTACATCTAGTGTCAAAGACAATCCTCCCAAAACTAAGGAGGGAGCAAAGCATTTGAAGTTAGGTATTGCACCATTACAAACTTGAATATAAAACTTGACAAAAAATAATTTCCCTAGTTATTGTAGTGTTTATTGAGTAATAAATTTGTCTCAATAGATGGAAAACTAAAAGGCCTTAATTTTCAATTTATTTAAATTGATTATTAGTGGTTTTGTAAATTTTTGGGACTGCAATTATGTTATTTTGTGTTTTAATAACATAAGATTTGAACTAATTCATAATAAAAAAATTAAACACAAAACAAATATTAATACTTTGGAAAGGAAAAAGTTATATTACTAATAAATATTCTCACATATTGTAAGGGTATCAACAAATTTGATAATTATAAATATTATTAACAAAATATAAGTTGAATACATCGAAGCATATAGAACGTATTCAAATATTCAAAGGAAAAACATGAATACACATAGTCGCTACCCTAAAAACTTTATTTTTTTTAGAAAAGCATTAAAGATAATAAATGAGATTAGGATTATAACAAGTCGTGCCATGATGGATATTGATAAAAATCAACACTGCCTTCATATAAACCAAATCTAATGGAGTCTTCCCACTCCCACCATTACCATTAGCCACATAGAGAACACTACATCCAGTTGCAATTCAAATAAATTATTGTAGAGGGTCCTCATGGTGCTGTTGGTTTTGAAGAGGTTTTAGTTCATTAAGGATGTCAACATTATTCTTGCAGGAAAATAATGGTCACATGTTCCTATTTTCCTTGAAATAATATAACTAATAGAGGTGAAAGTGAATGAATCATATTTAATTCTGAATAGGTTGTGGGAGATAGGACCATGGTAAAATTTAATTATGGGTCAGGGTCTGATAGTTGTAACATTCATGACATACTCTCATCTATCTGACATCTATATTACCAAGGGAATGCCAACTAACGCATTTTTGACATAAGGATACAATAGTACCTACCACGTGTCTGCCATTAATAAATTCCTTTAGAATAATTAATTTAAAAATTATTAGTTTACCCACTATGTGTGGAAAGGTGTTTTAAAACAAAACAAATTTGTAAAATTAAAATAAGAATATTAAAATGATAATTCTAGAGAAATAATCTTTTCTTATGAATGGACAATACTAAATATTTTAATACTATAAAGGTGTGTCAAAATGAGGATGCTTCTTCTTGCAGCTGACAGGTGGTAGACATATGGACTTTCACACACACTAGTGGCCATTTTGGCAGGTTTTGAATTGTAAATTTAAGTTGAATCCCTAATAATAAGAAAATCCTAATCACTCCTAAATCAATTGAGTTTTTTGGATGAAGGATAGGGAAACCATAGACACTTTTTTCCCTATGTAATCCGCATAAAGGTGTAATACAAATTATTCATAGAAAAGTAATATGCAATCTATGGAAAGAAGACAAAATAATGCTTAAGAGTTTCCTTTCTTTATCTCTTTAATCACCAATGATCGTCGACCAATACTATGAAAATTAATGATGTAACACCTCCTCTTATTATAATAAAAAATAATAATAATAGATAAATAAATTAAAAGGAATTAAAAATAAATAAATAAATAAACCGTGATTTCTTTGCTGGGGGCGGTTTTAGGGCAAAGAGTGCCTTTGTAGTTTTTGTTTTGATTTTTTTTTATGAAGAGGAGATTAGCCACTGCCATAGAAGGAGAGCTTCAAACCTGGTTCTGCACAACCACCATAGGATTGAAGGAGGCATGGAGAGGGTTTGGCAGTCGTGGTAGCTGAAAATGCGCAGGAGAAAGGAAGAAAAAAAAAATGCCTGAAAGAAATGAGTCTTTCAATGCCTTGGTCGCCATTTTTTGCTCAGATCTGATCCGCTTTGGGCATTTTTTTCTTTGTTTCTGTCAAAAATGCTTCGCCATATGTCTTCTCATGGAAGGCTTTGGTCCTGGCCCGTGCCAACATCCGCCCAGCCTGCATCCAAAACAAAAAAAATGAGCCCCTCTTGCGTGAATAAAAGGAAGAGAGAAATTTTTGTCAGATGTGGTAGTTTCAAGGCATTGGTGGGCGCTGTTTTTAGTGTCTGACCAAATGAAAGAACTAGACAGCTGCTCATGGAATAGGATTATGGCTGTGTTAAAAAAAACGTGGGGGTTTTCCTTAGGGGGTAGTCATATTGTTTCACCACGCAACAAACAGGTCTCCAACCTATTCAGTTTTCATTTGCTAGCATACTCCTAGCCTGTGGAAAAATAAGAGCTTTGAAACTGGGTGCAGACATCCGCCAAAGCATTATGGAGAAGGGATCCTTGTATGTTTCAGTTGCAAGTGCCCTGGCATATACATATGTAAAATGTGGAAGCATGCGAACTATTCGAATAAATGTAGGGAAGAAATGCAGTTCCAGGGACTGCAATGATAGCAGGTTATGCAAAAAAAAATGGATCTGTTAAAAGGAACTGAACTGTTTGATAAAATGCCTCAAAGAAATGTTGTCTCATGGAATGCCATGATGGAAGCATATGCACAAAATGGATGGATAGAAAAGACACATGAACTGTTTGACAGAATGCCTCAAAGAAATGCAGTCTCATGGAGTGCCATGATTTGCAGGATCTGCACAAAATGGGTATGTTAGACATGGATGCAAAATGTGAAAGCTTTGACAGAGCACGTTAACTGTTTGCAAAATACCCTAGATAGATTTTTTATCATGGACAACATGATTTGTAGAGTATGCACAACCATGGTTTGCTAGACCTGTATGCAAGTTGTTGATTTACAAACAAGTTGGTGCTCATAAAGATCGGTTGAGCTTGGAATTCATTCATGGAGATATGCATGTTCATAACCTACTATGGTGGGTGAAAGCCAAATTTCATAACCTTTTCAAGCATCCTAACTCCTTGTGCCGAAATGTAAATCTTGGAGCAAGATTTTCATGTGGTGGACTTGTTGCTTGTATGCGTTCTAACTAGCTTGGGGCACCTCGTACATTGCATCATCGATTAACAAGATTTGTACGAAGTGGGTATGTTAAAAAGCTCAGAAACTTTCAAGAAACTACTTATTTTATTGGAAAAATTCAAATGATCGGGAAGTTGGTGTGACGTGGCGGAGGTTAGATCCAGGCTCGTGAACTGGTTGGCGAAGTGCCTGAGCAAGATGCTGAACCAAAGCCTGCGGCTTCAACCAACTTCGTTCTCCAGGCATGGTTCTTCTTCCCTTACCTCTCATAATTCTCGTGTTTTAGTTCTCTTTTGCAACTAAATAGAATTTTAAATTATTAGGATTTTAAAATACAGTTAAATGTCTCTTCAACTCATTGCAAAACAATAAAGTGTCGTGTCGCAACTCTCGAAGCCATTATAACTCACCTACTCTAGAACATGAACTATCACCCTCGCTTCGAGATGATTTAGAAATCTCTTACCCTTCTCGACCGCTCCAATATCATTTTGTTGACCAGACAAATTTGACTCTCCACTAATTAAGTTGACCTTTTCCCTGCTTAAAATAGTTAAATTTTACATTTTTCAGAGACTCACTAAGTACCCTTCGCAACTCTAGAAATGAGATGTGAAGTTTCATTCGTGTACCTTGGTATACGAGGAGTCACCTTGATTTTTGGTTTGACCCGAAATGATCATATGACATCCTTTTTATGCTCTTCTAGGAGCCCTGCTACACCAGTTTACAACAGTAGAGAGTTGTTAAAACTAGGAAGTTGGCTTTCGTTTGGGACCACCAATTGAAACTCGGAAAGAGAAATCACGTTTCGTCTTCTCTAACCTCTAGCATTTATACTAGACAACTACATGGAACTTTCAGTATAGGAAAGAGCACCTTTCAGGATAGTTTGGCGAAGCCATTTTGTAGGCCTCCGGTCGCAGTTTGACGAGGTCAAACTGGTCCAATTTCGTCTTGTCGCTCCAGAAAACTTGTCGCCGTTTGAACATGGTTTTCTAGTTCTCCGTCCCGTCGACTCTGACGAATTCTCCTTATATAGGGGAACTAGTAGGAAGAGTCTCGTTGTGTGTGCATCCGTCAAACGTCGTTTTGGACACGGTTTTCTGGGCCACTCGAGCCAACTTTTGTCTCTTTACAACTGGGTGAACTACGACCAGTGGCCCCGGAAAACTCGTTGCCAAACGCAAACCGTGCGCTCTTTTTCAATTCCGTCAGTTGCTATGAATTCTTGGTATATCTGGGGACACGTAGAAAGTTAATCGTGGAGTGTGTGCTCATTGGAAGATAACCTTTGGAAGCAGTTTCTTAGCCTCCGAGCCCTTTTTGAACGTTTTGTAGCTAGTGAGAAAATGTAAGAATAGAAAGCTGCGGGACCTCGTAAGGTTGCCAAATCACCCTGAAAACGTTTAAACACACTTAAATAATTGTTTAAAACACTATAATGAAACTTGTTGTGTGTATTAGGACTTTTGGCAAAACGATGTTTTCTCTCTCTTCCCTTCTCTTTCTCTCTCCTGGGTTACAAAATGAAGAAAAATGAAATGCAATGGATACATGTTCCTAGACCTTTTTATTTCGATTGCAAATTGTAATTATTGTTAGATGTAAATGGGAATCTGAAATATGATACTTATGATTGCTTAGGGTGGATGCCATGCCAGCGATTTATCGCTGATATCATGCTCACGTGGGTTTTGCAGGATGGAAGAATGACGACGAAAAATGGCGATGTGTGATTTAATTATTATTATTGTAATTTTTTTTATAGGTCATTGTAAAATGAATAACTGTCTAATGCAGTCTCTTGTTACCGAAAAGTTATAAAGGAAATTTGTTAATGTGCATGATATGCTAGTTTTAGGGATACTTAGGAAATGTGTATCTAATTACCGGTTCATTTGCTTCTTAGTTGTATATAAAAAAAGAAAAAAAAAGGGGAGTTTGATTTATACTTAGTAAATTGAAAATCGAAGTTAATACATTGTAGTACCCTCTCAGTATTTAATAAATGATTAAATTAATTATTGGGTTACCTTCTTACATTGCAAACACAATAAAGAGTTTTAATGGGAACACTCAACCCTTAATAAAATATTCGTGCATACTTGCCTGCATGTGTGACCCTTTGTACCATATAAGAAATTTAAGACCATAGAACGAACTTAAACTTTACACTCGATGAGACCTCCTAGTTTAGGTAAATAAAACCCCTAGCTGGAGTTTACCGTCATAGTCATTAGGTTTAGCGACATTGTCGTGAACCCATATTTTAGGAATGACATGGTCCAACCTTATCCAGAGTATGCGGTTTTCTTCTAGTTTTGGTAATCGCAAGAAGAATGTCCTCTCTTCAGGTCCGACACCAGGCTGAGTGTTGAAGACCGCCTTAGAAGTCACCTTATGAGTCCTTGTTCAAAGGAACGACTAAGCGGTGCAACCCTGGATTCTATCAAAATAACATCTTGGTATTTCCTTGAATGTGGTTTAGTATAAATATGTCCACCTGCCTTAAACTCTTATATAGTTGAGGCGTAGATCATTGGGTGCATAATGGAAGAAACCAAACCTCAGCTGATTAGGAGGTGTCACTTGTAGTTTGTGTATGGTTTATAATTCTTCCGACCATATACCCCTTCAAGATGTTAGTCAAATACTTATGTAACTCCTGATTTCTAAACAACGCTAAGAATGAGACCTTAGTGCGATGTAAGAGCATACCTTATCATGCTGCACACGAGATTGGAGATTAGGATTAAGGTCAATTTTGGAGTCCTTATAACTTAAATAAACTTTTTCATGCGTTGCAAAGAATATGAATTGTCAAATGGTGTGATCAAACTTCAAGAAAACAAAGGATGTATATATATATATATATATATAACTATTCCGTGATCGAAGGATGTTCTTGGGAAAAAGCTATCTCGAATCTATGTCTCCCTCAATCCCAAGATTTCACCTGGACATCATGTTAGATTCACTTGTGTGGCAAGGGTAAATTTTAAACATTAAATAAACGTTTGAGAAGCATATTCTTAATATAAGAACAAGAAAATCAAGTAATGTATATGTGATTTGAATTGAGCCAAATAAGCAATTAAATTATGGAAAGTTCCACGATGCATAAAGGAAGCCAACCTAAATTGATCGAATTGTAAATTAAAGGTGGAATGAGCTTAAGATCTTGTATATATATATATATATATATATAAACCATCCTTGCACAATAATATTCTTAGAATGTTAATCATAACAAAGATGCAATTAAAGAAATGATGTTGTGTGGGTTCGCCAATCCTTGAGTCTTTTGTCTCGTGGTTGGGTTTTCGCTAGTACTCTTTCATTTGGTAAAGTGTGGTATAAACAGGTATATGGCGTAGTCATGTGTCTATGTGATTTGGTGACTGATGTAGGTGTTGTATATGTTGTTGAGTTGTTCTACTTGGAGTCCTTGTGGCGTTTTGTAATGAGCAATGTATATATAAAAAAAAATTATCCTGATTTTTTTTTACTGTTGACATTGTGTGCGCCAGTGTGGGCACTACAAATGACACGAGACAAACAAAATCCCTTTTTCTCAAATTATTAGGGACAAATTTAATTTAAATATTTCCTAAAAGAAAAATAAATAAAATTCATCAAAATATTTGCGCATTCACAAAAATATAAAAAACCTACATAAAAAGTTAATATTAGTTATGATGATAGGTGTTTCTAAATGGTAGTATTATTGGTTTTCTATACTGTGCACCAAGTGATGCAAGAACATCCCTAGACTAAGGAAATTGTGCACAATTTTGCGTAAGGATGCAAGTGAAACTTGTAAGGAACGTAGGAAAAGAGGGCACAAGAGATGTGTTTAGAAAATATAAGGGGGACGCAAAGAAATTAAAAAAGGGCATGAAAGATCAGTGTGTGGCTTGGAAGGCATGACATATAAAAAATTATATAAGAATACATAGGTCAGAAGGCACACCAGGGAGACGACACATGGGGAAACAATGGGCTGAGGAGAGCACAAAAGAACAATGAGCACTGGAAACTACTAAGGAAGAATAATGAAAGGTTGCACATAAGATGGTGACGAGTGTAGAAATATGAAGGCAAGAAATGAAAAAAGGAGCAGGAAAATGTTTTGGAAGATCCCAAAATAGAAGTGAGGTCACAAAGGAAATACAGAGAACAAAGCCCAAAGAAAAAAGACACGGTAGAGCTAGCAGGAGATTGAAAGGTGTCAGATTTTTCTGGTCATGTGGATGCTAGTGACAAGCTAATTGCAAGACTGAAAAGAGAATCTACCCACCTGGTGATGTGGAAAAACTGGAGTTACCGAATAGAGATAAGGTGGATAAGGGCATTAAAAATCCCAATTCAAATTTGGATATGAGAGGGATAAAATGGATAATCGATTACAAAGGAGAGATAAATGGGAAAATAATTGGACACATAACTATACATGATGAGAAATTCCCCATTTTGAGGGTAATGAGAAATCATTTTTAAAGTGTTTAAAGGTTTTAGACTTGCAGGGAATGAGAAGAGAGGTCGGGAATAGGCCATAAAGACAAATGTAAAACTAGAATAAACTGGGTGGGTCCTTAGGAGTCCTCTTTGTTGGTGATAAACTCCATGGTGAGCAATATTAGTAGATGTCGTTTGGAAATTTTCCATTAATATAAGTCTGAAATTTTGGTGTATCATATTGCGTCGAAGTTATAGGTGTGTGGGGAGTACCCACCCACTGTCAAGTGGTATCAGAGAAGGATACTTTTCACCAAGTAAGAGATAGTAGAAATCCAAACATGAGGCAACTAGTGTAAAATATTATGTTCTCCATTGTGAGAAAAGTGGGTAGAGAATGTAAAGGAAACTTGTAGTACAATGGTCATATGGATTGATTATATTTCACCCTATCTAGCCATGGTAATTACGCATAGTCAAAGAGACCCTCTGGATGGTCTCTTGGGTAATGAAAATGACAATGATGAGGTTACACAACCCGAACTTAGTCAAGAAGAACATGATCATCTATATAAACTATTATAACAAAATAAAAATGAGTACCTACTTCACATCCTAGATATGGGAGCGAAGCTACCTTCCAATTTCGGGACATAAAACTTAACCAAAATTATCTACAATGATGAATCAAGTCATCACAATGCAACACCAAATGACCCAAATAACGTCTCAAACAAAGATTTTTTTTCCAAAGTCCAAGAGTTGACACAACAACTCGTGTAGGTGACTTCTAGAGTTGAAAATTCACATGATCAAAATCTCGAGCAACCTACGAACGATGTCCTCAATGCTTCGTCACATGATTCTCAATTTGCACAAGAATGGAAAAATATAAAAGAAACTATTCATGGGTTACAAAAATAGTCAAAAAGTTCAATTCGCATAAATCTTCCCCTATCCATTTGATAAAGAAATATAACACTTACCATTCCCTCCGTCCTTTGAAACCCCTGAGTTCGATAAATATAAAGGAAAGGGAGACCCATGTGAGCATGTAAAGGAATTCTTCATGTAATGCCAAGAAGTAGCTTACCACAATGTATATCTTTTACGTTTGTTTCCTAAGAGCTTAGGAGGACAAACTTTAGATTGGTTGCTCCATCTTCCAAAAGGGTCTGTCACGACCTTCACAGATGTATCAGAGAAATTTGTTAAACATTTCTCCTTTAACTTAGACTCTGAGGTGACCGTGATTTAATTTTTTTAGATGGATTGTATTCATCAGTTCATCAAGTAATTGTTTTTTAGAAACATTATGTGAGGGATTTGGAGTTACAAGGGTAGAATGGGTGACGTAAATGGTATTAATAGAAATTATTTCAAGGAAAAGGCTTGTTTCTGGAAGGTTATCAAAGAGACTATGTGTATAACCTGTTTCATCATCAAAATTGGTATCCTCGTTGCTATTTGATACTAATACAGGAGATGCATTAAATATCTTAAAGCCAAGGCCATGTTTATTGGGATTTTTTAATATAAGTGATTAGATCTAGGCGACCTTGTTCATTCATACCAAGTCCTTTACCTTTCCACCGTATGTTTTTCATTATTTGATGAGCTTTGGTACATTGAGGGGAATCATAATAGGAAGTGAGTTTGTCATTGTATAAACAAGATCACAAGGAAATTGGAATATGTTCTTCGTCAAGATAACCAAACTTCTACCAAATTGACTGACCCATGTTGTAAGTGGGAGGGGTTTTTATATGAGAAGCATTGGGTTTTCCATATTTTTTGTGGGGATTTACTAATGTAAAAATAATTGTCAATGTTTTGGGATTGGTACTCACCGTAACCTTTGTCGATGATTTTAAACGTATGTGTCGAGGAACTAGTAGGTTCTTCGTAGGCGTAACATGAATTTTAGTGGTTCGGAAAGATGGGCATGATTGGTTATAAGAAGAGGGGGAAGAATTAGAGGAAGAAGCTTTATTAAAATAAGGAGATGGTATTTTAATAGAAGATGGTTTGTTAGATGAGGAAGGGTGATTAGGCAAAAAGGATGGTGATTGGATAGCGAAAGAGGGAGGTTTTTTAAATGAAGAGGGTTGATTAGCAAGAGAAGAGTTATTAGTAGACGATGATTAACTAACAAACGATGATTGATTAATAGAAGATGGTTGATTAGTAGACGGGGTTTGATTAACAAAATCATGATGATGACTCTTGTATGATTTTTGAATACGTTTGGGAAGCATATCTGGATCAATACTTGTGTTATTGAAGAAAGGGATTAAACATGGCGAAGCGTGTTTTTTTGCTAATGGATAATAGTTGGTATTTTTATGCCGCCCTTTGAGGATTTTTTAATATTCAAAGGGTTGGGTGTTAACACACAATGTGAACTCCTTATCCAAGTGGGGAAATTCATTACACTGGTGATATGTGGATGGGATGGTTTTCATTGCATGAATCCATTATCAATTGAGAATAATGTTTTATGTAACTTCTAAGTCTACCACATGACATGACGTATCTAAGGTGACTGGTCAAACCATACATGGAAACGTGAACGTGCCTGTGGACTTTCTTTCATTATTATCATATCCACAAATGGTTATGATATCATTTTGTAAGTCTTCTTTGGTGTAACCAAGACATAATAGCAGTTTCATGGAGAAAATATTCAATTTTGCTCCATTGTAAACTAGTACATGTTTAATCTTATGATGGGTGATAAAAGCTTCTATGTATAAGGACTAATTGTTAACAAGGTTGGGATTGAGAAGGTCAGTGGGACTGAATGATAAAAGAGGATTCAACGTTGAAATATTTGTGATCAAGTCCTGTAATTGTTGTGAGTTAATATCATGTGGAACACGATCTTCATTCAATGTCTGCGTAAGAATGTGTTATAATATAGGAAAAGACTTGAGCAATTCCATGATGGAAATCTGTGATGTATTTTTCTCCAACTACTTGATATTATTGAATGAACTAGATGAAGATGTAGGCTAGGAAGTGGAAGTGGTTGTGGAATTATATTTCGGATGAGGAGATGGTATGGGAGAAGAATTATCATATTGCTTGGTCGTATGGACCCAATTTTTCTTCTATCATGTGGTTACCACATAGTCGGCTTTGATCTTGATTGTAGCTAGTAGATCTTGATCATAATTTATAGTTGAGATGACCAAGTCATACTCAACATTTTTTGACGATTGGCCCTCATCCTTTGTGTGATTTAAATTATCATCATGTTTAAGGAAGGGGTTTTTGAACATATTTAATCTTGCCGCTTGGGGCATGTTCATACTTTTCGAGCCCTAACTCTACCCTGGTGAGTATCTCACCCCCAACCCGAATGACCTAGACCTACCCTCCCAGCAGATTCGATTCCCTGATACCCTAAACTACCCCTATCCCCTCTCGATGCTCAACATCAATCCCTACCCACTCAGCCTCCCACCGATCCCACAACTCCATAGCTCTTCTCACACCCCTGATTACCCCATGACCTAAACACTATCCTTACCCCAACTCGAGACTCACTTTCCAAGCCATGCCCCCGTAAACTCACTTAATCCCTACACCACAAAGACCACACAACCCATCCCAGATCCACCCCCATCCCAACACCCGCGTTCCATGTGAGCCTCCCTTCTCAAACACTTGGATCCTTGACTCTGTATGAACTCTTCCCCAACACACCGATCCCTCTCGTCCACATAGCACATTCTGACCTTAACATGCCAAACTCTCTGCCACATCCCGCCGCTCACAAGACCTTCCATCTTGCATCGAGCCTCCTTACCTTGACCCTGAGCATAACTCCCACTACCGCAAACACAACCACATTTAGGTTTAGGTTTATTATTTTTAGATTTTCATATTTTCAAATCACCATTTAGATTCAACTTAGGTCAATTGTTATTTATATTATTATTGAAACTTGTTAGCTTACTTTAATAAGATCATTAGTTTATTTAACTAAATTCCCTGAATACTTTTCACTAATTACTCAAATTATTTTAACTCCTTAGTCTATTTTAATTACTTAGTCTAATTAATTAGTTTAACTATTTCAATTCAATATATTAATTAGTATCCTTATAACTCTGTGAAACCAAAAAACACCAAACCACCAATAAAATATTAACTTTTTGATACATTTTCTTAGGGTCTTGTTCATTATGTCACGACTTTAGTTAGGTCATTTAATCTAACTTTATTGATCCAAAATCATTTCAAAAAATCTCAATACAACACTCAGGCCTTTTTCAACACAATTTTTTCTTAATTAATCAGCTTAATTATTTTTATTACTTCTCTAATTAGGCCATTTTCAATTAAAAAAATTAAGACCTTTAAATTGTTTTTGTCATATTTTTGGCGACATGAACTAACTATGCTAATTGATCTTGCAGGGCTCTTAGACATTTCAGTTGATTTCCTCCACTATCAAATATTATTTTTTATCAAACATCTACTTAATTATAACCCTTTTCACTTACTTGTTCTCACACTTTGTCAATCGTGCAAGTTGTGAATCTAGGGTTCTTAGACGTTTTTTTCCACTTGTGTCACTTTTTATTCATTTTGTCGCTATCTAATAGCTTTGCAACATCGCCTAACAATTTTTAGTGAATTTTGTAAATGCATTGTTGTCATTTTTCCTTTTTGTGAAGATAATCACAACACTTTGTGTGTATGCTTTTCTCTCGTGCTTGTTATAAGCGATCTTAAGAATCAAAAACATGACTGTGTTGTTTTTCATCGGTTTCTCTTTGTCTACCTCTAAAAAATACTAACAACTATTTACAGGATTCCTTGGCCAAATACATATTACAAAACTCGAATTGATATCTTGTGTTAACAAATTCGTCCATCACAGTTAACTTAATTAAATCACCACATTTTACCAAATTTAGTTTCCTTTTCTTGATTATTTCTAGATTTCAGTTGCATTTCTAACAATTTTTGTTTTGATCATGACTGTGTATGCTCTTTTCTTGTGCCTTCGAGTGACCTCAAAAACTAAAAACGGCCACGATTGTTTATTTTCTTCTAACGTACATTTTTTTTTCCAATCACAATCGTGTATTTTTTTCTACGCCTTCGAGCAATCTGGAAAAAAAAAACAACCACGATAATTTATTTTCTTCTAACGTTTCTAATGTAGGAAAACTACTAATCTATTTTGCACAAAACCACATTGCTTGGAAATTTTCAAAAAACAAAAAAAAATCTAAAAAATTTCCGCAAAATTACCTCGATCAAAGAACAATTGTTGAAATTGCTAAAAAAACCAAAAAAATGATCATACTTTGGTATGTTATTATTTTTTGCTAGTGATTTTATTTCAAATTGGAACAAATTTCTCCTTTTAATTGTCAATCATCATTTGTATTTACAAGTAGTGGAAGTGGATTTCATTACCACCTATGCTACACTAGTGATGTGGACTTCATCACCATGCACCACCAACATTTGCATTTGTATTGCATATTGAGACCCAGTCTCAAAAAACATTCGGTATATACCTCACCTCTATTCCTCACTTAAAGGTAATTTTGTGGTGATTAGGACTACTGTGACTAACACCTAAAATATCTAGAACAACAAAGTATGCACATCATCCTTATAAATATATGGGGAGTAATAAGGAAACCATACACACTTCCATTCACCCCATCACCTTCCATGTTTTCACAAATTAATCCTTGGACATGGTGATTCACTCTAAAGTAGGTTAGTAAGAATTGGTCAGTCTCCTCTAGAATCCTAAGGGTTCCCCATACCACTTCTGTCCTCGTACAAATTTAGGTATATCAGGATGAGTATATATCAAAGGATGCATCTTTTTGGAGTGATAAGAGCCTATATCCACCTATTCCACATCATGCTTCTTGTTGCATGATCTACAAAACATTGTTTTTTCCTGACGGATCTACATTTTGAGCCAAAACAATAAGATAAACATGACTGCTTGTTGCTTGTGAACAAGTTAGTTTATCATTTTACATATCACAAAATTTGGACTATACAAATGTGTTTGTTATAGATTTCAATTCCTAATTGTGTTCCACAAAACATTCCTAAACTACCTCAACATCAAACAAAACATTGAATCACTAAAAAATGAAGATGTCAACTCATTAGGTAAGCAACAAAGTCATAATATCTTATTTTAAGCTATATCCAACCTATATCGAGTGACTTGTTTGAGATCACTCTTTCTGTTATAAATTATCGATCTTGTTTGAGCTCCCTTTGAAAATGAATCCCTCATATCTTGTTTCGAGCTATATCAAACTAATACTGAGTGACTTGTTCGAGCTCACTTTATATGACATCAAATGTAAAGCTTATTTAAGCTATATCTAACATGAATCACTTGTAGCTTGTTTTGAGCTATATTAAATTGATACCGAGTGACTTGTTTGAGCTCACTTTGTATTCTGTTAATTGTTAATATTATTTAAGCTATATCCAACACAAATCCCTCATAGCTTGATTTGAGTTGTATCACACCCATATTTAGTTAACTTGTTTGAGTTCACTCTATCCACTAGTGCTTAATAGCTTGTTCAAGCCAAATCTATAACAAATTCAGATTAGCTTACAAATCTCTTATCTACTTTTAAGATTAATCAAGCATACACATATCTAGCCATGGTAATTACCTGTAGTTAAAGAGACCCTCTAGCTGATTTCTTGGGTAATGAAAATGATGATGATGAGGTTACACAACTTGATATCAGTCAAGAAGAACAAGAATAGGTAGATAAACTATTAGACTATAGTAAAAATGAGTACCTACTTCACATCCTAGTCATGGAAGCGAAGCTACCTCCCAATTTTGAGACCAAAAACTTAACCAAACTTATAGACAATGGTGAATCTAATCATCAAAATGCAACGAACTACCTGAATAAATCCTCAAATGAATAATTATTTTCCAAAATCCAAGATTTGACACAATAACTCGCGTAAGTGATTTCTAGAGTTGAAAATTCACACAATCACAATATATAGAAACCCACTAATGATGTCCTCAATACCTCGTCACATAACTCTCAATTCACAAAAGAATGGAAAATTATAAAAGAAACTCTTCAGGGGCTACAAAAATAGGTGAAATAGTTCAATTTTTAAGAACTCTTCCCCTATCTATTCGACAAATAAAAGCTACATTTACCATTCCCATCATCCTTTGAAAATCCCAAGTTTGAAAAAGACAAAGGAAAGGGCGACCCACGTAAAAATGTAAAGTAATTCTTCATGCAATGTCATGAAGTAGTTGTTATCACCAAAAAACAATGCCCTCTTATTTTTCATTCATGTATGGATGAGCAACCATTGTTTTTAGGTAACATGGGATTGTATCTAAGTGTGGGACCATGCTGTTGAGAAAAACCTCCAGAGAAGGTTGGCTTCCTCTACTTAAATCTAATGCTAACACTACTCCTAAAGAAGGAAATACAGCTAACTAATCCTAAACTAACAATTCCAAGGGACTAGGGAGAGAGAAAAGGGTTAGAAAGATACATGAAAGGGAAATCCTAAGCTAAAATGTGGTGATAGCATTGAAAAAAGGGTGAGAGACACTCTAATGAGGGAGAAGGGAGAAGGAAATGGAGAAGGGAGAGGCCAGACATAAGTGACATAGACCCAAACTACATTTACACATCTATTCTCACATGAAACACAACAAAATGAACTTGCAAAGGAGAAATACATGCACAACACAATACATCAAGTAAAAGAGAGGCAAGGTTGTAGATAAACATGAGTCAGGGTTGAGAAAACACCACAAAACAAGATTTATTGCAATAAAAGTATGCACAAACCATTAAAGTTGTAGAGGAAGGTGTAAGAACACATTGCCAAGCCCAAAATGAAGGTTTTATGGCTCACAACTTCTCAGGAACCATTTTGACATTCTTCCTTTACATTTTAGAATGTCCATCCTTTAAAATGAGATATTTTTACAATATATAGATCAAAGAGAAGAAAGAGAAGAGGAAAAAGAAAGGGCACAAATTTTTAAACTTCAACCACCGGTAATCTAAATTGAATTATCCTGCAAAGCACATGGGTGACCTGCAAGGCCATTACTATGTCCATTAAATCTTGTAGAAGGAAATGGAAATCCATACTTCATTAATTTTTTTGGTTAAGAGAGAGATTTTACCATTTTTGTACTTAGGACTATTCTCTCTCCCTTTGAATCCATGTTTTCCATTTTGACCCATCAAAATCTCATCAATTTTTTATTTTCTTGGTTCTAAATTGAAGGGATTTTACCTTTCCAACGAGATAAATTTTGTAATATTTGGAGCTCTGAATCAAAATATATGGCCATTTGAATTTTTGCATGTCCAGAAATCACAAGAACAGTGACATGTGACAACATTTGATTGGATCGAGGATTTCCTCTACTAACATGTTACATTTATTTATCTTTTCCATGTGTTGGTATCCTTCATTGGTTGCATGTCGATCCTTAAGAAACCTCCATATGTATCCATTGTGAAGCTTAAACTAATGAGAAATATCCACACGTCTCAATGTTATTCCTTTATTAAAAGACCCTCTCAGAATGTGAAACACAGACTAATGATAAATCACCACACTCCTCACAATGTCAGTCTCTTCTTTTACTTGAATGACAACTGTGAAACATGTGCTAATGAGAAAGCTCCCCGTTCCTCACATATGTTAGTCTCTTGATATCCCCTTTTGACCGCAAAAGTATGAGCCAATAGGAAAGCTCCACATATGTCTCATGCATCTGCCTTTCATGTGGTCTACGGATTCACATCATCAACTTTTATTTAGGGGACTTAAACTTTTGGCTCCATAAAATTCTTACATGTGTCCTTGTTGACCTTTCAAACTTTCCCAGACCCGATGCCTTTATGAATGTTCTGTTATTCCATGGACTTGAGGTCCGCGAAATGAAAATGCCTTGAAGAATTTTGGAATGCCGTGCATGCGTTCCTACTTAACGATTGATCTTTTTCCATCTATCATTGCCTTCCACCATGTTGTCCTTTTATCTTCAGACTTTGCCTTGACCCCATCCCTAGACCCAAATCCTTATAGAATTTTTCTTTTCCATGGACTTGACATCCGTTGAAGCCAAAACCTTTAATTAGATCTAGAATGACACCACATGGCCTATTACTTGATGTGTGGCCCTTCGCGATCCTTAAATTGATGGGCAAATGAATGTCAAATGGCCTTTTAAATATATAACCCGCTAATTGGAACCTACGGGTTTTTAAATGCTAACAAACAGTGGTTTTGAGAGGTGGAATTTGACGGCCGTTTAAATATATTACCCTTTAAAATGAATAAGTCCATTTTAAACCTTGTTAAATCCAAAATAATCTGGGGGTATTTTGGATAACAATTTGGTGACCTCAGGGGTAATCTTCCTACTAGATTAGATTAGTAGCCTTTATGCAATCCATTGGGCATGGAGTCAAGCCCAAAACTTTAAAACTGATCTAAATTTGAATTTTTCTTAACCTAAGAGCCCATTATGAAGCAATACATGGACTTAGTATTGATTTTAGAAGCTTTGAATGAAACTTAGAAACCGCATCAACCATCTGATTCCACCATAAAACCTACTTGGGCTGATCTGAGGTATACCTTGGTCTTCTCTTGAAGTTGATTTCTTGGGAGTTTTTGATTCACTTATAATTGTCCCAAAACACTTCATTTTTAACTAAGGAAGAGGCATATTCAACTGGAGCCATGAACTTCAATATGACCTCTTGGGGTCTAAAAATGCACTTTAAAAGCTTCCCCAAAAGATGATTTTGGACATGAACACTTCTTTCCTTCTGAACCGAATTGTGCAACAACAAAGGAAAAATCTATGTACAAAACATGAAAATCATGCATTCTCAAATTGGAAACATGTAGAGTGTGCACAAGCACTTCTACTGAAACAAACTTGCCTACTCTATCCTACCTAGAGGAAAAGAGAATCTAAACAAAACATGCAAACAGGTAGTGAGAAATAACATCCTTTCCTCACAAAATGCAGCCATGTGATCTATTTGGAAAAAAAATCACATGGTGGGAATGAAAACATGCCTTGCACTCCTTGTTTCTATCAAAGTATCAGCTAGAAAACAACACATATACCTCCTCAAGTTACTCTGCATTTTGGTTGGAGGTGTTGGAAATGAACCTTTGGTACTTTGATAATCATCCTCATGCTCTAAAATGAGCATGACTTGGTTACAACTCCTTTCTTTTTGGCTCTAAAGAAGCCAAATACATGATTGGGCAAGGGTTGGTCCTCTGAGTTTTCCTATATTCTTTGATGTTAACTCCATGAATGGAGCTACAAGGAGCACTTTCTTCCTCTTCCTCATCATTGAGCATGTTTGCAAGATGATTTAAACTTTATTCTACTTCCACAAACAAATTTGTCTCTTCCATGATGACCTCTGATTTTGCAATGGTGTCATCATTGTTTTCCTCCTCCTTATCCATCATGAAGTTTGAAAGATCAAACTCATCCTTTTGTTCTTCATGAGGACTAATTTCAGGTAGTAGCTCTTCTTTGATGTTCTCCTCCATGGCAGGTTTCATCAAAAAAATCAGATTCTATAAAGGATGAAGGAAAAGATAGATATGAATTTTCATTACCAAAAGAAATCAAGAATATTTTTATGATATTCTTCTTCATCCAGAACCTATTAATCTAGTTTTTTCTCCTCCATAGCTTCTTCCTGTTATAAGATAAATTAAATCCTAACCTCTATAATATGGTGCCATGATGCACACTACACTCAGAACATAGAGATTGTTCATCATCTTCTTCCTGTTCTTTCTCTGTAAAATCAGCCTCCACCTTTTGTTCTTCAGTCCCAACCTCTCATGAATGCTTAACCCATTGTTACATTTGATTGGATTCAAATTTTGAAATCCAATCCTTCAAATTTTTTACAAGTTCTTCTCTGTTGGGTTCTTCAATTTTTGCCCTCCTTGACTGATTTTCAGATTATTTTCTTCCCAAAATGGGTTTGGGAATACAAGAGGAGGGGTGGGCTGGGCTACAAATGATTTTTCAATGCTTGATAATGAAGGGGAAGGTGTGAAATCTTCTTGTGGAGGAGAGGGAATGGAAGGAGAAGCCTTAAGAAAGCTAGGAACTTTAACCTTAGGCTTGGTTGGTTGATAAGGAATGGGCATTGAATAATGATATGGAAATTTTTTAGGAACATCCCATTGACAGGGTTCTTCAACTTTAGGCCTGATTAGCCTCTAATGCCTACAAATATGAAATAAAATCAACCATTTGAGTGAAGGATTCACTCATTACCTCAACTTTTGTTGTGGGATAAACCAATAGGTATAAGACCTCCCCATGGAAAGGGTTGCCTAAAACCAAGTTGTTTAGTATGCAATATTTGTATTTGTTCCTTGACATCCTGCAAGATCTGATCCATTCTTTGAAATTTTCCTTCAAAATCATCTTCAGGTGTAGGATGACCTCCAAAGTCTACATACTCATAAGAACATGCATGCTCCATCTTATTTTCATCATAAAACTTATCTAGAGGTGTGTTATAACAGCTTGAAGATGGATTTTGGAAGGTGGAGGTGGATTTGAATGGTACTGCTATTGAAAATGTGGAATCCTTTGAGGAAATGAAGTCATGATTGCACAACTTCATGGGAAAGAGAAATGAAATGATGGAAAGAAAAGGAAATGGTCTACTGAATGAGAAAAATGGGTTGTTTAGACCAGTGGAGTCACCATATGTGCTTAGGAATTCCTCCAAAGGTTGAAATCTCACCAAGAACACATCAAACTTTGGTGAAATGAAGATGTAAAGCTACTTGTAAAATACTATGTACTTCAAAGTTGTCCCACCTAACAGTATCAAAACTGTTATCACCAAAAAAGTAGCACCCTCTGGGATTTTTTATCATGTATGGATGAGAAACCAATGTTTTTGGGTAACATGGGATTGATCTCACAAGTGTGGGACTTTTATGTTGAGATCAAACCTCTAGAGAAGGCTGGATTCCTCTACCTAAATCCTAATGCTAACACTAATCCTAATTAAATAAATGTAAACTAACTAATCCTAAACTAACAATTCCAAGGGACCAGGGAGAGAGAAAAGGGTTAGAAAGATGCATGGAAGATGAAATCCTAAGCTAAAATGATGGTGATAGCACTAGAAAAAGGGTGAGAGATACTCTAATGAGGGAGAAGGGAGAAGGAAATGGAGAAGGGAGAGGCCAAACATAAGTGACACAGAACCAAACAACATTTCACATCTATTCTCACATGAAACACAACAAAATGAACTTGCAAAGGAGAAATACATGCACAACACAATACATCAAGTAAAAGAGAGGCAAGGTTGCACATAAACATGAGTCAAGCGTTGAGAAAACACCACAAAACAAGCTTTATTGCAATAAAAGTATGCACAAACCATTACTAGTTGTACATAGGAAGGCACATGAACACATTTCCAAGTCCAAAATGAAGGTTTTACGGCTCATAGCTGCTCAGGAACCATTTTGACATAGTTCCTTTACATATTAGAATGTCCATCCTTTCAAAATGAGAGATTTTTACAATATATAGACCAAATGGAGAAGAGAAGAGGAAAAAGAAGGGCACAGAGATTTTTGAACTTGTCAACCGCCGTCAATCTGTATTGAATTCTCCCTCAAATCACATGGGTGTCCAAGGTTCAACGGCCATTGACTATGTCCATTAAATCTTGCAAAAGGAAATGGAAGCCATACTTCATTAATTTTTGGTTGAGAGTGAGATTTGACCGTTACTTAATGCCTAATTTAGGTGGTTGAGCCGTTTGTAACTGCACTTTAATTCCTAAACTTTTTTCCTCTGTTTATAAAAAAAATTCCATTAATCTCTGATTTTGATGATGTAAAAATGAATCTCTTGAGGAGACCTTTCCAACGAGACAAATTTTGTGTGATTTGGAGCTCTGAAGAGAAATTTATGGCCATTTGAACAACTGAATGTTGTGGAGCATAGGAACATGACAAGTTAGCTCAGAGATTGCTTTTATCTATGTGTGCATTTCTTTGAATTTACCATGTGTTGGAGCTTCATTGGTTGTGGGGTTGGGCCTTATGAAACCTCCATTATCCATCATGAAGCATAAAATAATGAGAAATATCCACTCATGTCTCAATGCCAGTCTGTTCTTATAAAAATCTTGTTAGAGCGTGGAACATAAATCAATGAGAAATATCCATGATCCTCGCAATGTTAGTACTGTTCTTTTAATTGTACTGATAACCATTGTGAAACATGAGCTAATAATAAATCTCTACGTACCTTCACAATGTCGGTACTCTTTGATAGCCCCTTTTTACTACTTGCGAAAGCATGAGCCAATAAGAAAGCTCTACGGATTGTCTTATGTTAGATCTTTCTCGCTTTCATTGTGTTGTCTTTTCTTTGCATCACAAATTCTATCTAGGGGACTTAAAAAATTTTGGCTCCATAAAATACTTCCACATGTCCCTGTTGGCCTTTTAACCTTTCCCAAACTTGGTGCCTTTATGAAGCTCGGTTTATTTTGCAAACTTGAGGAATGAGAAATGTAAATGCCTTGAAGACTGTCGGAATTCCAATGTGTGTTATTTGACTTAACCTTTTATATTCTACCACATATCATCCCTAACTCCACAATGTTTCCTTTGACCTTCACTGACTTTATATGCCCCATTATGGACCCAAAACATTATAGAATGTGGCTTATTCCTCGAACTTGACATCTACCGAAATCAAAACCTTTGAGGAGAGTCGAAATGGTGCCATGTGGCCTGCTGCTTGATGCTTGGTGTCGAAATCGATGAGCATTTGAACGTCAAGAAACATTTTAAATATATAACCCACCAATGGATCCCGTGGGTTTTTAAATGCTAATGGCGAGTGGTTTTGAGAGATGGAATTTAATGGTCGTTTGAACAAATTTTTCCCTTTAAAATGACTAAGTCCATTTTAAACCTTGTTAAATCCAAAATAACCCTAGGGGTAATTTGAGATAGTAATACCTTACCATGATGTATATCTTTTACATATGTTTCCTTAGAGCCTAGGACGATAGGCTTTAGATTGGTTCCTCTATCTTCCAAAAGGGTCCATCATGAATTTCACAGATCTATCAGAGAAATTTGTTAAACATAATTTCTCCATTAACTTAGACTCTAAGGTGACCATGCTTGACCTTTGCAACACCAAATAAAGTATAAATGAAAAACTTTGCAACCTTTCTACAACAATGGCAAGGGATCGCAAGTAGATTCCCTCACTCTATACCGGAAAGATAATTAGTTAGCATATTCACTCCAAACTTCAACACATGATTCTCATTTTACATGTAGATGCATTGTTTAACCAATTTTTAAGAATTCATTGAAAATGGGACACAAATTGAGAAATACCTCTTTTATAAGGGCTTACTTAAAATGCTCTTCAGAGACAAACCCCATAGGGAAGTCCATCAAAATCAAGATAAATCAAAATTCTTCAATTGGAATAGAAAAATAGTCAATGATGGAGTTACTTATTCTCAGCACATTCATAATATCCAAAGTAATCCAACCAATGCTAATAAACCCAACAAACAACCAATCATAATTCATATCAAGGATACTTCTCCTCAATAATTTAGGGGAAGACAGTTTACTCCACTTGGATAAAGATTATCTAGTGTCTTTCGCTACTTGGAAAGTGCCAATATGATCACGTAACCCATCAAAAAACCCTTTTAAGAAGGAAATCCTAAGCCAAAATGGTATAGAGACAAGGAATATTTTGAATACCATCATATCAAGGGTCAACATACAGATCGATGCATGTAACTTGGACATCATGTACAAGACGTGATCGAATGCAGTGATATAGAGGTTACAAACACCTCTAACACTAAAAATCTCAATGAGAAATTTAATATTTTTAAATACCCCTTCCCTAAACATGATGAAAACTAAAATCACACAAAGGACAAGGGTCAATCGTCCAATAATGTTAACTATGACCCAGTCATCTCAAATATAAATTATGATCAAGATCTAGTGGCTACAGTAAAGATTAAAGACATTTTTTGGGTAAAAAACTAGACAAAAGAAAGTTTGGATCCCTACTACAAAGCAATCTGCTACTTCTTCTCCCATACCACCTCGTCATCTAACATCTAACTCCACTACCACTTCTACTTCCTAACCTATCTCTTCACCCAATTCATTCAACATCATCAAGCAATTGGAGAAAACTACAACACAAATTTCCATCGTAGAAATACTAAAATCTTCTCCCGCATTACAACATATTCTTACATAGGTATTGAATGAAGCATATGTCCCACATGATATTAATTCATAACAATTCTATTTCATGATCACAAATATTTCAGCGCCAAATACTATCTTATCATTTGGTCTCGTTGACCTTCTTAACCCCAACCTTGCTAACAACCAGTCCTTAGAATATTTTATCACCCATCACAAAATTAAGCATGTACTAGTCAAAAATGGAGAAGCGTTCAATATTTACTCCATGAAACTACTATGATTTCTTGGTTAAACAGAAGAAAACTTAAAAAATGATATCATAACCATTTGTGGATATGATAATAATGAAAGACAGTCCATGGGCACAATCATGTTTCCACTTATGGTTGGACCAATCACCTTAGACACATGTCATGTGGTAGACTTAGAATTTCTATACAACATTATCCTCGGTCGACCATGGATTCATGTCATGAAATTTGTCCCATCCACATACCACTGATGTACTAAATTCCCCCATTTGGATAAGGAATTCACATTGTGTGCTGACACCCAACCCTTTGAGTATTGAAAAATCCTCAAAGGGTGATATAAAAATTCCAACTATGGTCCATTAGTGGAAAAATCCACTCCATCATGTGCAATCCCTTTCTCTAACAACACACATAGCGATCCAAAACATGTTCCAAAAACATACAAGAGTCATAATCATGATTTTGATACTCAATACTCTTTTGTTAGTCGATCATCATCTGATAGTCAATCATCGACTCCTAATCAAATATTGTCTTCCAATCAATCATCTTCATCTAAAATCCCTCCCTCTTCCGTTAACCAACCATCTTTTTCCCCTAATCACCCTTCCTCATCTAACAATCCATCTTCTTTTAAAATACCACCTCCTTCTGTTAATCAAGCTTCTTCCTCTAATCCATCCCCCTTTTCTTATAACCCATTCTCCCCATATTTTCAAACCACTAAACTACCTTTTACACCATGTGAGGTAAATACTAGTTCCTTGACACATACGCTCAAATTAATTTAAAAAGGATGTGGTGAGTACTAATTCCAAAACATCTAGAATTCTTTTTATATCAATAAATCCCCATAAAACTATGGAAAACCCAATGCTTCTCGTATCAGAACCCCTCCCACTTATAACATAGGTCAGTCGGTTTGGTAGAAGTTTGTATATCTTAACGAAGAACATATTCCGAGTTCCTCAGGATCTTGGTTATACAGTGAAGAATTTGCTTCCTATTATGAATCCCCTCAATTTACTAAATCTCATCGAATAATGAAAAACATGTGATGGAAAGGTAAAGGACTCGATAAGAAAGAGAAAGTTCACTTAGATCCAGTCACTTATGTTAAAAATCCTAGTGAACATGACCTTGGTTTCAAAAAATTTAACATCTCTCCTGTATTAGTCTTAAGTAACGATGACGTTATCAATTCTGACGATGAAACATGTTCTATACATAGTCTTTTTGATAACCTTACGGAAACAAACCTTTTCCTTAAAAAAAATTCTATTAATACCATTGAAATTTCCCATCCTACTCACATCATGTATCCAAAAACCAATTATTTAAGGAACCAATGAATGCAATCCATCTAAATACATTTTATTCTTGAGGTATTCTCTATCCTAAAAGAAACTATTGGTACATTCCCTCTATCTAACTCATCTCCAAATAATTTTAAACTTTTCACTTCATTGGTAGATATTCCCATTATAAAAAATCACATCCTCATACTCATCATCATGATACAAGCATTAATATAGATCATATTAAGTCTTGTGTATCTCATATTTCTTATAATTTCTCCCATTTCAGATATTTTTGCCTATGGTCATACCTAGAAGCTTACTGATTGTAATATATTCCCTTCAAATAAGTTATCTCTTTCACAACAAATTTCTAAAATTCTTTACCTGGTTCATTTGACCACACATCTTAGTCTTCGATGTTGAACCCTTGAATCCTACTGGTCGTGTGGGGATGTGATTGGGGGAAGATGTTCCTTCCCGAATAAAAATCATTATAATGCAAATCAATCAATCAAATAATTTCTAAATAATTAGCGGTTACACCTTTTTTCCTTCATAGTATTTGGTGTTGAGCCCACACTTCTTACTAGTAGTTTGATACTGGGAATGAACCCTTACTTCTTACTGGTGGTATGGGGCAAGGCACAACCTTATAAATTTGAAAGTGCTTACACTTGTAAAATTCTCAAGAAGTAATTTAGATGCCTAAGTGAAGCGATAACTATCCCTTCACCTAAATCTTACCACTCAAAAGACCATGTAATGGTCTAATTTTAGTAAGTGACCTATAAAGTGAAAGTCATTTCAAAATTGGTTCAATAACCTTAAGAGGAATTGAGTCACAATTTCCCAAATGGACCATTGTTAGCACTTGTCTCTATATTCATTATATACATCTCATGTCCTTCTTGACTCTCAGTGATGAGCCCTCACATCTTATTAGTTTCTTAGAGTCAAGAACAGAGCTATAACTTTTTTATCATGTCATCACCAATATATCCTGCCAATGGAAATAACAATTTGATATTATTGGAGCATGAGTTACCATGAGGAAAAATGTACATATTGAATGATACCTTGGATTATCACCTCTCACAAATAGTTTACCATCTAGTATATTATCCATCTCAAAAATCCAAAAACATTTTAAAAATATCACAAATTTAAAAACATTTGTAAAATCTTAAAAATACCAAAAATGTTTTAAAATCTTTTTAAAAATCCTAAAAAACATTCAAAAATCCCAAAAATGCAAAAAACATCTAAAAATCTCAGAAATCCAAAAATATTTGAAAAATCTTACAAATTTAAAAACACTTGTAAAATCTTAAAAATCCTAAAAACATTCAAAATTATTTTAAAATCCCCAAAAAAATCAGAAAATTATGTAAAATCCCAAAAACATTCAAAGATCTTTAAAAATCCCAAAAAATTAGAAAAAAACCCAAAAACATTCAAAAAATCACAAAATCTTAAAAATTTACAAAAATCAAAACAATCAATCATGCAACAATCAACACAATTCAAACTTTGAACTCTTATCCCCAAAAAATGTTACAACCACCTTTTGATTATCAAATTCAAATAATTTCCCCTCGCATGTATCCTCTCTTGGGGAAATTCTAGATTTCATTATTTCTTTGCTTGAGGACAATGACACAATCCATTCTGAATCATTGTGTCCCTTCTTGGGGACACATCTAATTAGTCAACATTCTAGAACACATCAGTGACATGTTTAAAATTGCTTGTGTTGTATTATTAGCTACAAGTTTATTATTTGTTATCTTGTGTTTTGATATATTATAGGGGACATCTTGATTTTATGTATCATAGTGTTCCCTCTAATATTCTTCTATTGTATATCATTATTTCTCTCATAAGATTGCATATCTTGTAGGGGCATCATATATTTTTGATGGCCTTTGTCTATGCTCTCTTGCATATTACATTCTAGTCATCATGATATTCTATATCATGATACATCTTGTTATGTGTTATATTAAAATTGAGATGTTTTTTTCACATGAGTATCTTCCAACATGATTGCAAACTTACTTTGTACCACATATGTTCCCCCTTCCTAATAAATTTTCCAATTTGGGAATCCTACTTGAGGATCTTTCTCATGTAGAGTTCACTATCCTACAACTCCTCATCCCCCACCATGTTTAACCTATCTTTTATCCATTCATCCTCCCTCCTTATTTCTACTTGCCTTCCATTTATGCACACCTCATACTTCTCACCATTCTTGTCCCCTTTCACCACTCTGCATATCTTCATTCTCTCTCTCTTCATGTTTCTCGCTTCCATTCTTTCACTTTCAGCTTGAAAATCTTACTTAACCATCCATACAGTGTGGGACACTTATTAGAGGTATACCTTATTCTTAAGATCTTTCCTCTATAGAAGCTCCTCCATCATTACTATTCTCATCAGATGACAATCACCACCACAAACATCTTTTCACTCTGCCTCCTTTGTTTGAAATTCTTGCCTCATCACTCCCACCATATGGGATTCATAATTGAGAATTCCCCTCGCAATCCATATTCCCCACTGGATATCTTCCTCCACCCATTCACCTTACACTCCTTTGTTTCCTTCCTAGTTATCACCACCTCTCACCCCTTGTTCCATTCTCGCATACACCATTTCCTCTTTTCTCATTCTTCTTAGTATCCATATTCTTCTTGGTAATCTTACTTACCCATTCTTGCAGCATGGAAAATTTACTTGAGGGTTCCCCTCCAGTCCATCTTATCATATACCCTTCCCCCACCTATTTCAATCACTCACGTCACCACCTATCTCACAAAACTTCTTTCCATCATTCTTCATCTTCATCTTGGCAATCCTTCTTAATCATTTTTGCAACATGGCAATCTTACTTAAGAATCCCTCTTAAGGTTGATTTGTAATCTTGCACTTACCCATCCATACAAGCTCCCTCCATCCCATTTGTCCCTCCCCTCACCATTATCATCTGCTCCAACAATTGTTATGTCCCCATGCACACTACATTATTGTCTCTTATTTCCCATTCACCATCATTATTAGTTTGGTGACCTTAGTTTATTACTCATGTGTTTTGGATATAGTACTTAAGAGGTCCTCTTAAGGATGATTTGTATATCTTGGTGTTCTGTCTAATCATGCTTCTGTTGTATATCACTACTTCCCATTATTCTGATTGCATATCGTACATGGACGTCATATCTTTTTTGACCAGGCCTTTTTCGATGCTTTCTTGTCATACTTACAATCCTGAGTTATCATGATCTTTTATATCATGATGCATCATGTTCTTATGAAATATTACTTAATCACTTCCACCACATGATTGTTATTGTCATGTAGAGTATCTTCCCTTAAGATGGATTTTTCAAAATGGAATTCACTTTCTGCACCACATCCATATCTCCCCTTCTTAATAATTTTTACTTAGTCCTGGGAATCCTGCCTGACCAACTGTTGCAACGTTTGGCGAATCCTATCATTGAGGATCTTTCTCATACAAAGTTCGTTATCACTGTAACTCCTCATCCACCACCGCCAGCTGGTCAACCTAATATTCCTTATCAAATCATCCTACCCTCCTCATTGTCTATTTCTCTCTCCCACTCTTATGCACACTCATTTACATTTCTCATTTCATTACATGTCCCCTCATTCATCCCACTCCTGTGTATCTTCCTTCATCTTGTCACAAATCATCAATTTTCCTTTCTTTATTCTTTCCATTTTCAGTCTTGAAAAATTTTACTTACATCATCCATACCTATGTTGGACCCATCATTAGTTGGGGTATGACCCTCTTCCTAAGATCTTCCCATTGTCATAAACATCCTCCATCATCTACATCTCTACCTCAAACAACAATCACCACCACAAACAGTATTTTTGCTCCACCTAAAAATGATTGACATTCTTGCTTTGTCACTCCCATTTCCATACGTGAACCCTAATTGAGGATTTCCTTCTCGCAATACATATTCCCCCACTTCATATCTTCCTCGTCATTCCATTCATATAATACACTCTTTTGGTCTTCCCTTAAATTCCTTGTTACTCAGCATCTCTAACCCCTTTTATCCCCCATTCTCACTTTCCAAGGTCACTCTAAGATCTTTAAATGTCGATGAAACCCTATGGAATGCCATGAATCACTTGAAAATCCACAAACAGACTTCATCAAAACCCTAAAAAATTTTCAGATATCATGATGAAGGGGTCAGACTATCCTCATAGACCCACAATGTTGGAATTACTAACTGAGCATTGCACTAGATCCTCAGACCCAATGTATCTTCGAGGTGTGTCCACTGTCGTGTAAATCATGCCCTAGTTCTACTCATTACATTTCTGATGTTACGCACTTTGTGAAGTAGCGAGAAAATAACTCGATGTAGAATGTAGTAAATGTCCTGCATGGATCATAATAGACTCCCCTCCTTAAAGTGTGATGTAGATGAACCAAAATTTGTGTGACTTGTGATGGATTTAGATGGATGTAAATGTATCTTTACGTGCCGTTTGATGGATGTAATTCTAGATGGTGATAATAGATGCATAGTGCTTGGTCCCTCATTATGGTCTCATAACTTTATATTTATATGGTTCTCTTGGGTTATAATTTCATAATTAACCCCGAAAATGCCAACCAAAAAAAATATGGAAAGCTTAAATGGCTAGAAAGTGCCCAAAATATGGAAGCAAAGTACAAAGAGGATCAAGGTGCTCAAAGGGGACTAGGGCACCCCCATTAGAAATAGGAATAATTGAGAATGAAAAAATAGATCTTCTCCACATCTTCCTAGTCCTTCATGGTTTCTTTATTTTCTATGTTCTATCATCTCTTTCATATTATTTATATTCTTCACCTTCCTCATCTCCTTCATTTTTCCATTATTTCTCTTTGTTTATTTCATACATACCTCTTCATTTTATCTTCTATATTCCAATACCTCATTTTTCACCTCTCTCTCTCTCTCTCGTCTCTCCTCTCTCTCTCTCTCTCTCCTCTCTCTCATCTCTCTCTCATCTCTCTCTCTCTCTCTCTCTCTCTCTCTCCGTTTTATATTTTTATCCTATGCTTTGTCATCTTCTCTCATCCATCTCATCTCGTCTTTTTATTTTTCGTCCTTCCTCATTCCCTTCTTCTCGTATCATCCTTCTCTCTTATTCGCTTCCACCTATTTCATTCCTTTTTTCTCCTCCTCCATCTCCATCCACTTTATTCCATACCCTTGTCTTCTTCACCTCTGATTTTTCCTTTCCCATTCTTCACCTACCCGTAATCAACCACTACTCCTGTCCATTCCTTTTTTATATCTTTCCACTCTCACTCATTACTTCCTTCAACACATCTTCACACCTAGCATTTAAGGCCAATTGAACTCTTTCCCCATTTATGCACCACATTTTTTCCATTCTCTTACACCCTATTCTTGTCCTCCTCTCCATGGCATTGACCTCTCCTCTTTTTGAGATCTCTGTCATCTCTACCATTCTCGCCATCCCTCTTGAAGGGAAATCATCACATATGTCCCTAATCACATCATCTCATGGTATTTTTGTCTTGGATGATACCATAACATTCATCACCTACTACGTTCTATTCTCATAAACAAATGTTTGTTCTAATTTTTTCTTAGAGAAAATATATTGAATTCTTCCCCCATTCTCACAAGAAAAAGTCTATTCTACTTTTTTCTTAGAGAATGCCTTCTCTTTTCTTCCATTAATAAATTCTTATTGAAGGAACATATTCCTTGAGAATAGTCTCTTCAAAACCTTCAATCCCGCCGCCTGGGGCATATTCATCCATTTCATATACTTTCTTTGAAAGGAAACTACTTTCATAGTACTCTTTCAAGGAGGGTAAAATGTAGACACCCCAATTTCACACCTCTCCAAAATCAATTAATTTTTCCATTCCATTTCCCATAAAAACCCATGAGAAATCAATTGACATCATTCAATTAATAAAACCTTATCAATTCCTCATTAATCATCCTCACATGTCAAATATTCCGCATGTCCCCCCACTTGTGAATTAAATATTCGAGTTTAATTCCTTTCCATTCTTCATATCCCCCACTCACTTAATCCTGATTACTTTTCCAAATCATGATTAACCAAAACCTCTAAATTAGTCCCATTTTCAAGTTATAAATAGAGCCTTCTCCCCTTCAAAACAAGAAAAAAGACAAGAAAAAATATTGTCATAGCTCTTTCTTTCTTGTTTCATAGAGCATCCTTTCCATCTAGTCCTAATGTATGCATAACCTACTTTACCTAATCCTAAATCCATCATCCTCACATCCCTTAGTGTAAATTTTGTGAATCGATTGTTGTTTCAGGGAAGGTCTTGATGACATTGGAGAAAGAACCTAAAATTCAAACAATCTAGGCCCATCCAAAGTCACTACCTATTCTGAGGCTTATGAAGAAGACACATGAAAGGATGTATAAGTTCGGTTTTATTACTTTCTTATTATTGGTGATTTTTAGAGCTCACAATTTTTGTTATACTATTTGATATGTTTACACTTGTGTCTACATTATCTATAGCTTTTTCTACTAACAAATGGTTTTCAATTATTGTTATTACTATTTTATTTCATTAAGATTGTTATGGCTATCATGCTTCTTATTTTTGTTCTTGTTTTGTGTCATGGTTTCTAATATGTGCATCTCACTTGCATGTATAGTTTCTTCTTGGTGGTCACCACATCAATACTTCATAGGATATACACATCTTTTCAAATCATCATACATGGGCATACATAATTTATTTTTAGTTTAATGCTCAAATTATTCATCGCATGTGCCTCAAATGAGGGGGAAAGCATCCAAGGTTTTTTCTACATTTCTAGCAGACACATGAATTTTTATGAGTACATACACATGCAGAGGAAAATAGAAATACCTCATAATTAAACTTAGATATAGAAATTCAGAAAAAAAATACACATCTTCATAGACGTACAGCCTGGTTAGGACCATATGGATGGTTTTAACCCTATTATATAGTTTTTCCCAGGGGAATTTTATCCATATATTTCAACGGTTTCATGTTTTCCTAGTACAACATTCTCATATGATTTCATGCTTATATTAACTCATTTTTCCATAGATTTAGGGGGCATAAAGTATTGCAGTCTCTCTTTCTCCACAATATTTAATTTCACCTCCATTTTTAGATACATTGGGGACATGAGTCTCCTTTATTTAGTCAGATATTAACATGGATAATTTCTAATCATTTGTGTGGCACATAGGGAGAGTGTGAGAGCACTTGTTCTATTTTCTAATGTGTGTCCTAATTCACAAATTTGGCTTATATTCATCTGTAATGGTATGGTCCATGGCATTATGGAAGGTATCAAAGTGATTAATTTCTTCATATGAATACTTTATTATCCTCTTGCATTTCAGGTGAAGATATCAAGGTTGTTGAATAACTTTGATATACGTTCTTCTTCCTTTACGGGGTGTTTCGGATCTTCATCCTTTAACTTATTCACTTATAATTTGTGTGTTGGGTTGGTACACCCAATGCATCGACATATCCTGAGCAAATTTGGGGACTAATCACCCCCAATTCTCCATCAAAATTAAGAAAATCTAGAATATTCAAGGCACGAGAATGGGAGGACATTCCCTTCACAAAATAAGTAAGTGTATTCTTCTATGTTTTGCATCTCTTTTTTCATTTCTTTTTGTACATTTATTTACATTAATTTCATTTCACTTTCCTATATTGATCATTGACAACACTTTGTGTTGCAGGTTTTGTTTTGGAGCATGCCAACACCAACACCATTAGATACTACAAAACAAAGTTATTACAAGAAAATATAAAGTGTATCTACACACTCAAGTATATTTTCCTTTTAAACATGTAATTGTCAATTTCATACTTAAAGGGGGGAAATATAGATGCTAAAATTTGGCAATCTATCCTTTGAAACTATTGATCTTGACATTGGGCACTTGTATGGATAAATGCACTCTCTTCACTCTTGCTTAACACAAATTGATAGCCTTCATGAACTTTATTATATTTGCACACATCTCTGTCATTATTCTCTGAATTTTAATTGCATAAAATATATCTAGAAACATCCATGTTTAGGCCCATGAAATCAAAATATAATTTTCTCCCTCCTATCCAAAAATGCCAGTTTCGTTTGAGATGTAGAATTAAATACTGGCCCTATTTTACAGTTTTGGACTGACTTATTTTGAACTAATTATTTCAATTCCATCACATTCTTACGAATAAATATAACCCCCTTGATTGACCTTTTATGACATAATAACCTTTGAAATTATATATAAGAAAGTAAATCATACCTCGTGTAGGGACCTAGAACTTTATGAAATCATGTAAAAGAAAGCATTAAAGTCACTCAAAAATCCCTAAACTATGGAATAACTCATGCACATCCATTACGGTAGCACCTTCTACTGGTGTAAAGTCTCCTCCCAGGTCTAGGAGTCATTGTTATCATCCTACAAGAAAGAAAAGTGACCCTTCCCAAGCATTTGAGAAAGTTTGAAACTCAAGTAAACGTTGTCAAAGAAAGGGTATCAAGTTCTGATTGCACTACAACAAATATCACATGCTAGGAGAACAACGTGTGGTTTTATCCATCTTTGGAGTATTGGAAATGTCAGCAATACACAGGCGTTCCCACAACCCACCTACCTTTTTTTTTGCAGGAACTCCTTTCACAACAATATTTTGAGGGTTTAATAAAAGTTTACAGAGTCATTCTAAAGCTGAGAAAATAATGTTGACACATAACGCCACACATTTCCAGATAGGTGAAGTATTTAAGAAGCTATATACCTGAATTCCAAACATGTCTAAGACTATACATAAGGATTAGGATCGTACAAACACTACAGAGTGAAGTGTACGGTTTTGACTGGGCTCAATTTTAGGTTATAGTTTCATTAACGAATTATTTAAATGTCCATATTTTTATGTTCCAACACTCAGACCACCTGGAATCTTCCAAACCCACATAGAGGCATTTAAGTGCACTATTTTCCTTTTGTTTTGATAGTTGTTATATCAATAGTCACTTTGAAAAGTGTTATTATGATTTGTGTAATTAATGTTGGAAGTTAATAAAATCACAATATCCCACCTATAATATTTTTCATCCTTTTTATGCATGTTAATTAAAATATTTTTAAATTAAAAATGGTGAGATTATCCTAAAATTTTGAAATAACTAGAGCTCATAAATGTGTGACGCTATCTAGAATGACCTATTGTGGATAAATACATTAGATACAAAGGATACATTTGTGTGTGGTGAGGTTGTACTAACCCTAGTGTTCAACCCTTGCTAAACCAATCTAGGAATTGTACACGTCCCCTCAAGTGGGAGAAAACCTCATGTAGTTATCCTAGTGTAGGTATAAGTGTGAATACTAATTTTATACCCTAATGTTCCCTTGAGTCTCTTGATCTAAAGGTAGAAAATGTAGCTATAGATAAAATGAAATGTACCCTTCAAAATTATGTATATTTTTTTCGTGTATGTAGAACTAGAGTCAATACACTTGACCCTGTAGATATTTGGCAATGTGTATCCATGGCTTGATCTTGACTATGACCTGGCTTGTGGATGGGGAAAGTAGACTTTTTGACCTGGATGAGTACTTCATATTTTATATAATGGTTTCTCCTAAGTATGTTTTTTTATGTAGATGGAGAGAGGAGAGATTTAAAGTGTTTTATTTTAGTATTTTCATTAGTTCTCTTAAAAGTTCCAGATTCTTTCAAATGGTGAGTTAGACTTGCTTATATATATTTGTATGTAGGTAAATAATCACATTAAATATAACCTAGGGGAGAGGAAATAACCCATAAAATATATCAAATTAAGAAAAATCCCATTAAAGGATAAAATATGGGACCATATAGGTCATCCCAAATTATAGTATGACATGGTATGGTCCCGTATAATTTCAGATGGGTAGTTCATGAATTTAAGCTAGAATTCCAAGTAATATGTTTGGGAATAATACATAGCTCTAAAAAAATGTAACTGAGTATATGAACATTAGTCAAATTGTGAAATAGAAAAATTCATGTAATGTAAATAGTAATAAAACATCTATTCTCAAGATGTGTACACAAGCTGTAGTGTTGGGACGAAGTCAAATTTTTTATTGCTGAATGATAAATTACTGAATTTATTTATCTAAAAATACATGTTTGAACATTAGCATCTCCCCCACATTTTTCATAATAACCCTTTACCCCTTATTTTCATAATCATTTTCGATCTCCATTCGAAGAAGTTGAATGGCGTAAGCAAAGGAATTGAAAGTGCATCCATAGTGAAAAGAGAGAGAAGGAATGCAAAAAAGAAACGCAACCACCTAGGACAATATAATAACCCCCTACTTTCGGAACTTTATAGTTTAATGTGTTTAATACAATCAGGCCTGAGCATGCATCTTGAAACACTTGGTAACTCATCTTGCAATCAGCATAATAACACACAAGAGAGGAGACCACAATCGTGTTTCGTGGAGTGCAGCAAAGTGACACCGTACATAAGCACAATTGCAAAAACCTAGGAAGGAGGTGAAATCAAATCTTGGTTGTGAGAAAAAGTGTATCATGTCGCAAAGGATACCCCCTTGCTACAAACTGTGGCAAATGTGCTCACTAGTCGCAAGCAATAATAAGGGTAATATACAATGTTTAGATGAACTCAAGATGAGTCCCGATGGTCTTCAGAATGCCGAAAAAGCACTTGGAAGGAAAATAGTTGCTTAGAATGTCACTGCACACTTGAGCGCATGATTAGTAAAAAAAATTGACAATAACGCTTTAGAAAAATAGCATTTTGAAACGTCCGATTTAGCTAATTTTAAAGCAATTAGGACTTTTTTAAAAAAAATGATAAATTAACGTTAATGGAAAGATGATTTTAAATATTTTATCTAATCGTAAATGATATTCGTAATTAATAGGAATATATTTAATGTAATTAAATTTAATTAAATATGAAAAACTAATTAAGATCTAATAAATATTAAATCCTAATTAAAAAAACTTTCCTTTTGAAAAGAAATAAATTTTAAATTGTTTCCCACCTAAAAAATTGAAAAAAAATCTAGAAGATCTATTAAATTAAATAGATTAAAAAAAGCTTACCATTTGTTGCCTTAAATAAACGTTAGAAGTGGACTTTAACAAATTTACGGTTGAATGAAATAAATAAAATTTAAAAAACTTACCATAAATAAATTTTTAAACAAACTTCCTACACTTACCAAAAATCTTACCGAAAATAACTCCCACTTGCAAAAATCCCGATTGAAAACGTTTGGAAAAAAACTGAGTTTTGTGCAGTCAGGCGCAGAAGGTGAGGAAAGAGTGGATCTCGTCCAAGCTTTAGGAGAGAGCTGTTGGGATTAGGCACAGGCGGGCGAGCCAGAGCACGAAGGCCCGTTGAAACAAGCTGCAAAGGAGATAGCGCAGGCAAGCACAACAGGCAACAAAGGAACTCATGGTAGGAAAGGTAAAAACTACCTCGGAACATGCAGCCAAAAAACAGAAACCAAACTAGAAGGCCGAGCCACGTGACAGGGTTTGAGGAGGTAGAAATGACCATGACAAGTTTGGCATGGTAGACAGGGTTCACAAAAAATGCAACACAAAAATGATTCACTAGAAAAACATAGATCACAAAAACACCACCAAAAACATGAGGCCACACACAAAGCAAGCATGGTGGTTTGAGCATGAGTTGAGGTTAGTGATCAAGATTTGAAGAGGATCCCAGTTGCAAAGGAGCAAAACGTCAAATTTCAACCAAATTTATGAGTTGAATCTCTGTAGAAAATACCATGCAAACACAAAAAAGACCAAAAAATAGAGATCTAAAAAAATTCTCAGTTTAATAAAATTTTAAAAAACTAGAATATAGAACCTCTTATTTTGGTTGATCTGCTAAATTTATCCACAAATAGCTAAATGTAGTTGTAAAACCCCTGAAAAACTCACGGAGATCTGCACATGCACGAAGAACACAGCAAAACCAAAAACTTTCCAAGAATAGCTTGTTAATAACGTTAGCAATAAAATTTCAAAAACTAATGATCAAAAAACTTGCATGAGGAGTAAAAAAATGAAACCAAGAGTAATCACAACTCAAATGACGAATGCATGTTTACCCGATATCAGCTCTGATACCATGAAAGAGTTTGTGAGGATCGTATTGAAAACTGTGCACCACAATGAAGTTGCACTCTGATGGGATCGTAATGGCTCCAACGTAATCACAAGGAAGAATCGATCAATCAACTAAAGAACTTGCATAACAAAACAAAGCTTGCACATGTAGAGAAAGACAACAGAGTGTCTTGGCATACTCATAAATTAGAAATGAAAGGGTACATATAGGGTGTTGAGTAACCCTAGTGCATGACACACAAGAAACCCTAAACCTAACCCATGTGAGATGACCCTCCATATGTGAGTGGAGGACACATAGGATCCCACACACAAACACCCCCCCTTCATTGAAGCTGGGGTAGCGGCTATGATGAGTCAGACAGAAAGAGTAGACACTCCTAAACAACTAAGAAAGATGTGTTAATGGGGCCCGACAACTAAAGGCCTGATAAGGTGCCCATATACAAACAACATCTTCCTAGAAGAAGAAGAAGAAGAAGAGAAGGACTATATAGCCTAAAGAAGATGAGTAGCTACATAAGACCTCACCCTAAGAAGAGACTGCAAGTGAAGAAACTTCATCTTAGTGAAGGGCTTCGTAAATAAATCTGTAATCTGATCAGTTGTCTGAATGTACTGAATGTCGATGATACCATCATGAATAAGCTCTCCTATGAAGTGCATATGGATCTCAATGTGCTTCGTCTGCTAATGTTGAACTAGATTTATGCAAATTGAGATAGTGCTCATGTTATCACAGTAGATAATGGTAGGCCACCGAAAGTGGATGCCAACCTCTGTTAGAATACCATGTTGTCAAATAGCTTATGTGGCAGTGTTAACTGCTCCTCTATATTATGCCTCTGTCGATGATATCGCAATTGCATTCTGCTTCTTGCTTGACCAACTAATAGGACATGAACCAAGAGAGAAACTATAGCCAGAGGTACATTTCCGATGATCTAAGTCACCAACCCAATTGGAATTTATGAACCCAATCAAGTCAATATCCACCCTTCGATGATAGTGAATGATATCAGTATAGGTTCTACGAACATAATGAAGGATCCATTTAGTTGTTTTCCAATGCAACTCATGTGGATCCTGCATGAATCTGGACACGATCCCAACAACATATCATAAATCATGTTGAGTGTGAGTCAAGTAAATCAAGCTCCCCACCAACTGTCGATAAAGGGTACCATCAACCAAGGGAGTAAAGCAATCAGAAACCAACTTAACCCCGGAAAGAAAAGGAGTGGGAGAAGACTTGTAATCAGACATCTAAAAAATGAGAAAGCAAATCAAGATCATACTTAGGTTTCAAAATCATAATTCCCGAGTCAGATTGTGAAATATGGATCCTAAGAAAGTAATGAATCAGACCTAAGTCAGTCATGGAAAACATCTTGGCCAAGGCGATCTTCACAGAATCAATAATAGAGGAAGAGCTACCTGTGATCAACAAGTCACCAACATAGAGAACAAGAATGATTATGGAGTCATCTTGTTGTAGAATATAAACATTTGGATCAGAGTGACACCTAGTAAACCCTGATGTAAGTAAAAAGGAGTTCCATCTTTACATACCAAGCCCGAGGAGCTTGTTTAAGGCCATAAAGAGACTTCTTTAACTTACAAACGAGGGAGGGATCATGGACATAACCCAAAGGTTGTTCCATGTAGATCTCTTCTTATAGGTCACCATGAAGGAAGGCACTCTTAAGATCCATTTGATGGACTTTCCATCTGTTTTCTACGACAATGGCAAGGGTCAGTCGAATAGAAGTCATCTTCGTAACCGAAGAAAAGGTTTCAATATAATCAACCCTAGCTATCTAGGAGAAACCCTTAGCTAATAATCACACTTTTAACCTTTTCGGCGTATCCATCTACTCCATACTTTGTTTGGAACACCCACTTACACCGAACGATTTTTCTTCCTTTCGGAAGAGGGGTGAGATCCCAAGTATCATTCTTCATGAGAGAGGAATACTCCTCATCCATGGTAGAATCCCACTCAGGAATACCAGAAGCCTCCCAGAAAGATTGTCGATTAGAAGTAGAGGTGAAGAAAGAGTGGGGTCCAATGAAATATGAGTGAGTATGTCTCATATCCGAAGGATCTCTAACTAAATCTCCAACACTTTACAAAGTTTTCCTCGCCCAAAGAGGACTAGGAGGATCGGGCTCAGAATCAGAAGACTCTTCAATTGAGTGAAAAGGGACATAGTCCTCATCATCAATACTGTCAGAATCAGAAGACTCCAAGGTTTGATGGTCGGGAGGATCAAGAAAAGGATCACGCTCAACAACATCATCATCTGATGAGTCAGAATCCAAATCAACCAGTTGAAGAACCTCAATAAGTATAGAAGTAGAATTCGAAGAGGACTCATCGAAATAAACACTTATCTCAATATAAAGATCATGAGAATTAGGATTCAACAATTGATATACCTTCACGCCATCAGGATATCCTACAAAGATACAAGGTTTGGATTGTGGTTCCAATGGATTGTGTTTCTTCTTGGAAATCCAAGCCATAGCCTTGGATCCAAAGACTCGAAAGGGCTTAACATCAGACTTGCATCAAAACCAGGAATCAAAGGGTGTCATCCCTCTTACTACCTTGTGTGGAACATGGTTCTGAAGTTAATTAGCACAATTCATTGCTTCAGCCCAATACTGCGGAGGAAGAGACTTCGAGTGAATCATACAAGTGGCCATCTCCTTAAGAGTACGGTTCTTTCTTTCTGTGACTCCATTCTGTGAAGGGCTATAAACAACTATATGTTGCAAGGAAATCCCTTGAGAAGTACAAATATCCATGAACCTATTGTTTACATATTCACCTCCATTGTCAGTTTGAAGAACCTTAATAGACCATTTCACTTGTTTCTTAGCAAGAGCCTTAAAGTCTTGAAAATGTTCAAAGACTTCAAACTTAAGCTTAAGAAAATATACCCAAATATATCACGAATAGTCATCAATGAAGGTTAGCACATAAAGAGCTCTAGTAAATGAAGGAGATGGAAATGAACCAGAAATATCACTGTGAAAAAGATCCAAGGGATGAGTAGCTCTCCAGGATTTTCCTTTGTCAAAGTTCTTTTCAGGATTCTTTCCAAGGGTACAACCCTCATAAAGACCCTTAGAAAACTTGACGTGGGGTAACTCGTTGACCATTTTGTTTTGGCTCAATTGTTCAAGGTAGCGATAATTTAGATGCCAGAAACGCTCATGCCATAGCTTACTAACCTCATTTGCATGAGTGAGCAAGGCAGTGGGAGTAGAATCAGAAGTAAAGTGGGAAAAGGTATATAACCGTGAACAATGATCCACCTTTCCCTCATCCACTGTAGTGTCATCATTAAGCTCATGAATAATCACCAAGTTAGGACCAAATTCCACCCGCATTCCTTCACCAAGGTGAGTAATTTGGTAAACCGATAGGAGATTGGTAGAGAGATCAGGAACACTCAACACTTGGTTGAATGTCCCCCCATCCATCTCTACCGATCCACTACCGGAAACTGACACTATCGTGTCATTAACCATCATGATTTGGGACATGCCACAAGGCTCAATGTTGGAGAACTCAACATGTGAAGAAGCCATGTGGTGCAAGGCATCAGAATCTATAATCCAAGTCGATGAAGGAGTAACTTAGGCTACAAGGGCCTTTCCTTTCTTCTTATCAGATTTAGAACCTTTTGTAGTGGAAGACTCGGCCTTCGGAGCATTTTGTTTGATAGACTAAGGAACACCTATTTGATTTTTCTCAAGTAAATGAGTAAGGTGATCAATTTGTTTTCTCATACATAGATGCTCTTTATGACTAAGATTCTTGTAATAGGAACACAAATACTTGTCTTTCTTATGCTCTAGGCTCAGAAGTTCGAAGCGTTTGTGTTATTTTTAGTTTTGGTCTTGGTTTCCTTCTTAGGTTGATCCTTTTTTCTTTCTTCTTTTCAATCTTCTTTTCCTTACTAGTACTTGCTACAAGGGCATGTGACTTGGACATGAGAGACCCCATTTGAATGAGTTTGTCCTGTTCTCGAATGAGTTGGGATGAAAAACGGTCAAAGGAGGGCATTTTCCAAGTATCGCCAAAGGTGAATTTTTGTAGCGTAAAAATTTGACACAAAGATAGAATATTTGGGACCTAACTTAGAGAGAATCAACAAGATCAGTTGAGAATATTTCTTCTCTACTTGACATTCCTTTAACAACAATCTACTATGAACAAACTTAGAGAAGAATGCTTGTAGGTTTTCAAAATCACTAGGATTTAACCCTAGTAGTTCATTTTCCAACTCATGGGCTCTCATGTCATCTTGTTGTCCAAACATTTCATCTAACATTTTCCATGCTGAATTTAGGTGTTTCAGATGCCTCAATGTGGAAGAGCAAGTCAGGAGAAATGGACATGCAAAGAAGACCTAAAGCTTCATCACTACGGTTTAACCACTTAAATTTTTTAGGGTCGTCATCTGGTTCAGTCTCAGTTCCCATGGTGATGCGTGAATAACCCTTTACCCCTTAGTTTCATAATCATTTTTGATCTCCATTCGAATAAATTGAACAACGTAAGCAAAGGAATTGAAATAAGCATCCATAGTGAAAAGAGAGATAAGGAATGCAGAAAAGAAACACAACCACCCAGGACAATATAGTAACCCCCTGCTTTCGAGTAATTTATAGTTTAGTGCATTGAATACAATCGGGTCTGAGCATGCATCATGAAATAGTTGGTAACTGACCTTGCAATCAGTGTAATAACGTGCAAGAGAGGAGACCACAATCGTGTTTCGTGGAGCGCAGTAAAGTGACACCCTATACAAGCAACAATTGTAAAAAACTAGGAAGGAGGTGAAATCAAATCCTGGTTGTGAGAAAAAGTGTCTCATGTCGCAAAGGATACCCCCTTACTGCAAACTGTGGCAGATGCACTCACTAGTCGCAAACAATAATAAGGGTAATATACAATGTTTAAATGAACTCAAGATGAGTCCAGACAATCTTTAGAACGTCGAAAAAGTGCTCGAAAGGAAAATAGTTGCTCAGAGTGTCACTGCACACTTGAGCACAGCATGATTAGTAAAAAAAATTGACAATAACGCTTTAGAAAATTACCATTTTGAAACGTCTATTTAGCTAATTTTAAAGCAATTAGGACTTTTTCCTAAAATGATAAATTAACATAAGAAAAGATTATTTTAAATATTTTAATCTATTGAAAGTAAATTGTATTAATTTAGTTTAATCTAATTAAATCTAATTAATTACAAAAAAACTAATTAAGATCTAATACAAATTAAATTCTAATGCTAAAGAATTGGTTTCCCCCTTAAGTTAAAATTCAATCAAACATACATTTGAAAAAATTATACCTTGTAAATTAGAAAGGTAAATTCGAAACAATTAAAGAAATTTATTAACTTATAAAAAATTTAACTTGTAAGTTTAAATTTGTTTGAAATAAATAAAATTTTGTGGACTTTTTCAATCACAAACGGTTGAATGAAATAAATAAAATTTGTGAGCTAAACTTACCATTGACTCGGTGGGTATAATTAGTTTAAATGAACTTGGATGGGCTTATTAAAAGGGACTTCATTGGGAAAAGGTAACTAATACCAAAGCGGTAATCCCTAATTTTTAGCATGTAAACGTGAGGTGGGAAAACCTTCGGGTTTAAGTGTAGTGTAGGCGTAGGAAGCTCAACAAAGAGTGGATATGGGAGTAGGGAGCTCAAAGTGGGAGACATGAGCTGTTAGTCGAGAGAGGCCGTTGAAGGATCGGTGCACATAGGGTGGAAGCTCAGAAGGCTCGAAGGTATCCATTGAAACAGGATGATAGGAGATCAGAGGAAATGGGCACACAGGTAAGATCAACAGGAAGCTCAAGTGACAAGGATCAGGGTCAAATAGTTAAGGTCCGAGGGTGCAGGTCATGTTTAAGGCTCAGAAGGTAAAAAAAACTCAAACAGAATGAGGACGAGCCACGAACAGGAAAAAGGTCGGCTAAACATGAGCAGTCGACTAAATGTTTCACCAGAACTCAGGTGAGCACAACAAACACAAATTGATAAAATGAACTCACCAAGCAAAAATGCAACTCGCATTCAATTTTTTTGAAGGACTTCACTCGTTAAAATTACATCAGAGGTTGAAACACCATCAATTTCGCACACAAGAACAGTTGCATGACTAGTGCCTTGAGCACGAGTTGTGAGGTTGTGGTGAGCATAGATTGGTGAAGAAGAAGCTCAGTTCAGTGGCGAGTTGAGACTTCACCAAATTCTAACTTCAAAGTTATGAGTTGAATCTACTTGTGAAAATACCATGCAAACACAGAAAATATGATCAAAAACAGAGATCTAAAAATAAAGTTAGGAGGATTAATAAAAATTTAAAAAACAAGAATTCTACTAGAACCTCTTATTTTAACTGATCTACTAAATTTAGCCACAACTAGGATAAATGTAGTTGTAAAACCCCTGAAAGCTCAAGGAATCTGCACATGCACGAAGAACACAAGCAAAACCAATACACTTTCCAAGAACTAAGCTTGTTAATAACATTAGCAATAAAACTCCAGAATATAATGATCAAAAAATTTGCACGCAGGAGTAAATTAACAAAACCAAGAGTAATCACAACTCAAATAGACATAATGCACATTTACCCGATCTCATCTCTGATACCATGAAAGAGTTTACAGAATCATATCAAAAATGATGTACCACGATGAAGTTGCACTCTGATGGAATCGTAAGTGGCTCCAACTTAATCACAAGGAAGAATCGATCAATCAATGAAGAACTTGCATAACAGAACAAAGCTTGCACATGTAGAGAAAGACAATAGAGTGTCTTGGCATAGCTCATAAATCAGAAATGAAAGGGTACATATAGGGTGTTGAGTAACCCTAGTGCATGACATTCAAGAAACCCTAAACCTAACCCTAAACCTAACCCATGTGAGATGACCCTTCATATATGAGTGGAGGACACATAGGATCCCACACACCAAAAGATTTCAAGATCTCATGAATGTCGGATCATGCAAAACATGGAGCTAAACATGTAATCCCATTTTAGGTGAGAAAGTCTACAGACTCTCCAAATTCCTACCCTCAACATTATAGAAGTGTCTAAGAATGGTTTCATTTAAAGTCTCCTCAATGACTAAATAAGAGATCTACAAAACTAGCCTTTGATTGAACTTATAACCTTGGGGTACCAATGAGATTGGTACTGTAATATGTAAGGAATCATTATCTATTGGAGCACTCAAGATCACTGGAAAACATTGAATAGGGGTTTACTCATGAAATGCTTTGTGTCAAATTTCTATCAAATAGTGACGGGTTTTTGGAAGATGTAAAAAGCATTTTCTTCCTACAACTGCTTTCTTGAGAAATGTGGAGATCCACCAATATTCATTAGCATCTATAATTTCTAGCACAGATAAATGATCCTTTCTACTTAGATTTCACTCTTTTTTAGAAGGAATTTTTCATATCACTTTTTAACTTTAAATGTTTTAATTAAACATACTTAAAAAGGATGAAATAATGTTACTAAGTGGATATTTTGATTTAATTAAATTCCAACATTAAGTGCACAAATCAAAATAACACTTTTCAAAATGACTATTGATCTAACAACTATGCTCAAAACAAGAGGGAAAGAGTACACTTAGCTGATTATGTGTGTATCTTTAAATAGTCTGGGTGGTCTGAGTGTAGGAATAGGAAATCATATGGTGAATTGGAAATTCTTTTGCTATATGAAACTGTAACCTGAAAACTGATTCCTAGTCAAAACCATACAACATTCAGTCCAATATCATGTTGTATAATTTCTGAACCTTATGTATGGTCTTGTACCTGCTTGGAATTTAGGTCTATAACTTCTTGAGTGTTCTTCACCTTCCTAAAATGTGTAAGTTGTATGTGATTCATTATTCTTCACTCACCTTCAGAAAATGGCTTTGATAAACTCTTCTCAAACCATCAAACCCTTATAGTGTAAGGAGTGTAGCTGTAAAAACAAAAAATTAGATGGGTTATGGGCACCCTATGTATCATCTGAACATCACCACTACTCTGAAGAGGGGATCAAACTACATGTCATTTCTCCTAACATGTGATATCTACCATATCATAGTAGACTTGACAATAATTATTTGACAATGCTTTTCTTGAGTTTCACACTTACTCAAATGCTTGGGAAGGGTCACTTTGACTTGGCTTGTTAGGATGAATATGGAGAGGTTCCTAGACATGGGACTGGATATTTATACTAGTAGAGGGTTCTACCCTAATGGATTTACATGAAAGTTTATTTCATATTTTAGAGGAGCTTTGAGTGCCTTTAGTGCTTTTTTTATGTGAGGAGTTCATAAAGTGACAGGTTACCAAATGAGGTATGATTTACTTGCTTATATATGCTTATGAAGGTTGTTTATGTCATGAAAGGATGACCAAGGGGGTATATTTGTTCAGTAACAATGTTATAGAATTGAAATAATTAACTCAAAACATGTTAGTCCAAAACCTGTACAATAGGGTCATGATATGACATTTTGACATACCGACCGAAACCAACATTTTTGGACTGAAGGGAAAAAAGTGTATATTTGACTTCATGGGCCTAAGAATAGATGTTTTCTAGATTCATTTTATGTAGATTAAACTTTAGATACTTGATGACATAGCTAGGTGTGCAAAGATAATAAAAATGCATGAAGTGCTATCAGGGTGTGCTAAGAAAGAGTGAGGAGAGTTGCTATTTTTCCATACAAGTGTGCAATGTCAAGATCAACAATGTCAAAGGATAGATTGCCAAATTTAAGTGTCTACATTTTCCCCCCCCCCCCCCCCCCCCCCCCCCCCCCCTCCCCTTTAAGTATGAAATTTAAAATTACATGCTTAAAGGAAAATATATTTGAAAGTGTAAACACACTTTGTCCTTTCTCGTAATAACTTTGTTTTTTTACAATATATCCCATTTTGTTGGTGTTGGCATGCTCCAAAATGAAACCTGGTGCAACATAGAGTGTAGTCAATTCCCAAGATAGGAAATTGAAATTGTAACTCAAAATGTAATGAAATTACTATAAAGAAATGTGAAAAAATAAATTCCAAAAGAGATGGCAAAACATGGAAGGAATACACCTATTTGTTTTATTCACTGGGGAATGTGCTCTCATTCTTGTGCCTTGGAAATTATGGATTTACTGAATCTATGTAAAGAATTGGGGGTGATTTGTCCCCACTTTTTGTTGGTGAGAGGTCAATGTGTTAGGTGTAACAACCCAATTACACTAGAATGCGTCCAAAAACCAAGAACCAAAAAGATGAGGAGTCCAAAGCACCCTATCCAAGGAAGAAGACCATGTATCAAATTAATTCATGTAACTCTGATATCTTCCCCTTAAAATGCAAAAGGATAGAGAAAGTATACCTATGAAAAACTTAGTACACTTTGTTCGTGTACCTTCCATAACCCCAAATACCATACCAGTATGAGACAGATATAAGAACAATTTTGTGAATTAGGACACATAGTAGAAAAGAGAATAAATCCTCCCCACTTACTCTTCTCATACGGCCACACAACTGAGTAAAAAATGAGTAGAATATAATTGCATGTTGAAATATGAGTGGAGAAAGTAGACCCATGCCCCTAATGTGTCCAAAACTAAAGATGAAACTAAGTACCATGGAGAAAGAGAGAATGAAATACTTCATGTGCCCTAAATCCATGTGCCAAACTGAGTTCAATTTGAGTATAAAATCCATATAAAAACTAGGTTGTGAAAATGGTGATGAAAACTGATGATACTGTCGAAGAAATAACTAGGATGAAATGTCCCCTAGGAAAAACTATATAATAGTGGTCAAAACCATCCTTATGGTCCTATACTAAGTCTTTATGGGCAATTTGAACCCGACGGTGGAAGAATTTGTTGATTTCCTATGTTTGATATCCAATTCTGAGGCATTTTTTCTACCTCTACATATGTCTAAGCACCCATGTCCTAAAAATGCCATTTGTATGGAGTTGGAAATGTAGAATACACCCATGGATGTATTTCCCCCAGCTTTTAAGGTGTGTGTGATGAATAATTTGAGTGTAAACATGCTATATAGACTGTAAAACCCCAATGATGTATACCCCCCTGTTTGAGAAGCTAATGTCAACCTATGTATAGCCTCTCAAAAGATGATGTGGTGGCCAACCAAGAAGAAAATGTACCTGCTAAGGGGGGGGGGGGGGGATGCACATGGTAGAAACCATGTGCACAAAACAATAGAACAATGCCAAAGAAGAAGTGATAGTATAACTACATACAATGTTTCAATGTAAAAGACAATAGTAATAACAACAATAAAAAACTATGTGTTATGTAGAAAATAGGTGCATAAATGTAGAAACAAGTGTAAACATGTCAAATGGTGTCACACAAAAGGTGAAATGCCCACAAACATGGGACATTCATGGTGTCATAAGAAAATCAATGCTCTTAAGCCACAATCATAGTAGAAAATAAGAATACACACATAAAAAAAAAATAGTAAGCAAGTGTATCCAAATACAATGAAAAACACAGTATATGCCATATAAAAGATCCAATGAAGCGATAATTATAAGCATTGCACAAGACACATGTGTTATTCTTGTTAGTATAAAAGATTAAAAATACATGATAGATATATGTAACCAAGTGTAATGAGGAAAGAAAAGGAACTATAATAGAAATATAGAACCTGGATATAATAAGTGAAAGTAGATCCCCCAAAGGTTAGTAGTATGGGTAAAGGACAAGCCAACATCGATTATCGTGTATCACTTTGTGTATGTCTTTCATCATTCTCAATATACCACATGAATGCATTTGTGTAAAGAAGAAATTATATCTATCAAACCAAAAGAATAAACAACATGTATAATGTAAAGTGTGAACAATGTATGCCATAGAAACAAGTCCTAATTTTGTATTTTTTGAAAATATTTGAATTTTTTAATATTTTAAAAATATTTCAGTGTTTGATAAAGAGTATGCAAATAAATATGGGAAACAAGGTTGCCCCTCCAATGATTGTGTGCAAAGTGAGGTTTAGGTGTGGAACCACTCCCTTAACAATCAATTTGAGCCTATAAAAAAATTGTGCCATCAGGAAACAATGGGGGATATCACAAGAGCTATTATAAAATAGTGTCAACTAAGTGAGAGAACACTTTAGAATATAAGATCCCATCTGCATAAGTATTAATTGTAATGACATAAACAATAAGAGTGTGTTCATTAAGAGCAACTAAAATAGGTGGAATATTGCGATTGTTGGCAATAATGACAAGAGTAAGTGAAAACATAAAGATCAATGTGTGATTTGAGAGATGTGCAACATATGTAATGATAAGAGACTTTTCATTATTAACTAAAACTAATGGAGGGAGAGACACAAGACTCGACCTATATAATAATTGCAATATGGGAAGATTGAAAGAATTAGAACCATATGTAGTAGCTCATATGACCGTAGGAGAAACCATAGACATAAATGTGGAAAGATGGGGAAGGTAGGATGTTCCCAAGTATTGGAGAAGAATTTATATAGTGGAGAGTTGAGAGGCATACTTAGGTTCTTCTTATATTTACCCATTCTTGTAGAGATCCACAAATCATCAGGTGAGCCATCAATATATGTTGTTGTGCTAGTAATAGGTGTATGACAATTTGTATTGTTGTTATAATCGATATCGATGTGCATATTGGGATCTATCATAACTTGATGTGGAGAAGGAGATATATCCATAGAATAATTAGTTACCATATCAATTTGTTCATCATTATTTCTATCATAATCCCAATCATCAACTCATTATCATATTTGTTAGAATGGATTCGTGTTGGTAATATTGTGCTAGTCTTGAGATTTTCCTTTGCATGCTCTATGTGGTCTGAGGCTATGGGTAATTGGTCATGTTCAATTGGTATTTATGTCATTGTTGTTTACACAATAGGATGATTTTCTTCATGTATTGATGTTGGATCTACCAATGGTGGTATTATGATCAAATCCTCTTTATGATTAGATGACTCCCATTGTATGTCCATAGGTTTATCATTTAGTATCAAAGTATGCTCATTAGATATAGGATTTATATCTTTTGGTTTCTATTGATATTTTAGGACTCGAGATAATTGCATAGGATAATGTTGTATATCAAAGGATATAAATCCCTTATGCTCAAGTTGCTAGATGCATCGTTGTTGAGCATAGAAATTATTGTCACAATGTTCGTTAATGCCATGATAGTTGCAAAATGATTGACCTTTGAGATTTGTAAGCCGATAGGGAGTAATAATGAGTAGATATCAAATTGATTAACCTCTTATCTAGTAACTCATATAGTATATCATGTTGTTTAGCATTCTTTGAAAATCAGAGAGGTTGATTTTGTGGTACATACACATTTTAACCTCTATGTAGAACTTTAACATCACTTGTATGAGCACATGTAGTAAACATAAATCTTGGGTCACATTGCACATCTTTGGCCTTCGAAATATCATGATGCATGGAAAGAGAGCTAATATGTTCATTTGAAGTATCCTTAAGATGTTATATCTCATCCTTCATATATGTAATCATAGTATTCATAGCTTGAAAGCTATCTTTAAAAGAATGTTGTAAAGCTTGAATAGATTCTAAGATGGCCTTAATATGGAATGTGTCATCATTACTAATGGAAAGAGCTGAAATACAACTCAAAATTGAATTCACAAGGGAATGTGTCATATTATCAAGGAGCTTGATCTTATGCACTAGGTTCTTAAGAATATATCTACATGTTAGATTTCATTGAATTAAATGATATAAGGAGATTTGACAAATAGTGGCATGGATCATGATGAATAAAAGAGATTAAAGACCACAACTAAAGAATGAATCCTTAAGGCCACTAGGGTTAAGGTTACGATGTTCGATGAGAGAGGGTAAGGTTCACCAAATGATTTCAATTTTTTTAGAAATGAATCTTTCATTCCTTTTTAAGTTTTAGATGTTTTAGTTAACATACATAAAAAAAATGAATATTATTATAGACATGGATATTCCGATTTAATTAAATTCCAACCTTAATTGCACAAATCAAAATAACACTTTTTAAAGTGACTATTGATTTAACAAATGCCAAAACAAGAGGGAAAGAGTGCTGAAATATCCCCAATTGTGGGATATAGCTAAAAAATGTGTAAAATATTGAAAACTTGTAGCCAAACAAAATACTGATTATACCCGATTTTTACAGTAGAACAACAAACGAAATAAACTTGATATTTCCCAAAATGACCAACCAAATTACTTGGAAATACAAAGAGGGCTTGATATTATAATAAATGACAAAAGGAAACTATTTTTGGAATATTACATAATAGAATGCTGCCAGAAAAATGTACAGAAAGCCCTAGGTGGCTAGACCACTTCAAAGGTCCGTGACCCTCTAAATACAAGAGAAAAATAAGGGTCTTTGGAAATAACAATGGAAGATATAGGGAATAGCACTTCCACCTGCAGATCTGACACGACTGACTGGAAGAACCCCCAAATAGAGACTGCAATTGCCACACTTGGAATGGAGTCAGGAAATGAAGGACACGCCTTCCATGTGCTGTCACGCCCAGCCTAGATGGCTTCCGTGAGTTGGATCTAGAGCCCCTCTAATTTTATTCCCTGAAAGCCCCAAAAATCCTCGAAACCCTTCCTCTAACCCTCTGGAAATATCTCTGTAGCACGGCCCAGGAAAACGGCTCCAAAATGACAGACTAGGGTAGATCTCTCACTGCCAAAGAATGCCCTACTAACTAGGGACGGGTCTCTCACCACCGAAGCTAGGGTCCATGTGGGGTTTGACTCCACAATCTGTAGACACGAACAACAACAGCTGCACATGAAAGGGTCGATAAAATGTATGCAAAAATTCCCTTTCTTTTCTCTCCCAACACTTATATACCTCCCCTCGGCAATCAAGCTCCAATAGCCCTAGGCGCCTTTTAAACCATGGAGGGGCCGATAAAATAAAAGTAACTAAGTTACTCCAATAACTAAAGTTAGAACCACGAGGCCCCATCCCAAAATCCCCCAGCATCTACAACCCCTTGGAAAAGGTCACGGTTTGGAATTGACTTGGTCCATGGGTCTTTGACGTAGAAAAGGGGACATTACAAATCCTCCCTTCCCAAGAAATGCTTGACCAAGCATTATCCTGTCCTACTGCAGTAGTTGAATACCACACCAAAACTTTCTCCATCTCACCCTTTTGTCTGCCAAAGATCCATGTAATCCAGAGTAGCCAAGAAACCCCATGCCATCATCATGACCTCCATATGGTACCGAGAGCAATGTTATCCATGAAGGAGAATGATACCCAAACCGACTCTCCACTGGTATCCGCACCAAAATTTCCAATCAGTCCAATCCCAGCCAATGCAAGGCTATCATCATGGAATCACCCACGGCCTCTCTAATCAACTCCTGGGTATGAAAGTTCACTTTGAACCCTGTAGAGTCCTTTGTATTAGTCTGTGAAATAACCTATTTACGCATGAATGATGCTAACTCTCCCACCTGAATTGTACTCATGTGAGAGCCCGGCTCCTCATACTGTATTTCGATGTGCCTCATGGAGGAAAAGTCCCAAGACTCCAGTAGACAATCAACCGGCAATATCAGCGCCACATAGTCCACCTCCTACGCTGAATGTGAACTAACTGAATAACCATGGGTCACTTTCATCTCTCCACTGACTAACACATGGGTGAAATGCTCATTGGGCATAGAAGTAACAAAAAACATAGGAGTTTTGTCCCATGTCGATTCAATAAATGACGAACCCGTAAGCTTTGACTCGTCATAGTGACAAACCAAATATGTCTGTATAAATTTGGGGATATCCTCCCTCAACCTGTGCCATATGAACCTCTCAGACATGAAAATGTAGGTCTCATCATAGCTCAAATGCCCAGTCATGAAAAGACAATGCACATGTCGCAGTATCTCCATCCACAACCATGAATTTGACCCGAGGCTCAATCTTCCCTAATAGAAGAGCATATCATCCTCCAATTTGTAGCTGTCATCCTATATGTGACCAACCAGAATCTCACAAGTGTGTCGGTCCTTGAAGTACTCAACAAGTAAATGGGGTCTCCAGTCTACCGAAACTTCAGATAACCAACATAATGATAAGCTCAGATGATCTGAACCTGAAATCCCAAGCTCAGTAATAGCCTCATGTGCAACATTGCTAGCCACACCCACATCCCTCCACATCGATCCATAGTAATAAAAATCCTCACCATGTCAGATCATCCTCTCCTTCCCCTCAATCGTAACCACCTTTAGTGCTCCTGCAGATACTCCCCTCAAAAACACATTCCTGCCCTTGGACTTAAACTTCAGCTCTATCATCTAAAAGTTAGTCCAAGACTTACCAAGAGAGTGAAGCCATGACACTCTCAACACTATGTTGGTCACTCCCATACCAACAATGTGGAAAACATTGGTAACTATATAGTTACCCATCGCGATGCCCACTTGGGGAACCCGCCAGGTGTACCTCAAAGACTCTCCATTGGTTACAACCCCATTGAGGCCCTCAAAATCCTTTGTTTGTAGTCCTCACCTCTCAAAAAATGAGGCATCAATACAGTTATGGGTTGCCCCACTATCAATGAGTGCCCCAACTTGCCGACCCTTCATAGCTCCTCTAATCCTAAATACCTTGTACATCAGAGTACTAGACAATGTGGCTATAATCTCCAGAGGAAAAGTTTCCACTTGCCCCACATCAGCACTATCCAATGCAACCCCATCTCCATCATCCACCTCGCGGGTCTCTATCTCCTCACCTTGGTCACCCTTGCTCTCCTCGAAGACCTCAATGAATATGGCCTTTCCTCTACCTATGCAACCACGTTCTGGAATCCAAGGCGTGTGGCAATCAAAACATAGTTTCTCTTGCCTTGACTCATCTCTGTCCTCTCGGGAAGTGAGTGCATTCTTAACCACCTCCTGCCTCAGTGGAGGCTTCCTTTGTTGAAGTTTGTATGATCCAGATGGAGGTTCCATTTTTTGTACGCGTGGTGGAGCCCTCAACTTTGGAGTGGATATCTCCAAGTCCCAAGCTTTCCTAATAGCCTCGTGCAAAGAGGAAGGCTCAGATGCCTTTACAAACCCAACAAGCACATCTGTCAAACCTGCTATGAACAGTGAAATCAACCTCATCTCCGTGACTTCAGGTACCATGCCTGAGAATCTTTGTATATCTGCGATATACTAATCCAGGGGGCCGGTTTGTCTCAAATGAGTCAACTCCTTGAAATACCTGTTAGGTTCCCTTCTATCAAATCTGCTCCCTCATCTCTGCACAAGCTCTGCATAAGTAGTAATGTGTATGTGTCCCTATGTAATCAACCCATGATTCCCCCAATCATGAGCGTCTCCCTTGAGATGTAAGATTGTAAACTTAATTTCATCTTCCTCATGTGTACGGTTCAAGCCGGAGTATGTCTTCAACTTCTAAACCCAAGACTGTGCAGTACGCTTCTTAGAGCTGTCAAGGTGTGGAAGGGAAATTTGTCCCAATCTCCTCTGTAAATCTGGTTCCTTTGTCTCATGATCTCTCTTGGTTCTACTACCAATCTCCATTTTGTAATATTCCTAGTATGGCATGTTGTTAGGAAGGCCCTCACTCAAGGTCTGGTACCTCTCTCAACAAGAATCCTCATCCCAAATATCTGTTGGTTGTTGTACCTACGAAACTCTCTGAAACCTCAAGAGCCTATCAGAAGAATAGGGAGACTGCTACCCTGATTGTCCACTCTCACCTCTTTGACCTTGTTGTCCCATCTTGCTACTCTCCCGAAAAGACTCCTCAACCAAAATATCCACAAGCTACTGTACCTGTGAAACTTTTGGATCCCTTAAGAAATAAGGTTCATGAATCCCCAAAGGCCTGGTAGAAGAATGGGGAGGCCACTGCCCTAAATGTCCAGTCTCACCTCTTTGACCTGGTTGTCCCATATTGTGATTTTCTCCTCTCATTATGACTGTTGTTATACATAGTCCATCAAGCTGAAAATGATTAAAGAATATTCTCTTACCCTTCTTATCAATCATAGAACCAACTCTAGTACCTTGAGAGGTACTCTCCCTTCTTGCATTGGAGTCTCCAATGAAGCAATCATGCTTGCCAACACTTGTAATCCCAAAAGACACATTGAAATTCCTTCTTTTACTTATGAAATCAGTCACAAAATTTTCAAAAACAAAATCAAAAGTTTTGGATAATGGCCACATATTACCAGGATCCCATAGCTTATAATTCCCCTGAGCCCTTGTATCTATTAAGTGAGCTAAAACTTGCCGCCATATATCATCCACCAAATGCTCATATACACATAGTTGGAGAAATGGTCCAACAAGCCCCATGATGAAGACGTCATCATCTACCTTACCATGCATCTCATGATGGAAATAAATGGGAATAGGCCACCATAAACAAGACACATTAGTGTGCTCTTCATACCTTTCAAGGCCATCAATGTCCTCCGTGCATTCAAGATAGACATATGTTGAGCTGCCCTGAACATTGTTGTCTGAGTTCCTGTTGAAATTATCCAGAAAGCTGATCAATAGTTGCTGGTTTGGAAATTACAGCAGGCTATAATTTTACACCATTGTCCATGTGAGGCTCCTCCTCATGTGCTAGTTGCTCCACAGAGTCTTCTTTCATGGGTGTAGGCTTCCTTGCATCATTTGCCCACATCTTTTCCTTGAAATCTTGTTGGTGTTGTCTCGCTTGGGCAGCTATCAATCTAGTAGCTCTAGCTCCGTTATTCCATTCCTCACACCATTTTAGAGTTTCCATTGCATCCTCTTTGCTTGCATATACAAATTCATTCTCCTGAGCTGGAATAATTTCTCCAACAAGCAAAGTTTCACTAATGCATTTATTTTGATCAATGGAAATCATACCCTTTTGTTTAGAAGCTTCTTCTACAAACGAGTTCTTTTGTGATTCAGGTACTGGCATATGATGACCTCGTTTGGGCTTGCTACCAATATTCATCATGCAATAATCTAGAAATGGCATATTATCTCTGAAAACCATACTCAAAGATTGGTACTTCCTCCAACAAGAATCCTCATCAATCACCTGTATTGGCCGTCCTCTATTACTGTTCTCAGCATGTCCCTTAATGTCCCTAGGTCTACTTTGATTCACATTCTGAGTTAACTGACTCAAATAAAAGTTAGTGGATTCCTACTATTTCACCATGTTGATGAACATTTCCTTCATAAAACCCCCTTTGAGATCTTTCCAAAATGCCATATTTAACCAACACAGGCTTGAGGAACAACTGCTCCGATACCACTGAAATATCCCTAATTGGGATACCACTTAAAAATGTGTAAAATATTGAAAACTTGCATCAAACAAAATACTGATTATACCTGATTTTTACAGTAGAACAACAAACAAAATAAACTTGATATTTCCCAAAATGACCACCCAAATTACTTGGAAATACAAAGAGGGCTTGATATTATAATAAATGACAAAAGGAAACTATTTTTGGAATATTACAGAATAGAATGTTGCCAGAAAAACGTACAAAATCCCTAGGCGGCTAGACCACTTCAAAGGTTTGTGGCCCTCTAAATACAAGAGAAAAATAAGGGTCTTTGGAAATAACAATGGCAGATATAGGGAATAGCACTGCCACCTGCAGATCTGACACGACTGACTGGAAGAACCTCCAAATAGAGATTGCAGTCACCACGTTTGGAATGGAGTCGGGAAATGAAGGAGGTGCCTTCCACGTGTTGTCACGCCTAGCCTAGATGGCTTTCGTGAGTCAGATCTAGAGCCCCTTTGATTGTCTTCCCCGAAAGCCCCAAAAATCCTCGAAACCCTTCCTCTGACCCTCTGGAAATATCTATGTAGCACGGCCTAGGAAAACGGCTCCAAAATGACATATTAGGGTAGATCTCTCACTACCGAAGAATGCCCTGCTAACTAGGGATGGGTCTCTCACCACCGAAGCTAGGGTCTTGTAGAAATTACTCCGATCTAATACAAAGAATCCATGAAATAGCTACACAAACAATAATTGAAATCAACAACTCTATATTATATTTTTATCGATTCACTATTTCAATACACTCCATTATATAGGAGATGTATAATAACAATCCTCGCAACAAATTTTGTCTGCATATACAACCATACACCCGTATGGTTTCAACCTCTCACTAATATAATAATAAAATAATACTAATTGTTTTATTATTTTAGCTTACTAACTTACCACATACTAACCACATTTTACATTTACTATTTACATTTATATAGTAAATGTACTTTCACTAATTTACCATAATAATAATTACACATGTAATTATTATTCATCCATACATACAAATGGAGCACTAAGATATATTTCCTAAAACTCCCCCCCTTAGTGCAAACATGGGGAAAACTTTCTTTTGTAATTGTACTTACTTGCTCATGATCTGATGATTTTACAGGATGATCATAAACCTAATAGATGGTTTTTCATAGAGTTTACCATAAACTAAAAATGATGGTTTTGCAACTGGTTTACCAAAAACCAAAAGGGTGATGGTTTTGCATAGGGTTTACCAACAACCGCAAAATGGTTGTTTTACAAGTGGTGTACCACAAACCGAAAGGGTGAATCGTTTTGCATAGTGGTTTACCAACAACCGAAAATGGTGGTTTTACAAGTGGTGTACCACAAACCAAAAATGAAGGTTTTCAAGTGGTTTACCTACAACCAAATCATGATGTGTCAAATACAATTATCAGCTCTCATCACATTTCACTGCATGGAATAACCATAGGAAATTCTGCTGAAATATGCTGCTCACATATAGAAAATACCCGAAATGTAGAAAACTAGAAATGGAACATTGAGATCATGTTCCCCCCTCAATGTGAAATTTCATTTATTGTGACAAACCACAATAGGAACACTACAACCAAACACTCTGTCAGAAACACAAAGAAATAATAGAGAACAAATTGTATAAGAAAATAATCACCATAGCTGATACGGCCCCATCATTGGTGACTGACGAGAGGTCACTGAACAACCTCCAACCTCTTGTGCCTCCTTCCTCTAAGAAATTCACTTAGTATAGAAAGTCTTCAGAATTATAGTCAATTGCATCTGTTGTTTGTTCATCTTCATTGTCTAAGCCTTATTCTGACTATATTTGCTTACATTTTTAAGATGTTACATTGAGCAATTCTTTAGCTCGATCTCTACAAAAAGACTCCAGTATGACCCTTTTTCAATTTCATTAACTTTTTTCGAGAAATTTTTGTATTTATTTTTAACATACAAAGCAGTTCATCCTCTTCTATATATTCTTTAGTTATGGTGTATCCATTTTAGCTAGGAGAGATAAAATCATGCCCTCTAATGAATGTAGAAGACATTTATCCTTAGAGTCTCTGATAACATTCATTAAAACTTGGAGTGGATCAATGTATTGTATAGTAATATGGCACGTTGCATCTTCATCATCAACTAGGAGCTTTAACTTCTACTAGTTGTCTAATGAAGAGATCTCAGCTTCATTTATATGACTTGATCATTGTGACTTCTTCATTCATTTTCAATTTGAAACCTAGATTGCGAAACTTTAAAGTTACGAGATTTTGCATTATTCGCTTTAGCCCAAAAATTTAACCTGTTCTAGTAAATCCTATATTTCTGTAGAATATTTTTCTAAGTCTACATGATGTAATTTAGAATCCATGAAATAGCTACACAGTCCAATTATTGCTTTGGCTTTGTCATCTCTAGTTTCCCATTCTACAATTTTTTACATCTATAGGTCACTTTTTCATTGTTCCATGCTACTCCATCCTCCATAGGTTTTGTATTCATTAACTGCATCCTGGATTTTTACTCTCTATGTATGGATAGTTCAGCCCATTAAATTTATCTAATGGTGTCATCCATTTTACTGAATCTAAATATCCAAAACAACATTGAATCTACATTTGAGTTACCTTCTGACTTACTGTAATTTACTTCAAAAAATAACCAGTGATTAATGTACATGTATAGTAAATTGCATGTTTACATCCCAAACGACAAACTAGGTTCAGCTGAAATTGCTATTGTAGTTTCCTATATAGTAGATAGTTCCACATGCAAAATTGTGAAGAAACTTAGATCACCCATACATACAAATGGGAGTTACGAAGATCTATCTTCCTAGACAGATTTAACCTGCTCTGGTACCAACATGTGAAAATTACTCTGATCTAATACATAGAATACATCAAATAGCTACATAGATCTGATAATTAAAATCAGCATGATCACTATTATTCTCATTCTCATGGTTTTTCATTGGGTTCACTATTTCATTACACTCCATTATATAGGAGATGTATAATAACAATCCTGACAATAACCTTTGTTTGCATATACAACCATACAGGGTGTATGGCTTTACATAGGGTCTCACCAATATAATAATAAAAGAATACTAATTACTTTATTATTCTAACTTACTAACTTACCACATACTAACCACAGGGTGATCATTTTGCATAGGGTTTACCATTTACATACCGTAAATGGTACTTTCACTAAGTGGTGTACCATAATACATAATTACACATGTAAGGTTTTCAATTGGTTCATCCATACATACCACATCATGATATGCACTAAGTATATATTTCCTAACATGAGTCATAAAACATCTCACTATGAAAAGAAAGAAAATAAAAACAAAACAAATTATGCTAAAATTTTGTTTATGGATGTTTGGGCCTCTACCTTAGAAATGGCTTAGAGAACTATAAATGGCCTCATTGAGGTCATGTCTCTCAACTCAGGTATCAGAAGTATATCCAAGTGATTCATGGTATTATTTCTAGTTATGGATTTACTTTACCCCCTTTGAAAAAATCTACCAGTAAATATCTTTCTCAAATGAATCGCACTGGGATGACCACCACTAGATATCCATGACTCTAATCTCACATGTCTACTATTTAGTTGATGACAAAAGGTATCCATTTCTTCGTCTAGTTCCCTCAATGTGCCAACTATTTTGAGGTTTCATGTGGTATTACCTCACAATGCATTTTATGGCTCAATCCTCTAAGAACTTCCCACTTATTATAGTGGTTATCCAATAGCCTTATCACCCACACCTATAAATACAATGTGAATTGTTCATTTCTATCTTCCCATTAAATATGAGATATTGCTTAACCACCATTATTTGACTGAGGAAACCTATAGTTAGTAGATTGTTTTAAAACATCGTTAAAGGAAACCTACAATTATTAGTTTTTATTTTTTTACAACCTCTGGATTTATAGTCAATCCATGCAACCAAGGATTAGCTAATTAAATTTCCTATAAGTAGGTAGAGAAGACAAGATGATAGATGAAAGCCCACATTTATTATTTCCAATATCACTTAAAAAGTGCGAGGTAAATATTTATTACGCATTGATTCTCTGACTTTGATTCAAGAAAATAAATATTCCATTCCCCAAAACACTACTAGAAAATGATCACATTTATAATTTCCAAGATCACTTAAAAAGCTACAAAGAATTGAGTATATGTGCTGACCTTTCTACATGTAGCTTAATAAAATAAAAAGGTTAATTCCATTCTAATACTTGCAAAATTATTAGAGAAACATAGACATTCGCAAAATAGAATAGTAACGAGATAATCTTCAAGATAGAGGTTAGACCTGAAATCAAAAATCTAGAAATAATGAAGTTAGAACATTAAGTACTGATCTAGCACATATAGTAGTGTGCTAGTGAAATCATGCTTGCACGTGTAGTTGATTGTGATGTCATTGAAAATGACGCTAGCACGTGCTATATTATATGTATTATCGATTACAAAAACCCTCAATACACTAGAAATGTGAAATAGGAGAAGAAATAATGGAATGCTAATGCGTGCACAGAGAATGCTTTGTGCAAGGATGGTGAACAGTAGCATTTACACATTACACCCATAGTGTGTGAAATTACGTGAAAACATGTGCACTTGCAATAGTAATGCATTTATATGTATGCTAGTGTAGACACTTAAATGCTAGTGAAAAGGTCGGGAACTTACTAGCGTACCACAGTTCTAGACCACATGTAAAAATGTTAAAATTTACATTTACCATAGTAAGTTGGTTTTTTTTATTTTTTGTCTTTTTTACTACACATGAAGACCTAATAACTTTGAAAACAAGTTTATAAGTATAAAAGAAACATACAAACAAATTTAGCATCATAAGATATATGTAAACTAACAAGTATAGAAATGAGTGTGGAAGTTCCATTGGGCTTGTCAACATGTTGTAGACAATGAAAATTAGCAGCTAGACACGTGAAAGGGTAAAGAAAATAATAAGCAATAAACATTACTTTGAAACTATCTTCTAGACCTCAAGTATATATTTGAAGAACTTGGGCTTGTGAAATATTTGGATTTAATTGATTGTGGGTGCTCTTGATATTACTCTCTAAAGGGGACCTTTGCAAAGGCATACGAGCTTGGATGCACAAGGATGTAGATGTAAACTTTCAAGAAGTTGGACTGTAAATTTCTCAAATCTTACAAGGATGAGGCCCCATTACAAAGGAAACGTCCATGCTTTTATAGCCCCTTAGGGTAAGGCCATGAAAGTTTGGATTGAAGTTGGCCCATAAGCTGCAGGTTAATGATTGTAGATCACCTAGGTTACATTACAAGTAGCACTTGGATCATGGTAGTTGTATGGATTTATACGGGTAGTAGCCATTTGGAATAACAAAAGTTACATTTGGAACAGATAATTTCACATACAACTGATATATGCTCCCCCTTGTCTAGGAATCTAGAAGCCTGGAGTTCAAGTCTATTTGAAACCAGGGTATAAGATTGGTTCCAAATAATTCGTACGATCTTGAATTATTATTTGATTGTGAGCTATGATAACTTAACCTAAGTGTTAAATAAATAAATGTTAAATGCATGTTAGCTAAGGGGTGTTAGGAATTGATTTAATTACCTATCCAAGAGCATGGTATAATGTAAACTCTGATTAAACCCTTCTAAAGGGTGGGAATATAGATTAAATAATAGCAATTAACCTAATTAATTCTATAAGGTGTAGTATGTGGTCAGCGGGGTATGAATTAATTAAATTAATTACTAATTGGAGATGAAGCGGGCTATAAATGTGACATGTATTTTTAGGGTGTCTCCATGTGATATCTACCAGTAGTGTAATCATAATATGAAAATTGTGTTTTGATACATATGCATTGCTTGAGTTTCACACTTGCTCAAATACTTGGAAAGGGTCACTTTGTTTGCTCGTATAATGAAGATGGAGACTCCAGAACTAGAAGGAGACTTCAGACTAGTAGAGGGTGCTACCCTAATGGATGCGCATGAGTTATTTTACATTTTAGGGAGCTTTGACTACCTTTATTGCTTGATTTTACATGAGGAGTTCATAAAGTGCCAGGTTACCAAATGAGGTATGATTTGCTTGCTTATATATGCTTCTAGAGGTTGTTATGCCATATAAGACCGACCAAGCGAGTATATGTGTTTGTAAAAATGTTATAGAATTGAAAGAATTAACTCAAAACATGTTGGTCCGAAACCATACAATAGGGTTGGGATTGGCATTTTACAATAGTGACTGAAACCAACATTTTTGGATCGGAGGGAGAAAAACATATTTTGACTTTCTATGCCTAAGCATGATTGTTTCTAGATGTATTTTATGTAATAAAACTTTAGATACTGATGGCAGAGAGGTGTGCAAAGATAAGCAAGTGCATGAAGTGTTATCAGGGTATGCTAAGCAAGAGTGAGGAGAGTGCATTTGTCCATGCAGGTGTGCAATGTCAAGATCAACGGTGTCAAATGATAGATTGCCAAATTTGAGTGTCTACACTTTGGTACCAAAATGATACAAAAATGGTTAGGGATGCCAGTGAAGAATATCCTTAGAACATACAACCCTCAAAATCTCATGCAGAAATATACAAATAGATGTATATAAACACAAATTGGAAATAAACGAGAAAAACAAAACATCTATTTTGATGAATTAAATAGAGGAAAAATACACATGTACAAATCGATCGCCAATAATGTAGCATAAACAATACATTTTTAAAATAATAGCAAATCAAAGTCTACACTCATACTAGAAATCTTACCTGCGATCTCAGCTCTCTCCAATCATCAACTACCTTCCTAAGGTAATTGAGATTTGTATATATATGCATGCAAACCACCCAAATGTTACATTGAACTTAGCTACACCCTACCACTAGACTCCTAAAATTATTGGACATTTTAAATACCAGGCCCAAAAGATGCATTGAACAAAACTTAAAGCATAACCAATTGGCTTAATCAAGCTCTTCATAGCATCCACACATCTATGTAGTTATTTGAGGAATCCTATAGTGTTTTACGTCTTCCTATAATGCTTCATGAATTCCAGCAACACATTTTATTACTCTATGGTTTATTCTAGTACTCTGTGACTTCAAATGGACTTGTATTACTTTGTGGCTTCCTCTAGTACTTTGCAGCTGCAGTAGACTTGTAGTATTTTTCGGGCTTCCTCTAATATTCAGCAACTTTAATAGAATTATGGCCTCTTCTCAACTAGGTTTGTGTGACCCACCCTCAATACAAAAATGCTACGAACTAACTTATTTCTTTTTTGTTGATACATGATTACTTGTGAATGCGTATGCTCTTGCATGAATACTAAGAGAAACATAATTATGTAGATGTGTTATGTAGTAGGTGCAATGATTTTTGATAAACTGAACTGGAGAGTAACTAATATTTCACAGATTTTGGACACAAATTAGAATACAGAAGGGTGCCTTAATTGATCATTTGCGTATAAACAAAATTCTTCTCAAAATAAGTGTCAAATATCATATTACCAAGTTGAATATAATACTGAAACATCCTACTATAGTTTTGACACAATGTGAAAAGAATTATATACGTGTCATAAGAATTAGAACAAATTATGGATGTCATTTGGTTGTAGCATTTAGTTGAGGGTAAAATTAACAACGGACTTAAAGAAAAGACAAGAAACACACCAAAAATATATAAATAATGGAGAATAGATGTCAAATCAAAGTCTAACTATAATATAAAGAGAGAAAATATTTCAATATTTATCCGACAAACTTGTTTTTTACAAAACTGTCATATGTGAACACAGTTGGTTCTTTCTTGTCACAGCATATCTATTAAAATAGATTACAGAAAGACTAATGCATATACAAACACAAATCTTCTGCATATGTTGACAATCTGCAAACTCCCTTTTGGAAAATCTATCATGTACTACAAGAAGGATATAATATTTTAATAAAAGCTAAGGTTTATTAAAAAATCCATCAGAGATAAACCAACGAACTGTACAAACTCTCATCTTGATTCGCTGGATAAGCCACCAGCGAATCAGGTTGTAGACTTCTGGTATTCTATCTTTGAAATGTGGATGCATAGAAATCTGATTGTTTCTTTCTAATGAATTATATATCTTTTATTCATATATATTAAAAATACATAATGAAATTATATATATTAATGGTCGAATGGTTATGATAATGTGAAAGGAGGTGTTTATTAGAGAAACCAAACCAAAAAGAAAAAGAGATCTCAAGAGTTTAAATATACATAATTTATTGTTGGAATTTATTTATTTATCTGTTTGATAAGAAAACATTTGTGGGTATGTTGTCTAATATTTTTTTTCATTGTTTATATAATAATATAAATCAATGCGTAAAAGTGGCAAATGCATAAATAGTGTTAAATAATTAATTTAACGATATTTTATATGTATTTATTTTGATAAAAGTAAATTTTGGATATATTGTGGAACATAAATCAATACGTAAAAGTGTTAAATATGCAAACAATATAACTGGTTATTGATAAATTCAATAAGAGTGTGTCTAATATACACCCCTAACTTTCATTCGTTCATAGTACTTAGTACTAGTGACCCAAAACTAATAACAAATTTATTAAATACATTTTATGTTCAAAGAGTGGATATATACTTATCGGTAAATACCTAATCCATAAAATAGATATCCACTTAATAGCGGTTGATGAGAAAACCTTACTTTGTTGCGATATGACAAATTTTGTAGATAATGTTATTTACATTTAAGAATGAAATTTCATGAGCATCACATCTAGCTTTAAAAAATGTTAAATCAATAACACTAAATCAACGTTCACAATTTATGTTTTTCCAAATTATTACTAAGAAAGCAATGTAAATGACTCTAACCCTTCTAATAACAAATGAACAATGAAAGTTGTAAATGACATGATTTTCACAATAAAAACAACTTGGTCTCAGTGACAATTCATAAATAAAGATACAAAAATGACATAATAAAAACAACTTGATCATAAAGACAATTTGTGAAGGTACAAAAATGACAACCAAAACAGCAAAACTCAAATAACAAAATATACATCAAAACCCACAATACGCCATACACAACATAATACCAAAAGAAAAGCAAAATGTTGCCTGGATATTTTTGAAGACTTTGTTAGGTGAATCTGTAAATCAATGATGATTAAGCCACCGCTACATTTTGTCTTGAATGTTATTTCTCAAAAGCAAAAGGAAGGTAGCAACAAAATGTGGGCCATGAACATTTATGAAAAAGGTGAAAACTTTATGAGTAATTCCAAACAGGTTCATGTGAGGCCGCACTATATTCATGGGGGGCCATGTGACCCATCACCAACCAACCACACCAAAATTTCCTATGGTATAGCTCCCAATTGTCAATAAATGTTTTTTTCCCCAAACAAGAAATGAGTCCCTACTAGCAAAAAAAAACAATCACAATATTCTTGGTTCAAATCTTATTCACAATTAAATAAATCTTACGATGTTCAATGTTAGCACAATGTAATGTTCTTCCCATGATCTTTGGTTTAAAATAGAAAGGACAAAGTAGACAATGATATGTGTGGAAAAGCTTTAAATAAGGTTCATGTGCCCTCATGACAAGTCAACAATATTTGAGAAGATTCTCTATGGATAGTATTCGTGATATTTTTTTATGTAGTGGGCCATAAATATAAGCTTTAATTAGGTAGTGTGGTGGAGATTAGTAATTGTATGTGAATGGTATAATGGAGATGTTGAAGGAATGTATAGAAGAAGTTTGAATTCGAACGAGTGAATTATTGTAGGAGGAAAAAATATGTAATAGAAATATTTGAATGTATAGATGTCGGTCAAGGATATTTGGAAGAATTGTTATCCCATATGTCAATTCATGGGGGACATATGCAGTTGACATGATTAATCTGTTTGGAGAGTTAACCACCACATGCAAAGTAGGGAGATGGGAGAGTTAAGGGAAGATGTGAAGTCATGCAATCTCATCAATGGTGTGAGGATTTGTCGGATGCAAGTAAGTTTGAATGATAATAATTAATATAGGAACAATGATGCAATACAATGTTGATCTCAAAGGATACTCAATGAAAAGATTGATGCATATTGACCCTAAAACCAAATGTAAATCCAATACAAATCAAAGTCGAGGGATCAAATAGAGATCAATAAAATTATGGTTTTTGATGTGAGCACGATGTCAAGCGAAGCGTAAGAGAGAGATTAGGAATCCACTTTATAGGGGGTGTGAGGATGAGAACGAGTTACAAAAAATGGATATTTAGAAATTGGCACCCCTAAATATCGTTGGGGAGCTTCAACAATGCTTGGATGGCAACCCAAGAAAATGACATAACAACATTGGCTTTGAGAGGAGTACTTACATATTTGAACTTTCCCAATTTAGTTTCATCATTTCCCGTCCCATGGTCCAACTATCTCAAATACATTCAGGCCGCCACACTCGTAGCTTCCATATCCCTACCATCGCCATCACCATCACAATTACTACAACCAACTTCAAATGATAATCCATGTTATGTGGGCATGGATATTGACATTGACATAAGGGGTGATGTGTACATTCACAATATACCATCGAATAGGGAATGTTCCTCACCCTTCTCCACCTCTATCAACTTTCTTCAGACTATGACTACAACTCTTCTCAAGTTGGAATTACTTCTAATCAATGAAAAATAGTTATTAAGCTTTTTTGTCACACAAGTATAATTGTTTACATTTTCCTATCATGATACACCATCATTGTAGAAACGTGGGACTTGCTAATGTAGACCCTCCTCATTTAGCTCTAGAAAAATGTTGGTTGACATCATATGCAAAACAAATCATTACCAACCAATACAAATGGTCATGTGTCACATGTCACTAAATTGACAACCGAGATTATTTTGATCAATGACCATGTACTAAATGAAACCTCACCCTTTGTTTCTTTGACATGTGTCAACCACAACAACCTAAATTCCAATTTCAAGATGCCTTTGGTGTAATCTCTTGCAGCAATACTTGAAGCTCGAGCTTTATGTAAAAACAATGATTTATATTTAACTCGATCACTCAACTTCCCCCAACTCCGTACCATTTATCCCCTATATGAAAGTTTGGGCTATAGAAAGTTGTAAGGAAAAGCTAGAAATCACCTCTAAAACCATCTTCGCCACCATTGCTCGCAAAGAAACATGGAAAAATCACGATTGAGAAAGGCATGTGATAAACAACAATTTTCCATCAAGTGGAATTACAAGTGCACATTAAAACATGGGGTTTTGAATACCAAGGAAAATTAGGTTAGTTTTCCACGGGGCTGAGAGCAATTCTATGAAAGTAGTTTGAAACCCAAAAAGAAATGTTGCCAATACGAGCTACATTTTCTCTAAAAACACCGATTACAACTCCAATGTATTTGTAAATTTGTCCATGTATTTACATTCAATATAGAAATAGAATAACATAGTCTCCGCATTTTCATTATATAGAGATAATATGGTATAATGTCTTTGCTCTTTATTTTACAATGAGGACAAGAAGCTCATATGCTACACATGTTGTCTATAGAAGAAGCAAAAGAAAGCTTTAAATTATCGTAGACGTAAAAATGAAAGTATCTGGAAGTAAGTATAGTAGAGGGACTGTCTAGAGGGAGGTTAATGTTAATAATGTGAATGTAATGGAAAAGCCACATGTGAATAAGCATTGAAAGGTAGAGCTGTGAAGGCATGTCGTTCGTTATGTTTTGACTTTGGTAATCTATCTCTACAAACGGTTCTGCCATCATAGAATTAAGAATGAGAAGATTGGATGACACAAAAGGGTGGAAGACTATTAGGCCAATCTAAACCATTGGATGTAGAGGATGATGACAATGGTGCAGATGCATTTGATCGTCGACAACCTCCAAAACATAATCATTGCCCTATGTTACATTGGTGTGTTTCAACCACAATCATTAAGGCTCCCATTTAGAAACTCCTTCGGCATAATTAGTATGTGAAGTACCTCAAAACTCGCAAAACCCACACTCTTCTAATTCCCATAAAAAGTAGTCATTTATGTCAACCATCAATTCATACAACTTAATCTACTTTATATGGTGTAGATACCTCTATACAACCTCAATCAAGAGTTAAATTTGATAAGTGTTTAAACATTTTTTATGATTTTAGCAAACAATACTTGTAAATATCTAAAATAATCGTTGCATGCTCTAACGCCCGAAAACGCCACGTCAAAACACAAACAATTCGCTGGGAAATTGTGACAATTTTTTTTTTTGAAGGATTAAGATTACGTGCGTTGATTAAATTTCGATTATATTAGTTAAGATTAAAACAGTTTACTGATTTATCTAATCCATCTCCCAAATGAACTAATTCAATTTATTTAATTAGGGATTAATATTTTATTAATTCGCCCACTCCATTAATTGTTCCCACGTTTAATTTTATTTAACTAATTTAATTAATCCTTAATTTATCTCGTCTACTTATCCACCTTAAGTTAATAATAAATTTAACACTTTCATAATAGAATTTACCCTTAGCCTCAATTAATTTATTCTCACCCATATAAGATTTACCTCAAGATTTGTTTTTTTATTACATTAGAAACACTAATTAAATCTTACTTACATAATTGAATACATCTTCCGTTGAAATCATTTCATCTATTCGATCAAAGATTATTACTTTATCTCTCGAGGCATTACGACACAATCCCTTACCTAATTTAATTTAATTAATCCAATTAATTGACTAAGCCATCTAATTAAATAGTTAATCCTTGCATTAACTTCGTTTTAAAAAACTTCCCACTCAGGTTAAATAATTTAATCCATTTAATTAAAATAGTTTCTAGCTCGACAATAATCAAAATGGTTTAATCAATTTGATTACAAATAATTCCTAACTTATCAAAGCTTAATTCATAATAATTATTAAAATCCATTAAACATTTTTAATTTAATTCCTAGACATACTATAATTTACATCACCCATTAACTAAAATCACACTCCCTAAGTTAGCCTTTAGCCTTTAATTTAATTAAATTCCTCAATAATTTAAATCCACATTACTTTTTAATCACCTAGATGCACGCATACTAATATATATATTAAACTTTCCCCTTTTTATAAACCACTTGTAACATCCCAACTTAATAATTTAAAACCCTTTTATTAAAACTCCCCACATGCATTTATTTCCCACTAAACACCACACTCATGCACATACATAAACTATAACCATTAATTTATTATCTAAAACAATAAAATGCCCACACCCGTGAACATCTCTTATGGGCTCCATTAAAGGTTTTATTCAAACATTATAAAGATTATTTAAATTTTTCACCCATTAAGAAAGGGAAGAGGGTTAGATCTGATTCAATACTCTACCTTAGATCTTAGGTCAACCAAAAGCCCTAAATTTTCTTAAGCAAACTATATTATTCTTTTTCTACCCTAAGTGCCTCCATTTGCACAGGTAAAGTTGTTGGGAGAAACAAGAATGGAGACAAGAAATTCTGGGTTGTAACTATGTTGAAGGGGATATCACAGAGCCTATAAAGGAAGGATTTCTCTTTCTAATCCTTCATTATTACAGATTTATTTCGTGCCCTAGGGTTTGTTTGATTCTTTCTTACAAGTTATAGTTTCAGATGTCTCAACTAGACTTTCTACTTTTGGGGTTTTCATCACCCCTTTATATTTGTTTTCTTATGGAGATAAAATCAGTTATATTAGTCATCTATCAACTTACAATGATCTATGAAATATTCATATATGAGATTATACATTTTCATTTCCAATTGTACTATATTAACTTACCTACAGAGGTATAGAGGTATCTAAATGAATATATACACAAATGTGTGTATATATCCATACACATACTTGTTGGCGGGTCTCTTTAACTTTGTTATTTCATTTTTTGAGTTTAAGATTTATAAATGGTATTTTCTAGGCCAATACAAAGCTATATTAGAAAAGTACAAATAATAGGGTAAACGACGCCAGTGTCGGTTAGGCTAAGCCTGCCGATGTCGGTTATGCTAGCCGGTGTCGGTTACTGAGAATCTGACCCTTTTAATGAAAAGTGCATATATACATAAATATATATGTCACACACACACACACACACACACACACACACACACACACACACACACACACACACATATATGTATATGTGTGTGGTGTGTGTGTGTGTGTGTGTGTGTGTGTGTGTATATATATATGTATACACACACACACACACACTTGTATATATATTCACACAGATGTTACAAATATTCTGAAACATGCAGATCTAGCTATCAGCAAGCGGATGTTCCCAAAATGAAGTTTTGAACAAGTATGAAGGAAATTTCAATTTACAGAAAAGAAATACAGTACTATTTTACTATTTAGATTTCCATGCAAACATGCAGATTGCTACAAAGTATAGCGTACATTACAGATATACCTATTGCTTTCTTTTGCTGAGTAGAGTGTGGGAAATAAGGAAAACATTGCCAAGAACTTATAAGAAGGTACACAGGAATAAAGTTTCTTTCATCAATACAAAGTTTTCAACATCTACAGCTGTAACCTTTCAACTACTTTCAGATCTCTGCCAAATTTCTAAACATGCCTTAGAGGCAGATTTCTATAATGACTTACCAACAATTTCCAAATTACAAGTATGCATAGGTTTCATAATAATTCAAGTAATTACAACCCTTTCCTATTGGACATTAAGTACAAACAGATGTATCAATTTTGAGATAGTACAGTTCCCTTCAAATTTGTTTCAAAATAAAGACAATTTACAATAATCATAGCAGTACAGTTTCTTCCATTTTACCTTTAAATAAAGCAGTTTTACAATGGTTCAAACAATACAAGTAAATAAATATACCAGTAATTAAAATGCAAGTGATATAATCCCTCCACACAAAGTGGTGGAGACAACATGACAAAAATCTTCCACAATAATCTTGGAACTCCTCCAAACAACAACTCCTCATCTTTTGCACACCAACAAGGAGATAGAGCTAGGCAATGTTCTCCTCCCAACCAAATCTCAATGGAGAAGAGAAGACATTATCCTCCATTGACCCTTGAGCTCCAACCAAACAACAATGGATAAAGTTCACAACCATGGCAACAATGAGGCTTCCACAAGAGGCATACTCACACAACAAAACCTACAATTTCCTTACATAATTCACAAAGGCTTATTCATAGGGCCAAAAAGGAGAGAGGAAACATGGGCAGCCCCCTTTTACCTCCCAAGTAGGTTGAGTGTCCATCTTGAAACCTCCAACACTTCATCAATCCAAGATCTCTTATGCCTCCCTCAAATAAATTTTACATAAAATAATTAAGAATTCTTCCCCTTATCCCTCCACAAGATGGAACACTCTCCCTACAAATCCCTCCAAAATTACATAACTCTTATGCCTCCCTCATGGTTCCCAATTTCCTTCTCTCTACACCTTCCTAAGGCAATCTAGCCAACGCACACAATATGCAAACATACATTCCACCATTTTACATCTCATAACATACAAACATGCAAATAAAGGGACAAAAATCCTCCCTTGCCATAGTAGAGCCACCAATCCACAAGAAAAAACTTCAAACTCTTTCAAGTAATCCAAGCTTTCAACTCCTTCACCCAAACAAGGAATACAAAAGCAAAACACTCTCCCAATCCAAAAGCCAAGCAACCAAGTGAAATCAAGTAACCCCCATCTCATCCAAAAGAAGCAATTAAATAGAAAAGAAGGGCGTAAAGGGAGAGGTGATGTGGCTCCATGTAGGATGCCAACTCAACTCCCTCCAAATCCACACGTAAAAACGCCCTTCAAACGCCCTCTGTCCGTGCCTTCGGCCCTCGGCCCTCTGCCCGCGCCTCTCTGCGACCTCTAAGAACCCAAGATGGTTAAGCGAAGGCACGGCGGCCATGGCGGTCTGAAAAACAGCGGGGATGATGGCAGACGCGCTCAGGAACTATTGCAAACTGAAGCAGATCAAGGATTGATCAGGCATTTTGTGATGCTAAGGCGGTTCCCAATCCTGCTGGTTCCTCTCATGGGGACGGATCTCATCTGACGCCTTTACCGAAGACACGATCTCCCTGTGCTGATCACTCTGCTGCTATTGGTGTTTGCAACAGTGGTAGAGCTGTAGGCGGTGGATCTCCATTACAACCTCTGAACCGCTCTTCTTCAGTGGATTTACACACGAAGCTCACTAAGTCAGACTGTCCTGATACCAGGGTTCATGTCCTGAATAATAACCCACACAAATCGACTACATTTAAAGATATTTTACAGGGCAGGAGTCTCGCGCAAGGGATGAGCCCCATCACACCTTTGACCCCTGCGGTTACTAACCCCAGCGTTGCATTTGGGAATGAAGTCCTTGATTCAGAACGTTTCTACCTAGAGCATGCCCTGATCGGGAGATTCAGCGGGCTCTGGCCAAACCTAGCTACCCTTCATGACTGGATTACAAAGCACTGGATCCCGATTCTATCTGGTAAGTTAGATCTTTATCCATGTGCGAAAGGTACTTTTATTGTTGTTTTTTCCTCAATTAGGGATAAGGAAGTCATAGATAAAAAACTCTGGGCTTTGCAATACCACTACTTGGTTTTGAAACCCTGGTTCCCAGCTTTTAACCCAATCACTGAATCATTTGCCTGCAAACCAGTCTGGATTAGAATGCCCCATTTACTGCTCCAATTCTGGGACCGTACTTGTCTAACTGCTATTGGAAATACTTTGGGTCATACCCTTTTCATTGACCCCCAAACCACTGGTTTCACGCACACAATCTTTGCTAGAATCCTTGTTGAGTTGGACACATCCAAAAATTTACCTGCAAATATAGAGCTTATAGTCCAAAACAGAACTTGGACACAATCATTAGATTATGAAGGCTTGCCCTTTAGATGCAGAATGTGTTTTGCTACCGGGCATACCGCTGATGTTTGCGGAGTAGAAAAGCGAAAGAATGGAAAAAAACAACTGGTGGAAAAATGCCCTTCCTGAACACCTAATTTTCGAAGCCAAAGAGGAGTCAAGTACAGATACTGAAGATGATTTTGTCTTGGAAACCCCTCTTTCAGAAATTCCAGTCGTTGAATGCGCCAAAGAATCTCATTCTGTTGGTGGCATTAAGAAAGATACAAAAGAAGATAATGTATCCGCTGTCCCAGTTGGATCTATGGAGGATAAGGAAAATACGCCTCCTTGTTTCAATACCCTAATTACGGAGGTGGCTACAGGCTGGATTACAGTGCGTAAAAATAAAAAATTGTTCTCCAAGAATACCGCTTCTCCGCCTCGCTAGTTTCTCGGTGCTGCTCTACTGATCATCAATGTTTCATTTTCTGTGTCGAGCAGCAGCTGTTTGATCGCTGTAAACCAGTTGTTTTTATGCTGATTTGCAGCTGTTCGTCTTGAGTTTTATTATGTGCAGGTTTTTTCCTGCTTCTGTTCTTGCTCTTGTGCGTTGGGCCTTATTTGTTCACATCCGGCTTTTTGAGCCTTCTTGTATAAGGGTATAGTCCAAAACACATAACATTCATAATAATCCAAAAAGGGACATTAGCTCACACATAGCAACATTACATAACTAAACTAAGGGTACACTTCCACATAAACATGAGGGTACATAAGAACATAAATTAAAGTCACAACAATCACATAACATAACTTAACATAATCACATACAAATAGAATAACATAACTACAAATACCCATGGTCACAGGGTGAGGTGCTCCCCCATGGAGACCTCCTAAAAGACGACAACATGAAGACGATGCAACACAAAACACGGCAGTTGCCAAGGTGACCGTGTTGTGAACTCACGACATTCCTTCCTAGTTAGCTTTCCTAGTCTCTCTTGTTGGTGTAGTCTTTGTTTCTTGCAATCAAAAGCAATACCACCTTCGGCCTCAACGCAGCATCATTACATCATGGAAATAAAACATACATAAGCCATCCACCACATAGTCATCAATGTACATCATAATTAAAACACTATCAAAAATTACACAATTCAACATAATTCATTCGTTCACAATAATCAGTAATTACCATCTCTATTATATGACAACCATGAAATCCACACCTATGCTAATCATTTAATATCATCATGAAATCAATATACCCACAATATTCATGAACACTAGGTTAATTCAATTATATAAGCCTTGTCGCAAATGTCATGGAACAAGATGTCAAAACATAATTAGAGTAACACAAATCATCATGTATAGAATGTCACCCAATATCAACTAGCATAATATAATCCATAATGAGAACCACATGTGTCTACCAATATTAGCTAGCATCATATAATCCATAATAATCAATGTCCATATAGTCTACACACATGCTATCCGGAATGTTATATCAATATCCATGTCGTTAGGTGGCTAGTGAGCACGATCAAAGCAAGAGTAGGTGTCGAAAAGGAGTGGCACTACGTTCCCTATTCATTTTTCAAATATGGTGTAACACGCATACACACCAAATACTGACTAGCACATTTAACCAATAAGTTTCAATAATATAACAATGACCAAACCATATCATGTCAACATCCCTATATATGTCATCCTTGTCGTTTACTAACTTATTCAACATTTGTAGTTTCAAATTTCATTTCATTGTTTCATTATAATTTAAAATATATTTGAACGTAACCATCCTCATCATCATCATAATCAAAATATATTCTAATTGCAACTCCACAACATTATCCATGCATAATATAGAAGTACCAAGATATCCATACGTAATGACGTATCCACACTAATCAGATAACAAGGTTGGCACCTTCATGCCAAATCAACGTCACCAAAGAGAATAGTCTATATAAATGTAAGTCTAGAAACCTCATGTTGATACTAATTATGTAATGAGCCGAATGTTGCAACTATAAAATAGAAGGGTAAAACCTATCTAAACGGTATCCGAGGGAAGTGGGCACTACACATGCAACTTTCACATTTAAAATATGACTATCATGTTTATATAGATTTATATATAACAGTATATATATATATATATATATATATATATATATATATATAATAGTCGTTTACATACTTTATTAGTTGTGTATAAATAACATTGTTTTACATTTTTTAAGGGAAATATTAGAAAATTACCATCACTAAACAATTGTTTGATAGGCATAGGGGGCCATCAAATTTAACCCCTAACCTCAATTATGGACTTTTTTACATAATGTATATCATGTGACATATGACATAATTTTTCTACTAATGTTGAAATGTAATAATTCGATTTAAAATATGATATAGCAAAGAGTAAGACGATTTGATTTTGACTGAAAGTGAAGGGTTCCATCCCCCAAGTTGTGTAATAATTAGATAGAGTTTTGGTGTGTGGTGAATGACAAAAAAATGATAATGGTGAAAGCCCCCAATAACTCAAATCCCTCTACCATCTATGCAATACCACACATGCACATAACCCTTAAGAGAATACTCCAACATGTTAACATATAGACAAGAGATTAAGTTTCAAACACATCAAATCAAAATAAGTATATTGATAATAAAGTAGTGTGTGTCAACAAACCAATGATAAAAAATCAATCAAATCGCAATCTGAATTTTATTCATGTAATCATGACTGACACAACATCATCCTCATTGTTCGTCCTAAAATTTTGATTAGAGGAATGCTTTTCAGTTTCTTGGATATGTGAGAACACAATAGGCTCTTAGACTCATCCTCGGGCTCACACCCTTTTTTTGAATCCAATGAAGAACAAAGTAAGAAATTTTAAAGGAATTCAACATTGAGCGGCTAAAACTTCATTGGCGCAAGGCTTGAGAATTTTCTCCTTAGATTATATCTCCAAGGAAGCCTCTCGGGTGCAGTAGTGACTTTGATATGCACAAAACACTTGAGGTATTTTATAGACTATATATTTCACTTGGGTTTTACAAATGGAAGACATGGGGATGAACACCAACAATACTTTGTATCTCTTGAGTGTTGACTAATTCATGTTTTAGGGCTCAAGCTTCCTCTCCTCATGTAGATCTACAATACTTTGATTGCAAAAGATGCCTCCTGAGCTCATCATCAACCATCATATTCAATTAATGGTGTTTTGTTTGTGAATAATCACGTGTTTATATGTTAATCTGCATTTGTAAAATGCACCCACCTCTCTCTTCAAAACCCAATCCCCCATTGATTCAAACTTTTGAGAACATAAATGTAGAATTAAAAAAACTTTGCCAAAACATCCCTAATTCATCGTTCTACTATGTTGACACATGGCATGAACGCTTAACAAGTGTCAAGTTCACATATTTCCTTGTCGTAACTCCTCTACGCCTATGTTGCACGGTTGTTTACACCCTTGTTCTAAGAACACATATAGTGTGGGTGGTTAATAGATGATAAGGTGGGCACAAATGGTTGAACTAATAATAAGAGATAATTGTGTTTAACAAAAAACTAAATGGGAAATACACAGAAAATGTTTTAATGGAGCTTGAATATATCAATGATAACCTAATATGGCAGAGACCCGTGAGTGAAAGCTGGAGCCCTAAAATATGAATCTGTGAATGCAACAATGTGTGCAAGCATAATGAGATGAGGTTGAGATGATATCACCCAAATCCCTATACATGGGAGCAAAATTGGAGTGAAAAGAAAGGTTCAAAAATGACAATGTTATTCCTCATAAGGAATAACGAGTAGCAAAAAAAATGTGGGCCATAAATATTTATGAAAATGGTGCAAACCCTTTGAACTTTATGAATAATGGCAAATGGGTTCATGTGAGGCTTGGACTATGTTCATGGGGACCATGTTCCATGTGGCTACTTCCAACCACACAAAACTTTCCAAGGGGATGACTTGCAATTGTCAAGATATGATTTTGCCAAACAAGGAATGAGTCCCTATTAGCTCCAAAAAAACAAAAACAAAAAAACAAAAAAAACCAAAAAAAAAAACAATCACACTAGTCGTGGTTCAAATCTTACTCACAAATACATAAATATCTTAGGATGTTCAATGTTAGCATAGTGTAATGATCTTGGTTTAAAATAGAATGGACAAAGTGGATAATGATATGCGTGGAAAAACATTAAATAAGATCCTTAAGAAGATTCTCCATGTACAATATTCGTGGCATATTTTATTTAGTGGGGCCATGAATATAAGCCCTTAATCACATGGTGGTGGTGGAGATTAAGACATATGTTCATATTGGTTCAATTATATTCAAATCATGCAAATTAATGAACTTACACATCAATTATATAGTGAAAACGGTACATAATCACGAGAACGAATATGGTATGTTAAAATAAGATTAATCTTGAGATGGGTCCCTACAAGTAATAAGGGTAATTAATTGATTATATGATAGATGAGGTATGATAGAACAACTTGTAGGTAGTACTAGCTAAATGTCTATCAATATATATATATATATATATATATATATATATATATATATATATATGAAAATAATTAAATATTAACTTATTGGATATGTAATGGTAAAAAAAAAGCCTTTTTTTTTTATCATGATTTCAATTTTTTAGTTAAGTTCTCAAATATATAGTTAATTATAATCTTCATTTTCATGTAATTTATAATTATTTTTCCTTTCAAGATCCTTACACCTTCACAATTTTTCATCTCACCTTGCAAAAAATTTGAAGCTTCCAAATAATATAAAATATGCAAAAATACATAACTATGACTTAAATTTAAGAGCTCTGCAACAAAAATACATACATAAGTATTAGTGTGCTAAACATCATAATTTTAATAGAGTTATTTAAAATTTATTTAATTTTCAATGAAGATAATTGATTTGGGATGTAAGGTTGGCCACTAACTCCTTTTAGTATATATAGTTAATAAAATGTTTTACTTTTCATAAATACTAATTTTAAAAAATTAGTATTTATCTTAAATACATTTTTAAATATGTCAAGAGATATCAATTTCAAGGTTCTTAGCTTAAAGGTCAAGCTAATACTATTTTCTAATTAACTTCTCCAAGTAAAAAGTAAAAAATTGAAGTGACAATCAAATGAATGTCAAATTTAAGGTCAAAAAAAATTTCCAATTGATTTTTTCAAGTAAAAAGAAAACTATTTGAGTGGGAGGAAAATGAACGTCATTTCTAACGTTGAGATTGACATGTGACGATCAAATGGATGTCAAAAATAAAAATTTCACGATCAACCCATCATATCCCACCCCTTGCTTCCATTATAGAATACCTTTCGACATAATTAACCCCCCCCCCCCCCCCAAAATGTTAACACTCTAGGCAATTGTCTAATCTTCCTAGACCTTAGTTTGGCTTTGCTTGTGTAACCATTTATTTATTAATGATTCTAACTTTTCCTCTTAAGATTGAAACCCCTTTTGAATCTCTTTTTGCGACTTTCATATTAGATTTGTGATTTTCTTGTTCTATTGCCAAGACTATTTTTAATGTCTTAATGTGTTGAGAACATTATATGATTTATGCACATTTTCTTATTCATTATTATACTTCAATGTGTCTCATAGGTTCCTTTCACTTTTCCCATTTCATCAATTTCATGTGTGCCAACACTACCTAGATTTAAATTCAAACTTATATAAAGAGAAAAAGTGATTTAGTTCATTCAAGATTCTAGCACATAGCTAGGACATATATCACATATTAGATACATAATTTTATATTTTATATTATTTCAACGTTTTCATTAATTAATGATTCTTTATTCAATTTAAGGTGGTTAAGAAATTAGAAGGGATACATATATGAACCAAACTCTTATCCAATTAAAAATTTTAAGTGTGTGATTTGGATCATTGTCAAGCTAGATAAGAAGATTATCTCACCATTTATAAGTCCTTACTAATATCGTACATATTCAACAAGACCATATGTACGATTTTAACATTATCACATTCTAAAGTTCAAGTTTGATTTGTGACATGCTCAACAATGAAAACATGTTCACATTATAATGACAAGGTCAAAACAACTCAAAAATACTTATTCATCAAAGTGACAAGAATAAAAAAAATGAAGAACACCTGATATCATTTTATATTTGATTGAATATTAAGTTAAATATTAGAATATTATATATTTTTTAATGCTTAATTTGAAGTAGAAGTATATACTTAAATATATTGTGTTTTTAAAGCTTGGTATAAACAATTTAAGACTTAAGCTCCATAGATAGAAAACCCCATTAGAATATGGGTTAAATCAAGAATTATTATAATAATGTTAGCTTGGCTAGTAAAACAGTTGCCAAAAAAATGTTTCCATGAATAGGCATCACCCAAAAATGTAGTTGCCATAAACACATGGACACAAAGTTGAGCTACCAAAGCATGAAGTAATGGAGATAATTAATTAAGTATAAGATAATATATGACAAATGAGATGAGGTATATTAAAACAACTTGTTTAAAACACTAGATTAAGGGTTTTGAGCATTCTAGGTAGTACTTGAACTAATACCCTTATCAAGTTAAAAAAGAATTGCAGTAAACAAAATAATTAACATTAATTAAATATTGAATTGTTTGGTATGTATTTCCTCTACCATCTAAGAAAAGTGTGTCAATAAAAAATTCCCCTTTCTAATATCACCTAAATTTCTGTGGCTAATTTATTTAAGATACAATTTATCTTAATCCTCATTTTCTCATATATTCCCCATTTTTTTCCCTTCCAACCTCCTTACACATTCACCTTTCTTGATCTTGTCTCCCAAAAAAATCCAAGACTTCAAAGAAATACAAAGCATGTAAAATACATTAGTATTACTTAAATTTAGGGAATCCTACAACAAAGGTACATGCATAGCTATTGGGGCATGTTAAATATTAATAGAATTGTTTTAAAATAATTTAATTTTCAATTTAGGGAATTGAATTGGGATGTAACGTCAACCACTAACTCCTACTAGTATATATGAGTAGTAAAGTTTTCTACTCTTCATAGTGATCATATAATAATAAAATAAACTATTAGATATATATTAAATACATTTTTTTGAAATATTCTAATAGACATCAATTTCAAGGTTCTTAGCTTAAAGGCAAAGTTATTACTATTTTTCTAATTAACTTCTCCAAGTAAAAAGAAAAAATTGAAGTGACAATCAAATGAATGTCAAATTTAAGGTCGAAAATTTTCCAATTGACTTTTCCAAGCAAAAAGAAAAATATTTTGAGTCAAAGGAAAATGAACATCATTTCTAACCTTGAGATTGCCATGTGACAATCAAATGAATGTCAAAAATAAAAAATTCATGGTCAAATCATCATATCCCACCCGTTGCTTCGATTGTACAATACCTCTCGACATAATTAGTTCCCTCCAAATGTTAGCACCCTAGGCAATTGTCTAGTCTTCCTACTTTCCTTAATCTGACTTTACTTGTGTAACCATTTATTTATTAATGATTATAAATTTTCTTCTTACGATTGAAACCCCTTTTGAATGTGTCTTTTTGCAACTCTCATATTAGAATTTTGATTGTCTTGTTCTATTACCAACACTATTTGTATTGTCTTGATATGTGTTGAGGACGTTGGTATGATTTATGCACATTTTCTTATTCACTATTTAACTTCAATTTGTCTCATAGGTTCCTTTCACTTTTCCCATTTCTACAATTTCATGCCAACATTACCTAAATTTAAATTTAAACTTATATAAAGAGACAAGTGATTGAGTGCATTTGATATTCTAAGCACATAGTTAGGACATATATCACATATTAGATACATAATTTTACATTTTTTATTATTCCACATTTCTATTAATTAATGATTCTTTATTCAATATAAGGTGGTTAACAAATTTGACTGGATGACACAAACCCTATACGAACCAAACTCTTATCCAATTTAGTCTTGTGTAATTTTCTCATTTCATGGGGCTAAACTTTGAAGTGTGTGATTAGGATCATTGTCAAGATAGATAAGAATATTATCTCACCATTTATAAGTCTTTAGTAATACGGTACATATTCAACAAGACTGTATGTATGCTTTTAGAATTATCACATTCTAAAGTTCAAGTTTGGTTTGTGACATGCTCAACAATTTAAACATGTTCACATTATGATGAAAAGGTCAAAAACAACTCAAAAGTACTTATTCATCAAAGTGACAAGATAAAAAAAACCAAGAACACCTAATATAACTTTATATTTGATTGAATGAAATTTAAATGAAAATCAAATATAAGGATAAAAACTTCCATGTAACAGTCAAATCTAATATCAAAAATAAACAATTGATTCACACTATCACATCCCACACCTTATTGCCATTGTATAATGTCTCTTAACATCCTTAGCACCCCTAGATGTTGGCACCCTAGGAAGTTTCCTAGTCTATTTGGGCCTTAATCCATCTCTATTTGTGTAACCATTTATTTATTATTTCGTATAGTGCCTTATAAATCTTAAAATTTTCTTTTGTATATATTTGTATGACTCTCATATTAGATTTATGGTTGTCTTATTCCATTTCCAAGATTATTTGTATGGCCCTGATATTTATTGTGGTTATTAGTATGATCTCTTCAAATTTTATTGTGTTATATTTAACTTCAAGTTATCTCATATGTTCCTTGAATCACTATTCCCATTTTTCTCTATTGGTAATTAGTCATGTGTGCCAGTATTACCTAAATTTAAATTCAATCGTATATAAAGAGACAAGACATTTAATGCATTCGATAATCTAACACATATCTAGGACATGTATCACATATTAGATACATGCTTTTTCATTTTTATTAATTAATGATTATTTATTCAATTTAACGTGGATAAAAAATTAGAAGAGATAACACTACCCCCAATATCCATTGTATTCTTGTATGATATTTTGATTTCATGGGGATAAAATTAGAAGTGTGTAATTAATGCTCATTGTTGAGCAGGATAATAATTATATCTCATAATTTATAAGTCCTCACTAATAACATACATATTCAAGAGGAGCAGACATGTTCCTCTTATCTTCATGTCTACCTTCTTGAAGGTCACTAGGTACATAGATCAACTTACCAACTACGTCAAAAATGTATGCACCATATTCCTTGATCCTCTTAAACACATGAAACTTTCAACTCTTCATGTTAATACCTAATACAGAACATCCTGATATCCTTCTTTGCACAATGTGCTTGTTTTAGGAACATGGTTTGTCCCCCTAAATCTTATGAGTCATATTGTCCTATAAATCATCTAAATACCAAACGATGGAACAAGATACTACTATATGCATACCATACAATGACTCATGTCCTTCATCACAAATGCATGCTCATATTCACAAATCTCCATGCTACCACAAGATTGAAAATCACTTTTAGGATTCATTTTTCTTGATTGGCATCTTTGTCCTTACTTTTACCATAGTAAACAGTCCACTTGAGTTCACCTTTGGACTCCATGAGCTAATATGCCTTTTCTTCTAGATTATATAGGTTTTTCCCTTCTTGTCTTTCCTTGAGAGTCTTATAACCATATTAGGACCAAATTCTATAATGTATCCTACATCATAGCAAATGTAGCAAACAATGTTTTTATTCTTATCTCTTGATTGATCAAACATTTTCCTGTTGTCTAGGTTGGTCCCTTGATACACGTCTACAACCACTTGTTTCATGACTAGAGATATGACAAGCAAGACAATCATAGAAAGATATGAAATACCCTCATTGCACTTAACTGACTGATTTCTTTCTTCATGTTGGTGCTCTCAACTTATTTTGACTCCTTCTCAACCTCAACTGAACCTGGCTCGATCTCCAACTAGTTACATGCAACTTCCACTTGATTATGAATGCCCCTTTCATCCACCTTAGCTTCTTTGATCACGGATTTATAAAAAAACCCTATCTACTCCTTCATAAAATTGATCACAAATATCCATAGTTGAGCCATTGTGTGCTTCAAGTATCACCTCAATATTTTTAAGCTTACTTCAAAGGCCCTTCCTTGATACAAATTGTTGGAAACACAACCAATGAGAGGGGGTGAATTAGTGTGCCATTAAAATATTCTTTCACTTATCACTTAAAATTCCTCAATCATTCCATTCAACTTAATCATACAAACCATCTTAACATGAATCATCATAATATTACAACATCCATACATGCAAATGATACATAAGAACACATGAGTACCAAATTTAAGTGAGAAACCCTCATGGGGAAGAAAACCCACTGAAAAAAGCTTTATTAGATAAATGAATCAAATTTAGTTGAGCACCAACCCAACAAGGAGCACAAATCCCTAAGTTTAGTGAGGTAACAAACCCACAAAGAGCACCAACCCTTAGGTTTAGTAGAGAACCAACCATAACATGGAGGCACTAACCCCCTAGATGACTCAGCACCAACTCGGCCACCTAAATTTTTTTTTCATCTATAGAATTTTTCCACAATTGATGATAACACCAATTAAGCTCTCCTTTCTTCTATCTTCTTCTACTTTTCCTTCTAAGCTTCTCTACACACTCTCTTCTCAACTAACACCAATTAGGTCAAGTCACCTAGCTCTCCAAACAATAGAATACCACTTGGATCCACATGACATAGTCTCTACCCTCCCTTTGATGGTAAAAATACTTTCTTCGCCTCTTCACATTGTCCTCTTAATCGATCTTTATCATTCACACAAGCATTATAAAATAAGCCTTCTTCACATTGCTTATATATTAATCTTAAGCATGCTAACACATCTAGGTTGGCCATATATATCAATATAACATTAAAAAAAATTGAAAAAATCTTGAAGAACTTGCCCCATATCAATATAGGTCGTAAATAGCATATGAAAGCTCAAATGCTTCGTTAGGACTCAATTAGGCCTAAAGGCCTAAAAACAACTCCTTCGCAAAAGCTTGATTGTCTTAGGCCCACATGGCCACCACCAAACCTCATGCATCACTTAGACACTTACTCTAAGTCCATTACCTTCCTTCTACATGATCAAGTAACTCTTTACCACCATAGCATGCTTTGAATCCACCATTAGTCATGATTTCCCTCATTAGGTTATATGACCTAAATAAAAACAATCTTCACTCATGAAGCTCAAACACACCTATGAACACCTCAAACATTCAAAATTGGCACATGGATATGAAATTCATGACTCTTGGCATACCATCACATGTTTTACATATTTTCACTCTACTTGAAACTGCTCAAGAACATCCTTGCAACACACACTCCCAGAACTGCCATGACTCACCAAAATCTAGTCAAGCTAACTTGACCATATCATACATGTAGGAGTAATTCCATAGTCTTCCAATGAATTATCATGAACCTAAGAGACCTCCTAAATATCCTCCAATATAAAAACACCATGGTCCAAAGGCCAATATTGGTGTTGCAGACCAATCTCCAAACCTCACCTAACTAGTCCTAAAACTAGTCAACTTAAGATCTTATTCTTACCACATAAACTAACCTTTAGGGCTCCTCCAAACCATGAATATTTTCATATATGTCATACACAACAACTCCATGAACTTAGTTTAATCCTACAACTCTGAAGGAACTTCATGATTCACCATTCTAAGACTGCCTGGGTTCGCACTATTAAGCATGCATGTACCTGATTGAACTAAAATGGAAATATATTTATAGCCTAATATGATGCTATAGGAGCAGTAAAAATAACTAAAATAATGAAACAATGAAATGCTAAAATTATACCCATGCGCAATCTAAGTAATGAAATATAAAACCCTGATTTCAATTTTAGAGGGTTATAAAATCCTTAGTTAGTTTGTCAAGGTTGTTGGAGTGTGTTGCAGTAGAGATCGTCCAAGTAGGAGGAGAAAATCATCAAACAGGGAATCAAGAAAATGTAGATCTGAGTTGTTCTTCCTAGATTGGGATGCTAGGGAAGGATAGGGGCACCTGGGGTGCCATGTTCTGAGATCTGGTCATCTTGATCTACAAAAAATGACCAGAGAACCTCCTCTGAGGTGTCATTGAATGATCGCATGTGCTCATTTCCTATCACATGAATTTCGTTGTGTGATTTGTGAAGCACCTGGTAAACCTGCAATAGAAGAATCACCTACAAAACCTTAAGACAAAGCATTAAAACCATAAAAACGAAATATGCATATGAATGGGCGGGGACTGTCCTTATCTGCCAAATGGATGTAATTATCACTAAGCGCTACACTAAATCTTAGAACCAATGTAGTTCTAGGTGTGTTTGTGTGAGTGGAAATCGTGCCCTAGGTGCTCTTGTGCGAGTCACACTTTGTGAGTAGTGAGTAATAACTAGATGTTAAATGTAAGTAAATGTTGTGCATGGAATAGAATAAACTCCCTCCTCCTATGAAGAGTGATGAAAATGAACCAACCTTTTTCCCTTGTGATGGAACTAGATGGACGAAAATGGAGCAATAGAAGCCTTTGATAGATGCAAACTTAGGTGGTGATAGTAGTGCTTTGTGTTTGGTCCATCATTATGGTCTCATAACTTTCATATTTATATGGTCTCTCTTATCTTTAATTTCATAATTAACTCCAAAAAGGCTAACCACCAAAAATATAGAAATCTCAAAAGGCTAGAAAGTGCCCAAAAAGTGAGAGGAAAGTACAAAGAGGATCAGGGTGCCCAGAGGGGACCAAGTGCACCTAGGGCACCCCAGTCCTAGCTGGGCACTCCAGTTAAAAATAGGGAAACACGATATAAAAATATGGACAAGGAAAGTGTGGGTGCAAGATCAAAAGTAGTAATAGAAAATAAGTGCAAGATGGCCAAAGACATGGGTTAATTAGTACTCTTTTTCACTCAAGAACTCATATAAATAAATAGTATGAAATTGGGACTAAATAATTACCCAAAGTATGTGATTTAGTGTCTGCATTACCCCAACTTTCCTTGTATAACCTCAAACACTCAATTATGCACTAGAAATCATGACTATTAGACCTTCATGGACATGTATTATGGGTCACATACTCCATCTTCCATTCCACTGGTTCATTATGACCAATGCACAACTTGACAGATAAAACTTCTTCAAAAGAACACACGTATATGTAACTTATTTTCTCTCTCCTGCATCTCTAGCCACCACCACTCAGAGACACATGGGGGAGTTATCTAAAACCTTCCAATAGTTTGAGCTCAAGTCAATCCAATCAATTATGAGCCATTTTGGGCTTGTCCATCGCTACCTAACTAGGGTTTAAGGATGGTTTAAGACCATACTTATCCTTGGTATTAAACGATTGTTCATAAAGATTTATCTCTGTAATACGTAAAATAATGTTGGGAATTATTTATGCTAGGACCCTTACCCATCTATTATGAAGAGTTTGGACCTCTCTATAAGAGTTCTCATGTTCCAATGAGCACAATATATTCCTTCTTGGTCTTTGGGTTCTCAATCTCTTGAAGTCGGTAAGACCAAATATGCTTTGACAACTTGTTTTTTCATCCAATCCCTGACCTAAAACTTTGTCCAAAACTATATGGATAGACCTACTATCACATTTCCCATGAAGCTTGAAAAATGCACAATTCACTTGGAATCTACTTATGTCATCTCAATCATTTGGCTACCTAGGGAATGACCAGTAGAATAGGTCTATTGTGGACCTAGAAGGTAGGTCTAAACCCTATGAACCATGCTCTGAGACACTTTTATACCATCCTGCACACATAAGGTGGAACTGTGACCCATGATGCCACATCATACTAGTTGACTAGGCAAGTATTGACAACTTGAGATCATGCAGAAATTGCTTCTTGACACCATAAAATTGACACCAATGACATCACTCATAATACTGTTACAACATCAATGATCTATGCTCACATTCACTATTAAGTTCAACCTTGACTTTCTGAACTTGTCCTCATAACACCTCGACACTTCATGTGGCAACGATCTGACATCTACCAAGTGTTATCATTAATGGCATGTGGCCCTTGGCCACATCAATGATCATATAACATCAATGATAAACACATAATGTCAACATAGTTGTCTTTATGCATGAATTTGTGTTTCATTGATGGCTATTATTAGCCAATTGTAAATAAATTTGATATCATCTTGGTTTGTATATACCTTTGGTGTGTCTATATTGTTGTGTATATTGGTTCTATACATTTGATTAACTAAAATGTGGAAGAATGGTAGTTAATATAAACTAGGAACAAATAGTAAATAACATAAAATAAAAGCAGTAAATAAATATAGAAAGTGACCCAAGTAACTAAGAAAGTAGATATGTAAAACCCTAAAGTGTAAAGACAGGTTAGAAAGAACTTATTTGATTCAATGAGCTTGTTGGACTATGTCGTAGAGATGGATGGAGAAACAAGAGGAGGAAATGAATAGTGTCTGAAGTCTAGAAAAGTGTAGCTCTAGGAAATCTAAGTGGACTAGGGACACCTGGATAGGTACAGGGGAACCTGTGGGTGCCCTAGTCTAGAATATGGGTTCCCTAATCTGTGAAAAAACTCTATAACCTTCCTCTGAGGTGTCACTTGATGGTTTCCTACCTTCACTTCTTATCACACTAACTTTTCTTTTACTTGACTTGTATGTCACTAGTAATTAGTGATGAAGAAAAGACCTGCAAAACCCCAAGACAAACATCAAACCCCTAAAAAATAAATATGCATATGAAGGGGTCAGACTAACCTCAGCTACCACAATGGTGGACTTACTAACTGAGCACTGCACTACATCTCAGACCTGATGTAGTTCTATGTGTGTGTGTGTGCAATCATGCCCTAGGTGCTCTTGTGTCAATCACACTTTGTGAAAGTAGCGAGCAATAACTATGTGTAGAAAATGTAATAGAATGGTGGATGGAATAGAATAAACTTCCCTCCTATGCAGTGTGATGCAGATGAACCAGCCTTGTGCCTTGTGATAGAGCTAGATGGATGCAAATGGATCCTTTGATGGATGCAACCTTAGGTGATGATAGTAGTTCTTAGTGCTTGGTCCCTCATTATGGTCTCATAAATTTATATTTATATGGTTCTCTTGTTCTAATTTCATAATTAACCCCGAAAAGGCTGACCACTAAAAAGATAAGAAGCTCAAATGGTCAAAAAGTGCCCAAAAAGTGGCAGGAAAGTGTAGAAAGGCTCAGGGCGCCCCAAATGGGACCAGGTTTCTAGGGTACCCCAGTATTGGGTTGGATGCCCCCAGTCAAAGGTAAAATTTGCAACGAAATGACAAAAAACTGACTGGGAAAGTATGTGCTGAAGGTTGGTAAAGTGACAATAGAAATAAAAGTAAAATGGCCAAAAGACATGGGTTAATTAGTACTTTCTTCACTCAAAAACCATATGAATAGTAGTATGAGACTGGGACTAAATAATGTCTAAAGTGTATGATTTTGTGACTACATTTTCCCCCACTTTATGTTGGTGAGATAGAAATCTCGGTAACATAAAGTAGATAGAGATGTGTACCTACATAATCCATGTAGAGTGATGTAGAAATGTGTTGAAGGACTAGACAAAGCATGGAATGAAAAAATAGTGGAGCGTGGAAACTAAAGATGCAAAAGTGCAAAAAAGTGGTGAGAGTGAACCTAGGGCAGAAATGCACGTGTAGTTGCCGATGTGTGTGATGTACCTGCATGGTTAGTATCGTGTGTGCTTGCCACAAAATGTTGTTATTGTTATCCCCATTGTTGTAGTTGTTGTTGTTGACTACTTGTTTCTCATACGGACGGACTTGCAAGGAGAAAACAATCAAGTAGTCAAATACGCATGTATATGTAAAAACACATGTAAAAGATGCATGTATATGTATGTGAAAGCATGTAAATGTAAAGTACGTAAATGAAAAATGGAACATGTGCACCTGATCCATGTTGAGAGAAAAGTGTAGAAGGATATCCTGTATTGCAGTTTTTGGGTGATCTCATGCCACCCTGGCCGAAGAAGTGTAGGGAGAAAGTTGCATTATTCTCCAACCTGTAACTGCTTCCCTGAAGTTGTGTGAAGAGATCTTTGTACTACCTTGTTTTTTGGGTGATCTGACACCACTGGCTGAAGTAGTGTAGAGAGGAAATCCGTTGTATCCTCTAACCTGTAACTACTCCCCAAAATGATAAGGACAACCATGTCCTATAAAATCCATGTGTATGGGGTTCATAGACTGGTCTGAACCCACTCATTGTATAACCCACAATGTCAAAGACGTGGAAAAACTAAACTGAACTATATGTAGAAGCGTTGTGTAGTATGTAAAACCCCAAATGATGCCCCCCTCTTTAGGGGTGCATGCGACATCGCTTGATAGGAGAATGTGGCCCCAAAAGAGGACCAACCATGAACTAAACTCTTCCCTGCATGGGGAAAGGAATGTGACTTGGTAGAAACCAAGGCACACACAAACAAGATGCTAGAAAGGAAAATGTTAGTACAACCAAGCATGCATGTAAAAGACAATGTGTAAGCTACGCAAACAATGTATAAGCTACCAAGCCATGTAGCAATGTAAACACACAAGAAGACAAAGTATAGCCGCACAAAGTGGGTTACAAACATGGGACATCACTCATGATGTCACAAGACACACAAGGCCATCATGGTTGCATACAATAAACAAGTGTGCACACCAAACAAAGGGCAAGGCCGCATACAATAGCAAACAAGTAGACAAAAAGTAACAAACAAACAAATAACCATGGAAGTAAGTAATCCTTGTAAAACAAATGTTGCATATGAAGCACCCGTTAGCATGTTAGAAAGATAACCAATATGTCAAAAGCATGTATAACCAAGTAATGTAGAGTGCTAAGTACAAAATGAAACAATAGACACCTGTGAAGAGACGAATGTGGATGCCCCCAGACTGTTGTACCAATAAGGATGTTGGTAAGAAGGTGAGCATCCATAGAGTAGGCTGTACTATATAACTGTAAGAATACCATATATCTATGATTTGCACAACTAAAAATACAGAGTCCGTGAACGCGCATGTGTGTATGGTATAGATAAATGACATATAAGAGATCTAACTAGCATGTGTAATAAAGTGAACATATACAAGAAATGTAAGCAAAAGTAAAAGCAACCATAGATATGCAATATGTTGTGGATGGGTGGAATGGAATGCAAGATGGAATGATAGGATTGTGCATGCCCCCTAAGTGAATGGAAATGTATGTAGTGAGGTTCATTTGGTTTTCCCCCTCAATAGTCAAGAATGAATCGTAAATGAGAGTGCGTCATCAGGAAATGGTCAAAGTGTGTGTTGTGTCTAACACATTGTGATGATTGTGTATGTGTGATGATATGCGACCTAGAAATGAATGTGTGCATGACCCTGATATGAGCCTAAAGTGTATATCACTACAGATGAATAGAGAGTGGTGATGTAGCCTAAATCGAGTACCACTACAAGATGAAGGAATAAACCATTTAGCCTATATATGTCACTAACCTAGGAATGTCACATGATAGAGGGAAATGATGAGTGTGTAGCCTGATAAGGTCCATTTGATTGGTAAACCCTCGGTAGTCGAGTATGAAGGAACTAAAGTGACCATAGGGTAGTGAGTGCAGTGCATAGAATAATATGTAGTATGTGTGATGATGTAAATGACCATATGATGAGTACAAATGATGCAAAATGTTTGATGCAACCTAGTGTGCAATGTGTAATGTAGGGTATCATGTAATGTAGTAAGCCCTGAAAATTATGATGATGACTAGTATGTGTATGAACTGAAGCACTAATATGAGTGTTTAAAGTTAGGTATGATGATGTGAAAACATGTGATAATATGATGTTTTACGAGGACTATACAATGTATGACATGTAGTAAATGTACGATAATGTGCAAGATGCAGTGTGTGGGGTTCATGTGTAGTATGTAAACAATCAAGTGTGAACCGAAGCACAAGAGTGTGTCATCGGGTATATAAAATGTGTAGATTCCCCCAATGTGTGTGAGTGATGTATGATATTCAAAGATGACAATGTGCTAATGATAGTGATGGGGGAGATGTGTGAGATGCTATGCCCCCCATGAGTGAATGATCTATCCAATGAGTGAAGGAATCTTCATCTAATGAATGTGATGAAAGTGTATGACCATGTTCTAGTAATGGTGGTATAGTAGATAAATGTTGCACATGTGAATGAAGTCTATATGCATGTGATTGATGAATATACATGACTGTGTAGGCACCATAAAATGTGTAGGTGATGGATATCTACATGAAGTTAATGTGGAGGTGATTGGACACCCATGTGGAATAAAATGAGGTGGTGACCTATGGAGAGATGCAGTAACTATCCTAGGAATGGGCCTATGTGCTGATGTGTAGGACTAGCTGAGTGATGAGGTCACACATAGAAGGTGTATAGAGTAGGTGAACTAGGAGTAGATTGTGCTTTTAGTAATACAAATTGTGATGTGTAAGATGAAGTGGAATATGTGTGAATCAATGCTCGGAAAGATGATGACCATGGAGTAGATGGGGGTACTTCATCAATAGAGATAACTTGATTGTTATGAATGAATTTGAGTTGAAAATTATTCATAGAGATAATGGATTGAGACCTATGAATCCAATTGAGCCTGAGTAGACATGTCACAACCATTAATTGCTTTCCCAATGAGGAAAGGGACAAGAAAAGTGAGAGGACCAACCGTAACATGTAGTTTGACAACACCATAGGGTTTGTTTAAATGGTATTTGATTTGTGATCAAGGGTAACCAATAACATCAAGAAATGGAATAGAGCATGCACTAATAGGCCATGATGGGTCAACCTTAGTATTATTGATGGGGATCGAGCCAATAGATGCATTGATATGTAGGTGATTAGATGTAAAAGTTACATGATAGTCATGATTAGAAAAAGAGACGACTGGTGGCAAAGTGTCAGTATGCACAACTAAAAATTCAAGGGCCCCTGTAGTAGGAGGAGACACTGTGTGGTATACATAATTAGCGGATGAGTTAGTTGTTTTTGTATCATGTTTGGGTAGAGGATTGTTAAATATTTTGAGCTTATGATTTTCATTTACAGGTGGAGATGTTTCATATTCGGGAAGTTCAATTTGACCATTGTCAATCAAATCCTGAATGAGATATCGTAGTCGGTAACAATGATTGGTAGAGTTTCTGACACACTGATGATAGTCACAACGAGAATGTTCATTAAAATTATACCTTGTTGGTCGAGATGGGTCAATTTTTAGTGGAGAGGGTAGTGTGATGAGGTTACTTTCGACAAGTTGTGGTAGTAAAATACACGGGGAATACTAAACTTAGTGAATGTACGTCATTGTGGTTGCAATTGAAGCTCCTTAGTAGTATAGACTACGTTGACAAGTGAATTTTGTATCCGATGGTTTAGTCATAGATGGCTTGAATGTTTATTTACCTGAAAAATGCATGTGGAGGATGATATTTTTCCTGATACTTAAGCTTTCCTATAGCTAAGATCTTGGTTTCACGTAGCTTAAGAGTATGACAGAGTTGATCAAAGGAGAAGATTCTCAAAGAGAACACTCTCCTGGAGTGGTGGTAAAAGACTCTGAATGAATAAATCTTGAAGCTCAGCATCTGCAAGCATATTGGACATCTTGGCTAAATTTTTTTATAACATAAGACATAATCTGCTAAGTGTTCATTAGATCCTTGTTTGAGTTGTGCAAGTTGGGCATAAGAGATCTTAGAGCCGATGTTAATGGAAAAGTGAGTAAGAAAATCATCGGCAAGATGTGTGAAAGAGTTTACTGAATGGACAGGTAGGTCATAAAACCAATGCATCGCATAATCTTGTAAGCTACGAGGAAAAAGCTTAGCTAGTATTGTAGAGTCATCTGCATAGTATAGGCATGCTATGTGAAAAGCATAGATGTTCTTGTGGATCACCATGGCCTTTAAAGATGGGTAATTTTGGAGAAACGAAATTAGGTGGTAAGGGATAGGTAGATATAACAGGTGTGAAAGGAGTATGTAGTAATGATGTAGAGTCTAAAGATGGTGATGCATGAGAAGTAGCAATTTGTAGCTGCCGAATTTGGTTTTGTAAATCATTATACAAATAAGTTATATTAGGAGTATTAGAAGAAGATCCAAGCTGCATGTTAGGTGTGCTAGGGTGAGTGATGGGAGTGATAGTAGTAGGAATGGAAGTTGAAACATAAATGGGTGGGGTGGAGACCACGAAAGCTGAAGAAGGAGAACTATAGAGACAGAAGCATTACATGTACATTCTTAGTAGTAATCAAAGCATGTAGGACATATGGAAGATGAGTAGGATGATCACGCAAAGCTTGTATAAATTTAGTAATGGTGTTGAGTTGATCTTGGTCGACATTAGTGTCTTCATCATAGGAATTTTCACTATCAGATGCTTCTATTTCATGAAGAGGAACATTGTGTGAATTATCCAAAGGATTGTTAGTGGTAGCTACAAAAGTAGGGATATCAGCCATTGGTTTAGGGATTCCCTACGAGTGAATGAAGGAATCTCACAATATTGAAAAGATCCAAAACGACCACTACGAGTGATGAGCATATGAAGAAAATACCAAGGAGAAAGGGTATTCAAAGATCGGGTTCACCAAAATGATTAACTAAAATGTGGAAGAATAGTAGTTAATCTAAGTAGGAAAATAAATAAATAAAAGTAGTAAATAAATATAGAAAGTGACCCAAGAAACTAAGAAAGTAGATATGTAAAACCCTAAAGTGCAAAGAGAGTTAGAAAGAACTCAGCTAATTTGACGAGCTTGTTGGACTGTGTCGCAAAGATGGCTAGAGAAACAGGAGGAGGAAACGACTGGTGCCAAAGTCCAAAAAAGTGTAGATCTGGGAAATCTGAGTGGATTGGGATTCCTGGATAGGTACAAGGGGCACCTGTGGGTGCCCTAGTCTAGAATATGGGTGCCCTGGTCTGTGAAAAAGATCTCTATAACCTTCCTCTAAGGTGTCACTTGATGGTTTCTTCCTTCACTTCCTGTCACACTAACTTTCTGTAAACTACATGTATGTCGCTAATAATCAGATGATGAAGAAGAGACCTGTAAAACCCCAAGACAAGCATCAAACCCTAAAAAATGAAAGATGCATATGAAGGGTCAAACTGACCTCAAATGCCATAATGGTGGACTTACTAACTGAGCTTTCACTACATCTCAGACCTGATGTAGTTCTATGTGTGTGTGTACAATCATGCCCTAGGTGCTCTTGTGCCATTCATACTTTGTGAAAGTAGCGAGAAATAACTATGTGTAGGAAATTTAATAGAATGGTGGATGGAATAGAATAAACTTCCCTCCTATGTAGTGTGATGCAGATGAACCATCCTTGTGCCTTTTGATGGAGCTAGATGGATGCAAATGGATCCTTTGATGGATGCAACCTTAGGTGATGATAGTAGTGCTTAGTGCTTGGTCCCTCATTATGGTCTCATAGCTTTATATTTATATGCTTCTCTTGTTCTAATTTCATAATTAACCCTAGAAAAAGCCAACCACTAAAAATATAAGAAGCTCAAACGGTCAAAAAGTGCCAAAAAAGTGGGAAAGTGTAGAAATGCTTAAGACACCCCAAATGGGACCAGGGAACCTAGGGAGCCTCAGTATTGGGTTTGATTATCCGATCAAAGGAAAAATAATACCAAATGAAAAAAATAGACTGAGCAAGTATGTGTTAGAGGTCGGTAGTGACGACAGAAATCAAAGTAAAATGGCCAAAAGACATGGGTCAATTAGTACTTTCTTCACTCAAAAAACATATGAATAGTAGTATGAGACCGAGACTAAATAATGTCTAAAGTGCTTGATTTTGTGACTACAATATTGTATATTTTTCTTCATTGTTATAGGACTTAGTGGCCTCAGTGGTGAAGATGGAACCTATACTTGAGCATGTCCAACCTAAACTGGGGTTGGAACCTTTACTAGAAAATTTCCAACCTTAATCAAAGCTAGAACCTATACTGGAGCATGTTTAAAATAAACCAAAGATGAAACCTACACTGGAGCTTGTCCAACCTGAACCATAGCCTACACTTTTACCTATTCCTACACCTGTACCAGATCCTGGCCCTATAATTGTGTCCACGCCTCTGCCCAGTCCAATCATCATCCACCTCTATGTTATTAGGCATCCCTCGTTGCTACTACCATGCATATTGTAATAGCCGCCTATGGAATAGTGATACACATGCGCATAACTCATCCATACCACGTCGTGTACTTTGTATGCATCCCAGGAATCAAGGTCCTAAATATTTTCTCATGCATCCCAAATCCTATTGTATAACTGCAAAGAAACTAGCCCTCACAACTCTTTATCGGATACAGGACCCAAAATCAATTGTCTCCTATACCACTCATGCATACCACTACTCTCCTCATGCTATATCTTGGATCAATCCAAGCTTCTGTATGGCCCTATCCTGTATGTATCTATCCATAATGTGTGCACGAATCCCAAACATGACGTTTTCTGCCTCTATTGTAACTAAATTGGTGTCATTTTTCATCCTTTAGACACCTAAATTCCACTTTTACAATCTTATTGCCAAAAGCACACTAATCACTCTCATTCTTACCATTTCCATTATAATTAGTGATTTCCGCTAATTAACTAATGTTTCTTACCATTTTGGTCAATTAACAACAGTTTTTTGTTATTACCTAATCCTCTTTCGCATTTAGGATGCCACTTTACGATGAATCGTAAGTCAAAATTCTCTTCCAAATAGACAATTAGTGATTATTAGCTAATTAAACCTATTTTACCCTTGTTTTGGTCAATATACCCTATTATTGGCTCAAACCCCTCTTCTAACCACTCAAAATCACCCCACTTTCCTCCACAACATCTCAACAAGCTTAAAATCTTATCCTAGCCTCCTAATTGACCCTAAGTGGTTGATTAAGGCTCCTCACATCTTAATCACTTGTTAATTCACTAATTGTGATTAACAAACCTTAATCATGATTAAAAATCTTAATCTACTTTGTGCTTTTAGTTCCACATGCACCAAGATGATAGTTTTCCTCAAAGGAAAAACTATAAAAAAGGACTAACCACATACCTTTAAATTTTACACCATGCTTTGATTTGCATATCATATAAGAAATATGATTTATAGCCAAGCTCAATCCTTACCTCAAGTCTTCAATGGCGTTAGTAGATGGGTATCCAATATGATCTTGTAGTAATTTTTGGAGAGACCATCTCACCTTCCTTGGAGTAGCAACAAAACCCCTAATTTGATTGCTCCTAGATCTATTTAGGTCTATGTTAGTTAGTAATTGAACATACTAGTAGGCATGCTTTAGCTAGGTTTTGAATTATATTCATGTTAGTTGTTTCAAGCATTCCATTAAGATTTTATCTTTGATGTAACTATTGTTAGATTCAATAAGCATTAGCTTAATTAGACTATGTGGTGTTAGTCTTAGCTTTTCTTGAAACTTTTAGTAGTCTTCATTTGGCACACCTGGTGGGGGAAATACCCCATTGCATTCATTTTTTTGAGATTTTTAACTTAGTTTCAAAGTTTTTAGATTTCAATCTTTCTAGTTTAACTTCAAGTTTTCTAGATTAGTTTCAATTTTTCTAGATTAGTTTATAGCTAGATTACTTTCAAAGTTTTTAGAGTAAATTTCATTTTGTAGATCAATTTTTAAGATAGTTGTTTAAACTGATATTAGTAGTAGATGTTGTATTTTCATGTTCTTTGCAGGATATAAGGAGGTGAAGTGCTGTCGAAATTTCCTCAAAAGGCCAAAGATTTGATCTTTTTCAAAATTTTCTTGTCAAAAGTCATATTTTGATCACCTACAGGAAGGTCCGTGTGCCTACACTCAAAAGGGTGTGCCCATGCTCCAAAGGTCATGCATGTGCTCTACTGGACATGCCTACACTTCAAAGTGTGCACCCATGCCTCTCTAGACCACGCTTGTGCATCACTGGATTTTTGGCCTCTGTGTATAGCTTGTGCTTGTGCTTCAAAGTGTGCCCACACCTCTCTGGCTGTGCTTGTGCATACTAGACTGTGTAAATTTGATAGAGGTGTTTGTGCATAAATGTATACGTTGATGCTTCAAATTATGTGTCCTCATGCTCTATAGGACACACTCTTGCATAAAGATGTGTGCACTAGCGCACTCAAGTAAAATTGCTTCAAAGTTCAAAATTTCAACTTCTAGGTTTTTAGTGTTTCTGTCATTTTCTAGGGATTTTTAGTTGCTGTTACTGTCAATTTTCTGATTTAGAGAAGGTTTTCTAACAAATTACCTTAGGGTTTGATAAGGGATTTTTAAAAAAAATTGAGGGTTTGATGAGTTTATTTTCATGCTTTGTATGAGTTTGGAATAGGCTTGTGTATGCTCTTCTCTTGCACTTTGTGTGATCTTGAGAATCAAAAGCACCCCTAAACCTTCTTTTTGCTAATTTTAGAGTAAGTAGGAAAAACCATTATCATTCATTTCTATGCTTAAGGGAATAAAATTTCTTTTTGACATGTACATGATCTTTTAGTTTAAGATCTTTTCACTTGATAAATAACCAAGGCTAAATTTTTTGTATGCTCTTCCCTTGCACCTAGTGTGATCTTGGGAACCAAAAAAAACTTTAGTCTTTCATTAAGAAGCACTTGGATTAATTGGGAATAAACCTTGGTTTGCAAAGTTTTATGGTAGTTAATTGATTTACAAGTTTTTATCTAGTTGGGTTACTTGTTGTGTATGCTCTTCTCTTGCACCTAGTGTGATCTTGAGAACCAAAAGCAACATTTAATCCTATTTCTATGATATTGTAGATATTTTTGAACTACTAACCATTTGTGTGAAGGACCTAATGCTAGTCAAATAAAGGAGGTGTCTCTTCAAACCAAATTCTAACATTCACATGTGTTGTAGGTTTCCAATGGTGGTCTAAACCAAATTGCTTAATCCAAAAGATAAAAAATACACCAACACATCATATCAACACACTGTATTGTAGGTTTCAGTTAAGAGCTACGACTCATCCACTTAACTAGGAAAATTATCTTTGGCATAAGCCTTAAGATACAACAAAAGAGATGTTCCTAGGAACCCTAAAGTAGTTCACACAAGAGGGAACCTTGTGAATGAAATGGGAAAGTGCTCCAACTACCCAATTGATTAGTACGCCTTGGTGAGATTAGAGTCAAAGTTATTTCCATTGTGACCCAATGAAAATACAACTGAATGCATTTTTATTGCTCATTGTATTGAAGGGGGTAAAGTAAAGCCGAGATATACTCCAAGATTAGTCATGGGAACTTTCTTGGTAAATCGAGCTCGCAGAGATATCTTGTGACACATAGAGAGAGAAACCCTAGGAAGCTTGTCACTTGGAGCCAATTTTGTCTTAGATATTATACTTGAGAGCTCTCACAAAGTGACAACTTTGTTGGATTCAAACTCTTGTTTTTTAAACAAGGGAAAGAATCTCTTAAAGTTGAAACCACGTGACATTTCATCACGAAATCTATTTAGTGTTACTTTGTCCTAGTTTTTCACTTGTCCTAAGACAAGGTGAAACTCTGCCAAAGTTATTTTTCATCACCACTTGGTCTACTCCTTTGTTTTCTTGTTTCTCATTTTGAGACAAAAGAAGAACAAACATATATGGATACCTACTAGAAATAATCATGTCCACACTTTTGTAGTCTACTTGCATGACTAGGTTGTAATGCCAGAATGCAAGTGTTGAAAGTGTGAATGGTACGTCATCAAGTTCTAGTAGCCCCTCTTGTCTCAAACCCATATTGAGACTTACTATCATTGTAGTTAGGTTGTCTTATCACTGACTTCTTTTGAGTTGTTACGTTGCCCACATTATAGCCATACAATTGTGATATTTACATCTTGTTTCCATTGTGAAACTTGGCCTAAATATCTAGATTGTATTGTTACGTTGTTGGCATGCATAGTAATTCCTTGATATACTTAGGCATATTTTTTACATCCTAGCCTTGTCTTGAGTTTTGTGAGTGTTGAGGTTACCTTGTTAGCATCACTATAACGCCATTTTGATACTAAAATCTTGTTTTCTTGCAAATTTTGATTAACGTGTCCAAATAGCATTGTTACGTTGCTCACATTTGTATCTTCCATTTTACAAGACTTAGAATTTGTTAGAATTTAGAAACTGGTTTTTAGTATACCTTGTTAGAGGATCACGTCAACACTTTCTTAGCATTTAGGTCTTGTTTGTTTCAAACTTGGCCTAACTGGTGATATTGTGTTGTCACTATTGGTTTCAAACCTATCTCAAAAAATCATAGGGAGTAAATTTTGTTGTGATTGGATTTGAGTTTTATATGTTATTGTATTATCATAGAAAAATCTCATGTCATATATTACCTTGCTAGGGTAGATCATTCTTTATTCTTTATCCTTAGGGCTCATAAAGACCTATTGGATTTTTGGCTATTTTATAGTCACCTTTTTTTGTGATGACTTAGCATTGTTACACTGCAAAAATTTGCCTAGGGTACATTTTTAGTAAACCTTAGTGGAAACATTTCACGTTGTACCCCCTATTTCAAGTATGCCTACTACAAGAATGGGGTCACGAAAGTTAGAAGCCGAGTCTCTTTGGAGGTGAAAACCCTCTTTTAGAGGATAATGTCATGATTGACCATAGTGATGGAGAGGATAGATTCTCCTCATGTGGATGTAGAGCTTCATCCCACCCATATTGACGATTACTTGTTTCAAAACAAACATGAGGTTCTTATGCATTGTTGTGGAACTAGGAGCTAAGTTACCTTCCACAGTTGACACTTCTCTTATCGGTAGGAATGGTTCAGGGAGACAAAGAAGTAGACCAACCTCACCACACTATTAATGACATATTAAACCCAGGTCATGCCTCTACTTCTAAATGACAGAATAATGAGGAGGTACCTTTTGAAAATGACGGAGACTATCATATACCTACAGTTAGAATACACTATGAAGACCACGAGGAACATGCTCATCATGAACAACCTCCTCCTAATGAAGATCGTAACAAAATACCTACTCGAGAAGTAACATTAGAACAATAAGTACAAGCCCTCACTCACCAATTGGCAAGTTTGGCTTCACATATACATAAGGAACAACCAAAAGTTTTGAAACAAGCTATACCAAAGGCAAAACCTAAAGCTTCATTTCACAAGTTCCCAACAAATACTCCTTGATGGGAGACATGAAAAGACCCTTACGAAGAATTTCTCATAGAGAATAGAGGTGGGAATACACCTAGATTTAACCCTTTGTATAGACCTACGCCACCCACACAAGATCCACTCTTCAATCAAGAGTGGTCCACTATGAAGTAACCCTTCTAGCATTGCAAGAAGGAAAAACTGGTAATAACAACAAGAAATACCAGTTTGATGAATTGTTCCCTTATCCATTTGATAGAGCCATGTTACAAGTACCTTTCCCATGACATTTTGATTGTCCAAAATTTGATAAATATAAGGGAAAAGGTGACCCCAAGATCATATCAAATATTTTTATATGGCATGTCAAGAGGTTGTCATATAGCGGTAACTATCTTATTCTCCTCTTCCCATAGAGTTTAGGAGGACATGCGTTAGAGTGGTTTTTACACATCCCCAAGGGATCTATATCTACATGGCCAGAACTAGCAAAATCATTTTGTACGTCACTTTTATTTTAATATAGAGAGTGATGTTACCATGCTAGATCTCTACAATGCGAAACAATGAAAACTTTGTTGCTTTCCTACAAAGATGGAGAGGGTTAGCTAGCCGTTTCCCTTGCTCCATACCCAAAAAATAGTTGATAAGTATATTTTTCCCAACCTCCACCCTGACATCACATTCCACTTGCAAATGCATTGTGGCAACACATTCGAAGAGGTAATCAAAAAAGGGATTCAAATCGAAAAAACATTGTTAGCTAGGGGACTCTAAAACCCTTCTCCCATGATCATAACGATTCCAAAACTAATGAAAAGACAAATTTTACCCCTAATAGGAACAAAAAAATTATCAGTGATGGAATAGTAGACTCTAAACAAGTACAATTCGTTCAAAACCACACTCTTTTGAATCTTGCAAAGGGAGCTCCACCTACGGAGTATAAACGTCGTGTTTCACTCCTCTATATAACCAATATCATCAATAATAAATCAATTAGAGGCCATCAATATGGTTTGATACCCTGAATCAAAACCCTATAGGGATGACATACCTAAGCCATCATGGTTTAGGGAAAATGAATTTTGTGGATTTCACCACGTTAAAGGTCACAAAACTGACAAGTGCTTGAAACTAAAACATTACATTCAGGACTTGATTGACAGTGGTGATGTAGAAATAGATTCTTCCACTGCTACCAAATCTCCAAACAAAATATGGGGATTTTCAAAGAACCTTTCCCCAAGCATGAAGGAAAGAAAAATTAGGATCAAGGACAATCATCTCAAAATAAGAGTACCAACTATATATCGAAGCCAGACCATTTTTATGCCTTAATAGGTTGTGTTGATTCACCTATTGAGCATGTCAACACAATCAAAATCAGATTAAGAGAGTGCACCATGGAACATGCGATGAGCTCACCTTGTTATATCAAAACATCCTCCCCCTCCTCCTCAAGAGAGTCACTATGATGTGTTAGATCAATTAGAGAAGTACCACAACTAAGATTTCAATCTTAGACCTTCTAAATATTTCTAACGTCCATAAGGAGATCCTTTGCAAAACCTTACAGGGATCAAGAGTATCTGTTGATATTGACCCAATGCACTTACATGCCATGGTAGTGCAAATCACTCCTTTAGAACACATAACCTTCAGTCTGATGGAAGTCTTAGAAAAAAATCCCTCCCATAACCTTCCCTTACACATTGAAGTAATAATCAAGCGTAAGAAGGTCAAGAGAGTGCTTGTGGATGGTGGATCAGGTCTAAATATTTGTACTCTTAAATTAGTTCGACAACTAGGGTGCACAGAAGCTGATTTGGAGACAAAGGTCATCACCATAAAGGCATATGACAATGAAGAGTGAAAATCATCTGGAATGATCACTTTCTCATTGAAATTGGTCCCATAAACCATGATAGAATGTTCCATTCTTAGACTTGAGCTCCCCTACAACATATTGTCAGTCACCCATGGATTCATGCCATGTAGGCCATGCCATCAATGTATCATCAATGTTTAAAGTTACAAACATGAAGGACATACACTTACTATACAAGGAGATCCCCAACCATTTTCTCATTACAGAGCATTGTCGGGTTATTTTCCCACCATTCTATAAGTGTCCTTATACAAATATTGTTGTTCCTATTCAGTCCAAGGACCTCGCTTCATGAGTGGATCCAGACACCTTGTCTATAAGACAATAGTGCTTCTACGTTGGAATCTCCTTTTTCTACATGGGAGATGAAATTCAAAGACAAGATGTTGTGGAGAGTATAATCTTCAACAAGCCCTTATGGTTCAAAACATTCCACTATCAGCCAAAGCATGTGGTAGACCGTGCTACAAATTCTAAAGATCAAGGGAGAACTTCCCTTTCAACAATTTCACTTTAGGTGGCTTACTAGAAGATGAAAGGATACTCAAAGATATTATATTTCATCCTCAAGATGGTGAAATGGATTTATGTTATAAGTCACCTAGGTATGTTATTCCTAACTAAATAATGCTTACTATGAGGTATAAAGGACATGGTTGCGGCCGTCAAGAATAAGGTTCATTGGAAGCTCTTCCAATACCTCATCGTATAATGGGAAAATCTGGTATTGGCACCCATTTGTATGAGTCTCACCCTTCAGATGATGAGTATGCCTCTTCTGAGCATGAGGATAGTTTGTCTGAAAATGAAAGTGAAACAGATTCCGATGTAGTCTTTACGAAGACCTCACCACCACAAACCTATTCTCTAACATGGTTATCCTTACCATAACCCCTGTTACACCCCTTACCATTCCAAAATTGGACCTCATTTACCCATCACTCATGTAATTGGGACCAACAACAACACGTACCCATCGATTCTTTCAGAATGATGAGGCTATTGGTGAGTTCCTTGGCATTAGAGACAAAATTCCTAGAAATGACCACAAGAAAGGATTCTCCATTCATCTCAATGCATGCGTGTACTTTGGAGAGGAGGTAGAGTTGTGTGGTCACTTAAGTAAGAAAATAAGCAAGGGAAAAATTCCTATAGAAAATCCTTACGGAAAGAAAAATTCCAAGTCCTATAGCGAAAACCTCTTTGAGGAGCTTGTGGAAAAACAAATGGAACAACCTATGGACAAGATAGTGTACCCACCTAAAGATGAATATCTCCTTGAACCAACCTTTGGTAGAGGAGGATCTCAATCTCCCTCCCGATCCTACGTGCATGGAAGATGAGTCCAAGTTACTCGTGGAGGAGACAATATATGTTAACATCGACATGGAGGAGATGCCTAGAATGGTTAAGTTGGGAGCTTCACTCTTAGCTCAAGAACATAAAAATATTTACAGGACTTTTGAGAGAATATGTAGATATATTTGTTTGATCTTACACATACATGCCAGGACTTGAACCTACTTAGTGGTGCATAATCTTGTTGTACACCCAGATGCCAAGCCCATAAAACAAAATCTAGAAGATGCATCCTGTACATCGCCTTATTGGTTAAGGAAGAGCTAGAAAGGTTATTAGAAGTAGGCTTCATCAGGCCTATCAACTACTCAGAGTGGATTTCTAATGTGGTACCAATTCAGAAAAATCCAGTCGGTATTAGAGTGTGTACTAATTTCAGAGATATTAACAAAGCTTTTCCTAAGGATGAATTTCCTCTTCCTAACATCAACATGATTGTCAATTGTACTGCTGGTTATGAGATGCTATCACTCATGGATGGATTCTTAGGTTATAATCAGATAAATATTACAGAGGAAGATCAACACAAGACAAATTTTACAACCCCATGGGGGACATTCTGCTACCAAGTCATGCCCTTCGGCCTCAAGAATGTAGGCACTACATATCAATGGATGAAATGATTGTAATGTTTCACGACATGATTAGTGACATCATGGAAGATTACGTAGATGACATATTGGCAAAAGTCCAAAACTCAGGAAGATCACCCAAATATTTTGTGACAAATTTTTCAGTGTCTAAGGGACTACAAAGTCTGACTTAACCTGAAGAAATGTGTCTTCAGTGTGTTATCTAGAAAATTACTAGGATTCATTGTTTCAAGGAGAGGAATAGAAGTAGATCCTACAAAGGTCACTGTTATCCACTATAAATACCTCCTCCTAAAAATATTAGACAACTACACAGCTTGCAAGGAAAGATTCAGGACATCATAAGGTTAATTTCATAGCTCGCAGAAAAGTGTCATACATTCACACATCTTCTTCAGAAAGATGTTAGTTTCAACTGGGGGCTAGAATAACAACAAGTGTTTGCTTTGCTAAAATAATAATTGGCTAAACCCCCTATTCTAATGTCACCCACGGAAAGGATAACCCTTGTTACTCTAGATTTATGTTACACATTTTGCAATTGGGGCACTATTGGCCCAGTATGATAAAGAGTAGAAGGAAAAATTTGTGTACTACTTGAGTAGAACATTGATATCTTATGAGCTCAACTATTTGTAGATTGAAAAGGCTTGCTTAGCCATAGGTTTTTACCTTCCAAAAACTATGCCACTATTTTCTCAACAATAAGGTCAAGCTCATTTAAAAGGTTGATCCACTAAAATACTTACTATCAAAACCTGCACTCACAAGAAAGATGGCTAATTGGATCATCTTAGTAAGCGAGTTCGACATTGAGTATGCACATCAAAAGTCAGTGAAAGGACAAGTCTTACCAAATCAGCTAGCAGAAGCTCCATTACCAGGTACCGAACCTTCGAATCTAGAACTACCAGATGCATCCATAATGTACCTTGAGGAATCAATCATATGGAAACTATACTTTGATGGCTCCTTTACCTTTCATGGTTCAGGTTCCAGTCACCAAAGTTGTGTTGATCACTCCTACAGGAGACTTGATTGCCCAAGAGTTTCAGATTGGGTTCCCATGCATGAATAATATAGCAGAGTATGAAGCTCTTATCGTATGAATGAAGCTATCCATTAAGTGGGACATTAGACAAGTTAATTGCATTGGTTATTTCAATGCTCATTATAAAACAGGTCACAGATGAATACAAGGTCAAAGATGAGAAACTTATTCCATACAAAAGAATGGTTGATTCTTTGAAGGATTTCATTAAGCAGATAACATTCAAACAAATACCAAGATCCCAGAATAGAGCAGTAGATGACATGGCTATAGTAGGATCCATGTTGACATTCCACCTAGGGAACAATGATATGCCATTTTTCGTTGAACATATAAGAATGCCAGCATATGACATACCAGAGTCTTGTTTAGTGTGTGAAAGTTGTTGTTCCCTTTTCCTCGTGGTACGTTGAAATATTTAATTACCTCCATGATGGAACCTTTACCAAAAACATTTCCCATGCTCGAAAAATGAACCCTCATCCTTCGTATAGCTTTGGTTATACCCTACTTGGGGGCACCCTCTTCCACTTGAGGAAATATGGAATTGGTGTTGCATTGTTTAAATTTAGATGAGTTCATCCAAACAATCAAATAGGTGCACAAAGGCATCTGTAGAGATCATACTAGTGGATTCATCTTCACTTGCAAAGAAAATAACTTTGAGTAGGTTACTATTGATGCCTACCATGGAGCATGACCTTTGAGCAGATCTTTACCATATGATGAAATGTTTTACTGGATTTTACCTTGTCAGGTACAAAAAGTTTGATACATGCTCCTCAGGTAGTCCTTGCACCCTATCATGCCACACTATTGGTCGGGTTCTCAAAGTGGGGTCTCAATCTAGTAGGAAAACTTAACCATGTATCATCAAATAGCCATAAGTTCATTATAACTGCTATTAAATTTAATTCACATTTATGGGTAGAGGTTGTTCCTCTTACCTATGTTAAAGGTGCATACAGATATCTAAATTTTATGATGAACCATATCATCCGTCGATATGGTATCCCCTCTGACTATTATCACTGATAATGGTAATCTGTTGAAAAATAAAACTCATGAATCTAGACCTTATGCAAATGTTTTCATTTAATATCATCTCAAGTTCTCAACACGCTATTACCCTCAAATAATGATATTACTTCAAGTTGTTTGCAAGGTTCGAATAAAAACAAATTGCATTCATATTATAGAGAATGGTGGTGAATACAACAGGTTGTAAATGGCATCTACATATTCACCCTGGTTACCCTCTGAGCAATTCAGAATATCTATCTGAGACCCCTACAAGTGCCACAAAGATACTTCTTAGTATTCGGAATAGAAGTCATACTACCTTTAGAGCATCGAGATCCCAATCTATGCCTATTGAGCTAAGGGATTACCCTGAATGAAGAATAGGACTACATAGTAACTTGATTGGTGAGTTGGATCTATTGGATGATGAAAATAGTTCATGCCCTCATTCACCTTAAAGTGTATCAGAATCGATTGCGGTGAAGCATACAATAATAGCCCGAGAATCTACCTCATTAATTTACCGAGGTAGGAGACTTGGTGTTAAAAGAGAATAATAAAGAACACCAATAAGGACTGAGAAAAGAAAGGTAAATTTTGGCCTAGAAGAACTTGACTGAATTGGCTAGGGCCATATGTTGTGGTGTCCAAGTTTTTACAGGTGGCCAATATAACCTTGCCTATTCTCAAAGTGGGAGCTTCGGGATCCCATGAACACAATGCATACTTAACATTTCTATGCTCCTAGATGGGGGTCCATAAAATTCATTATAACTGAAACTGAATACTTAAAAAAAAGTGGGTAGAGGTTGTTCCTCTTACCTATGTTGAAGGTGCCCAAATATCTAAATTTATAATGAACCATATCATTTGTCAATACGGTATCCCCTCTACCATTATCATTGATAATGGTAAGCCATTTAAAAATAAAACTGTGAAAGCATTATGCAAATGTTTTCAAATCTCCCTTCAAGTTCTCGAATCCCCTATTACCCTCAAGGTAATGGGAAAGCAAAGCTTCCAATAAAACCCTCATTCATATTATGGAGAAGATGGTGAATACAGCATAGGCTATAACTGGCATCTACATATTCACCCTACCCTTTGAGCATTCAGAACATCTATCTACACCCCTACAGGTGCCACTCCATAATCCTTAGTATTCGAACAGAAGTCGTACTACCTTTAGAGATCGAGATCCCTTCTTTGTGTATCGAGCTAAGGGATTACCTGAATGAAGAAGAGGACTACATAGTAACTTGATTGGTAGAGTTGGAGCTATTAGATGACAAAATACTTCATGCCCTCATCACCTTAAAGTGTATCAGGATCGATTGCGGTGAAGCTACAATAAAAGAGTAATACCTCATTAATTTGAGGTAGAAGACTTGGTGTTAAAAGAGAATCAAAATAACACCAATAAGGATCGAGAAAAGAAAGGGAAATTTGAGCCCAATTGGCTAGGGCCATATGTTGTGGTTCCCAAGTTCAGTTCAAGGTGCCTATAAGCTTGCCTATTCATATGGTTAAGAGCTTCAGGAACCCATGAACACAATGCATCTTAAGCATTTCTATGCTTAGATGTGGGGTCCCTAAAATATCAGAAAATGAAAAAAAAGTATAAAAAATAGAAAGAAAAAAAGAAAAATAAACAGGTGCATCCAATAGTGAAAACCATGTAATGGTGGCACTTTAGACAAGTCCTTTGGTGAAAACCAGTTTCCAGCACCATTGGAGGGTCCGTTGTTCACAAGCATTTCATATTTAGGAGTATGATAGATTTTGTCCTAAGCTAGTCTTTACCTTCGTCTGAGTCCCTTGTGAGCTTGTCCCTCTTTTCCCTGATCTGAGCTAATCCTACTTTTGAATGTAGAGAGTTTGACTTTGAATATTCCCAGCTCATGCTGGGGGAAACTTCACATCATCACCTTTTTGCACATAACATGGCATTCTGCCCTTGTACATCCCATCTAACACTAGGGGCATCCATGTTTCTTCATTTCCTTGCACGCTCACTTCGGAAAAAATCTTAGAAAAACATTCCTATAACCTTTTGAAAAAACCAAAAAAATTCAAATACCATTTCGTAGAAAACTCCAAAATAATAGAAAATTGTCTTGAGATAATACCAAAAACAATGAAAAATATCCCAAAATTGTCCCACAAAAACAAAGTAGTAGTTTGCTTACTTTTAGTTGTTGGTTTGTATGGTTTTAGTTGCATTGTTTTTTCATATTATGTGCTTTAAGTTGGATTCACTTGCTTACTTAGATTGAGTGTTACTTTAATCTGTGGTGCATTGCATTGAGTTCATTTTATCTTGCATACTTGTAGATAGTTGTGTTGTTTTGATTAGATTTGTTTAACTTGTGCTTGTTATTTTACTTGTACATTTTGTTATCATTTCATCATCATATCAAATAAACCATCACATCTATACATCATATATCAATAAAAGCTAAGTCTACATCACACATGTATGCTAAAGCTAATCATCAATACCATATCATCAATGGGGCAAGAGGGGTTACACATGATCAAAATCTATCCCCCCACACCAATATCAAAAATAAAAACATGTTTTACTCAAAGTATCTCATCAACATGTAATATGACATCAGCTAAGGCTATCTCATAAATCTAATAACATGTGATACAAACATAAACATAATAGATTAAGCATGATATCTCATAAACAAAATGTGATACATCGGTAATCCATCAATCATCGTACATCATCATAAATATAAATGTCTATGTACAAAATCAATGTGTCTCGATACATATCAGATACAAAAATCCATCATGGGCATGGATCAAAAATGTGCCTTCATCACGAGGCATAATAAAAAACAATACATAACATACATATGTACAAAAATGTGCCTTCATCATGAGGCATGATAAAAAATAATACATATACATCCATAAAAAGTATGCCTTCATATTGAGGCGATACACCAAAAATATACATCTAATATGTCAATAAGAGAGTCAGCCTCGACTCTCACCCTCTTCTAGGACTACCTGGCCTAGGGCCTTAGGGAGGAAGTTGTTGATGTAACGGTCCTATAGAGGTCTACTACAATCTGTTGCAATGTAGGTTGCTGAACTAATTTGGCTGATCGTAAGGTCCTCTGGGATCTAGATCTGGACCTGCTAACATCTAGCTGATCAAAAGGGGTAGCCATTTGTCCCTCTAGGATGGCCTGGTGGTACAATGTCTTATAGTAGGAGGCCTCACCACTAGCTCTCATCATATCTATTAATATGTCTGGCATCCCAGATGTTGAAGATGCCCGCAGTATAGCATCATGCTCTCCTATCACTCTGGTTATATCTGTCTGAACCTGTGTACGCTCTGTCATCTACTGAACCTACTCAGCCACTAGTTGATCTCTCTCTGCTCTAACCTCTCTAGTTGTAACCTCTTTGTGATTTCCTGTCCTGATATCGCTCAGTCATAGCCTGTAATCTCTGTGTGCTAGCCTAATCTTTCTCGGTCATGAGTTGATCCATCTCTCTGATCACCTGGTCTCTCTTGTGTAATGGCCTGGTCCCTCTCAGATGTAACCTGAAGTTATAGGGCTATAACCTATTGTAGCTATTTCTGCAAGGCAACCACCTGTCCCACCAACATGTACATCCTCCATATCCTCTCCACCCCCACCATCTCCTCCACCTCCTATGTGGTGCACTCATGTGAGGGGGTGATGGAGGTTCCTGTAATGGTACTCATAATGGAACATGAAGGGGCATATCAATGGTATAATATCTGTGGCTACACCACTACCTGTTGTTGAACTAAAACTTGTTGTTGGACTAAAACATGTTGTGTTGGTACCCCTATCTGTGGTCCTATTTGTGGACCTGCATGTGCCTATACCCATGTGCCTATGGATCTGGACCTTATCCCCCCTATGTTGTTGCATCTAATACCTCCTGTGGTATGGTCAATCTCTATGGCAACACTATAGCATACCACCTTGCATAATATAGCATCGTATCCCTAGATCCACTACCTGCGCTAGCTGCACCCAAGGCTATGTAGAACCACCTGTAAGAAGCTAGTACGAGCTCGGCCTAGCCTAATCTGGGGCCCCATATGAAAGGCCTCTCTGTATCTGTGTGTGTACCACATCTCACCACTAGGAATCCCCTAGATAAGACCAAACTTTTTTTGGACCCGGTCCACTCTATACCACTCCACAATATGACTCCTACTCCTAAGAATGAAATGGTCAACTGTATTGGTTGTCAACTCAACTACATCCTGAGGCCAATGGTACAACCTGTATGGCTGCCATGTGATCATGTGAGGTTATACCTCATCAAATGCTCACCTGTAATAGTCTATATCCCTATGTGACCACGAATATTATCTCCATTTGGAACCCAACCCATGATAGAAGGCTCTCCAATAACTCGAGACTCTCAATGCTCCTGCAAGGTGTCCTATCGCAATATGGTCCTAGACCCATATTTGTAACAAAGTGGCAGGACCCACGAACCTCTGTTCCATGGTAAGCAATCAAGTGTGAATCTGCATATAAATGAGCTAGTATACACTGACCCCAACAGTAAAACTCTCCCTGAAGAAGGCCGTGAATCACTCCAATAAGGCCCAAAGGAAACCAAGCACCAGTCTTGTTAGGAAACAAAATGTTGTTGACAAGAGCTAAAAAAATACAAGGACCCATCCCAACCAGTTGATCGCCATGCACTCATAATGAAGATCATTCATACCCTGAAGGGTATGTCTACCACTCTAAACATCTCGGCTATGCATCGCTCAATACGGTCCAGGTGACCATCATATGTGATCAAGTGACCCTAGGATAGGAACTCGTAAGATCTGTCACACATCCTCTAAGGTGATGCTCATCTCACTGGTAGGAAGATGAAACATCTTACTCTCGCTCCGCCATCTCTCAGCTAAGGTTTTGATCTAAAGTAATCTATGACATGTGAGCCACGTGTGATGAACCGGTCACCTCCAGTGTGATCTCTAAGAAAAAATGGTCTTGACATCTGAATGTCGCCTCATAGGCCCGAAGCCTCCCATGTCACTCCCATGTCTCTAATACCTCTAAATCCATCTACAGGGTCAATCAGGTCATTTATTATGATCTTATTCTTCTATCTATGTTATTATTCTACTCTACTATGTTATTCTTCTACTTTATCATCTATATTCTACCATGTTATTCTTCTATTTTGTTATCTAGTTCATCTATTTCTACCATCTAGGGTTTCTTAGGAACTTCATTTTCTTCTAAAGTCACTCTAAAAATGTCTTTTGTGCACTAGTGCCCCCCTAGCGATGCCAGCGCCCCCATCTTTTCATACATGCACCCAAATTTTACCAATAAAATCCCCTCAATGCCTCATCATGCATTCCCCTTTGCACAGGTGCATATGTGCCCATGCATCACATCACATTTTGCATAGGTGCACCTTCCTTTGGCACTAGCACATACGTGCCCTATGCATGTACAAGCACATATGCGACCCCATGAGCACAGGCATGTTCCCAAGGGCCATGCTGGCACATTCGCATGCCTTTTTCTACCCTATCTAACCCTAATAAATGTCATTTTTACCAAAATTAAATGCTATCAATTGACAAGGGTAAAAATATTAGTTTCATGTACCTGTGGGCCATCCACTAGAAGTCTCATGTAGTCTCTCACACGGTCTGCATGGTGTTTCTGGTTCTGCACCCTCGCCATTTCCTCTCGTAGGTCAGAGCTCAATCAACAGTAAAAAGGTAAGTGAATGTGGTAAATGAATTGGCCACGATGGCTTTTATACCCATTTTTACCCCCCGCGACATGTGTTTCTCACCCCATGAGGTTTCCTGGATACGTCGTGGTTCTTCTAAATTCCTCTAACACTCGCCGTGATGATTATTTTTTAAAAATAATTATTTTGTGCCCGTTTTTACTATGTTCGGGCATGTTTTTGCTTCCCGAGTGGCCTTTTCTACTACCTGGGGCATATTTTTTTTCCTTACGGTGACTTTTGGAAATGTCTCATGACCTTGTTATTTATTCTATAATATTTTCTTCTATAAATAATCAAAAAATTCAAAAAACCCAAAAAAAAATTCAATTTTTTTTTGGTAAAATCATTAAAAATCCAAAAAATTACAAAATTTCAAAAAAAATCAAAAATTGGTAAACGACATGCACACAACTGAAGCATGTATCAAACACATTGTCCTCGAACATTGAAATTTGTCTTACAAAAACATCTTTCTTAGGTTCTTGCTTTTTCTTGTCTCAAACGACTTGTAGATCATCATGATCTACCTCCATTAACAAAGTTGGCTTGCTTACTATGTCGGGACTCCCATGCAATAGTGAGTTGTCCAGAGACTATGTCATAGTGCATGAATTCTTTCCATGGGACTACTTGTGTCCTCAGTTATTCCCCTCACATGTATCCTTGCTTGGGGCACCATTTTTAACCCCATTCGTTACAACACGAACATTCGGGAACTGAAGCTTGATAACAAAAACATTGGTGCAACTGTCTTGAACGTTGTTTGTTTGAGTATGTGTGATTGTACTTGTTTCTCTATTAGGTTATCTGGTTTACTTTCTTGTATTACATTGCATTATGTATGTTGCATGGAGTTAAGCATCATTTTACTTTCTCGTATTGCATTGCATTATGTATGTTGCATGGAGTTACGTATTTTTAACAATGAACAAATGTTAGTAATATAGCTTTTCATGTTATGTTACACTTTTGTTTATTTTAATAAAGGACAATGATGTAGATCATAGGGGCAACATGATGAAATAAAAGTTTCTTATTGCAGATTGGAGGCAAAGAAAGAGCTATTCCCATTCTCCATTATCATTTCTTATCACTACTAATTTTTCTTCCAAATCACCTAGGGTAATAAACAACCATGTTTATCACTGTCCTATTTCTTCTATCCATTTTGATCATATTTTTTTATTGTCGATTGACTTATTCTATCACCCCATCGACACTTGAGGGGGCATCCTTCATTCTACTAATTTTTCTTCAAAAATTTACTTGCTTATATTTTTCTACTATATTTGAAGTGAAGTTACTTACTTTCACCTCAAATAGGGGTAAATGTAGACACCTAAATTCCACTTTTGCAATCTTATTGCCAAAAGCACACACTAATCACTCTCATTCTTACCATTTCCATTATAATTAGTGATTTCCACTAATTAACTAATGTTTCTTACCATTTCCATTATAATTAGTGATTTCCGATAATTAACTAATATTTTTTACCATTTTAGGTCAATCAACAACACTTTGTTGATTACTTATCCTCTTTCGCATTCAGGATGCCACTTTACAATGAATCATAAGTCAAAATCCTCTTCCAAGCATACAATTAGAAATTATTAGCTAATTAAGCCTATTTTACCCTTGTTTTGGTCAATATACCCTATTATTTGGCTCAAAAACCCTCTTTCAACCACTCAAAACCACCCCACTTTCCTCCACAACATTTCAACAAGCTTCAAAAGCTTATCCTAGCTTCCTAATTGACTGTAAGTGGTTGATTAAGGATCCTCACATATTACTCACTTGTTAATTCACTAATTGTGATTAGTAAAGATTAATCATGATTAGCAATCCTTAATCTACTTTTTGTTTTTAGTCTCACATGCACCAAGATGCTAGTTTAAATGAAGACTACTAAACGTTCTAAGCAAAGCTAAGACTAACACCACATAGTCTAATTGAGCTAATGCTTATTGAATCTAACAATAGTTACATCAAAGATAAAATATTAATGGAATGCTTGAAACAACTAACATGAATATAATTCAAAACCAAGTTAAAGCATGCCTACTAGTATGTTCAATTCTAATTAACATAGACCTAAATAGATCTAGGAGAAATCAAATTGGGGTTTTGTTTCTACTCCAAGGAAGGTGAGATGGCCTCTCCAACAATGACTACAAGCTCATATTGGATACCCATCTACTAAGCCCATTAAATACTTGAGGCAAGGATTGAGCTTGGCTATAAATCATATTTCTTATATGATATGCAATTCAAAGAAAGTTGTAAAGTTTAAAGGTATGTGGTTAGTCCTTTGATAGTTTTTCCTCAAATAAAAACTAGCATCTTGGTGCATGTGGGACTAAAAGCACAAAGTAGATTGATGATTGTTAATCATGATTAAGCTTTGCTAATCATAATTAGTGAATTAACAAGTGATTAAGATGTGAGGAGCCTTAATCAAGCACTTAGGGTCAATTAGGAGGCTAGGATAAGCTTTTGAATCTTGTTGAGATGTTGTGGAGGAAAGTGGGGTGATTTTGAGTGGTTGGAAGAGGGGTTTGAGCCAATAATAAGGTATATTGACCAAAATAAGAGTAAAATAGGCTTAATTAGTTAATAATTGCTAATTGTCTATTTGGAAGAGGATTTTGACTTACGATTCATCTTAAAGTGACATTCTGAATGTGAAAGAGGATATCTAATCAACAAAGTGCTATTGATTGACCCAAAATGGTAAGAAACATTAGTTAATTAGCAAAAATCACTAATTATAACAGAAATGGTAAGAATGAGAGTGATTAGCATGCTTTTGGCAATAAGATTGCAAAAGTAAAATTTAAGTGTCTACACATCCATATATACCACCTATACGGTCTCCATATAATCATGCGTAACTGTAGATCATCTATGACACGTCTATAGAACTCCATATCTTCCAAGTGACCTCTATGACTAGTGCCCATTATCTCCCATCCAAATGTCGATGGCTCATACAACTACCTATCTCTTAGTATGCCCAATGGACCGCTCACAACAATATGATCCTATGACCAAATCTATAGTAAGGTAGATGGACCAATGCTCCTCTTCTCTCTGTATACTATCAAATACAAATATTTGTATAATTGATCTAGAATACAAGACCTTCATGTAAATATTGTACCCTACATAAAATCTACTAATATATTGATTAATCCTAGTTTGAAACGACTACCCGTTTTATCAAGCAGCATATAGCCACTGATAAAATCCATCAGGTAGATAGGTAATATCGCCACATTATCATCTTCCATGCACTTATATAGATGAACTGAGAAATATATGTAAGGCATGTCACCTCTAGCAATGCACATAATCCTCTCTTCTCTCTCTGAGTCATGTGTCTCTTGAACGACCATAGTCATCCATGACACTCCTACACGTCTAGGGCATATAGTCTCTCCTGAAAAACACAAAATAAGATTGTTAATACACATTTACAGTTCCCTTTTCTTCTAATTCATCTTCTAAATATCTTATATGTCTTCTAATTCATGTTAGCACGCCTATCTTGATGCTAGCGCATAAATTTTAATGCTAGCTCATGTTATGATAACACGTACACCTACACGCCATCACATGTCACTCTAGTGTGTGCACCTATTAACGCTCATGTTCATACTTATATGCTAGCATGTGCACCATGATAGCAATTTTCCCCATTCACGGTTATGCGCCTACATCTACGCTAACGCATATACTGCTATGCTAACACAACTAAGTGTGTGTGATAGCATAACTTTTCAACTTTCCTCTAGGCCAAAACAACAATAAATACATTCAAACAGTAATTTTTTTATATAAATACCACGCCATCATCAAGAAGAGCCCAACCAAACTCTTGAAGGTGATCCACGTGATGCATGTGTTGTGGATGATGAGAAATCTCTCTCCCAACTGAGAGAAAAAATCTCACTCAGAGGGAAAATAAACTATAGTAGAAAATATGACCAACAATTTTTGTACCCCTCCCACACTCCTACAAGTTATTAAATTCTCCTAACCTTAATTTTTCAATTTTTGGCCTTTGTGCCCTCGTACCTAAATTTCTACGTCCATTCATCTTCTCCTTTTCCGAGATTCCTCTCTCTCCCATCAAGTGGTTGTCCACCACTTCATTGTGTTTCCCACCCGCTCGAGGGGGCACTCCCTTGGTAATTATCCAAACTCACCCAGGCATCCAAGTGCTTCACCAGGGAAAGTCAGGCAGTCCATCACACTTCTTTATCATGTGCTCACCATTTTACACACGTATATTATCTTTAAAGCATTATCACTCTATAATAACACTTTAAAAGGGTAAAATGTAGACATCCGAAAATAGCCGCTATGCATTGTAACCCTTTAAAATCTTATTATATCCATTGTCTCTCTTTAGAATTAATTCAATTAATTCTATTGCACCCTATCACCCCCTTAACTAATTTTATTAGTTAATTTAATATCAAATTAATTAAATAAATCCACACATATCCACTTTTGTATTTAAATAAATTAAATATCTTCATATCATATCCACCTCCTCGATTCAAGTTGACTAAAAGTCGTGACTAAAGCTATAAATCATTATTAAATTCAATAATATATGTTTAAATTAGCTCAGATCATACATTTGAGTTAGCTAAGGATATCTCCCAAGTTGTGGCAATCTAAAATTAGTTCACATCCTTCCAAAAATAAAATCATTCACGACACTTTTTGGGTGAATAAAATAAAGGATATGGAATTAATAATAAAAACATGTGCACCCCTTTGCCAACTCAATAATGACTCATTCATGCAAATCTAGAATAGCAGTTCAACTCTTTAATCAATCTGTAAACTCAACTAAACAACTCAGTCATATTTAGTTAACTCTAAATCAACTCAATCTAAACTTATCTTGAGGATTCACCTGCCTCGGCTATAAATCAATGGTCTTTCCTTCACAAATCATACACCAACAAGTGTGAGAGTTCATACCATTATTATACTTATATCATATCAAATAAATCATCTTCATGCTTGTAGCTTGATCTATCTTCCATTTGGAATAATTCTTGGAGCATCCACAAAACTATTAAAGATTTCAAATCAATCATATCCAATAAGAGCATTACACAATCATGCTCTTATAGTCAAATCCAATCTGAGGTGGCTTTGGATCTTATCAAAGGAATATTTTCTTTATTTTTTTAAAATTTCTTTATTTATGTAATTTCCATGGTTTACACCCATCAAAAAATTTGGAAGTGAAGGAAAATATGGAGGATATGCTAATGTAAAACCATATAGATAGGCTAGGACCAGATATAAATTTGTGACCAAATTGTATGGCCTTGAATAGGGACGAAAACAATTATAAATGAGGTTTGCATCATGTTAGGTTGACTTAATATATGGATTTTTATGCATTTTACTTTAAGAATGTGTTGGCATATCAGTGTGCAAGGATAAACAACCTATAAAAGAGACCTTAGAATGTACTAAGTCATAATAGAAAGGTCGTTTTTATCTTAGCAAGATTGCATTGTCAAAACTAGTACTGTCTACGAGTAAATTACCAAATTTGATTGTCTACAATTAAGTCTATAACGTGAAATATATACCATTATGTGATGAAGTTTTTATATGAACTAGTTCCAACAAGTCTAGAAAATATAATTTAGTGGAATCATCTTCATTTTCATTGGAGTATTCATAGTAATTTTTTATTCCTTTTTGCAATGTAGTATGATCATTTATGATTGGATTGGAATTTAAGATCAGTTGTAATTAATTTCTATTATATCGTATGGCAAGGTTGATATGAATACACTTTTGAAGGTTAGAATTTTCTATAAGAATTAGTGGTTGCTTTGTCTCTTAAGGTCTATTAGATGGTGTTTGTATTTGAATAATTGTAGGCATGACTTTAGTTCGAACATGTATGTGATGCTTCATGTTTGTGCAAAAACTTGATACTAGTGTGAGGTGGTTGGTATTTAATTTATTTCATGTAACCATGTACATCCAAGAAATACCTTCTATAGCCCATTATCAAGTACAATATAAAATAACATGAATGTGACTATGGAACCCAATGCAACAGGTAAGCATATAGCACCAAAGGGATTCCTAGTATCTCCATCATATCCCATTTTAATCATGTTAGTTTGAGCAAGATATTTCTTTTGATATTAGAGGATATGAATAAAGTGTGAGGTGCATAGACTAATACTTAAGCCATTGTCTACCATATTTCTTGGTGTTCTCTTGAGATATGTACCTATAAAATATTATCTCAGTAGCATGTTCTTATGTGCTTCATTATTTTTTATTTCAATATCATAAAATGTAATCGAAGGAAGCCCCCTCTTTACTCTTGGAGAGGTGAATGTTGTCCATTTTTGCACCCTTGCAAAAATTGAACAACTTGAACTGTTGTGGACTTCGAATGAAGGCCACGAAGAGTTGAAGTATGTCGCAAGGAAGAAATAGGAGCCGCGACCAAAAATGAAATGTCATGGAAGTCTAAATCATGTCAGGGAAAGTTAGAATGAAAGTCGCGGATGTTTTTAACAAGCCGCATGACTAACATTGCTGCGGATATTTTTGGCAAGGCATAAATAAAGGTGAAATAGGAAAAAGTTGTGGATTGAAGAAAAAGAGTCTGTGGGTGTTCGTAGGAGGCTGTGGAACATAAGTAAAAACCGTGGAAGCCAAAATCTACACAAGACTAAAAGGATAAAGCTGCGTATCAAAGGAAAATGACAATTTTCCATGGGAGACTAAAATTGTCATAACTTTCGATCTGATGATCCAATCTTTGTAAACTTTATATTGATGGAAAGGTCTCAGTGTCCTCTATACAATGGAAAATGGATTTATTAGTTTTATTATGGATAAATAGGAGTAAAGGTGGAATAATTCTCCAACATGTAAAAGGTACTGTTCCAGGTGATGCAACCACCAAAATTTAATGCAATATGGGTGCCCAACAAGGCAGAAGGCATATGGCAGTGGATAATCAAAGGCACCCATTTTTCTCAGGTAATTTATTGCTTATTGTTGGTGGTTGGAAATTTGAGTTTGAATTTCCCTCTCTTTCTCCTCTTCTTCTATCCTTATTCTATAAATATGGAACTTACGCATTGTAAAAAGTGATTGATCCCTCTTTATTATAACGACACCATGCCAAAATGGTCACCGACTTCCCATGGGTTTCAAACCTTGAGCTTGGTCTCTGCAATGAATTTTCACCTTCTTCCATGAATGTAAACAATTATGCATCCCTTAAGCAATAAAATCAAATTTTGTGGCTATATCTTTGCCCCGGTTTCATGTTTTATTTCTCCTTGCCTCTTTTTTTACATTTCTTGGTATGTTGTGTGTTCTCCTTACTTGTAGGCTCCATTTCATGTGTTGTTCACGCATGGGTATGCATGATATGCGTGGTTCTTGAATGCAACATACCCGTCCACCCTCTTTCTTGCATTTTCCTTTTGTATTTCTCCTTCGTGGAGAGTGATTGAACCGTTTTCCTGGTGCTATCATCGCCACTCTTAGCTTAGGATTTTCTCTTTTCTACATCTCCTTCTATCCCTGTCCCTTGGCACATTTAGGTTAGGAATTTCTTTCAGTATTAGTTGTAGTTTAGCATTAGTAATAAGTGGAAGTTGTCCTTCTCCAAAGGTCTGTCTCAGTTCGAGTCCCACAACTTGGAGACAGTCCCATGTTGTCTCAAATCTTGAATTGTTTATGATTCGGGCATGGGTGCATATTTGAGCTCCAACAATGATAACACCAATAAACCCATCTAATGGATGGTCATTATATCTTGTTGTTGGATTTCTTCATTTATCATATATATGTTGTTTTTATCTTAAGACAGTTTACCATGGTTGGGTAGAGGATTGAAAAATGTTGGCTAGGTTGAGCCATGTAGTCATTTAATTAATGACACCTGCAACTTGAATATGTCCAATCTCAATCAATTCTTTGATATTATGTTTCAAATTGATGCATATCAAAAGAATGATGGTACATTCATTGATACTCACAATATACACTTGTGTTACAATTCTTTTATAAAGCCCCGAATGGATCCAACTCCCAAGTAAGAGGTAGAGTAATCAAATTGTATTTAAGTAATTGTTTTAACATTCTTTGTGGACATTTGTTTAGCATTTCAAACTATCTACGTTGTGGTTGTTGAGGAAAGACTTATTTAGTAATCATATGGTTTACTATATTAATTGTACTCTTAGCTTCATGTTTTTTATTGGAACACAAAATTATTTACTATAAAATGGTTAAATTAAAAAGGTGGCTAGAGAAGTCATGGGCCAAAAGCAACACTTGAAAGCCACACATGGCCAAAAAACTAAAAACAAGGTTAGAGGGAGAAAAACACCAACAAAAAATGCCAAAAAGGCAACCAAATCACATTTTTAAAAGCCCAGATAAATTAGGCACATATAGAAGTAGCTCTTCATGGAGGAAACATATCATCTTTGGGAGAAAGGCTTCCCAAACCAAATGGCTCGTCTGTTATGAGATCAAGTGCAAACTAACCATTCGGATATTGTGTATTGTCTTGCAAAGTCAAAGGTACCATAATTTCCCAAGAAGGGGCCATAAGAATGCCACTCGGAGCCAAAGATGGCCAATGAGATGGAATAACAGTAGCCTTGCCCCATTGAGGTGACAGACTCCAATCACCTTTTTTAGAAGGTGGGCTCTAGCCGCCTTGCCAAGGTGGTGGAGTGACCATGAACCGAGGAGGGATGAAGGTTGTTAGAGCAGCCCTATCCACTCCTTGTCATCGCAAGTGAAGGATAAAACCATGATAGATTAGGCGACACATGGTTCATGGTGCACGACATACTCCCCAATGGCCGAGAAAGTTGCTATAAATACTAGAACTCCATGGTTTCCTTTTGAGATTACACTTAGATCTGAACAAATACAACATATGACACAAAAACCTTATCATAAATAAATATTACTCTGAAATATCATCATTGTTATGTAGTGCCCACATTTTACGCACCCAAATACAACAGTAAAATACCAGGATATTTTTTTTTTTGACTTACATTGCTCACTACACACAACACAGCATGGGCTTCAAGTATAGAAACTCGACTCACATACGAAAATCACATAAGTCATTGACTCACATAGACACATGAAAACACATAGGAATGTTGATGCCACACTTTTCCCAATGAACAAATACTAGCAATGACCCAACCACAAGAAACATGACTTCAGGAATGGTGAACCCATAACACATCATTTCTTTAATTACATCTTACTTACGATTAACATTCTAAGAACATTATTGTGCAAGGGTAGTTTTATCCTTTTTCCATCTACAAAATCTTAAGTTCATTCCACATTGAATTTACTGTTCGACCAATTTAGGTTGGCTTCCTTTATGCATCACAGAAATTTTTGTAACTTACTTGCTTATTCGGCACAATTCAAATCATGTTTCTAGTACTTAATTATCTTGTTCTTATGCTAAGAATATGCTTGTCAAACGTTTATTTAATGTTTAAAAATTTACCCTTGCTACATAAGTGAATCTAACGTGATGTCAAGGTGAAATCTTGGGATTAAGGAAGACATAGATTCGAGATAGCTTTTACCCCAAGAACATCCTTCGATCACGGAATAGTTATTTCACTACCATAGTTAATAAAGTTCAATAACTTATTGACTTCCATTTATATTTATAAATCTTTTGTTTTCTCGAAGTTTGGTCACACTAAGGCAATACCTATTTTTTTTGAAACACTGAAGGATATTTAATCAAGTTAAAAGGACTCCGAGAGTGGCAGTGTCCCTAACCTCAAATATCTTTTTTTTTCTTTCTATACTTTACTTTTTCATCCCATTATGGTCACATTTTTACCATCGTTTTATAACAAAAGAGTTACGAAAACACTTTTCTGATATCTTAAGGAAGTACATGGTTAGAAGCATTATAAACCACACATGAACCACAAGTGACCTATGTTCACGAAGATCCCATGTCTCTGCATTGCACGATTCCGCATAAGAAATATTCTTTATTCCTTAATGCCATAAAATGACATAACCAGGGATTATCGGACAAGATTTTCAGTTTTCTAAGGTTCTCTAGAATCAACATATTTCAAATCAATTTCGTAGGCAAGGAGTTAAATTATAGTTTTCTAACCAAAGTTAACATCCTAGTCAACTAGGATTTAGTTTAATTCCAATTTTCACTTAGGGATTTACGCTCTATTATAGATTAGACTAAGGTTCAAAACGTATTCTCCCTATAAACCCACCGTAAAAGATCAAAGCACTATAATGTCACTAGCCAAAAATAGTACATATAGCTAAGAGCATCTATTCATTAACAAAATTTTAAGTGATAGAACCACTATTTCTCTAGCTCCATGATGTCATCTGGATCCCACAAGAAATTCATTTGATGTAGAAGATTTATTTGACTGTGTTTCTCCTATATGTCTGGTTTATGTCGATGTCACCTAAACGTACCTACTAAGATGATAAACCCCTTTCTTGGGATCTTATTTGCCTAAACTAGGATGTTCCGTTGAGTGTCAAGGTTCGTTTGAAGGTCAAAGCTTTCTACGCTAAGGGATTAACATAGGCAGGTTAGTTATATACAAATTTTGAACTAGGGTTGACTGTTGTGGTTAGGTTCCTTTATTACATTTTCAAGATAAGAAACACAACACCAATTATTAAACCAATAATTACACAATGAAAGTTCACTACAAGGTGTTAATTTCAATTCCTTTTGACATCTATATTCCACTTTTACCATAACAATTTTGGGATCAAAATAACATCCATGAAAGAAATACCAATTTCTCAAGCATTTATTAATCTAGCAACTTTTACATACTACCAATTTCAACAATAAGTCTTTCAATATAATACCAAAAATAAACAATGAATTACTCAACGCCTTTACGTCATCATTCTTTCATCCTGCAAAAAACCACGTGAGCAAGATATCAGCGATAAATCGCTGGCATGGCATCCACCCTAATCTAACATAATTATCATTTTTCAGTTTCCCATTTACATATAATAATAATTACAATTTTCAATCGAAATAAAAAAAATTAGAGACATGTATTCATTACATTTCATTTTGCTTCTTTTTGGTAACCCAGGAGAGAGAAAGAGAAGGGTAAAGAGAGAAAACACCATTTTGTCAAAAGTTCTAATACACACAACAAGTTTCATTATAGTGTTATAAATAGTTATTTACATGTGTTAAAAGTTATCTACGGTGGTTTGGCAACCCAACGAGGGTCCCCCAGCTTCCTATTTTTACATTTTCTTACTAGCTACAAAACATTCAAAACGGGCTCGGAGGCTAAGAAACTTCTTCCAAAAGTTATCTTCTAATGAGAACGCACACCACGATTAACTTTCTACATGTCCCCAGATATACCAAGAGTTCATAGCAACTGACGGAATTGAAAAAGAGTGAACGGTTTGCGTTTGGCGGTTAGTTCTCTGGGGCCACTGGTCGTAGTTGGCCCAGTTGTAAATTAAACAAAAGTTAGCTCGAGGGCTCAGAAAACCACGTCTAAAACTGACGTTCGATGGATGAGCACGCCACGAGACACTTCCTACAATTTTCCCCTATGTGAGGAGAATTCATCAGAGTCGACGGGACAGAGAACTAGAAAACCATTTTCAAACGGCGACAAGTCGAAAATTGGTCCAGTTTGACCTCGTCAAACTACGACCGGAGGCCTACAAAATGGCTTTGCCAAACTACCCAAAATTTATGCTTTTCCCTAAGCTGAATGTTCCAAGCAATTTTCTAGTATAAACACTAGAGGTTTGCGAAGATGGGAAATGATTTCTCTTTCTAGGTTTCAAATGGCGGTCCAAAATGAAAGCCAACTTTCTAGATTTAACAATTTCCTATCACTACAAAACAGTGCAACAGGGCTCCTATAAGGGCGTCAAAAGGATCTCATATGTTCATTTCGGGTCAAACCAAAGGTCCAGGTGACTCCTCGCATACCAAGGTACACGAATGAAGCTTCACATCTCGTTTTCAGGGTTACGAAGGGTACTTAGTGAGTCTCCAAAAAATGAAAAAAATTAACTATTTAAAATAGGAGAAGGTCAACTTTATCAATGGGGAGTCAAATTCGTTTGGTCGATAAAACAATATTGGAGCGATCAAGATGGGTAAGAGTTTTCTAAATCATCTCGAATTGAGGATGATAGTTCATGGTTTAAAGTAGACGAGTTATAATGACTTCGTGAGTTACGACATGACAATTTATTGTTTTACAACGAGTTGAAGGGACATTTAACTGTATTAAAAATCCTAATAATTTAAAATTCTATTTAGTTGCAAAAGAGAACTAAAACACGAGAATTATGAGAGATAAGGGAAGAAGAACCATGCCTGGTGGGGCGAAGTCGATCAAACCCGTAGGATGTGAGCTAATCCAAGCAGTTTCACTCAGACTCCAAAAGATTCATCTGTCTATTAGGCATTCTATCAAATGGTTTGTGTGTAACACGTCATCAATCTTATCTTTTCCTGTGAGCCTCATCCATAACTGGTAATGAAACAAACAAATTGGTTGAAAGATTTCTGAGGATTGTTGAAAAAGGAGTGCCTATTCCACTGCTCCGACTAGCACACCAGTCATTCCAACTTCCCATCACCACTGATGACCATATCCTTGGTAGCTCTTAGAGCAACATGGAGCATAACAAGGTTCTTTGTACTAATTAAATGCTCTCCATTGTACATTATGTAAATCATGGCACTCCAAGAGACTGCATTTCTTTGAGGTATTCAATCAAATAATTCACATGCCTTGAATACACTTCCACATTTTCATGCATATTCACTATGCCGCTTGCAAGAACAAAATCCTACAAATGAAAACTAGATTCTATTGCTCATACCCTACTCCCAAGCTTCCATCTTGGCACACACTGAGAAGCATGTTGGCATATGCAACTGATTTGGTTGGTGCCCTACTACAAATGGAGTTTGTGCATAGTGTGACTACCTCACGAGGAGATCCATGTCTTCTGCATACGCTGCAATAATACTATTCCATTAGAAGCTATCTCATTCTTTCATTCGTCAAATATAGAAAACAGCGCCCAAGGCACATTGAAACTACCACATCTGCACAAAAAATTTCTCTCTTTTCTGACTTGATGGAAATCCATGCAAGTTCCTAAAAAAAACGCATTTTTTTTGTTCGTTCTTTCATTTACCCAAGCTGGGAAAATGCGTGTATGACTAAACCCTGTCTCAGACTCTGAATTTTGGCATGGGCTGGAAGTATGTTGGCAAAGTAAACTAATTGGGTTGGAGAAGATCGGCCTGCGAATGGCGCAGCAACTCATACACGTTCTGCCTCCATTTGTGCGTCCAAACTCTGATCCGCAAGGTATTTTCGCACCTGCAATAGCATCTGACCAAAATAGCTCTCTCTAAATGTGCGTTTTTTTTCCCATGCAAGGGGGGGTGTGGCACGGCCTGGGAGGATGCTGTACATGGTTGTGGAGTCTGGCTTTGCTCGAAACGAACTGCATTTGCTTATAAGGTTTTCAAGGCCGTCTTTCAACAAAATCAATGCTTGCGTGTAGAAATCTGTACGCCCAATCCAATCGCTTTACCTGCCTAAAACTAATGCATTCCAAAAGCCAAAAGCGTTTCCAAAACCCTAACGTGTGATTTTTCAACTTTTTCGTCTTCTAGTCTGCTTTTCCCTAAACGGCCCAACATTCACGGCATTTTGATTATTATTTATTTTGATTTCTTTTGAAATTTATTTATCTATATTTTCTCTTTTACTTATATATTTCTTTATTTTTCATAAAACCCTACAATTAAGGGAGGCAATTACACCCCTGATCTCACTTGTATACATTCCTTAAGGCAATCCATTACCAGTGATAAAATGGACTATCGACACAACAGTCAATTGAAATGAAGTTCGCACAAGATACCTGAATTGTAATAGTGTTATCGAAAGGCGTGGTTTAAATGGCCATGGCTGTGCTCTATTCTCAATCATAATAGCTTATTAATGCAATCCCCATGGCGTGTATTGTAGTAGTTACACTCGATCGAACCGTCAGAACCAGAGGTCGTCCGACTTGGAGGATGTAGATAGTTGTACTCTTGGTGGAATTGATTTAGGGATTGTTCCCCTACAAGGTTCTGGTGTCTTTGAATGACCTAGGATCTGAACGATAATCCATGTATTTCTTTGAAGGAGTATGTTAAAAAATATCCACTATGACCTTGATTCAAGGTCAACAGTTTGGTCAACTGCACTGTTATGACACACAAAGGGTTGTGTTAGGCTTTAGCAGCTTGAGTCTTTTCATAGCAAGGGACTAGGGGAACATCGAACGGGGCATTTTACTAGGGCCTTCTATGGAAGTACACACAGGAGGTTCCAGACTATACCATATGGTCCTAAAAACTTTGAAAGGAGTCTCGATACATGTGAATAAAGGTTTAATCAATGATTGTATTTCATCCTTCGTCATCGGGGCTCAGACGTACTTATACACCTACAACTGTTCCTCTGGATTGGAGACTTCATACTGATTCTGCATGTGTTTCTATATGAAGATTTTGAGATAAATTGAACATTTATCAGATGGCATCCAATCTTTCAAGGTATGTGTAAAAATCAATTTGTAACATATTACCTAAAAACATGGACGAATGGCCACCCTTATCTTCCTAATGAAGGAGATGTCTGACAGGATATAGAATAGTGGAAATTGTGAAAAAGATAGTGGTCACATAAAATTATGCGTGTACTCATGTTAAAAGGGACAGGTGTTTGTGCCTATGGTGAGAAACCACTAGTGTCCAAAAAAGGATTGTGGCTAACAATATAAATCAACCTGGGGAGATGATCTCAAATCTTGAGGTTCTAACCATGGATATTGTGAAGGAGGGGATAGAACAGTGGTCAAGGTTGTACTTGAGATACAATGGAAGTATACACAATACAACTCGTTCACACACCCCCACATGAGGCATTTGAGGCCACCCATAATCCTGGGAAACCCACTAATGTTTCGCCATACAATCAAGTGCCATAAGCATGTAAGGATGAATCAAGTTTTAAAAACCTTGCAGATAGGCAGGGATGCCACAAATATGAGGGACAAATAGTGTCACTAAGAAAATCCTAAGGCCTGGTAATCCTGCATTTCCATAGTAAGAAATGGGGAGACCTTTCAAATGGATGGTAATGATGTTTCTAATAGGTCTTATGGGAGACAAGTTTCAGGGATGTCACTGACACTCTTACTAGGGATAATAGTTCTCAAGAATTGAAGAAATAAAATGAATAATCGTACTCACTTTAGTAAAGTAATCAAATTCTCCAAGAGTGCTCATCATGTGTTAACATGATTTGAAACATGGAATGTATCGTCGATGAATAGATTTGCTTACATTCAGTGACTGGTGATCTTTTAACTAACTACACAATGATCTTATATGTTAGTCACTGATAGTAAAATAACATAGTAATGTACACAACATATGTAATTCGCAACATGAATGCTAGGAAGTTCACAATTAACGTGTAGTGGAATACTTTAACAATTATTATGGCATAATCAAGACATACACATTAATTTTGCCCATGATAACAATGTTGCAAGGAGTAATGAGTAACTCAATTATTAAGCTAGGATATGAAATTTAGTTCGGCCTACACGTCAAGCTCGGAACATACCTGGAGTTCCAGCATTTACAGAGTGAATAACAAAATAATATCATGTGTTATTTATCAAACTAAAGTGATGCAATAATTTGCACCATTCAAGAGGGTGGAATAGAATTATATTACCCTAGAGGCACCTCATAACTAGTGTACGAGAATTTTCTTATTTCAGATATGTATAATTTAAGAGGTTGTGCACCAATTGACTCATGTACTGGTTCAAATAGTGGCACTGGTATGCAATGTGGCAAAATCTTCTTTCAATGAATTGCTTTAACAATGTGCTTTTGCATATGAAGGTAGGTTCACTTGGTATGTAACTATTGTACTATCACAATGTATATGTGTTTCTATAATACCCATTCTTAAGATTTTAAATAAAGACGAAACATAATTATTTCATGTTAGGTGAAATTACATGACACTTAGAAAAAGTGGATTTCTACTGTCTTCCGAACTGAGATCCAAGTTTTGAGCTTCATGTCACTTGAGTATGGATCTAAACCTTATGTGGAGTTCCTCGATATGTGAGTAAAGTATGGACTAAAAATATTGATATGGTGTATCTAAGCCAATTCCCTATGAGATTTTATGTGGGATTTTATGGTGTGTTATGTAATCCAATGTATTGGGATAATATCTGTAATGAAGCTGAATCTAGAATAAATGTTACCCATGCGGTAAGTAGTGCTAGTATTAGTATGCATATCATTCCTTGACAAAACTCCATAGTTGTCCTTGAAATACATCAGAAGCAAATCTCTTAGAGTAATTTGTAACTATATTAAAACATGTCTTAGTAATTGTATGCTTGGATAATTAGGTTACACAAAGCTAGCACTCTTTCCACGCATTGGAGATGAATGGTGCTTCAAAACTATCAGTAGATGTAATCAATGTGGACAGTTATTTAAGGGTAACATGCTTGATTTAATAGGATTAGGATATTGGCAATTTCTTAAAATGTGAGATTGAAATATGGATCGCATGGAGATGAACTATGCTATGATGTCAGGTGATATCTAATTAAATGTGATATGTGACTTCTTCTCTATCAATTTGCCTTTCGTAACATGGAATATTATGTTCAAGACCGACCATTAGGGATTGTATTTCGAACATGGAGGACGTGAATTCCAAGGACAGTTTCTTTTATTTTACAAATTACATTTCATAAATATTGAAAGGGGTTGAAATTTCTATATTGTTCAGGTTTATTATTACCGTAGTCCATTCTTTATAACAAAGATTGTAAAGTAGACTATAAACTATAGTTTGAGATGTATCTAAGTGTGACCAAAGTGAAAATTATAATAAAGGTCTATTATGCCTGGATGTAAAGGTTTCCCCCCTTTTAGGCAACTTAGTGAACAACAATAATTCCAAATTAATAGTTCACTAATGACCATCAGAAGAATGTGTCATCAACTCTATGAACATTAGTCAGTAGTATAATTGATTGCTCTAGAAGGAGGATCCATGGTATATTAGAACTTAGAATGTGATAACATTAAGGCTTAAGCAAAGTTATAAATCAAAACCTACTTCTATGCACTGCAAAATGATAAGTTATATGTGAGCATGTCTACGAAAGAGGTGGGAACATGTATTGAATTAGAGATAGTGAGGGTCAATTGAAAATTATATGAAAGGTTATAACCTATTGGAGCTCCTTAAATATTTCACATGATTCTAGAGGGAAATAATAAGTTGGTTGTAATATTATTAGGCAATGTAAAATAAATCAAGGTATTATTTCAATAAAAGTTTTTATACCACTTTTATTGACATGTATTGTTCATTATTTTAGCAAGATTTAATGTTAGGCACTATAATAATGGATATCTTGGTAATATGTGAGAGCTTGGTTTCACAACTAGAGACAACATTACACGTTAAATATTTTGGTTCTTTTTTATGTCTTTTCCTTTTTATTTGATGGAAGACCTTAGCGATTTCAAGAAAATATACAATGTGTTATGACTTTGAAAAAATAAATTGTTTCTCATTAACAAAATGCCTTACTTGGTAGAAATATATCCATGTAAGCATTATTGAAATTGGATTTTCGTCAGATTTTATTGCAATTTGAGTTCTCATTAACAATATGTCTTATGTGGTTGTTGTAATGTCTTGTTTGAAGGGTAAATTGATAAGGATGTCATTCTTTTCAAAGAAATATTTTCTTATACAACATCATGATTTATGCATAAAATGAGCTATTTAACAAGGTCTTGAAATTTTTCAAAAAAATCAATCAGAATGTGTTAAGTCAATCATTCCAGTAATTAAAATTATAATTATTCTTGAAAATGTAATTAAAATTAGGGAAGATTGTGTAATTTTATCTATAATTTATAGTAATGAATGTATGTATGTTTGATGCAACCTAGAATTTACTGGGAATGGCCCAGACGTGTTGGCACATTACTCAGCCTGAGTTGACCACTTACCTGAAGTGCGCAAAGGCACCAGGTCCCTCTTTAGAGTTGCTTGTATAGAATGTTAACATGATGGTGCATATAGTTATTCAGATTCATAACCAATAGTAAACAACACACATTGCATAAACCAAATCTAGATCTTAGAATATATGTGTTAATGCAAAATTACAGCACCCTCCGAATGGCCCGAGTTTGAATGGGGCATCCGGTGTAATCTGAATAAAATTGGACCATCTCACAAGCTGGTCTGGGACTTACAAACTTGAGATGGTCCTCTAGAGAAGGCCGACTTCCTCTACCTAATCCTAATGCTAAACTACTCCTAATGCAGACAAGACGCCTAAGTACACCTATCCTAACAATGTCAACAAGACAAGGAGAGAGAAAGTGCATGAAAAGGGAAATCCTACACTAACAAGATGATAACACCAAGAAAAGGGGCGAGATACTCTGTTGAGGGAGGATGAAATAGAGAAAAGGGGGGATGAGGTAGGTCAGACAGATGTGACACAGACCTAGATCCTAATCCACCATCAAAACTCCATGAAACACAACATCTTGAACCTACAAGTGAAAGAACATGCACAAAAAATAAACACGAAATGGAGAGGCAAGAAAATACAATAAAAATGAGCTACGGTTGAAGAAACACCACAAAACACAATTTTATTGCTTTAAAGTATGTACAGACCATTACATGGATACAAAAAGGCATAAATATGCTTGCCAGGCGCAAGAGAAGGCTTACAACTCAAATGGAGCCAAGGGAAAAATTTGTAAGAGTTTCCCAAACTCCTAGAATGTCTCTCCCATAAATGAGGGGTTCAAGTTATTTTTATAGACAATTTTCAACCACCCTCATTAAAGAGGTATGGGTACCCATAAAAATTTACTTCCCGAGGGTACTTCTGTCAGAAGAAGACATGGGTGCTATACTGCATTAAATTGAGTTGTTGAGTTGTCTTTCACCCACCTACCCTCGTCTGGCTTGGGGCGCGTGATCTGCCCAACCATATGACCCATAAAACCTGGTGACCCATCCAACCTCCAGGCGTCCAACCATGAGCCATCCAACCTCCAGGCGTCCAACCCCCAACCGTCCAACCTGGAGGCGCCCCACCTCCAGGCCTCCAACCATGAGTCATCCAACCCCCAGGCATCCAACCCCCAGGTTTCCAACTCCCATCCGTCTAACCTCCAACCATCCAACCTACCAACCAACCTTGACCCGACAAACCTAGCTATACGGTCCAACCCTTATGACCCGTCCAACCTAGCCGACCAACCTGTAGCCGTCCAACCTCAAGTCAACCAACTTGGTCATACCGTCCAACCCTTAGCCGACCAACCTTTCTGTACCGACCAACCAGGTTGACCCATCCAACCATGAGATTTGCTGCGGCAACCTGGCCAAAACATGACCTTCCTTTCTCTTTTAATGGGGTTAAAATTTGACGGTCATCCGCACGTCCAAGAATTATGAATGGCTAAGTCTATTTATGATGATTTATCCAAATTAATCCGAGGGGGTAAATTTGGGATAACAATATGTAAGATGAACTAAACAATGACTATAACAAGATTTACCTTGCAAGAACTAGATTCAGTCATGTTTAACACCATTATCAGATAATATGAACCATTGTATTAAATATTGCAAAACACAGAAGCTTCATACACTATAACAATATCTTTATGATTCATGCGCTCAACAAAACCAAAAACATAACTCTACAATAGTTGACAACCTCTAAACCGTGAAAATCAATACATATATATAGGGGTGGGGACTTTCCCTTCACCACCCATACGCTTCTCAAAATAGGTCACATGCTAATAATAGTTATGCACCTTTACAAAAGGATGCACAACATGCAAGTATTCTAACAATAGACTTCATATAGTTAACTCTAAGTAGGAATCTTATTATTAGCCTAAACTATGCATGGCATTTAGTTGTTGTTTGTTCCTAAAATACCATTGCATGGACCACAAGTCTTCATGTCTTTGTGTGCTTAGCACACTAACTCCAAAAATAGCCTTTAAAACAAAAATGACTAAGTTTTAATCATAGGTGCCTCAGATATATTGTAGCGTCGCACGCTCTTTCAGCACCCTACATTCATGTGCCCAACACTTAGGCCATTTTGTCCATCCAACATTACTCCACACTATAATGGATTACTCCCCCAGAAATGGGTAATCGCCTTGTCGCTCCAAAGAATATAGGATAAATGAATGAAAGAACAAAGAATAAAGAAATGGTGAGTCATCTTATTGTGTACCCTTTTATTCTTCTGGCATAATGAATTTTGGATATTCACTTTGAATTTCTCCCTCAAATTCATACCATTCCTTAAGCACTGCATTTTCCTTGTTAGGGATATCCACAACAACGCCAGCTAACTCATCTAGAATCATGTTTCCACCCTCACTTTTCAAAATTCTAAGGATGTTGGCCATACTTGAGACCATCCCTTCCATGACATCCACCTTCACGGAAATGAGCTTCCCAATGCCCTTGATCTGATCCATGTGTTGTTTCCTTGGAACATCCAACATGTCACGTTTTGTCTCTACCAAGGTAAATCGTTCTATGAGCCTGAGTGTTTCATCCTTTACTGCTTGTAGAACTTCATTCTCTTTTGCCTTTTCCCTTGCCTATATTAAGTTATCAGGTGCTGTACACATGGCTAATATTGTATCTGCCTTCTTCATTTCATCTTTTAAGGCCTATAAAATAGCCTCATAGATAGATATATTCCTTACAAATGAAGCCTTGGCCCTCAATGCTTCTTCTACAACATCCTTTGGTTTCGAGAGGCGTACTGGTTCATCCTCTAAAAGAAAATGAACTGTTGTACAGAGGTAATGCAGTTCTGACTTGAACTCCTCAAGAACCTTATTCTGAAAATCGATCCTTTTTTGCAATATTTCATCGGCAATATGCTCAGCCATCTTTTTGACATTTTGTGCCTGGAAGCTCAATCAAAGTGCTTCAAATCTTGTTAAGTACAATCACTCTACAGAATGCTTCTCATGTTTAACTCTTCTTCGCACTTCATAATTTTCTTCGAACTCGCAAGGTAACAAATGTCGTTGCAAACGTCGGCTTTAAAACAAGTTTCAAAAATCCCCTTCATTAATTGCTCCACCTACCACCTTACATGGCATTAATTCCCTTTGAGCATGTTTTGCATTGCTTTGTCCCGTACCTCAAACTTTTGCACCTCAATCATAACTTTTTGGCGCGCCACTACTTATTTGTCACAGATCTCCTCTACCCACGCTTCCTTCCACCAAAGTAGTTTATCCAATGTGACCTAAACATACGTAGTCTCAAATGTCATAGCCTCCTTGAGTTATAGTGAGCACCCAATGCCTTACGCACGATCTTAAATTTGAGCAATTCTCCTGCATTTTTCATTAAGTTTGAAAGCATGTTCCTTTTATGATCACCCGTGAGTTTATTTATTTTCTATACTAGACTAATCTTCTTGACCTGCCCCACACAAATGGTATGTGGAATTCTCTGTGCATAAAAACACTTGAGATTGTAATCAAATTTTGGTGTGCAAGCCCACTTATTACACGTAACACTGAACTAAATTGACAAAGTATAGCGATGATGAAGGAAACACATCTAAAGGAAATACAGTAAGGGAAATCTAATCTAAATGGAAATAATATCTTATTACAAACACCAAGAGGACTTATTTAAAATAGGTCTTTAGCCTACTCTCATTGAAATAACTGAGCAACTGTGTTCCATCAAGTGCCTCTAGCTGGAAAGCGCCTAAGTCAAGTATATGAGTGATAACATACAGGTCCCAACCAATGCACCTTAAGTTGCCCTGGGTGGCGCAAAAAATTCAAATCATAAAGAAGTACCATCTACCCAACCTCAAGCTTCTTGTCCCTAATGTTCCTGTCATGCCATACCTTCTTCCTGGCTTTTTATTACTTCTAATTCCATCGTGTTATGGAATGCCTCTCATCTAGTTGTATCAACTTGTCAATTCTCTCTTCCAATTATTTCTCATCAGCTAGACCTTCTGCGCGTGCAATACGCAAAGAAGGTAACATGAATTCCATGGGAAGAACTACTTTTGTGCCAAACACCAACAAAAAATATGTTTCCTTATTCAACCGTTTGTAGGTTGTTCTATATTCCCAAAGTATAGCAGAAAATTTATCATCCCAATCTTTCTTTCCAACATCACAAATTTTTGTCAAAGTCTGGCTCAATATCTTGTTGAAAGCCTTAACAGTCCCATTTTCTTTATGGTGATAAGGTGTTGTCTTATGGTGTGCAACCATAAATTCATCCAATAATATCCTGATAGGACATCCATACGTGGTAAGAATATTTTCCGATAAGAACCTTGTTGTTGTAGTTGTTGTACAATCCTTTGTAGGTTCCGCTTCCACCCACCTTGTAAGATAATCTATACAAGTGATGATATAACGTGATCCAGTTCTGCGCACAACTGGGGAAATAGGACCCACAAAGTATATTTCCCATTTCTCAAAAGGTTCTATGCTAGCAATAGGCCTTAAAGGCATTTCATCTCTCTGCCCAGGTTTTCCAAGGCGCTGACAGTGATCACACACCTTACAATATTCTTTGCAATCCTTGTACAAGGTCTCCCACCATAAACCATCTAGTAAAATCTTACGTGTGGAGACATCCCCTGCATAGTTTCCACCTACAATACCTCCATGAGCCTCCTCCATAATTGTTGTGCGCTCATGCTCCAATACACATCGGTGCAATACTTCATCTCATCCTAGTTTGTATAAATCTCCAATAATCAACATGAAAGGTATGGCATGAATTGAAATTTGTTTCTTTTCTAAGGCCTTCATTCCTTCAAGCACTATACTTGTGCGTAAAAAGATAGAAATATCCTCTAACTCCAAGAGTGCATGGTTCAACCTATATAAATGTGCATCCAGCATTGTATCTTCAATACTCTGTGTCCTCTCCTGATTGAATCTTGATAAGTGATATGGGCCAAAATTGCTTTTACTTGGCTTTACCACAACTGTAAAGTAAAATTCTGGGAATCATAGAACTCATCAACATATACACCCCTATAAAATGGGCTTATTTACTAAGTATTTCAATGCCATGTGATCTTTATAGAACATAAAAGGTATTGCTAGCAAGTACTATCTGAACTTATACATCATGTAGATCATTGACAAAGCCTCGCGCTTTGTAGTTGTATAAATATGTTATCCAAGAGTCAACTTCCTGTTAGCAAAGAAGATAGGATGATCTGCAATACCTTCTTTAGGATGAGATAGAACTACACCAATGGCCATGCCAGAGATGACCACATGTACATGAAAGGGTAGATTCCATGAAGGAAAACGTAAAATAGGCATCATAGTAAGCCTCTCCTTCAGCGCTTCGAATGCGCATTGTAGCAGTTCACCCCAATATAACATCGCTTTACCTTTTAATAACTCCTCTAATGGCACGACAATCTTAGCATATACTTTGATAAATTTTATGTAATACCATGTGTGGCCCAAGAATCCACGTACCTCACTCTGACTAGTAGGCTCCTCTAAGCCTAAGATGACTTCAACCTTAGCTGGATCTACTAACAAACGCTCCTTGCAAATGATATGCCCTAGTAGAGTTCCAAAAGGTGTAGTAAAAATGTACTTCCTGATATTTAAAGAGTTGCTTAACTGTCTGCACCTCTCAAAGATTAACCTCAAATTTTCACAATGATCCTTGGTAAGCCCATACACTATCCAATCATCCAAGTAAACCTGTAAGAATTTGTGAATAAAATCATGGAATGCTTAAACAACAATCCGTGAAAATACTACAGGCATGTTCTTCAATCCAAATGGCATCACCATGTATGCAAAACTTCCCCATTCAATGGTGAAATTTTTCTTCTCTTGATCTTGTTTTGAAATCCTTACTTGATGATACCCAGAAAATTCATCTTTACAAGAGTAAATTTTGAGCCCTACAGACCTTCCAATATTTCTTCCGTGAATCGTGTAGGGAATGGATTAATCACACATGCAACATTCAGCTCCTTATAGTCCACACAAATCTTTATTCTTCCATCTTTCTTTATGTTGATTACCATAGGGATAACCTACTCTGATTCCTATATGGGCTCAATACCACCAAATTTCAACATCTTGTCAATTTCTTCTTTAACTTTTATGCGTAGGTTAGGATTCATCCAGTAAGGTCTCTTCCTAACTAGGAACGCACCTTCCTTTAATTTAATTTTCATGTCACCCAAGGATTCATTCACACCTTTTAACTCATGGTAGCCTCTAGGAAATAAGTCCTCAAATTCACATAGCAACTCAATTATCTTAGCCACTTCAGAGTCAGACCAATAATCTCCAATTATGGCCTCCTTAGGTTCAACATCCATGCCAATGTTCACTTTCTTTGTCTTCATGGATTCATGGTAGGCTCGCACCTTCTCATGCGCACTGTCTAAAACCTCGCGCATACCCTCTTAATGATTTATGTCTAGGTTTTCTACCTCTTCATCATCCACCATGTAGACCATCTTTCATTTCTCCTTCTCTAGGCAAGCGCACTCAACCAATTATGCATCTATCTCATCTACTTCTTCAAAATGCGCTTCTAGGTCTGATTCACCAAGAAAATCTTGAATGAGTTCTTCAACCTTTACACTATCTCCCATAGTCAAGTGATTCATAACCTATAAAGCCTCTATCACCGAAGATTTAGTGGAGAAGTAGTCAAAACTTTGGATCATTCCTATAGTCAAGTCTTGCCAATTTTCAGTCTCTCTATGCAACTCCACGTAAGCATACCAAGTACGCGAGCAGCCTCGCAAGGTGAAATAAATCTTGTGCACCCACAACGAAGGTGGCAAAGCTTCCTGCCCCTCTGTCCAGAGTCTCTCACACTGCTGAACGTGGTGCTGAATAAGACTATTACCATGAAATTCACATATTTGGGTAGGTATATTACTCCTGAGAATCTTGGTTGATAGAGTAATTCTCACTTCTCTCCATTCTATGAGATTATTCCTACGAACCATCCACCAATGCATTGTTGTCTCGCATAAAGTATAAACTAACATGTTCCTTTTATCCACTTGATCCTTTCAATGTACTTCCATGGCCCACAGGAATACCTTGGGATTTCCTTTTCCAATGTACCGGGGTACAAGGTTTCCTAACCACCTAACACAACGCGACCTACTTATGCACGCCACTTTGCTTCTTACCTTGCACCCAACCATCTCATAGGTTCCATGTGCCCAATTATCACAGGAAATACTTGTAGTATCATTTATGGAATGTGCATCATCCCACTTGAGAACTCCTTCCTTATATGGCTCAAGCACTTCTGGATCTTGAATGGTGCATACATAAATTATGTTAAGACCTTCTTCGCTTAAAGGCTCAACATAAGGTGAAAATTTATCAATTTTCAAAGGGATGATAACTCATTCCTCCTTGTTCTCAAAACTAATATATCCCTTGTTAAAATGTAGATCAACATTATTTACATAGCACCAAGGGTACCAAAGTAGAGCTTGGAAGTTGTCCGCTTCTACAAGTGCTAAGACATCAAAGTCCCTAGTGAACTTGGCCCCCTGTATAGTAATGGATACATCCTTCAAGACTCCAATTGGTGTGGCCTTATTCTGATTTTCCATGTACAATACATTAGAAGAAGGTTGTAATGGAGGTCTACTCATCTGAACCCATGCATCTAAAGTAATCACACTCACTTTCGCGCCCGTGTCAATTAGGATATTGCTCAAAAGCCATCCATCCACAACAACATTCAGAGTGATCTCCTTGTCGTAATCCAAGTTATGGGGAGGGGGATTAACATACAAAATATGTTCTTCATTCTCAATAATAGCACGTGGAGTGTTTTCCTTTAACCAACTCCCTAGTAATGGAATAATATTCTCTTGGTGCAACATCTTGTACACTTCTTTCAGATCATCAACATCTGACTAGAAAGTTTTAGTTGCCTTCTTCTGTTCTAACTTCTGGGACTATTCCTTTAAACATTGTATTTCACCCTACAGATTTCTGAGTACCTCCATGGTTTCATGATAAACATCGTTCTGATGCGTGGGGTCTGGATATTTTGCATGTAAAACCTCATCCTTAGTAATGGTAGGCTATTGTTGCAACATTTCTCTGGTGTGCACAACCTCAACGCATGTAGTAATATTCATAGGTACTACCTCAGGATCTGGTGCTAACTTCGACATCCATTGGTTTTCCACGATGCGTTGTATTCTAACCATCCCTACACCCTTGTCCTCATGTTTTTTCTTCTTTCTCATATGTTCATATAAATCTGGGAACTATTCATAGTTATTATTTTTTCCGCAAAAATAAAAAGTAATGTTCTAAGGGCACTCATTCCTGTAATGGTCAAGAGATCCACACGTATAATATATTCCATAAGGGAACTCACCTCATCCACCACCGCGGCCTCGGCCTTTGAATCCACCACGGTATCCTCGTACTCTACCACGGCCTCCCTCAATGCGCCCTTAATTTTGATGATAGTACCCTTGAGTGTGATCATGATCATGATCATGTTGCTCACTTTTATCCTTAGAGTTATTAAAAACTCTCATCTGTCGTACACAAATATCAATAACATCATAGATCTGATCAATCAACCTACAATCTTTAGTATTATGAGTTGTGGATTTGCAAATCTTATAGCAGCAAGACACGTTCTTCCTTATCGCACATTGTAACAATGGATAATGGCTTGTATCATGGTCTAAATGACATATCTCACAATCCATTAGCAAGGAACGCACCAATCTGTGAGGAAAACTATTCTTAGTATGCCCCTCCACTTCAAAATATGTACACCAAATTTTAGTGCACATCTCATGTGTTGTATTGGATGATAGTTTCTCTAACTACCTTTCCATTGCTGCAATCTAAGCTTCCAAGAATGGGTTCACTCTAGTGTATATGATTTCAAATGCCTCAGTGCATAAATATGCTTCAAGTGCCTCACGTGGATCTGTTTATGTCTTATGTGAGAGCGCCCTCCTAAAAGGCGTGATCAAGCCTCTAAAAAACCATTGTGCATGTTGGCATGCATGGATATCATAAGATAGTTTAGAAAAGAGTGTTTTGAAACAAACATCATATTCTTGGACACTCTCAATAGTGCCCTGCTTGATATCCTTGAACGCACTTATACTTTTCTACATGATCTCAGGGATTTGAAATTCTTTAATGAAAGCATCTTCTAACTCTGTATAATCCACACAAGTATGATCATGGTCAAACTTTGTGTACCAATTGTGCACACATCCTTGTAACATAGTTGCAAACTGACTTATCTTGTGCTTAGAAGTTGTAATTCCTTTCACGCGCCACAGTATCTCACAAATTTTCACATGCTTAGCAGCATCTTTTATTCCCCTATACTCTGGAAGAAAAAGTGACATCTCCATGTAAATATTTTGGGGCTGATGAGGACCATGCCCACCAAATCCATAACCTCCTTTATTACCTCCACCTACAGATCCACTAGATCCTGAGCCACCTATTCCTCCTGATCCTCCATGTGTACTAGGAATTGAACCAAAGGATGCACTACCATGTGTGCCAACAATGGTGCTAAACTGAACTCCTTCAGTCTGCGAAGTTGTGTTACTCCATGATGTGAGTCCAAAATTATGCACACCTTTGTTATGCACTTACAACAATCCTGAAAAGGCTCCTCCAAGTGGTCCTCCAAATAACAAGGAAGACATCTATCCAACCATAAATGTACTTGTTATTTTATTCACTCTTGAACTTGATAATAAGTCAACTCTACCTCTTGTTACTCTACTGCCTAAACTAGCATGCTGACTACTGGTTGTAATAGAAACTGGAAAGCCAAGTGCAAGGGCTAGGTTGCCAGGTAGATTCAGATGCGCTCCTGTGGCCCATGTTGTCTATGTTGGTGCACTCTCATAAGAGGCCGATGAGGGTTCCCTATCATGCTTTCCCAAATGGGGGATTCCCATATGCTTTAGATCCACTTTCTCTGTGTGAGCTCTAAATCCTTCATGAGCCATCTCTCTCCATAACGCCATCTGTTCTACAACCTCATGCTACTTCTCTAAATATGTCTCACATGCCTCATTAAACTTAAGTTGCCTTTCTTCTCTTTTCCTCTCTGTTGCTAGGTCTACCATCTTTCACCAAACCTTCTCCTTCCCCCGCGTGTGGTGGGGTTTAGCTAGACATCGACTTCTCTTCCAAATTCAAGGTTACCATCAAGATCTTGATTGCCAGTGGAATGCCTTGCAGATATTTTCCCCTGGGATAACTTAAAAATTGGAACTCAGCTACCTCTGAACAAGAGTAAGTGGAAATTAAGTACTCCAAAATATAGTTATTCAGAACACCACAGAACCAAGTATCCACAGTGCGCGTTCAAATCATATCAGCATCATAGAGGGCTTGAAATTATTCTTGCATATAGACAAACATACGAAACCTCCAATTCCCTTTAGACGCATAGGTAACCAACCAATCATATAGCTCTATTGGAAAGATAGAAAATAAGCTCTCATATAAGCAGTCATACAGATTCTTCTCAACCCACGCTCGTGCATCAAACTCAGATCCAATGTTGAATCTCTGAGTGTAATCTTCTTCCATATCTACTATCCACTCCTCAACACTTGCTAAGGTCAACCAATACATCTTCATCACGTAACATCTTGAAAATAACTGAAAAATAGGTCCCGACAAGGAAACCAATGATGCAACCTAGAATTTACTATAAATGACCTAGGCGCGCTGGCACATCACTCAGCCTAAGCTAAGTGCTCACCTGAAGCGTGCAAAGGCACCAGGTCCCTCTTTAGAGTTGCTTGTACATAATATTAGCATGATGGTGCATATAGGTATTTAGATTCATAACCAATAGTAAACAACACACAGTGCATAAACCAGATCTAGATCTTAGAATATATGTAAGATGAACTAAACAATGACTATAATAAGATTTACCATGTAAGAACCATATTCAGTCATGTTCAACACCATTATCCAGCCAATATGAACCATTTTATTAAATACGGTAAAACACAGAAGCTTCATACACTATAAAAGTATCTTTATGAGTCATGAGCTCAACAAAACCAACAGCATAACTCTAAAATCGTTGACTCCCTTTAAATGGTGCAAATCAATATATAGGGGTGGGGACTTTCCCTTCACCGCATATGCACTTCTCAAAATAGGTCACATGTTAATAATAGTCGTGCACCTTTACAAAAGGATGCACAACATGTAAGTGTTCTAACAATAGACTTCTTATAGTTAACTCTGAATAGAAATCCTATTATTAGCCTAAACTATGCATGACACTCAGTCGTTGCTTGTTCCCAAAATACCATTGTGTGGACAGCAAGTCTTCATGTCTTTGTGTTCTCAGCACGCTAACTCCAAAAATAGCCTTTAAAACAGAAACGGCTAAGTCCTTATCCTAGGTGCCTCGGATATATTGTAGCACTGCGTGCTCTTTCAACACCCTACATTCACGCGCTAAACACTTAGGCCATTTTTGTCCATCCAACAATGTTTTAGTGAACTATAATCTTCAACAACTTCAATGTTCCGTTAAATTCATGTTTATTTCATTTGGCGATGACCCATAACTAATTATAATTGTTTACAAAAAAAACTATGATGTACATCATAGTTCCATATGCCATGCTTTTATTACTAATTTATTATTTTCAATTACTCCTATATGTCTATCGGCCTCTCACAAGCACCTTTGGATGCTTTTTCTAGTTTATAATTTTTTACCAAGATTGTACATATTGACTAAGAACAATATGGTCTTCGCAGTTCAAATATAATTCAAATACTAGTATTTGTCAAAATAATAAAATCTACAAAAATTATGAATACATCATCTCTTTATGTCTAATTAAATATATAATTAAACAATATTTATTAGAGTATTATGTATTTTATCACGATTACTTTGAAGTAGATTTATACATTAGAATATATTAGATATTAAGTTTTGAAGATAGAAAAAGTCATTCTCCTATATAGTCTTGTTATTTAGACATAAACTAGATTAGATTGAATTATATATGGTTAACTTAAAAATGTTTGAATGGTTTCAACTTGCTATTTATAATTAATGTTTGTAGATCCTTACGCCCAAACTTTTAATATGAACCATATGGAATTTTTGACGGAAATTTTTAATGCAAGCTGCAACAAATAAGATACAACATTTATCATCAACGGGGAAATCAAAATGTTTGGAATTGTCCCTAGGAAAATAAGAAAACATCTTCACAATCTAGATAAAATTTACATACCATATGTGATATTTGGTTCAGATATTTATAATTTAAAACATATTAAAAACTTAAAATTTTGTAACTACGTAAAACTCCATTGTTTATTGAATGTATTTGGCATACAATATATAAGATTGTGAAGATCCTATAAACTAGGAGTTATGTTTACATACACACCCCATAAAATTCTCACTCCACAAATCACTCACCTAACTCCTATTTATGTGAGTTGTTGTAACTCACACAAATAACTCACTAATGTAATTTTAATATTACATTTACCACACACAATTAGCATGGAACACTAATCATTTCCTTACATTACTATGGATTTATCTCTATAAATAGTAGGTATCTCAAACTTTGTATCCCATTCCTTCTAATGTTACAGAATTTCTAGCTTGGCATCCAAACTTTTAGGCCACCTCTCTAAAGGTACTATGACTTTTTCATATTTTAAGGTATGATGAAAATGCTCTTATATTGCCATAAGTTCAAATTTAGAGGTGGACATGGATTGATCCAAAAATGGGACAATAATGGGTCCATTGGAAGTGACTCAGAGTTTTGGACATTTTTCTAGCTTACTCCAAGTCACAAAAAAGGCATCGAAGTGCTCTATAAATGCATTTTTACAAAGGTGCCTTAATAAGCCTCAAGGGCAAGCATAGACCTATGTATAACAAAACCAATTCAAACCCTTTTATAACTCATCGAGATATAATGATTGGGTGATGGGGAAACTTTTTTATAAGGGTGGTTAGGGGTTTGATCCTCCTCAGCCACATCCACCACGTAGCAATTACTATGCAGATATTAATCCCACATTTGTGGGGGTATGCTCCACAATGTGTTTAAATGTGGCCCACCGTCCACAATAAACATTGTTGTGGCCACATATCCCCTTCTTGCTACCACGGATGTGGCCGAGTTGTGTGTTGAGCCACGTGGGTGGCTTGGGTGGTGTGCTTGACCATTGAAGGGTTAGTGCATTGTATAACTGTCAAGTTGGTAATAAAGGTGGGCGGTGGGGTTGGATGCCCATGTGAAACATTGGCAATGGAGAGTAATATAGCTCACCCAATGTGAAATATCTGAGCTATGTGCTAAGCTCACCAGGATAATCAACAACCCAACCAAGCTGGCTTTATTTCCATGCAATGTGATAGTGTTGGCAGGCCACATAGTGGTCTAAGGACCCACCATGTGGTGAAATGAAAATCATGGTGGCAAAGACACCCCTCTATGAAAAGAGTGTGTCAAACTTGGTTGAGGGCCTCCAACCAACAAATAACAAGGTCCAGTCATCTGAATACGAGTTTCGAAGACCGGAATCACAAACAAAAAAATCTCTTCCACTTACACTCCACTTCCACCAGGTGTCATTATTGCATTGGCCAGTTGACACTGCCGAGTCTGAAGGAAGACCAAAATTTGACCAGTGATAACTTGAGCTTAAGTAGTCTATTTTCCACGTTCCAAGTAAAAACGAAAAATCTCACTGAGTTATCTACCACACTCGCATAGTTTAGGGAGATTTAGGGAATTCCAAAAGTCCCAAAATGTCCTCCATATTACATCTTCTTAGCGAGAAGGATTTTTTTCCACAAAAATCTCTGTGAATCCAGATCCTAGTGTTGCCAAGAAGAGGTCTCGACAATTGACTCAAAGGTCCCCACACTACTACTCCATGATCAGAAAACCAATGGCTCGATCCTAAGACTTTTGGCATCTGTGCCACACAAATGAAAACCCCTGGTAACCTTCATCATGTTACACGAACTATGCCTCTACACATAACAAAGTTAGGTTTTACTTGAATAAGACACTTTCCTCCACTCTGTTGTATGGCCTCTACCTCTACACGATGTTGATTCATAAGTGTTTGATTGTGAATTTTTACCCCATTGTATGGCCTCTACCTCTACACAGTTCTAAGTCTCCAAATGACAATGAAAATCAGGTACCATTTTGTAGCACGAACACAATCAACCTCTACAAAAAATGAAAATTTGACCCGATGCCAAATGTCTTCAATGATCAACTATCATTCTGCTACATGGTCATAAGCCTCTACACATAATGATAATCCGAGTTGATGTCTGGTGATGATGATGATCATCTATCACCCTGTTCCATAGCCACAAACAACCTTTACAAAGAATGAATATCTAAGCTGATATCAATGAGCTCAATAATGATGACTTCCCACTCACTACACGGTCTCTACCTCTACATAGTGCGAAGTCTCCAGTTGATAATAACAAACAGGCACCACTCTATTGCACAGCCATAATCAACCTCTACACAGAGCACAGATTTAAACTAATGTCATATGTCAATGATGATCAGCTACCATTATGTTACATGATCATAAGCCTCTACGTAGAATGAAAATACGAGCTGACACGAATGAGTTGTTGTGTCTACACAAACCGTTGGAAAATCTCCAAGCTTATAAATATGAGTTCAACCCAAACTGTAATAGGAACTCAAAAGCTAGATGGGAGATATAAATAGACTATTAATAAAATTTAAATTCAAGAAAACCATTGAGTATGATAACCCTGTCCCCCAAGTTTTCTCACAAATATAGACTCGAAAAATAGTGTTGCCCATAATGTACATGTATAAAAAAAGTTGAACTAGATGCACACTCTGAAGCAATCAAATTGTCAAATCAACCAACCTTCTCAGAGATTAGCAGGTTTTTAGGCAAGATAATCATCTCTGATACCAACATGATCTAAAAATAGGGCCAAAAAAATTATTGTCCTCTTACTCCTATAAGCACTTGTAAATTAACTCTGAAAATATTGTCAACTCAAAGGGAAATAACAATGCAAAAATGAACACTCACACATTGCAAACAAGTTGATAACAAAATTCGGAAAAACAAATGCCTACATCTCTAGGTTCAAATGTTGAACCAATTCATTAAAACTTCTTATTTGCAAAAAAATACAATCTACAAATGAAATTATGAATGTGTAACCTGAACCAAATAATATACCAATTGATTCGAATGAATCCAAACTAGTCTCCATAAGAACATCACCTAGTTGATTCCCAATGAATTTCATCTGGTCCCCCAAAGTACAAAATCTACTCCATGAACAACTACCACTCTGTTGCACGACCACAATCAGCCTTAACGTAGAGTGAATATCCAAGTTGAATAATGTTCATAAGAATAAATTCCCCAGTTGATCTACAATGAATCCAAACTAGAACAAAAAACTAACCACATGCCCAGTTGATTCCCAATGAATCTGAACTAGACAACAAGATGATCAAATAATAATTAATTCACAATGAATCCAAACTAGAAAAAAAGGTGATCACATACCCATTTGATTCCCAATGAATCCGAACTGGACAATAAGATGATCTACCTGTTGATTCACAATGAATCCAAACTAAAAAATAAAGGTGATCATATACCCATTTGATTCCCAATGAATCCGAACTGGACAATAAGATGATCCACTAGATCAATTGATTCACAATGAATCCAAACTGGTAAACAAAGGTGATCATATACCCAGTTGATTCCCAATGAATCCAAACTAGAAAATAGAAGAACAATAATCTCCTCCATGTCCACCGATTAGGAATAAACCGTCTTATAATGACCGGTGCGAAATATTATATTTCCAAATTTTTCCCTCCAACGAGGTGCACACTTGACAAAGGCTCCAGATGGAATCCAAGTTCTTGAATGACTTCTAAAGCATAAAACGGTGTCACAACTCCTCCGAAACAAGAAAACAACATGTTCATGAGGAGCATCTCAAAATTTTGGAAAACTTTCTAGTTTACAATGAGACCCAGAAAATGCTCCTAAGTGCCTCAAAAATGCACTCATACAAAATTGCCTCAATAAGGCACAAGCACAAATATAGCCTACTACCACAGACATATCCCAAATATATTACATAATTTCCCAAAATGGGATAACAATGGGTCCATTGGAAGTGTCTCATAATTCTGGACATTTTTTATAGTTTAATCTAAGTCACAAAAATGCATCCAAGTGCTCCAAAAATGCATTTTTACAAAGGTGCCTCAATAAGCCCTAAGGGCAGACACATACCTATGTATAACAAAACCAAGTTGACCCCTTTTATAACTCACCAAGCTATAATGGCTTGGAGGTGGGGAAACTTTTTGTTATGAGGGTGGTTGGGGGATTGATCCTCCCTAACCACATCCATCATGTAGCAATTACTATGTGGGTATTAATCCCACATTTATAGGGGTATGATCCTCTGTGGGGTTTAAATGTGACTCACCACCCATAATAAACATTGTTGCAGCCACGTCCCCCTTTTTTCTACCATGTATGTGGCCAAGATGTGTGTTGAGCCACGTGGGTGGCTTTGGTAGTGTGCTTGACCATTAAACAGTTGGTGCATTGTATAACCGCCAAGTTGGTAATAAAGGTGGGTGGTGGGGTTGGATGCCCACATGAAACATTGTTGGTGGGGAGTAATATAGCTCTCTAAATGCAAAATGAACTCACCCAACATGAAATATTTGAGCTATGTGCAGATATTGTTGATAACCAAGCTGGATTGGTTTCCATGTAATGTGATAGTGGTGGCAGGCCATGTGGTAGCCTGAGGACCCACCACGTGGCAAAATGAAAATCACGGTGACAAAGACACCCCTCCATGAAAAGAGTGTGTTTAACCTGGTCGAGGGCCCCCGACTAACAAATAGAGGGGTCCACTTGTACAAATATGAGTGTCGAAGACCAACATTTCAAAACCAAATTTTTTCTCTTCCGCTTACACTCCACTTTTGCCATGTGTCATTGTCACATTGGATAGTTAACTCTGTCGAGTCTGAATGATGACCAAACTTTGACTAGAGATAACTTGAGCATATGAAGTCTGGTTTCCACATTCCAGGTACTGATGGAAATTATTTTGAATGCTCTACCACACTGGTATGGTTTAGGGAGATTCAGGGAAATCCTGAAGTCCCAAATTTTCCACTGGATCATGGATATAAAAAGGGTTGGATATTGCTACATATTTGACTAAGTAAAAGAGTCTTTGGCATAATGGTATGGGTATGGGTATGAGGAATGAAGATAAGATTGAGTATTTGGTTATTTTTGTAGTGGTTTAGATGTTTGAGTAAGAGGGCTATATGTATTTGATGAAATACTAGCCCATAGATATGGTTGTATGAAACCATATATGTTAGATTTTATCTCTTTGACCAAATATTACATCTTCTTCAAGTTTTTTTTTTCATAATATGAGCCTTTTATTGAGTATTATACCATCTTGGAGAAGGATCTTCCCAAGAACAAGGATCATTAATACCATATTCTCTATCTCTCATGTGTTCAATCATCTCTTGACATTTCTTCATGTTATTTTCCATAACTTGCATCTTGGATTGTGGATTAGAATTATGAATGGAATTCTCACTATCAACTATATATTCATGTTCTTAAAAACCTTCATTGTTAGTAGAAAATCCATATGCACTATATTTTTTAGAATAAGATTCATATTTGTGATGTCTAATAAATTTGGATTGAATGGAGGAGGATGAGGATATGGTTGTAGTGCATGAAATTGGGGGGAAGGATTCAAATGAAGATAGGAATAAGACATGACTACATAAATTCATGAAAATAAGGGAATGAATGGAACAGACTCTTTTAAAGTGGAGAAATCAAGTTTTTTAACAATATAATCAATAATAACATAAACAATCTATAAGGGACGCTTATAAGATGAATACAATTTTTAAATAAATTTCCAAAGAAACTATATCAATTCAGTTGGCCCTCTTTCTAGCACAAGTTAACATTGTTTATCAATGTTTTATACACACTAATAAGAAACTTTCAAAATAGGGAAAGAGGATTTTAATTATCTCTCCCGCTCATTTTAGAACCCTGTTGGACATGTGGATTCAAGGTACAAATTACTCTTGGACATATAACTCCAATTGGAATGTGTGTAGCTTAGTATTTATTGTGGAGGAACCGGTGTGTTAGGGAATACCACATATTATAATTTTTGATCTTAGATCTTGTTTATCCATACATGCATTCAACTTATTTTATTATGGATTTGAGAATCCTAATTTGAAATGAGGTTCAGCCTATTGGTATTTTCAATGGTTCTAAATGATGTGGGTCTTCATACAAGAGAATTCAAAAAGAACGAAGGGTAAGGGGAAAAATAATACTAGAATATCCTTCAACTTATATACATTTCCAACACCACCTATCTCAGTTAAACACATGCAAAACAAGAGAAAACTAGAAATAGTGCTAACTTGATTCTTTGTAAAATCAGGAAATTATCCTAAGAGAGTAAAACACAAGAGGAACCACAATTCTGCATTAGATAAGCAAATAACAACAATTAATCCACAAATCATATGTCAAAATTTAATCATATTAACTATTGTTCAAGATAATCATATTCCACACATAAAATAGAGTGATTATCACTCGCAAAACTTCCCAAACCATTTAAATCTACAAAATTACAAAACACATCTGCAAAATCAAGTCTTACAAACATCTACTAATGAAAATAAGATCACCATAACACAATATATTACCCTACAAATTCAACTAAGAATTGAAGTGTAAACTCTAATTAATAAATTAAAAGAGAATATTGTCTAGGTATGAGGACATGAACCAAAAATTAAGAAACAAATCACAACTCTCACAACTTGTAAAGTTACAAAAGTTCCCTCTCTATATTGAATTCAATTCTAGATTATTTTACCATGAAATTACACACATTTATAGAGAAATAGATTTCTCTATAATCTCTGCATGTTTTAGAACTCCCAAAAATATTTAATATAATATTAATATAGCTAAAAATAAAACAACTAAAGATAACTAAAGTAAAAAATATGGGAACATGCTCCTAATTACGTTTAAGGTGTTACCCCTATGGGAAAGGGCTTTACGGACATTCATGGGACTGTGTCAAATTTGACGGCCTAAATGACAGTTTTGTTATTTTTAACAATTTTACTTTTGTTATTTTTAACAATTTTGTTTTTTTACTTTTCTAATAATTTTGCTTTTATTTTTAAATTTTATTTTATAGCGTTTGCATGCATTAATATTTTCTTTTGTTATTTTTAACATTTTTGCTTTTTTCTTTTCTAACAATTTTTTTTTTCTAATTTTACATGCTACTTTGACTTTACTTTTAAAGTGAAAGTTTTTATTTTTTTAATTTTTTAAAATATATTTTTAGCTTTTCCTTTTTTAACAATTGCATGATGAATGGCGTATATATATATAGTCTAGAGGAATATTGTTCTCAAGATTGTTTTCTAACAATTTAGTGGATCGGACACGCGACCCTTAGATCTGCAATAGTACGCGGTACTTGACAGAATTGTTGTCTAAGCAGCAGAAGTTGGGGTCCTTTGTGCAGATTCTTCCCATCTACCGTTGTCTTCTGAATCAAGGTAAGTTTAATTTATTTAAACCCTGTGCTAATTGCTTAAAGGCTTCAACATGTCAACACCAATGATATAGATTTTTTTGCCCAAGTTATTGAGGATGAATTCTGTTAGGGTCAATGAGGATTAGATATAGGCCCCCCTCTCTTTAATAATACATAAACAAGAATTCTGATAATCAATAACCAGTAGTGTAGCTACATGTAGTCCAGAACTTTCAAATACATATCAAGAATAACATGCTTATTTTCTTTCCTATTGGTAGTAAATCTTAAAAATCTGGTTTCAATTATTTTATGGATGTTTGTTCCTTGTTACTAAACTCCATGTTTGGCACAAGTTGGGATAACACAAGCAAAGGTTGAGGAATCTGATTTCACATGTTGATTGCACCTACTTGAAAATATTTGAGGCTTTATCAACAAGTCCATTTTGCATACATGTTATCATTAGATAATACATTCTATATTGGCATGAACGGTATGCTCACGGTTTGTACTTTTTACCTAGATAACATGGAGATGTAGAGGAATACAAGTGCAATATAAGCCCAATGAAAAATAGAGATATGACTGAATTATTGCCCAAACATCTGACATGATCTAATTAAGAGTCTGAACTGTTAGACTGACGTTTATCTAAACATGTAAATGGAACATGAAGCCACAAATACGTCTAGCATTGATTTGATATGTCAACCTTATATGCTATGAATTGATATTGTGAACAGTTGAGGTTATGTGGCATTTGAAGAAAGCATGCAGATCAATGAATACAATTTATCATACATATGTGCATGATCTAGCCAACCAATGATGACAACTATAATATTACAGAACAAGATGTGGATTCTTGATCCCAACAAAAAATGAGAAGACAAGTACATGAGTATATTTTGTGTTCATCATCGACAAGAATGTGGTCAAATAAATTGAATTTGGCCCCTACTCAAATTATGTATTTACAATTCTTATGTGCTTTTGTAAATCTTCCTCCTTTTACATTCCTCTCTTTACAAACTGTTTCTCAAGGCCTAGAAATGAAGGCAAGTATTTCAAGATAAACATGGCATGTAATGGAATTTTTGATGCATAAACTTCCCTTCTCACAAACACACCAATCATTTTTGAGTTCATATTTGGAAGGATTTTGATTGAGAGTTTCTGTGCCAAATTTTCTATATTTGGAATTTCGTTTGCACCTATATATTCTTAAGACATCTTGATGTATGACATATGCCATCAATGTCATATTCAAGATTCTCTAAAATCTTGGCCTATCCAATTTTCATTCCTCGTGTTAATACCTTTACTCGTATCCATGCAGCTTTGCCATCCTTATTTTCATAAATTTATATACACCTTGGAATTACTTTTGTGGATTCCCACATTGCTTTATTACGATATGAGTTTGTTAATTTGAAAATTCATGAATAAATTAATGCATTTCATTGTGGGTTTGCCCTTTATGTGCCCCAAAAAATAAATCCCGTAGAAATAATTCATTTTTTTAATGCCAATGACTCTTAACCAAAGGCTGCAACAACTGAGGAATCTAATGTTGCTAAAACAAAACAAACCTTTATAGAGAATTTTTATTTTAGCTGCTAGATATAATTGGTAAAAGAAACTCTACAACTAGAGGTTTACATGTTAGATACCTTTCAAAGCTTCAAGGTTGCCTTTACCATAAGCCTGATGTCCTACATAATTACCTACATATTGGAACTTTTCATTTGCATTGAATATATTCTGGCTTAAGCATGGAAATAATCTAGACTTCAAATAAGATCAAAACCCAAACCTTCGAGTCATGTGATTTTACTTTGGTACCTTCTTATGATGGATCTAAAAGTATAGATTAGAAAATCTAATCTAGATGTGAGACCAACTTGATATAAATGGCTAATGTATATAAATATACTTATAATTTACAACATAATTAAAAATAAATTACAATAAATTGTAAACTAATGCATAATATGAGTAGAATTAACTACATGTAAAGTAACTTTGAATAATGAAAATATATGAATATTTATTCACTTTTTCCATTTCATGGTGGGGACCTAATATCGTCCTAAGAAATTCTCTAGGGGACTCAACTTTCAAGCCATTTCTATGGTAGCACAAATTCTAAATAGGGAGGACCTTATCAAGTCAAGGGGTTCCTGCCATAACAAAAAGTATGTGATTAAAACCCAATTTCTAGTACTAACTTAAATGAGTCATTAATTCAGGTTTCAAGTATTGCATTTTGGCTCTAACCAAGGCACAATTCTTCTTAATCATAGCAATTTTTTACGCAATGCTTATGTGGCTGATATGTCAATTTAACATAAATCAGGAAGATGTAAATCTTGGAAGCTTGATTAAAGAGATTTAGGCTTGTGGGTGTGAAAATATTGTAAAATTACCTCTAAATTCATTTGTACCTTTGAAAATTGGTGCTTGGCTATTCATTGATCAATTTATAATCTCATTGAAAACGGGGTTATATATTATGTAACTAATTGAATAAGTATAGATATATTGAGTTTTATTAACTTCTTTTTTCACTTTTTTGTAGGGCATTTTTTATTCTCTTTCTCCCACGGTAAAGAAGAGAGTGTCGTCTCTAAACAAACTTCAAGTGGGTTTCAATATTGATTGAAGTATTTATTCATTTGTTTTGTTTATTACATGTTATGGATTAAAAATTTATTGTAGAGTGCTTTTATGTTATTTTCTTTTGATTGTTACATTTTTATTTTTAGTTGACTACAATCCTTTTTCTGAAGTGACATGTGGGGGCAATGTTCAGAAACCTATCACCAAATGCTATCCAAATTTTCAAGAGATGTTGACATGGATTCTCCAGCACACATTGTGATTCACAAAATTCTCAGAAAGAACATTGTTGAACATGACATAAGAGCATAAGAAAAAAGCCACATGCTACAAAAATTGCCACTTGTTATGTACAACCATTTGTTTCTATCATTAAATGTTGGAAAAAAAATATTGAGACGTGTCATTGAAAGTGATGTTGATGTACAAGAAACGAACACTTTCTTATATGTATATAGATTTCACCCTGTAACCATGGAACACCTACCACTAATTCAGGTTGCTCAAGATTGGAGCTACAACATGAACCATAAAGAAGATATATGGAAACTGCGATCGACTAAAGAAATTGTTCGGGTCCACCCAAGATTTGTGGATGTCCGAACTCAAGATTCAACATCATATGACCTTTTCTGTTGGTCAGAACTCCTTTTATACGAGCCTTTCATAAATATTACCTCTAAATTTGGCTCAATCCCACATGACATCAATGGCACTTGGGACATGTTCAAACACAATTACAGACCATGGCATGTTTTACGCACTACCACAGACACAGGACTTGATACAGATGTTAGTTCTGACTCAGAGGTCAAATTTATGGGTTGATGCAGGCCTTATAAATGGTGCTACAGGAACAATCACCGACATTGTCTACAATGCATCAATGCCACCACCAACATTACCTTTATTTGTTGTTGTCAAATTTGATAGATACAATGGCCCAAGTTGGGACCCCTCTAACCTGTTACATATTCCAATACCCCCTATTTCGAGAGGGAATGAAGACAATTTCCGCTTAAAATGGCCTGGGGATTAACTATCCACAAGTCACAGGGACTTACGATGCATAAAGAAAATGTCGACATTAGAACCAATGAAAGGCAGGGTTTGACATTCACAGCTTTCTCCAGAGTTCCATCACTTGCAAATCTGCGCATTTCACCTCCTTTACAACATTTCTTAATTACATTTGCAACATTTGTTTTGGCTTTAATATAAAATCAATATTGTCAATCACACCCCTTATCAACATCAACTACAAAAGTAATAATCATCTTTCTAAAGCAAATAACAAATACCATTCGGCGTTCACATTGCATTGTACACATGCAATTGATAGTAATAGATCTTATTTGAAAATAGGTTCCCAATTAAATTTTCATGGCTTGAAATTTGAACATGGATTTATCTTTGTGTTTTCGCGATAAGAATTTCAAATCATAGTTCCAATAATTTTGATATTGTGCAATTTGTTATTAGTTGATAAAGAAACCAAGAATATATTTAATTTGACTACATTTTCTATTTCTAGCTTCCTCAAGCTATTCTCTGTCTATTTCATCTCAATATTTTATTTGAAAATCAATTAAAACTTGGCCGCTTCAAATCTTTGTACTAAATATTTTGATACAATTTTAACCTTAACTTTAGTAAAATCTCTTTAACCTTGTTACATGTCTTCGCTACTTTTTCCACACGTTGTCCTTGACTATTTTTTTCTTTTATCCCAACCTTTACCAATTTTGGCCACTTGGTCCTCATCGGTTAATATTTCAGACATCAATTTCAGACACTTTTCCATATCAATTAGACCATTTTCGTGATCCAAAGGATTTTTTATCTTGAATTATGTGTCCATGTTCAACTCATTGATTATGGACAAGTGGATCCAATCAATATCTTCAACTAATGCAACCCAAAGGGTCTTTAACTTCAAACTTCGTGCACATACTTTTTATCAATAGTGGACATTTACTCGACATTAGTTTCATCATGTTATAATCTTTAGACTTTACATATCTCCCTTTCATTAATTATTGATAGGGAGAAGCTATTACTACTCAGCCATGTAGGATCTATCATGCAATCCATCATTATAGCTTCAGACATAGACATTGAAGAATAACATTACACATAATACACTAAATCTTATTATTCCTCAAAGTGAATATATAAGTTGTATCTTCTCTCTCTACAACCCCTTATTTGATGCTAATGGGAGTTCATAAAAAATAGGTGAGGGAGTTAATTTCATGCAACAATAATGTGTTGCATGAAACCAATAATATTTTGGACAAAATATTTACACATTAAAAATGTGCGTGCAAATAAAGATATTTGATCGTGGGAGTGAACATGGATAGAACGAAGTTGGTTGGGAAATATCCCAAACCATTAGATGATGTAAATGCACACTCCAACAATTGACACTATCACCTCATCAATTAAAGCATGTGCTTGAAGGCTTTATATTTTGGGACTGAATCTTATACTCATCTATTCCATGATTCCTGACGCATTTCAAGGATTGGTGTCTCTATGTTTCCATAGTATTTTATGATAAGTTTAAATATGGCAGCCTACTCTTCAATGGAAAACTATGTTATGGTTGTCATATGCATGTATTGTGGGCATTTTGAATCCAAGGTTCCTCTAGCTCCTTCTTTTTTAGTCCTTTTCCATGCCCTACACAACGAAAGACACTAAAATATACATGTAAAAGAAAATATTTTATTGATACAAAAAGCAAAACTAATAGATTAATTCAATATGAATTTTACACTTCCTATGTATGCAAACATAGAATGGTTTTCACTATGCATCTTTTGGCTTACATCTGAGAGTCTTTGAAGAATTCTTTGATATTTTTGTCTTATATTTCATTTTATTTAATATCCAACTTTCCTAAGACAAAGTTCTCAAAGTTTCAAGTGGGTCCATTAATTTTTTTTTAAAGTAGGGCTGTGTTATGGTCATAAAAAACATGTGCAACATACAATGCCAACAATTCAAGCTAAATGTATAGGTCCTAATTCTATATTTTTACAAATATATGGATGTATTTCTATTTTTGAAACCATGTCAATGTTTTTGAATTTTTGAATGTTTAGCTATCTACAAGGGAGAGAGGTAGAATTTGGCTATTTGATGAGAACCTCTTGAAGAGGTGGATACTATCAATGAAAATGGAGGCTTGGGTCTCAAAAGTTCCAAAGAGTGAATCATATGCAAGTAGTATACTAGTAGTGATTTTTTCCAATGAAATCATAGGAAATGAAGTAGATGCGTGCTTAGTTTGTAAATTATAAGACCTTCATGGAGGACTAGAAGAGTGAGTATGCCTAGACATACTTGTGAGAAACTGTGGAGAGAACATGTGCGTTATAGGACTGATGTTATATCTTATGATAGTGAATGCCAAAAGAAACGACATGTGACATTATAGGCCTATCAAGAAACATAGGAGAGCTAGATTCATAAGATGTAGTGTGTGCAACCAAAGGCATATCAGGAGACCTAGTAGAGATAGATCCCTGAGAGGAAGTGTGTGCAACTAAAGTCCTATTGGGAGACCTAGGAGAGCTAGAGCCATGAGGGGCAATATGTGCAACAAAATTCCTATCAGGAGACCTAGGATAACTAGAGTTATAAGAGGAAGTATGTGTAACCAAATGTATTTCAAGATACCTAGGAGAGCTAGAGCAGTCAGAGGCAATATGTGCAACCAAAGGCCTAGTGGGAGACCTAAGAGAGTTAGATACATGAGAGGTAATGTGTGAACCCAAAGTCCTATCAAAAGACCTAGATCCATGAGGAGAATTATGTAGAACCAAATACCTATTTGTATATGTACTAGGACTAGGAATATGAACTATAGAAGAATGACTAGGAAAACTAGGAGAAGGATCCTCAAAGCGAGCACATATAATTGTGTTAAGCTCCTGATTATGAATAAACTTAACACATTGGTGAAATACTTGTGGGATATCCATAAGAGCATGTAGTGAAAGGATACATAAATGCAATACACCAAAGTCAAGGGTAACAACAACCAAGAATGAAACTAAAGTAGTAATAGAACCAATAGTGATAGGTAGAGTAATGCAGAGATATCAAGGATTAGTATTGAATGTGAGATTCTTTGTAGAAATGCAAAGAGGTTTAAGTAGCGTGAGAGATAATACATTATCCTTGTTATGTGGATCAACAAAAATGTTGCATCCAAGTACTTGATTATTAGATATAGGAATGGATAAAGTATCTAAAACAAGTGTGTCATCTATATCATAGTCATTGAAAGTGATAAGTGGTATAAGAGATGATTTGTGAGTGGTAGTGTCAATCATTGCACAAAAGTTGATCCTAATAGGGTGGTGGTATCACCACACAATAAGTATTGTTTACTTTTGAAGTATAATTTTCATTGTCATGTTTAGGAAGTGGGTCATTTCACAAAGGGTGATCATAACATGGTGGTGGTGGCACCACATGATAATTATTGTGCACTTATAAAGTATATTTTTAATTTTTATGAGATGAAGTGTGTGCAACCAAAGGCATATTGGGAGACATATGAGAGCTAGATCCATGAGGGGTTGTGTGTGCAACCAAATGCCTATCAGGAGACCTAGGATAATTAGATTTTTGAAAGGAATTGTGTGCAACCAAAGGCCTTTCGGGATACCTAGGAGAGCTATATCCATATGTGTGAGTGACAGTGTAAACTATTTCACAAAGGGTGATCATAAGAGGGTGGTGGTGGTGGTGCATGATACGATAAATATTGTGCATTTTTGAAGTAGAATTTTCATTTTCATGACAAGAAGTGTGTGTAACCAAAGGCCTATTAGGAAACCTAGGAGAGCTAAAGCCATGAGAGGTAGTTTGTGCAACCAAATTCCTATTAGGAGAGCTAGGATAACTATAGTTGTGAGAGGTAGTGTGTGCAATCAAAGGTCTATCAGGATACCTAGGAGATCTAGACTTGGCAGAGGAATTATGTGCAACCAAAGACCTATTGGGAGACCTAGGAGAGCTAGAGTCGTGATAGGTAGTGTGTGAAACCAAATACCTTTTGAAATACCTAGGAGAGATAGATTTGTGAGGAGAATTATGTTGAGCCAAATACCTATCCATATATGCACTAGGAGTAAGAATAGGAACTATAAAAGAATTACTAGGAAAACAAGGAGAAGGAACCTCAAAGGGAAAAAATCTAATTATGATAGCATCCTGATTATGAATAAAATTAACATATTAGTGAATGAATAATAGAATATCCCTAAGAACACGTATCTAAGGGAGACCTAAACGTAATACATAAAATATAATATTAGCAACAAGAAAGAATAAAATTGAAGTAGTGATAGGTAGAGTAATGTGGAGATATTGAGGATTAGTATCAAATGCGATGTTATTTGTAGAAATGCAAAGAGATTGAAGTGGCATGAGAGATCATACAATATCCTTGTTATGTGGATCAACCAAAAACATTACATCCAAGTACTTGATTAATAGAGATAGGAATGGATAGAGTATCTAAAATAAGTGTCATCTATATCAAATTCATTTAAAGTGATAAGTGGTGTAAGATATGATGTGTGAATGATAGTGTAAATCATTAAACAAAAAATGATCATAAGAGGGAGGTGGTGGCACTATGTTAAACCCTAGTCATTATTGTTTTCATTGATGTCAAGTGGCATTGATGGAAAAGTAGTGAGTGGTGAAGTGAGTAAAAGGCATGAAGGTTGATTGGTAGTGCATTCAGGATGGTTTCAGTGTGTTGCAGGCTTGGTCAGTGAGGTAGAAGTCTACTTCAAGTATGCATGTAGTTGGTATACTTATCTCAAAGGTTTTACAAATTAGATATGATGATTTTAGCATGTTCAAGAGCTTTTACAGTGAGTTCCAGGTCATTAGGTGGAAGACTCGGTTGAAACTGGCTCATTTAGGCCTATTTCTAGAACTTGATGCCGTGTGGAAGCTTGGTACAGGCCATGAAAAGAAAATGTGAACATGGGATAATCCTAAGAATTTTTTCTATGGCATTTATGAGCAACAACAAGGCTTAGTTGAGATCTTGGAGGTAAAATTCAAAATTTTAGCTAAGTTGGCCTTTAGGACTTACAGTGTAGGCTAATGCAAATGAGATATGTTTGAATAGTAAAGGAATATTTATGAAAAATAAACTCATATATCATTTAGAGGAGTGAATTTTAGTTCTTCATGTCAAATTTCATAAAGTTCTGAAGAGGTATATGAAAGTTATGCTACTTCTTCTAAAACCGGTTCATTGAGACATGCATTTTGAGCCCTTTGTCTTCTAAGCACCCAAGAAAAAATATGAAGAATATTTTAGATAAATCATAGAAGAAATTTTTTTAGAGGGATTCCAATCCTAATGTTTTTCAAAAATTTTGAAGCAAATTGGTTAAGTTTTAGAGAAGTTATGAGCATTTTTTCTAGCTATGTTTTTCTCTCTCCCAAGTACGTTCTAAAGCAATGGAAGTAATATAAGTTTATTTTCCTGGAAAAAACTTGTGTGAATTAGTTTCAAGCCTCTCAAGTTTTTCTAGGGATTAATTCAGGTCATATAATATCATTAATTCTCCTCAAGCAAATCGTCTCTTCTCAAGTTCTCTTAGTGAGATACAAGTGGCATAGTCATAAAATGAGACAGTACGGTCCTAAGTGATAAGGTTGCCTCATTTTTTTCAATTTGAAATAGAATTTGAATTCTTCATCAAATTTCATATTGAATACTATAATTCAAATTATTACCTAATATAGTGGAATGATGTTATAGACTTTCATATCTCTCAAGTTATCTCCTAAAACCAAATTAAAGAAAAAGTTGAGTTGAAATGAATATTCATGTCCCATTGTGCTTGAATGGAATATTTGAGTGAAGTTGAAGGTTGTTTATATAGTATAGGTTCATATTGGTAGTAATTTCTCTGGCATGCAAAGCTTGAAGATATGTAGAGGTATGTAAATCTTGAAGTAATTATAGAGAACATAGTTTCACAGATGTCAAGTTCCTATAAAATTGTCAAGAAAGTAAAATGTTACAAAAATTGGGTGTTATTATCTTCTACATGACCAAGAAAGATTATTGGAACCATAATTCAGTGTGGTGAAGTGTAAAATTATTCTCTAAGGGTGTTAATGCCTTCTAATGGCTTGTATGTTACTGAGAGAACTGTCTTTTGATGTCTGCAACACTATCCTGGAGTGATAAATCTCATAAAAACTTTTACAAATGATGATTGAACATATCATGATGTTTTTGGTTGAGTGAGTAAGGTTTTAAAGTAATTTTGTTTCCCTAAAACACCAAAATACTTTGTGAAGAACCTTCATTTGTTGTATTGTCATGTTGTTCAACATTTGTGCACAGTATTTCTTGAAGTCTAGGAGTGAGTTAAAAGCTTTTAAACAATTTGAATGGTCAGAGAATGTGGTAATCACTCACACAAGTATACAATAACTTTCATTTTTGAATTCCATCCAAAATTGAGTGAGAAGTCCTTTTTCAAAGGGTTCTGAGCCTCTAAAGTCTTCAAAACCCTGGTTCTAGGGTTTCTAAAGGGATTTTTTTTTAATATAGAGTTTTATCTAATGAAAATTCACAAGATTTTTAGTGAAGCTATGTATGGATAGCATGAAGTGTTTTAAAAAATAATTTTTTGAAATCATCAAGGATTTCTAATAAATTCAATGACAGTTTTATGAGAATTTCATGAAATTGTATGCAAGGTCAGGTTTTTGTTGGTTTTTAAGAAAATTCCTCATGATTGATCTTCAAATATTCATACAATACATACAAATTAGATCTTAATAGCTAAGAGAAGCATCAAGGAGCATCAATGAGAGGTTATTTTATCTTGAAATATTGAAAGGTTCATAGTTCCAATGACTTCTTGATAACAGTCAACTGTCAAGATAGAAAGTTATCTTTTTCAAAGCTTATGAATAGTTAAACAGGGCTCTTATGGAATCTAGAGGGTTTTTGGAATGTAATCACATGCTCCATTAAGTATCTAGTAGTTTCTTGGTTCAATGATCACTAAAATTCCATTAGAGGACCCGAGCCTTTGGTTTTTTATCTTCTTGTTAAGATGGAGAGTCCCAAGATTGTTTTGATTCAAAGAATTTGGATCCATATTGAAGGTCAAGAGTCTCTAAATTGTTACATTTCTTGAATCCATTTCTTACCTCATGAAAATAATGTGAAAATCTTGTTCTAGTCAATGTGAGTAGTCTAAGAGGTAGAAAAATAAAACAGCCTATGTAGACTTTGAAGTGATAGTATTCAATATAGACTTGCTCGAGCAAGAAAAATAGTAGATAGTGAAATGTGATATGGGACTAGAAAAAAAAAAGTGTGTGTATTCATGTGTGATATGCAGATGAAAAGAATGATAATGATTTAGTATAGTGAAGCAATGTATAGAATACAATGAAATCAAAGATTATATGTAGGGGTAGTAGCATATGAAGTGCATACATACATGTGAACGGAAGTGAAATAAGATAGAGAAGAAGAGGAAAAGGATTTTGACAAGAAATTGATTATCTCATGGTAAAAAAGTATATACAAAGGGATAACATATGAAGATATGTGTGTGAAAAATGAGTAGAAGAATGATGTGTGTGAAATATTCCAATTGACATATTAATGTGAGAGATATAAATGTGCTAAAGGATATTGATGAGAACAAGAAATACTAAAATGTTGAATTTGAATTGATTAGCATTGTGGGTGAAAGAAGATACTGTGATATATAGAACCTAAACAAAACATATAGTTTGTTTTCAAACAAAACTTGGAGACACAAGTACAAGACTTGAAAATAGTGAGCACAATAGAATGCAAGAAGAGAGGTTCAAAAGGCACATATGATAAAAATATGGTATTTTAATGGAGTGTCTTGTGTGTTTCTAGTTTAAGATACCAGACGTGTAGGGAAAAATGGATTTTGAGGGTATGCTGATGAAGAATGTAACAAGGATATAGTGCAGTGAAGGAAATTAGAATACAATGAGCTCTATTTATGAAAAAATACACGACAGAAAAAGGTGAAGCATGTTTTTGAGGAATTTGAATATAGTAAGATGATGTGAAATAATGAAGATATGTAAATTCTCTGAGATATGCAAAAGTAATACAGTGTAATAAGGAGTGTAATGTAAAGAGCAAGGAAGAAATTGTCTTAGACATGTGGATATTTTGACTGAGACAGAGTGAATGCCTAAAGTATTTGAATATTAAATTTAATTTTTGTGAAGTCTATATGATTGGTGTAAGTATTGAATGAACAGAGCTTTGAATTGGTGAGATAAGAAGGTCAGTTTGCAAATTTAGGATTACAATCAGGGTGCATGCAGTAGATTAAAATAAAATGGAATTAGGAGAAAAAATAGGAGAAGTGAGAAAATCTAGAGGTCATCATCAATTGTGAGAAATTTCAAAAAAAGTGTGAGAAAAACTCAATAATAAGTCTAAGTTTTAGCTTAGCATACATGGGTTGTAGCCTCCTTGTAATTAGTGGCTTACAGAAGATCAGTTGTAGCTGGTTAAATTACAAGGGTTGAATCCTCCTTGTGAGTTAATGCTCACTAAATATCAGTTGTTATTGAACCAAACTTTGGAGTTGTAGATCCAAGTTGAGTTAAATCTCAACCATGACATCAATTTAACTAATACAGGACAAATTTTTTCCTAAGCCTAGTTCTTGGTTTCAGTGGGGTTTTTCCTAGTTTGGGTTTCCCACATTAAAATTTGTGCCTCTGTGTATTCTCTTGAAAATTTCTTTTGTATGGTTTTGTATGTTCATCATAGAAAATTTAAGAAGGTAAATGTGAGAAGACATTGATTCATCCCCCTCTCAATATCCTAGTTTCCAACACACCACACAATAAGTATTGTGCACTTCTGAAGTATATTTTTCATTTTCATGGTTAATACGTGGATCATTGAGAATTTTTAATTTGTAATTATCATTTATTGACTTAGAATATTTATTGGTCTCATCCCATTCAATGTAATTTTAATCGATAAGATCTTGAACGATAGGAAAAAGCTTGATACACTAATTAGTGAGGTGACCAATACATCTACGATAATCACAATAAGTATTAACATAAAAAACATTACTTTAAGGATTTATTGCATCTACCTCGAGTGGAGGAGGGAGATACATGAGATAAAAATCAATAAATTGTTTCAATACAATGTGTCGAGTACATCGTAAGTGAGTAAATTTTCATCATGCAGGATGAAGTTGGAGCTTATTTGGTTGAGAAATAACATTGATAGTTTATGTGGAAAAATACTTAACATTATTAGTCTTTCCTTTTATTTTGGATCTTCTTGGAAACTTGGAATTATATCTAATATGAGAGGTAGAAACATACTTGAGTTTGTTCATATGTGACAACTTAGCTTTGTGCTCTTTGAGTGTGTGACATAGATGGTCAAAACATTGAACTTGTCAAAGATTATTTAATTTTACAAAGGAGAAAGTAAGCTTTGTGTAAAGAGATCTTGTAATTCACTGTCAGATAAGATATTTCTCATCTTAGTAAGAAATTTCGTGTATCATAATACATAATAATTCATAGGTTCATTAGACCCATGTCACATTTTAGATGATTTTGCGTAAGAAACTTTTCCCCTAATTTTGATAGAGAATTGTGCCAAAAATTGTTTATCCAAATCAATAAAAGAGTGCATAGAATGTGTGGGGAGATCATATAACCATTGTAGTAAAAATTCCATAAGACCTTTGGGGAAAATCTTAGCGAGTAAGATGTCGTGAGATGCATAATCAAATAAATATATATGAAATGATTGTAGATGTTCAGTGGGATCCCATTTTCCATCATAGATAGGGATTTTAGGATAAACAAAACCAATAGGAAAAGGGTTAGAAACTACTTCAAGTGCACATGGGTTATGAATAAACTAAGTATAATACATAACATGAGAAGAAGTAGATGTACCTTGTTCTAATTGTAATATTTGATATTGTAATGTATGAACAAGGGTTTCAAGATCTTATATGCTATATGAACAAGTGTGCAAACCATTATTATTAGATGTAGGATGTTTAGTAACAATATTGGTTATGGGAAGAGGTTTATAAATATTATGCATTGATAAATTAGGTGCCCTCAAGGATGTAGGCACCGTAGATGTAGAAAAATAGATGTCAGTAAAGTGGAAGAGGGTTGATACCACTCGAAAAGGGACTTTGTTAGATTTATAATCGAAAAGGGATTCTTTGTTAGATTTATAATCATGAGAAAGATTATCAGAAAGAAGGATTTTTATGATAGGATCAATGTGGTGGGGATTTCAATGAATTTTTTCATGTAAATGAGATAAAATTTCCACTTTTTCATGATCCATGGTGTTATCTTCATCATGGTTATAATCACAAAATTGTTCACTATAAGTTTCAATGTCATATAATAGGACCTTATTAGTAAGGTAAAACATATATGGATTGATAGAGATGTGTAATGGAGATGAGGCCATGAGACTTCAATTCTTGTGAGTAGGAGGAGAAAGCTCAATATGTTCAATAATTTTATTAGTAAAATAAGCACTACGCCGAAAGGGCATAGAAAGAAATCATATCTAATTTAAAATTATATGAGATAACTAATAAGGAACAACATGTACTTCTAAGAAAATAGAAACCCTAAGGCAATTACAGTTGATGCTAAGGGTGAATCATGATTCAGGTTCACCAAAATGTTTACACCCTTATTAAATTTCTGAAATATAGATTAGTGAATTAGGTACACTAAAGGATGTAAAGGGAGCTACAAGAGGTTATTCTGATTAACTTACAACATTATTTATCTAATATCATAAAATTTCATTAATACTTGTAACTAATGTATGAAACAAGATATGAACTTGAAAACACAAGAGGATGAGTGAGCTTATCAATTTATGGATGCCCCTTTGAATAAGTGGGATGGGAGAAGAAAATAAATTAAATCAAAATATAGTAATAGTGTATATAGATAGAATTATTTTTTAGTAATTTTTAAAATAGAGTTCACATTTTTGTTTTAAACAATTTATTGAGAAATATTTTGTAATTGTAACCATAGCACTAGTGAAAGTATGTAATAGCTTGAAGCGTGTAATGAATGTCGAATTTTTATAATTAATAAGGATGATATAGTACAAAAGAGAATGTTATCAAGATTTCATCACCTCTAAAGGCGTATGAGTTGGATATGTGTACCTCAAAATGTCGCAAATATAAAGTGATAGATAAATAGTTCCAATAAGCTACCTTATATAGTATACAGTAATTTTATAAAATGGTAGTAAAAACCTATAAATAGGTTGATTTGAAAATTCAAAATTAATTCATTTTTTAAATTTTAGAGTGAGATTGTTTTTTCTTGATGACCGTGATGCATGCCTTAACATTACTAGATATGTGATTTGTGTTATTATAGAAAACCATAAAGATATAGATGACTAATGAGCTCGTATGTACCGAGTTTGTCAAAATATGATCCTTGTTTTTGAAGGCACCTAAACTTGGTATTCTATCATTTGACAATATCAATATTTATTCAATCTCTTTAACCATGATTTTTGTAATTATTATTATCCTAATTATTAGATACTAGTCCATCATTATTCCTTTTGCAATACTTTCTCTCCTCAATTCGCTACTCATCCACTTGCAGTAAATATGAAATCAGTCACAAGCATTCCACTTCTCATGATTTTCATGCAAAAAACTTAACAACATTATACCATTCTCTTCTACCAAACCATCCAATAGGAAAAATCCTCCAAAGAGTTTGGTCCTATTTGTTCATAGAAAAACAATCCCATATAAGGTCACCTAGTAATAATTTTTTCAAATTCTATATATTTTATGGTTTGGAATATCTACCAAAGGTCAAATTTAATGATAAATTATATCCACATAACCCTATATAAGAAAATATTAATAAACTCATTTACTTATTTGGCACTTTTGGTATCTTGTCAATTATAATCACTTGAAATGCATACAAAGATCTACTAAATTTCCCTAAAGTAATAGAAAAAATTGGGATAAACCCCCACATAAATCTAAAGCCCTCCAAACTAGGTTCAATATTCAACCTTAAAAAATCAAGAGCCTTCAAATATAATTCAAGAAGAAGCAATCCAAGTCATCACAAAGCATTATGAAGTGATTGGGTTATCAAATATGGTTACATCCATCAAGTATTATGTCACATCTTGTTGGAAGTATACAAGGGTTAAAAATGAGACTTGAATGTATTTTGAATTAATTTTATATTATGAAATAACAAATGTATATGCATAATAGATAATACAAAATAGAGGATATATAACACTCTCTAAGAACAAGTAGAGAATGTAAAAACCCTCTTTTGATAAGAAACGAAAAAAGAAGGAACTGGAAAGCTAACAATCATATTGAATTGTATAAATCAGTGTAAGTGAATTGTGAAAGAGTTTGATCTTAATTATAACTTATAATTTAGGTCTAAGTTCTTGCATTTAATAATACAAATATAGTCCTATTAGTGCATCTCTATGTAGTTGTTTCCATCTTTTGTTTGTATATTTCCTTAAGTTGTTTATGATATGTAGTTATTGTACTAATGTTTTTTAAGATTTGTTTGATTTATTGTGTGTGTTTTTAAGATTAGTAAATGGGATATTTTTGTTTCTCCTACACTACAACCTATGACATGCTCTGATGAGTGATTATAGGTACATCTTCTAACAATGTCTCCATTTTTTGGGACTTATCAATGTTAATATGGATACCAAGAAAATGGGATGTGGAAAGGTGTATATAGAAGAAGATGAACCATTTTGAGGAAGATGAAGAGGTTTTTGATGGGAATCCTTGCAAAATTAATTAAGTTAGAAAACCTATATGAATACATTCATGATATATTTTGGTGTGATCTACTAAAACAACTAGTTGCATGGTTATATTGACTGGAATATTACTATTCTAGGTACAAAGACAAAGAAGAGTATGAATGGATGGATAAGAAGATAGAAAAAATTATCAAATTGGATATTAAATGGACTTTATTTTTGGGCTTGATGGCAATTTTCCATTTAATCTAAAGATTGGGTCTTCTGCGAACTGGTTTTTGTATTTCAAAATGGGGGGAGATATTGTCAAGACTGAGCCTTTTGACTTAGAAGGGGTGAAGCTGAAAGCAATGGAGGTTTTCAAGGGCAAGGGTTTCTCTTCCTTCCTTAAAATCTTCGAAGGCCACTATGAACATCTCAGTAAATATTTTTCTAGAGCATGGAAAACTACAAAAAAGGGGGATGTCGTGGAAATGAAAGGTATTCACATTGAGGTCAATGTGGATTATGTTGCTAAGGTGATGGAAGTGTCTGCTATTGGAAGGAAGGTTTATAAACCCAAGAAGGAAGCCTTAGACGAACTGAATCTGTTTCTTAGAGGTAATGAAAAAATCTCTCTCCACTTTGTTGGTTTTCTTCGTTCCTCTCTTCCTAGGCCCTATAACGAGGTGGCTTTTACTCTAATTCAATTTCTCACTTTAGAGGGTCATCACAAGTATATTTACACCTATCATTTTCCCATGCTTAACCTTTTTCATCATGGCCATAGCTTTAGCTTCCCTTACTTCTTGTTCCACTCTCTGAGCGCTTCCATAACCTAATTTTTAAAAAATGGAGTCAATGCCCCCCTCCATCAGGGCTTCATCCTCGCCCTCGTTAAAAGAGCTACTCTAGATATAGACAAAAAAAATTTCCCTTGTGTTATCTCTCGAGGGTTTATGCTGAGGAAGAGGAAGAGGACTCGGAGGAGGAGGACTCTAGTGATGATTTAGATTCGTAGGAAGGAGATTTTTTTAAGGAGGAAAAGGATGTCATTGAAATAGATGTTGCTCAAAATCTTAGAGAGCTAAAATCCAAGCAGTATCCTTGTCCTTATGTCAGATCCAAAGGGGAATCTAGTAAGCAGGAAAATTAGGCTTTTGTTAATGTTCACTTGGAGCATAAGTTTAAGGCTATGGGTCATGTGGGTCCTGTTAAAGGTGATAACCATTTGGCTAAGATGGTGTTGGATAGAGCTGAAGGCTGATATGTGGCTGACCAAGAGATCTGTGTAATTTATGTTTAATGATTGGCAAAAAAATGCAGGCAAAGGTCGAAGATGTGGATAAGAATGGTAACGGTGGAAAGATGGAAATTATGAAAGCCAATTGTAGTTACCTCACTAATGAGGTGGAACACATAAGATCTATTTTACATAGCTACATGGAATGGAGTGTGATCATGGTGAAATCTACTTTATAGCATCTCCATGTCCTCGCCCAACTGGAAAATGCTTACAGACTTTTGGATAATCATGGTTCCAAGAAAAGAAAATTGGATGTTGAAGGGTGTGATCTGGCATCTTTGGGTATCAACATTGAATATTTGGCTAAGGAGTGGGAAAAGGTGCTTGATGGGCTTGAAAAATCCAAAAAGTGATCTTTGTTGGGTTGGTCATTGTTATTGTTTTTTACTTTTATTTTTTTGTTAGTTTGGTTTTGTTGTTACTGCTTATGTTTTTTTTCTTTTTTTATCTAGTCTTATGGCTCATGGTGGAGCCCGAACATTATTATCATTATATATGTTATCTTTTTTATTGTTATGTAATTGTTTCACCTACTCTTGTTGAGCTTTGACATGTAAGGGGTAGGGTCCCCTCAACCCTGTTTTACCTTTTATAAACAAAAATGGACTTGATTTGCAGACTATTGAATGAAAATTCCATTGATGGGTGCATAACTATAAATTTTGTTCAAATGTTTTGTTCATTTGATTCTATAGAAGAATGTTTCATTTCTTAATTACAAGGTAAATTTTTCAAATAACTCCCTTTATTGGTAAGAAAAATTAGTATTGGAAAAGTCCATGGTTCTAATTTCATACAACATAGAGTAGTTAGGTAGGAAGCAAATGAATGTAGTCCTAGAAGAAGGGGGTGAAGGGGAAAGGGCTAGATAAAATTGGTCCCTTAAAGGGTCTAAGAAGGATAAAAAAGAAGAAAATATAAGAATAGAATGAATTAAAAGAGAAGAAATATAACACGATAGATGGGGAAGTTCATGTGCTATAATGAGGAGTTCAAAACTAACTAAAGGTAGGAGTAAAGAAGGTAAAATTATCAAGGATAAAAGAAACCTCTTGAATAAATAGAAGAGAAGAGAGAAGAATAAGACTGAATTTATTGAGAGGGAACTATGTAACAAGGCATTGAACCAGATAGCAATGATCAAGAGGGTGTGTATTAGGAATTAACCCTAATTATAGAACTAGGAAAAGGATAGGAGTTACCAAGGAAAGGAAAGAGGAAGTGGATTATAGAGGATTAGAGATAGTTATGAGTATGTTAATGAGGAATTCATAATGTAAACCAAAAAAGTGTTATTGGAGACAATGGTATTGCACATAATGAGGAGAAGTAGAATTAAGAAATTATATAGTATCTACACATGTTAGTAAAATATTATATTACCCCTCTTTTAGGATATATGTCCCTTGATCAAAATAGGGAATTGATAACGTGTCATTGTTTCAACAATTGGGAGAAGATAGGAATTTTTTAAGGATTTTTAGAAACATTGATCCAACCATATGTAGTACAAGTTTCACTACATATAATTTCTATGAAATTAAGTGTGGAATAAATAATGAGGGAAGTATACCATTCCTTGATTATAAATCTTATGCACATAATTTGTCTCAATGGGAGTAAGGGAAAGGGAGGATAGTGTAGTAACAAAATCTTTATGATTCCTAAGTATAGAGTAAGTTTTATAGAATCTATAGAATTTAGTAGTGAATCTCCATTTTTTGAAGAAGTAAATAATAAATCCTATAGTTAAATTTCTAGTGCATGTGTGAGAAAAAAGCATCCAAGTGGGAATCCAAATCCAATCGTTATTGGTAGTACAACACAATCTGCCATGTAGAATAATCCAAGAGGTAAACCAAGTCCATGTACAAACATGGCCCATATTCCTAATCTATATACAAGACCTACCAACCTTATAATGGATTTAATGATCCATAACATTATTTCCTAACCAATGAAATACAATGGGGTGTAAAGGGATTAACTGATGAGAATACCAAGAAGAGTGATCACATAAGAGAATTACATGGAAGGGCTCTATAATTCATATATTTTATTAACTTGTGTGGGAAAACAACAAAAATACGTGTGGTATGTTCTAACCCAGGAATTTAGGAGGATAGAGTGTGTAGGATAGACTATCCAAGAATTAAAAGAAATAAAAAGTAAGCCTATACAACCAGTAATGGAGTATGGTATGAGGTTTTATGATATGATGAACAAGAATTTTTTTAACTTTGATGAGACTATAAAAGCTACTTGGTTTGTGGATGGACTACACATTAATATCCATTTTACAATTGTGCAAACAAAATTTTCTACCAAGTCCGAAGCAATTGAATTTGTTATAAGGGTATAGAAGATTGAAAATTATGGTGAAATTTTGAGAATCGGTTAAAAGATGGAAGTTAAGTTGGATGTTATAATTAAAATAATACAATAATTACAAGAATGAAAGAAACCAATATTAAGATTTTAGTGCACATAATGCGGAGATGAAGGACACCAAAAAGAATGAATACACAAAAGAACATAAAAATAAACCATCATTTCCAATAGATAGAAGACCATAATATGTGTAAATTTTGTAGAGTATGGGGAGATCGTATCAAAAAAATGCATTTAATGTAGCTTTATGTATTCTAACCTCATAATGTTGTATGTAGATTCTATAAATTTACCATACATGAAGGCAAATATTGAATGGGAACTAATAGATTTGAAAGAAGAAGTAATAAGGAATGTATTTGCAATTCAGATGCAATAAGCTATTAAAACATCTATTTGTTCCATAGTCATAAATGGATACATCTCTTAGAATTAGTATGCAATAGGCCCTTCTTTCCCCTTAAACTAATACAAAATGGAATACCTAATCTCAAAAAAAAAAAATTGATTTAGAGTCAGTATTCTCCATAAAATATGATGGGTTAGGAACCTCCTTCACCCCAACAATCACCCTTATGGCGCACTTTTCAATAGTAAGGTCCTTATATGTGATACCAGAACCATAATTGAGGGTGGAGTGCTCCATAGAGGCCATATAATACCAAACAAGGAGGATATCATGATGTTTATCCACAAAGAAGGATATGACATTGACCCAAGAGGAAAAGAGTGATATCTTATCTTTGTACAATACCTAATCATATTACGTAAAATTGTCCTTAAAATATAGATTGGTAAATATACTATGCATATTGTAGAGTACATGCGAAACTGATTTAACCTAAATTGGTTAATATCTCTCGACGAGGCAGCCAACCGATGGTAGATTATCCTAATTAATTAGTTTCCAAAGATAATTGCATAAATATCATGAATACCTATTAAGAAATGATAAATAATAATAGATAAATCACTTGCAATAAGAGAGAGAAGATGACTTATCTTATATACTGCTCTATGCACTGATCTAGGTGAATATGATAACCAAAACAAGATGGAAATGACTTGAATTACCTCTGAATTCAAAAGTGTATATTGCAAAGATGCCTAGATTGAAGTACATGTGGAGGTCTAAGGCATATAGTTATTATGGACCTTCCTATATGTTTTTTTTCCTCTTTTCCCTTCAAATATGTTTCATGTGTGTCATGTTGTGTTTATTTCTTCACACTTTTGTCACTTTTAGCTCGCTTGAAACCCTCATCTTTTCACTTGTTCCTATAAAACAAATCCTAGCTACCCTATACAATACACAAGAACCTATTATCATAAAATAAATAACACACATGCTTTATTCAAATTGACCTCAGTGATCAACCCATTTTGATTGCATTGAGTGCTACACTACATTTAAAAATCTATGTAGTTCTAGTGTATGTGTGGTTGTAATTGTGTCCCACTGAAGCTAGGTTTTCCCTTGTACACATCACACCAAATAGTGGGCTACACTACTTTTCCCCCAATGCACATGTGTGGTATGCAATTCAGAATAATGTCATTCATATGTTATGATAATGCAATATTTATCTTGTTCTCTTGTTGAAATGAGGATCTTAGATAGTAATCGTTTCCTCATTAAATCTCTTAATAAGCTAGATATATACATGATTTTTTTTTTCAAATTTTGACATTGGTGACACCAAAGTTTGACCCCAAATATAAAATTCAAATAATAAAAGGGAGATGGATAATCCCAATGAAAAGGTTCAGATAAAAGTAAGGTGGGACCAAAGTGGATGACATGGTCCATAGCATATAGACATTATGGACCATTCCATATGATTCAGTACAAAAAGCCCAAAAAACCAAACAATCAAGAAATTATGACATGGACCCCTATGACATGACCAAAAATGGATAAATAAGTCTATCAAACCATGAGAAAGAGTGACAATCAAATAAATCAAAAGAAATAGAAAACTAAGACTTGTTCCACCAATGGCTAATCTTATTTTCTCATAAACCATGTGTATAACATCATACAAAAAGTGTAATGTAATAGTAATAAGTGCATATTTTAGTGTCTACAACAAAATCTCACCAAATATTTTCCTACCTTGGAGAAATAATGGAAATATAAAAATCTATGCAATGTCAACATGATAATTGTGGTACCCAAAGAAATTGCGAGTCTCCAAGTTGTTACTAGATCACAAAGGAAGGAACAAGGCTTAGGACCTATGGAAATGCCTAGTGAGCCTTAGATATGGCATGTGTCTAATGAAAGGTATCCATATCCAAAAACATAAGAAATAAATATTAGAAGATGCCAAATGATTATTGAATTCCATTCATAACAAAGATTTAAGTAGACAAAATATGGGAGAAGATAAAGCACAAATATACGGGAAAATGATGAGGATTTTGAAAAAATAAGTGTTTTCTACACTTCAAGATCTTTTAAAAATATAAAATGTATTGCAACATGAAGAAATCTCATATAAAATCTCTAATTTTTTGAATAATTTTCTATAAAGTGCAACCAATAGAGTTGTCAAGTCCAAAAAAACCATATGGAATGTAAAAACTAAGAAACCTTGGGATGTAGATACCAGGTTGAATATAACACTAGGAGGATGTGAGATAAAATATATATTATTTTGTTTTTGATGTACTATAAATATGATTCCAATATCACATGAGAAGCCATGGGTGCTTCAGTTTTAGCATATATCTCTATAACTCTAAGCCTAGCAGACTGTGGAAGGGTAGAACCAATTGGATGATCAGACAATGTGAAAATTTAGGTAGGAGACCTAAATATGAAATAATATTTTGAATTTATTGCTATGAAAATAATGAAACACGCTACCCTATTTTGATTAGAAAAAATGAGCCTACGATGGAAATATGAAAATTAATATAGACACTAATCAAATAGAGGCACATATAGAGGATTCTATTATTTTCATACCCATGAACATGATTAAAAAATCCCTACACCATTCCCAAATATCCTTTATCTCCCTATCCACAAGACACATAAATTTGGTTTAAAGTAGAGTATTAGGAAAGAGAAGAGGCCCCACAATCTATAAAATTAAAGGAGAAAATAGATTATGGTAATTGAGAGGTTCATACCAATGTTCACTCAAAGGATCCATTCTTATAAGAGGACCTGCAATCTACAATCATATCTCCAAAAAAATATGAGATAGGATATGTATAAGTACATAAAGCGAGGGATTATATAGATCAAAAATGAGAAAGCTATATCCGTTGTGAAGAATCCTTGTTAATCAACAAGGATTCATATACATATTTGAACCATTAGATATAAAGAGAGCAATAAGCTGGGTTGATGAGGATGGTTCACGTTGAGGAAAATAAAATTACGTAAGATTTTGGTACTTATAATCTGGATACATTCTTGATTAAATTTCAAGAACACGTGACATTATAGGTATAATGAAATTACTTAAATAGATCTAAATATTAACAACAATATAACACCAAAGAACACCAAAATATAGATAAATGATCACAATATACAAGTATAATGACTTCCACTTCAAGGGGGGGACCTATAAACCATAAAATAAGACTCAAGTGCTCAATATGACGATCATTTACCACTTACTAACTCCTATATATAGCCTACTATATTATGTAAATTACTGAGGTCGGCCTACTAATCATGTGAGAACATAAATGAATATGATATGACATGTTAGCAGATATGTTAGTTGCATGCAAACTATACATATCTTGATTTATGACCTAGGACTAAGGGCACAACATGCCCCTCCCCTTCAAAGAAACATTTCCCCCAATTTTGACCATTTCAAGATGCTTCTTCAAATAAGTATAGTCCTCAATGTTGATTATCTCTAGATATCGATACAAGACATCTTCCTCCTCCCATGTTGTAGCTTCATTGTTTTAAATATTTCACATGATTAGAGCCTTAGTAATTACTCTCTTCTTCACCCTTTTAATGTACATCTAAATAATTCCCTCATGTTTCAAAATTATTTTCCCTTATTTAACCAACTCAGGTAACTCTACATGGGTTGAAAACATTTTTTAGGTATGTGAAAGTGGAAAACTCTCTTTTGAGACTAGAGAGCTTCAAATCTTCAAAATTTTGAATCTTCTTACCATCCACTTGAAATTAATTTATATTCCTTCTCTGATGGATACACTCTTGAAACTGAAATATTAAATCTTCTATATTTCGATCTCCCCTTACCCTCCCCCTTCCTCGATCCCCCTCCACCTCCCCCTTCTCCTCCTCCTCCTTCCACAACATCATTATTGTATTTCTCATCCCCTTCTTCTTTGTTCCACCTAGCCAATAAAAATTGTTCCATTTCCTTCCAAGACTAATTTGAATGTTTTTGATTTAATTGAGAGACCCACCTTTGTGTTAAACCCCAATCCAAAATGAAAACCCAAACCATGTCCATATATATCAAAAATAATTCTTCTTAAATTATACCCACCATTCCTTAGTATCAATATCTCCATTTATATATAAAGGTTACATCCCCATGATGCACAAAAATTAGGGTTTTAAGAACAAATTCCTTTAAGAAAGATTTAAGTGTCCAATTTCAAAAAAATGGCCTTACTTCATAAAATACAAAGAATAAACCCCCTTATTTTTTTAAAGATATTTATGAAAATGTAACCAAATTTGAAAAATTCTAAACATTGTATCTTGTAGAGCGAACTTATGAAAAACCCTAAAATGGATATAACTTGTACAAAACAAGTCAAAAATATTGAAGTTTTTAGAGAACATTACTTGACTTATTTCTCCACTTAAGTTTAAAATTGCAGAAAAAATTGTCACCTACTTGGAGATATAGAAAAATCTTTAAAATTAGGTTTTTTGACCTAATTCTAGTCCAGATTGAATCCCTAATAATATTTTTAATGAAATTACTTGTATAGATTTTAATATCAGTAGAAATATAACACCAAGGAACACCAAAATGTAGATAAATTATCACAATATGCACGTTTAATGACTTAGCCTCTTTGAGGGTGCAACCTCCAAACCCTATAATAAAACTCAAGTGCTTGATATGATGATCAACTACCACTCACTAACTCCTATATATGCCCTACTATACTATGTAAAGCACCAAACACGACCTATTAAGCATACAAAATAATAAATAAATATTATATGACATGTTAGGAGATAATGTTAGCCACACGTTGGCTATACATATCTTGATATATGACCTAGGAATAAGGGTGTAGTAGGAGGATATGATATTTAGCATATTGTATTATTTGCTAAAAGGAATAATAAAAACTACACAAAACAAAGAAACTTTGATGAAGTGAAGTATTAGGCATGATGTGCACAAGATTTTTGTTACCATATAGATTGAGCAAAGCACGAATAAGATAGTGCACAAACCGATTTCGAGAGATACACATTCAAGGATGCATTGATTGAACAAATTGAGCCAAAATTTTTGGTCCATATCTTTCGCAAAACAAACATTCCATTACCTATGACATGGTAATTTCACCATAAATAGAGAAGGGAAATGTGCACTTGGAGACAGGTAGAGAAAAACTTTATACTATGGTGAATGAAAACTTCCAAAAGATCAAAAAATTCTTGTTTTATGGAACTATGAATGCAAACTTGGAGGAGCTGAAGTCAAAGACCCAAAAGAAATACATATTAAGGAACTACATAGCCACATCTAATAGTTATAGAGAAAATAGGAAAATCACTAATCATAGGATAGACGTATGTCACATAGTCAAGGATATTTGATCTAAAAATCAGATTACATGACTCACTTATCAATTTTATTATTTTTGGATACTTTAAAATGGTCTCAATTTTTCTCTTAAACGATTAAAAAATAGCTTAAAACATTAAAAATTGTATTTAAAGTTGATAAACATTGAGTAAATGAGAGAAATAAATAATAACAAAGTAAACAAAGTTGTTAATGGAGTTCACTTGATGCAGGCCACGTCTCCAGGTCCAAAAAATATCTTAAACTAATCAATTTATAATGTAAAATCACTTATACAGCAACAAATTACATCACAACAACTCTATGGTCTACTAAAAATCTATGCAAAATCTCTAGGTCAAATTCTTATTTCATCTCCAAAATTTTCCTGCAAAAAATACACTCCAAACTTTCTCTAAGGCTCTCCCAATAGGTGGTGAACATTAGCAGTTACCCTTCAAATGGAATTTCTCACATTTTATAATGTTCGAACACATGTGACTTAGTGGTAAAAGCATTATCATTTTACTTGAAACATTTGGGGTTTGAATCCTTTCCGTTCACATTTTGTTTTTCCCCTTAACAACCTAAAAATAAACCTTAACACCTAAATATTCAGCTACATATGTTATATTAGGCTTGTATTCTAACGGTTAGACCCCAAAATGGGTCGTGACAAGTCAGTGGTTCAAATCCCATGGGTTTGTTTTATCTGTCAATGCTTTATTTTGTGGGATTACTCCCATATTCACTATGTTGTAGATGAGGATGGGATTTTAAATCCTTGTGTTGTTCGGTTGTTTCATAACTTAGGCTACATTTTCTCCCTTTTGTTGAAATCTCATTGAGCTTGGCACTTAACTTGCCACATTAGAACTCAAACTTGCCTAAGTTGTGGTCGATAGTTGTTTGAGGTTATTGGTCCATTTAGTTGGATCAGTGGTGACTTGAAATTGGTCGTTGTATTATATGATGATTTGTCCATGGAACTCAGTCTCTATAACAACTCGCTAAGATGGTTGATAATGTAGCTCAACCTCAAGTGCATTGAGTTGGTTGTGGACTTGGCTTGCAGAAATGTGGACCTTTGGAAAAACAATTAGGTTTAGTCCCACATGCATGTAAAGTTGGTCTTCAAATGGGTTTATAATAAAAAACCTCACTATGAAATTTGAAGAATAGGCAGTAGGCTCCCCTTCTTGAAAAAGAGTGGACCCCACCATCTATTAGCCCCCCACCCATCACATAATTTGGGCCCCATATTGACCATCTAAGTCCAGAGGTTGAAACCAAAAGCCACATTTTTCTCACATGAACAAATTTTTCCACATGTCAACATTGTATTCATATGTTTATCACGTTCTTGTCATGACACATCATCTCTGTGAAAATTGTTGTTATTTTTGCTAATTAAGTGATTTAACAAATATAGAAATTTGTAAAACCATAATTGCATAGTCACAACACAATGATAAGCTATAAAGCACATATTTGACCTAAGTGATGAGCTAGATAAAATTAAAACCCTAGGTGCAACAGAGGGAATAATATACTCTGTTGATTTTGCAATTGATACTGAAGTATGTCAAACTAGAAGACTGTTGAATCGGAAGAGGAAATTGTCACAACCATGCTTAGAAAATTGTGTGACTGTAGGATATTCCTAGATTGGGGCACCTAGATTAGGTCAAGGGTTCCTAGGTACTAGAGACTACTTTTGAGTGCCCGTGACTGATCAGAACATCATAAATTAATTTTTGTAGTGTCACAAGATGTTTGATAATACTCGTTATTAGTCACCTATGTTTCATACTATGCCCGCAAAATTCTCATGTAACCTACAAAAAAAAATCTCCTGCAATCTTAAAAAGAAAAATATGCAAATGGGAATTCAGACTAACTTTGTCGTCACCCAAAAGAGTGTGATTACAACCAAGAGTTACACTATATTTCAGACTCCATGTAGTTCTTTTGTGTGTGTGTGTAAGAATCGTGTCCTAGGTAGATCTTATGCAAGATGCACTTTAATAGTGAGCAATAGCTAGATGTAGCAATGTAAGTAGATGTGTGGATGTCAGAACGAACTTCCCCTCCTATGTGTGTATGTAGAAAATGCAGTCCCTTTTCCCTTAAGTGAGTGTTAGATGGATGCTTTGATGCTCTTAGAATTCCTTTAAATGCAACCTTAGGTGGTGATAATAGATGCTTAGAGCTTGTTCCCTTATTATGGTCACATAAATTTATACTTATATGATTCCCTTGATTGGATTTAACAATTAACAACTAGAAGGCTGACCCATAAAAAAATAAGATTCCTAAAATATAAAAGATGCCCAAAATTAGTGAATAAGATACAAGAGGTCGGGGTGCCCATAAGGGACAAGGGCACAAGTTTACATAGTCGTAAAAGATAAAATAGTAAAGTATCAATTGGGTTATAAGGTGTAAGAGGCCAAAAAGAAGACATGAAACACAAAAAAAGGACATAGATAGTTGTCAATTGCTAGTTTTCTCACTTATGAATCATATGAACAGTAGTATGTGACTAGGACCTAGAAATGTACCCAAAGTACGTGATTTAGTGTCTATATTTTCCACTAATTTATTTTGTTGAGTGAATACTCGATAACATAAATTAGATAAGAGATGTGTAGCTAATAATCATGCAGATTGATGGCAAAAGCGTATCAAGGATAGAAGAAAAAGTGTGAAGTGATAGAAATTAAGCGTGGAAGCAAGCTAGGAAAGAGGAAGTGACCTTAGGGGTGAAAAGCGTAATGAGCTACAACGTGTTGTGTTTTTTACTTGTTGTCATTTTGGCTTGATGAAGGGATGCTTCTTGTTGCGTATTAATGAAAAACCTGCAAAAGAAGAGAAAAAGAGTAGTCAAAGTCATTTATATGTGAAAAATTTGATCCAAGTATGTAAAAAGTATGTGATAATGTGCAAAAGTAGTAAAAGGAACATGTGCACTTGATCCATGACGAATGAAAAGGATAGAAAATATCATGAAAATGATTTGTATAAGAATGAGTTTTTTGGGTGATCTCATGCCAAGAACCAGTTTTTTGGGTGATCTCACGCCAAGTGTGAGTTCTTTGGGTGATCTCACACCATGAAAGAAGAAGTGTTAGGGAGAAATTTCTAGTGTTATTCTCCAACCTTGACTACTTCTTGATAATTTATACACCACTGCGGATGGTGTGATCCTTCTTTGTTCCAGTTTGATCCAAGTAAAAATATAAGAAAATGAAGATAGAATGCATTCTGACTACTAGAGGATTACACCTGTATTGTGAAACTACTCTGTGACATGCTAAAAATTGTGTTGATCTGAGAAAAATTTTGTAATTACCCCTGGTCAGAGGCACCCAGGAAGGTTCAGTGGTGCCCAAGCACTCATGTTTATATCTGGGCATTTGCATCTATGTTGAACTAATCACCCAAGTCAGATTCTAGGCCATTTCTGTAATTGTAGACTGCTCGGTTCATGTACTGTGTAGGTCTAAACTGTGAGTGTGTACTTATTGAATAGGTGACAGTTTCACCCAATGTATGCCCCCCCTCATTTGGGGTGCATGTAACATCACTAGGAGTATGTGGCCCAAAGGAGAGGACCATATGTTGATCTGAAATTGATGCCCTACAGTGGAAACCAAGGTACATGCAAACAAAGTGGTTGGAAACTTGTGTTAGTGCAAACAATACAAATATTTATATAAAAGATAAAGTGTAGGCTAGAAAACAAGAAGAAAATGTAGACCATGAAAAGTGAGTTTCAAACATGGGACATTGCTCAAAATATCGTAATAAAATCAAGGCCGAAGTGTATAAAAGCATACAGTGTGCACACAAGATAAAGGAAATAGCCCGCAAACAATGAAAAACAATGACAAACAATAGCAAACAAAGTATCGGGAAACCATGGTGGAAATAGTTCCTGAAAACTAAATGTTTTACATGAAGCACCTATATGTCAAGACATGTATATATCGATAGAGTATTGTGCTAGTAAGAATAGGAATTAGTATAAAATTAAAAAATAACACATGTGATGTGTACGAAAGTAGATGCCCTCAAGAGCCACTATGGGAATGGTAAGAGGTACATTTCCAAACATCCGTGTTGTGTGTAAATATCTGTAGAAATTCTACATTAACAACTAGAGAGAAATTGAACACGCATGTGTATATAGAAAAGATAATGACATACTAAGTATATGTCTAGCATGTGAAACAATGTGTACATATAAACATAAGTAAGAAAGAGTAAATGAAACCAAGATATGCAACATGTTGTGAATGTGAATGGAATGGTATTCAAATTGAATTATAGGAGCAGCATGCCCCTGAGTGAATGTATATGAGCATGTGATGAGGTTCATTTATAAAATAACCCGCGGCGGTCAAGAATTAACCATAGAACAAGATTGTGTTATCAGGAAATGGTTTGAAATGTGTGCACTTAAAAAGATATATCATGAAGCATAGAGCATAGAGAGTGTGAGTGAGGTGAGGTTTATTTCATATTTATACCCTCATCATTCAAGTATGAACCATGGAACTAGATTGCATCATTGAGTAGTGATGATGTGTGATAATTTGATGCTAAAAAGATGTATCGTAAATTTGTAGAGTGTGTAATGTGCCATGTGTAGGATGTGAGGTTCATGAATGTAGTAAGCCCTCAACAGTCAAGTGTGAACCTTAGCATGATATTTTTTCATAGGGTAATGACAATACAAGTGTATCAAGATGTGTATGATGCATTAGGAAGACTAAATGTGAAACATGAAGCGTAATAGTAGAGACGTGAGACACCTAATAATGCCAGAAGGGGGGAAGTAAAAATTATGCCCCCAAGCATATGATGATGATAATGATCAAGTAACATCATCTAAAATATCGTCATTATCATGGTCGAAGTCAAATGGAGATGCGTCAGAGACCTTATAATCTACAGTATGAGGTTGATCACGTCAAGAGCCATTGCGGGGTAGATTGTACATGCCCATCACATATTATTCGTCAATGAAAGGTGGTAGTGGACATCCATGTGCATATCAATGAGTAAAATTTTGTAAATAGCCAAGAAATGAATCATTGTAAATAAAAATGTGGCCGAAGGGCATGGGGAATAAAGTGTCGATATGATCAGGATCTAAAGTGCCAACAATATAGTCAAGCCAATACTACCCAATAGTAAGCGGAGAAGTGCGTGCAACAAATACTGATAAATGGAAAATGTGAAGACCATAAGCAGCAGTGATACAGACATATCCATGATAGAGATGTGGTGAATGAGGTAGGGGATAATATCATTAAGTGTAAATCTGAGTTGATCCAAGCCATCATATGTGAAAAAAATTTCAGTACTATTAGGATCGAATGGAATATGTAGCCAATAAGATCTATTCATGAAAAGAGTTCATGTGAAAGGAGGAAGCGTAGAGGTTTTTTCCTCATGAGAAGAAGAGGAAGGTGATATGACGTCTAGTGTATAGACAAGTCCCCAATAAATAACCATAGCATTAGTAGAAGGAGGGGGTGGGGATAAAGCAGATGGAATGACATCTAACACATAAATAGTTCCTTTGATTAGAGGCAAGTTGTCATAATAGTCTGCAGGTTGTTGATCATCAATTGGATGCATAATAGTAGCAGGAGTTGGAGTAGGTAGTGCAAAGGTTGGATCTAGGTGACAATATTTGAATGGGTTATGATTGGCAACTATGGTATCTTCAAAGCCATCATGTAAGAATTTAATGCACCGATGAACTGTAGAATGCACTTCCTGTATAGTGTGAAGTCTGGCCTACCACGTAAGAAATTGTATTGAATTGAGAAATCAATAACAAAAAATACCACAAGAATAGTTTTTCCCTTATTGTGAATGGTAGGGTGATAGTTCCTATGCACGAACATGTAGAAGAATCATACACATGGAGAGAAATGGATTTTGGGTTAACTAAAACAGAGGGAAGACCAAGGTCATGGAGGAGTGATAGAGTATAAAGGTTCAACTGAGATCCATTATCGATGATAGTACACTTGATACCCCAATTATGAATACAAGCCAGTATATATATTGGAGGATTATTGACATAAATAGAAAGATCAACAACTATATCAGATGGAAAACTAAGCTGTTGAGAAAATGCATCTGTGAAAAACTAATATACTTTTTTCATATGAGTATTAGAAGGAACTCAAGTATTAGCCAACAGAAAAAAAATTTAGCTCGATGACAAAGATTAGATAGAAAGAAATCATTAATGGAGATATCCTTGATGGGAGGAAGACCCAACTGTGTTCAAATGAGATGGGTTCACCAAATTATTTAACAAATCTAGAAATTTGTAAAACCCTAATTACAGAGTAAAAACGTAATGATAAGAAATAAATCCCAAATCTGACCTAAGAAATAAGATAGATAAAATAGAAACCCTAGGTGCAAGAGAGGGAATAAAATACTCAGTTGATTTTGTACTTGATCCTAAAGTATGCTAGACTAGAAGAATTATGAAGAGGAGGAGGAAACTGTCGCAATTGTGCTCATAAAATTATGCAAGTGTCGGATATGCCTAGACTGGGGGTGTCTAGATTAGGTCAGGAGCACCTAGGCACTGGAGACTACTTTTGGGTGCTCGTGACTACTCAGAACCTCATAAAATAATTTTTGTAGTGTCGCAAGATGTTTGCTAATACTCGATGTTGGCCTACTATGTGTTGCATTATGTCGCAAAATTCACTTATAACCTATAAAACAAATGATCTACTGCAAAACCCCAAAAAACATCAAATCTTAAAAAGAAAAGGATGTGATTGGGGAGTTGGACTGACCTCGACGGTCACCCAATAGAGTGAGCTTACACCTGAGCATTACACTACATTTCAGACTCCATGTAGTTCTCATGTGTGTGTGAAGGAATCGTGGCCTAGGTGGCTCTTGTGCAATATGCACTTTAATAGTGAGAAATAGCTAGATCTAGCAATGTAAGTAGATGTGTGGATGTCAAAATGAACTTCCCCTCTTATGCGTGTATGCAGAAAATGTAGTCCCTTGTCCCTTGAGTGAGTGCTAGATGGATGTTTCGATGCTCTTAAAATTCCTTTGAAATTTGAATGCAACCTTAGGTGGTCATAATAGATGCTTAGAGCTTGGTCCCTTATTATGGTTACATAATCATATATATATATATATGATTCCCTTGATTAAATTTCACAATTAACAACTAGAAGGTTGAACCATAAGAAATTAAGATGCCCAAAACAATCGAATAAGAGACAAAGATGTCGGGGCACCCAGAAGGGATGAGGGTACCTGTGTGTTGACGTCCTGGCTGGGCACTGGTGTCTAGATTCATAAAAGATAAAACAGTAAAGTATCAACTAGGTTGTAGGGTGTAAGAGGCCACAAAGAAGACATGAAACAAAGATAAAATGACAAAGATAGTTGTCAATTTCTAGTTTTCTCACTTAGGAATCATATGAATAGTGGTATGTTACTAGGACCTGGAAATGTACCCAAAGTGCATGATTTAGTTTCTACAGTTAGAAAAAAAAAACAACGATTCATATCTTCCTCATATGACATTCGTTTTGTCTCATTCAAAGAGCATCGGAAAGCTCTCAATGAGATCTTTCGTATGCAATCATTTTAATATCTTTTGTAGACTATCTAATTTCTTTAGAGTGAGGATCGTCTTGAATCAATATTAAAGAAGTGGGACAAAATTCAGACAATGAAGATCTAGAACTTAAAGGCATGTTTAAGACAGAACATATATAGCCATTTCCTACCAGCAAATAGTTGTGTAATGATGAAGAAAAATATATGTGCAATATAAACATAAAAGAAAAATAAAGATCAATAATAATTGGAGATACCATAGAAAAGGGGAAAGCAAAAATATATGATGAACCATTATGCAAAAGGGTGGAAAAAATCAGACCTTTATGAATGGTTAAGTTAGACACTATTAGGGACTATTGGATAGCATAGGAGATGTTTGAAATTCTGCATCTATGTGACTATGAGGTTATTTTCCTAACCAAGTTCAATGAAAGAAAAAGGGATAGACATGTCCCTGGGAGAAATTTTCATTGAATTAAAATAAGGTGCAAAACCTATCAAGAAGAGGCCATACATGTTCAATCTCAATATGAATGTCCAGGTTAAAGATGCACTAGATCCCATGATAGAAGGTGGATTGATATATCCCATAGAGAAATCAGATTGGGTAGGTTTGGTAGTTACACAACCAAAGAAAACAGGAGAAATAAGGATTTGTGGAGATTATAGAGATCTTAATAACACGTGTAAATGATCCATTTCCTTCTCCATTCACAAATGAAATTCATGAGGTACTAGAATGACATGAGGTGTATTCAATCACATATGGATTTATTGGTTATCATGAGATCACAACTACATAATAAGAGCACTCTAAAACTACATTTATTGCATAATAGGAAAAAATTTCTTATAGAGTAATATTATTTGGATTAAAAAATGCACTTGTAGACTTTTATCAAGTTGTAGTAAACACGTTCAAGTATTTCATCCATGATTTTCGTGAAGTATACCTCGATGAATAGGCAATTTTATCTCTATTCAAGGAGCGTATTTTTCAAGGTACACCTAATGTTAGAAATATGTAGAGCTTTAAAAATTAAATTAAATTTAAATAAAGGTTTTTTTTCATGCTCTTTGGAATATTACTTGGGCATGTTGTTTGCAAAGATGGAATACTTGTAAACCAAGAAAATATTGTGGTAATAATTGGGCTTAAACCTCCCTCAAATCCATCTAAAGTGTGCAAATTTTTGGGACATGCAAAATACTATAGGAAAATCATCAGTGGATATGTTAATATTATTCAATGAATGGAACAAATTTTATTAAAAGGGGATAAGCTCGAATGGATATGGGAATTTCAAAATGTGTTGACACAAAATAAGCAAAAGCTAGTTGTTGAGCTAATATTGGTATTTTCATAATGGAGTAACATATTTCTTGTGCACATAGATGCATCAGGAAGCACAATTGGGGAAATCCTTGCACAAATAAGACATGGGGTATTGATCATTAATACATTTTACAAGTTGTAAATTATCATCCTGATAAAGGAACTATACAACAACAGAAAAAGGAACATTAGCAATGATCTTTGCAATTTAAAATTTTTTGAAATATTTATTGGTGACACCTTTTGAGTTCTTCACAAATCATTAAGTGTTATGATACCTTGTGAACAATCCCTTGTTAGGGGGAAGTATATCTAGATGGTTGATAATTTTTTAAGAATATAGGTTTAAAATCAACATTAAATTGGGAAGGGAACATGTTGGTCGAGATCATTTGAGAAGAAGTATAACAAAGAAATGAATATTCTACATATGTGCACTTTTTTAGGGTTGTCGCAATTACATAACAATTAAAAGAGATTATATAATTATTACAATATGGATTTCTACCAAACCACTACACAAAAATGAGAAAAAAAATTCTTTACACTAAGGCATTATCATACATAATAATCATTAGATTCTTATACAAATTGTGAAAGGATGAAGTATTGTATAGAGTTCCACTAGAACATGAAAGGAAATTTATACTTAGGGAAGCCATGAAGGAATAACATATGGCCATTCAGCTAGATAATTGACTGCAAAAAAAGATGCTACAAATTGTAATCTGGTTTCCAACAATATTTCAAGATGTACACTATTTTCTGAAGCACTGCAATATCTTCCCAAGGATTGGAAAAATAAATCAAAGGGGTGATATGCAACTAAACCAAGTACTAGTTGTGCATCCATTTGAACAATGGGGAACAGATTTTGTAGGGCCAATTTACCCACAATATCGGAGGTCTAAAGTCAGATACATTATTATTGTGACTGATTATTTCACTAAATGGGTAGAATTCATTGCAAAACCTTATTATGTAGCAAGATATGTTGCTAAGTTTTTATACGAAAACATTATCACAAGATATGGATGTCCACAAAAACTGATAAGTGATAGATGAACTCACTTTATCAATAACACAATCAAGGTCCTTACAAGAGAGTTTATGATTTCTCACCACTAGAGCACAACCTATCACCCATAAGAAAATGGATAGGAAAAATCCACAAACAAAATTTTAGAAAGGATGCTCACAAAAATTTATAATACATAAAAGGACAACTAAAAGGATAGAATACTAGTCATAAATGGGCCTAAAGAAAAAACTATAACACAACATGGTGCATACTCCATTTCAAATAGTATATGGAATCAAAGCAGGTATGCCAATGGAATACATTGTACTAAGTTTTTGTGTTTCTATAATAATGACGGTATGAGATAAAGAATTGGTAGAAAATAGGGTATTCGACTAGAAAAAAATGGAGGAAAATGGGATGATTGTGCACTGTGGCTAGGAAGTTCATAAGCAAAGCTAGAAATCATATTATGATAGAAATATATGCACCAAGTAACTCACAACATTGTAATTGGTGTTAATATATGAAAGCAGGTTCATAGAGCATCCAGGAAAATTATGCATTCAATGAAGATGACCATATGTTATAAACCATATAACTAAATAAGGTACGATAGTATTACATTTTTTACAGGGAAATGTGCTACCAAGAAGAATAAATGGTAGTAGGCTTAAGGCGTACAATACATAATTACATAGAAAGAGAAAAATATATCTCTAACATAATTTTATACTAGGATTTTTGAAATCATGCAATGTACAATAGTTAGAAGTTTTGTAAATTTGATAATTTCTTGGTTATGTCTATGTAGGAGTAGGGAGTTAATCAGCCAGAAAATTTGCAATCAAATGGTTAAGCTTGTGAGAGTGGGAAATAAATTTGAAGGAGTCAAACAAATTAAATGATTCCTGGAAAACTGCACAAAAGGAAAGAAAAAGTGAAGAGGCAAAAAAAAGATATTTTTAGTCCTTGTTTATTTCATCTAACTGTTCTGCACACTAGAACTTCATTCAGACATATCTAAAACACTCACCCAAAGCATGCAAAGCTACCAAGTCCCTCCTTTGCACTATTTTGTCAAGATGTTAGCATGCATTTTCATGATTATCATTATCAAAGCATACATTCAGATGTAGATCATTACAAATATCATAAGGAAACACATGTAATAAGAAAACATGACATATCAAATAAGTACTAAGATCACTTGCACTATGAATTCACCATACTCAGATACATCAATCAGTAGAATCCATCCTCCATAATCCATTCAAAATGAAATTATTACATATTATAAGTTTAATACATAACAACAATCACATAGTCATGCACCACAAAAACATCATAACATCATAACTCTATTACATCCAGAGGTCTCACACATGGTCTCTAATACACGGTAACTAAAAAAATGATGTAAATATATACCCATATATACATATATATGTATAAATATATATATATATAGGGGTGGGACTTTCCCTTCACCGCCCATCCATTCCCAAAATAGGTTGCATGCTCAAAATATCCATGTGCACAGACAAAAGTAGCCATAAAGCATGCATGCTTTCCTAACAAGCCTAATAATAGATTAAATATATAAATAAACCTGATTTAATCCTATTATTAGCTCAATCCATGCATGACCCTTGATCTCCACCTTTCCTATGCTTTATCCCAAAAAAATTCATTCCTTGATTATCAAGTCTACCCGCTTTTCTCCTTTGCATGATCCACATTCCAACTTGATTTTTCCTATTTTTTAGCCCGCTCATGCAAAATCGGCTAAGCCCTGAATCTATCCTTCTGGGAATGTGCCACTTCAACTGAAACTTACGCGTATTCATGCACCCCACTTGTGTTCCTTATTGTTCCATGCGCTCTTCTTATACTTAGTCGATTTTACCAACCCAACATTACCCCACACTAATTACATTGCCACCCTTGACAATGGGGTTTCTCAACTTATCTCTCCAAATAATAAAAAGAATGAATAATTTCAATACAATAATGAAAGAATTAATTAAATGGAAGAATTCCCTATGTGCCTTACTCCTCAGTTGGCCGCAGAAGTTCAAGGTACTCCTTATTTATTTCATTCTCCAATTCATTCCACTATCCCAACCCCTTCTTCACTTTATTCGGGACTACACCAATTATTCCATCCATCTCCTCTAGAGTCATGTCTTGACCCTTGTGCTTTATCTCCTTCATTACCCCAGCCAGGTATGATACCATACCTTCCATAAAATCCATTTTTCACACCACAAAAGCTCCTAGATCCTTTATTTGTAGCTCGTGGGGATCCCTGGCTACTTTTAACGCATCGCACTTCTTTACAACTGCGGTCAATTTCTCTTCTCTACCCAAGGACTCGTCCTTTTTGGCTTCTAGGACCTCATTCTCCTCCTAGACTATGTATGCTTTAAGAATAGTCTCTAGATCCTCACAGTTTTCTATCATTCATCCTACCTTCTTTATTTCATCTTTTAATATTTGTAGCATGGCGTCATACTTTGAAATCCGGTGCACAATCACCCTTTTATTCTTCTCTTTATCGGTTGTAGTATCTATTTGTGTCTCTTCTTTCGTAGTTGGCCTCTCTTTGAGTAGTAGGTGTATGCAATCTTGTAGAAAATGCAAGGCTCATGGGTAGGTCCTCTACGTCTGTTCATCAAATTCTTGACGCGCCTCTAAAATTTCACCCCCAATGCTGGCCAAAAAATTGAGAATTTATTTCTTGCACTTCTCATCCCTTCTATGCACCTTAGTCAGTTTCTCAATTTAATTTTCCTTATTCTTATTATTCTTTAACAACATCCTGAGCATGGCCACCTTATCCAAGTTCCTTTGCGCCACCTTTTTTGTCATCTTCGTCAAGGCATTACTTTCCTTCTCATCTGTGAACTTAGTCGAATTTATCGTCATATGTGTTTCTTTTGGCGTAATTGATGCAGGATTCCTCATTTATGTCAAACTCAAGTTCATCCATGTGCGTTTGCATACTCTAGGAAAGCTTCTTCCTAGTGCACATATTCATAGGCTTGGGATCTATCAACTCCCAACCATATAACTTCTCATGAGCAAGGGTGCTTTGGAACCTGGCATGAATGATCTTTGAAGTGTCATTTACATACCCCAGGTCTAGCATCTTCAAAATTTCTTCCCCCATTTTCCTCTCAAATCTCTCACCCTTGGGAATATGTGTCTTTGTGCCTGGAATTGGACCTTCACCTAATTCACACTCATGTTCACCTGATGGCTCACTAGCACTCTTCTCTTTTTCCTCATCTTCTCCCGTGGGGCCATCTTCCTTACACTCATTATGTGCCTCCATGTTAAGGAACGCTTCCTCCTCTCTAACATCCTCTTCTCCTTCCACCTCAATAACCAGTGATTCCCCTACATTTTTTCAACTTCATCTGACATCTCTTCCTCGCTATCACCCCTAGGCACATACTTGTGCATTCTCTTTGTTTTCTTCTATGGGCTTGGTTTGATAGGAGATATCCTCAGTGACCTCCTCAACGGCTCAGAGGGTCCCGTGCTAGTGTTTTGTGCCCTAGATGTTCTTCTTAGTTTCCTCCTTGAGCCTTGGTAAATCACGCATTCCTCTTTTTATGTCTCCTCATCCTCAATTTCAATTCTTCTTTCTTATTCTTCCTTCCTAGGAGGGATTTCTTCACACAACCTCTTTGTACCTACAATTTTTTGCTTCCTAGTGCCATTATCTAGCACGCCACTATCCTCTATCTCCTCCTCCTCATCCTTAAGCTCTTCTTATTTTATTCTAGGAGGAATGGAATCTCTCTCCTGAATTTTGCTAACTGTATGCTTCCCCTTTGGTGTCTCTGTAAGCTTGAACTCATTTTCCATATACTTCCCACTAACCAATTTAGGATTAAGGTTGATATATACCTTAGCTGCAACTACTTTTCCAATTACCAAATTCATGCAACTAATGATGATATCATTTGATATCATAGTCTCAATGTAGTTATACTTACCTGGATAAACATAAGTCTTACAGAGTGTATGGTAATCATAATCAACTTTATCCACATCAAAATTGAGCCTCTGTGTGTCTGACAATTTGTTCACTAAATCCTAAAAACAAAACGATGTAAACACATATGGGAGATTACACCAAGGGCTCCACTTATCAATACTCATTTGGAATCTTCCAATGCAGTAATGTTAGTACTCCGCAAACTCTACCTCTCCATCTACCATTATAGGAAATTATTTCTTTATGTGTCACTCATGTTCAAAGGCCTCATGCATTCTTCTGTACCACATCTCCAGCCTAAGTTTATAAGTGCCGCTTGTGGCTCCATCACATGTATATCTTTCAAACCTTTCTGTCAGAGACTTATTTTATTGAAGGTAATGCCACATATTGTCCTTGGGGCTATCTGGTACCCTAATTTCTACAAATACAATCGATAGAAGGATCATGCCCTAGTTAATCTTATCTCCTTTGTGTGTTTCCTGAACAATGCCTTTTTCTATAAATGCATCAAGGTTTTAGACAGTTCCTTCTACCATCTTCTTTACAATATGGATCCATTTCTTATTCACCTGGCCCCAATACTACTAGTTATTAAAAAAAATTTAAGAAGTGTATGGAAATTTTGACCACATGGTCAGTTACCTTTGACACGTCCATTGCATGCCTTCCCTTCGGATATGACAACTCCATGGAATTTGCCTCCATACCAACTTCATCATCTATATCTTGGGAAATCTTTATGCTCAAGCTTCTTAACCTTGTAAGTTTTCCAATCAATGGCACAGTGATGCGCACTCGTCATCCTGTAAAGTAGAAAATGTCCTCGTGGACTCATGACATAAACCACTGATAGAGACTTTCTATTTTTCCAAATTATGGCAACTCATAAATTTACAAGACTCTAGCTTTCTCCAGGGTTTTGTATCCTTCGTCGTATATGGGTTTATCATCTTCAGTGTGCAAGTTTTAATTTTTCACCATCTCCTTCTCATTTAGATCCTTATTCACACTAATTTGGTGGATGTAGTCCCTTACCTTACTCTTGCGAACATGGGACTTCCATACATGCCCCATGATGATGCCATTAGGATACTTCATTTCTAAAAATATTTCCTCAAGTGCGTCTTCTAGTTCCACCTCTGGTTCATTCCTCTTCTTAGCCCTTATGGTTTCTCCAGGTGCTCTCTTTGGTGTCATTTCTCACTTGCAACTTATTATTTCCTTTATCTACCTTTTGTTAATTTTGTAACCTCGAACCTGTGTGCCCTAGCTATCGTTTCTTCTTCTCTAACCCTGACTCCTCAAATCCAACACTTCACATGCCTTCCAATCGCTCAAACACTTTTCACAATGGAGATTCACTATGGTCATGGTCAAATTCAATTGGTTTGATGTTCTTCACATTTTCACTTGTACTCACGCACGTTTTCTCTTCAATTCACTCTTCCAAGGCTCGAAAATGCAAAAATGTAATTAATAATGAAGTCGTATGCACCCCTTTTAGATATTTTTCCAATTTTCCCACATTAATTTCTCCTCACTATTAGTGTAGGATATTTATTTTCCTTGTATTTTTTATTTACTTAGAGATTTCCTACAATCATGTGATATGTTTGCTTAATTGTGGCAATTAAGTTGAGTTAGCTTACTAGTTTTATTAAGTTAGCCTACTAGTTGTGTGGAGCCAACTATACTTATAGCATCAGTTACTGAGAGTTTTTCCCCACTGATCTAGTAGGAGGTTGCACATTCATCACATATATGTACTTGACTTGCATCACTCTATCTTATGGATCATATGGAGCATTGTGTTGATTTGGAGCCATTTGTGCCTTGTGATTTTTGATCATATTGCATTTTATTGTTAGTTATTTCAATTTCTAAAAATACTCATGCATTCATTCTTCATCAGAGATCCAGAAACTATTTTATGGTATCAGAGTTATTATGGTGATACATTTTCCATTACTGAGTTATTTATAGATTTTGAATAATTTGTTTGTAAAACTAACGCTACATCTGCAAATAGATTTGACTCCATCTTGATTTAGTACAGTTGTGATTTTTTGGTGTTTGTAGATTGATAAGTTGAGGGTTTGCAAATTCTGGGGTTCCATAATCACAAAATTTACAGGATTTTTATGTGGATATTTCTAGGATTTTTTCAGCTAATATAGTTATCTACAGCTAAATCTGGAAGAATCACTATTTTTAGCATAGTATTTGGTGGATTTACCAGTTTCAAGGGTTGTTGCATGGCTCCTTCCTTATCATGCCTTCATGGTGATCTTGGTGGGTTCGAACTTTCCCTATAACATTGAGATCATTATTTTCATTAGATAGTTTTTTATATGGTTTACACAGCCATTTGGAAGGCGTTAGACTGCAGTTTCAGACCCTTTAAGGAGTTTGACAACTCATACTTGGCATGCAGGTTCCCTGGGTGAGTTTTGGTGGCCACTATAGTGTGTTACAGCTTTGAAAATTCCTTCTAGCAACTTTCTCTAAGTTCTTCCAGTCTCCTATCCTCTTACAAATCTCTCCACACATACCTATTGTCTTTTGCCATAATGTATTGTAGATTTTTCTATATTTGACATCCAAATCCAACTAATATTTCTTCTGAGACATCCTCTCCAATATACAACCTTTACCTACCTCAAATGCCTTTTATCTACTCCTTTTCAACCTGCAAATGTTTGTTTTGGTTTGAAATAACTAGATGGTGGTGCCAAACAAATATTAATGTTTTTTTACTTATCCACACACAACAGACTCCTACATTGGACCTGCAACCTTGCAACATCCATGTTGTGCCCTCATTCAGCCTCCTATAGACTTTTGCTTTTCCATTAAAGATTGCACTCTTCCTTTTTTCTCGGGTACATGGTGTAGGTGGTGCCAAAAGAAAAGAATGGTAAAGACATAAATAGTTTTAGGGTTTCAAACCTAAAATCAATCTTTTCAACGCATTCTCCTTCCACATGAGCTCCATGTTTAAAAATTAAATTACATTAGTTTTATCATTTTGAATTTTTCTTACATTAGCATTTTATGATTTTTGAAATATAAGTCAATCTAATTTAATGCATTAAAGTAGAATTAAGTATTTTTAAAAACTTATAACTTCACCTAACGAAGACGAAGGTTGAGGCCAGAATTTGCAGGAGGCCAATTCCCCCTCATAAATTAAACCAATGCATTCTTCATTATTTTTCGATTCCAACAAGTATACGCACAACCCCCTTTTCCCTCATTTCTGACATTTTTAAAATCTGTTTACAAATTTTAATTAAATAAGTCATTATTTACAGGAAATTGTATTGGCTATAACTTTTGATCAGTGGCTTGGATTTGAGCACTATTTTGGTAAAAAATGCTTGTTTTCTTGTGCTCTACATCCTGGCTACATTTATTTTTGTAAATACACTACTTTATAAAGTTCCACCTTTTGAGGGGTTCTTGCAAAACTGACAGGGGACTTGTGTGTTTCACACTAAGTTATCAAGTTTCATCTGGGATAATTTTGGGGGTTTATCTACATTACAGATTTTCACTTTCACCATGATGCTGTTATGCTTGACTTTAGGAACTTTTTATCTTTGAAGGTAGGCATTATCAATCATTGCACTATGCATAATTTGTTGCCCTACCTCCATGGTCTTGTTCCTAATCCTAATGAGCCTCTACATAAGTATGAGTAGTTTAACCACAATGATGACGTCTATGGCCTTCTTAGTCTTAGTGTCTCTAGGGATACCTTACATTTGTTCAAGCACACTAAATTCCCTTTCACTTCCTAAACCATTATCTGAAAGTTTATGGTGATCTTGTTTCACCATCTAAGCGTGATGCTTCCTTGGACCACTCTAGTGCCTCCATAGATTCTCCCCCTTCTCACGCCCCTTTCATTTTTTAGTTTTCATCTGCACCTATTGTGACTTATGAGTTCCATGTTGACCATTCACCACAGGATCTTTCTATTGAGCACACTCTCCCTATTATTGCCTCCACAGAGCTCATTGTCATTCATGTCCATGCTTCCATTCACTCTCCACAACAGTGTTCATCTAAGATAGATGTGACCATTTACTCTCATGCTCCATTGCATCTTGATTGCTCATTTGATGAAAAATCCACATACACAGGTTGTTACTTTTGAGTGTAGCGTTTCTTCATCTTTGACTTCCAGTAGTTCTTTGCAGCAATCTTCTCCTCCTACTCATGTTGTGATGTTAATACACTCTTTTCAAAAATTTCTATCATTGAGCAACCCCATTAGGATGAGTATCTTCTTGACCTGATTTGTCTATTTGTAAATTCCACTTGTGTTGTATTAGAATAATATGCTTTGATTGAGCCATCAAACATTCTGGAAGACCTATTCATCTCTCTCGTTGGGAGTGCCCACCTTGGGACATTTTTCACTTCTACTATTTCATAGATGTTTCACAATCCACCTCTTCTTATGGATCACTTTGTGAGGTTATTGGGCCCTCACTATCTTCTCTCTCTAACATGTATACTACAGTTGCATTACCATTAACTTTTTTACACACGATTACTAGACCTATGCTAGCTTTCAGTTGCATACTAGATGTAAATATCATAGTATTGCAGGATTCTTCTTCCTTTGTGGAGTGGGTCGACTTTCAGCACTCCTTTTTTGTCCTTCCTAAGGGCAATAACGTTGTTCAGTGTAGGAAAATTATCTTAGTCTTTATGTAGAGGACCACATCATTGACGCTCTTCTTAGGGGACCTTTTTTTCATCACTTATTTCTCTCTCTACTCTGGAGGATGATCATTGTACATGGGTACCTCATGAGGTCGAGTTACCAAAACCCACTTCTTCCTCTCCATTTTTCTTGACTTTTTTTAGTGTCTCTCTTTTGGGGGAGTTTTTCCCACTAGGTTTTCTCCTTTTCTCCACTTTATGAGAGATTTGCATTATAAATGGGTACCTCATTAGGCTTGTTGTCGGGACCCACTTTCCTTTTCACTACCCACCTAAGTTGTTCTTATGGGGGGTGTTAGTGTAGGATATTTATTTTTATATGTGTTTGTTTATTTACTTGGAGCTTTCCTACACTCATGGGATGTGCTTTCTTAGTTGTAGCAGATAAGTTGAGTTAGCTAACTAGTTATGTTGAGTTAGCCTACTAGTTGTGTGGAGTCAACTATACTTCTAGTATCAGTTAGTGAGAGTTTTTCCCCATTGATCTAGGAGGATGTTATACATTCATCACCTATATGTACTTGACTTACATCACTCTAACTTATAGAGCATATGGAGTATTGTGTTGATTTGAATCCATTCGTGCCTTTTGATTTTTTAGCATATTACATTTTATTGTTTTTATTTCGATGTCTACAATTTTTTGTGCATTCATTCTTCATCAGAGATCCAGAGACTCTTTTACTTACCTACCACCATACCCATCTTTAATGATGTTTTTCTCATTTTTCCACACTTTTTGCTGCTTTCTTCCGCTCCCTAGTTGTAACCTTCAAGCACGCCTATTACTTCTTTGCCACAGACCTCCTTACACGCACCTCCATACACCAAAGTACATAATCCTTTGTGCCTCTCACTAAGTAGTTTACCATGTTGTTTCCTACCTCCTTTTACACCGTGCAAACCTTTCCTCACGTGTGGTCTTCAATATAAGAAAGTTTCCTATGAGCACCTTCATTCCAAGCACCTGCAATACCTTTCTCCTACACGTACCAACCCTTCAGAGGACATTCATATTACATCCCATATATACCTATGTTCTGACATATTGCACTTGAATGTCAATACCAATAGATTCTTTTTTTTCAAAGTACTTGCTTCACCCCACACTAAAATTATGTGTGGCCCTCTGCATATAAACCCAATAGATAATAATCAGCTTCTTACGCACAAGCACGCTTTTTAATAAAAAAACAAAGAACTAAAATGAAAAGGCATAACAAGGATTGAAAGGAAACACATGAAAAGGGAAATCTAATCTCAATGGTAATATTGCCTTATTACAAACATCATGAAGCCTGATTTATAGTAGGGATTCAGCATACTCCCATTCAATAAACCTTGCAACATAATTCCATCTAGTGCCTATAACTGGAAAGTGCCTAATTCAAGTATCTTAGTTACTACAAAAGGTCCCGACCAATGCACCTTTAATTTCCCTGGGTGGCACACAAACTTAGAGTCATAGATAAGGACCATTTTTCCATTACAAATATATTGTTCTTAATGTGCCTATCATGTCATGTATTCTATGTCACTCTCTCATTCTTCTACCTTTAACATACAATAGTGAGCCACTCATCTAATTATATTAATTTATCAATACGCTCTTCCACAGCTTGCTCATCAGCTAGTCCACATGTGCACGTAATACGTAAGCATGGTAACATGAATTCAATAAAAATACAGCCTTTGCACCAAACATCAACTAAAAAAGTGTGGCCTTATTCAACCTTTTATAAGTGGTCCTATATGCCCAAAGTACAACTGATATTTTATCATCCCAATATTTTCTTCCAACATCACATATTTTTGTTAATGTCTATCCCAAAATCTTGTTGAAATATTTTGCAGTACCATTAGCCTATGGGTGATGAACAGTAGTTTTATGGTGTGCAACATAAACTCTACCAAAATAATCCTAATTGTCTCATTCAAGAAATGAGTTCCTCTATCACTTGTCAAGCTTAATGGACAACCATACATACTAATAACATGTTCCCGTAAGAACCTTGTTGTTATGGATATTGTACAATGATTTGTAGGTGTTGCCTCTTCCCACCGTGTCAGATAGTATGTTAAATTAATAATGTAGTGTGCGCCAATCCTACTCGTGGGAGGTGAAATAGGACCTAAAAAGTCAATAGGCCACTTTTCAAAAGGCTCAACACTTGTAATAGGCCGCAATGACATCTCATCTCTATGTTTAGGCTTCCCAAGGCACTAACAATGATCACATGCCTTGAAATATTCCTTGGTATATTTGTACAAAGTCTCCCACCAAATTTCATCCATTAAAATTTTATGTGTTGTAGCATCATCAGCGTAATGTCCTCTCGTTATTCGACCATGAGCTTCTCTCATACTATCCTTGCGCTCATGCTCCAAAACACAACAGTGCAAAAATTCATCATGGCCCAACTTACACAAATATCCACCAATCAACTGATAAGGCATCGAGTGTATAGCAAGCTACATTTTCTCTAAATTCTTCATTCCTTCAAACACATGTCTTGTGTGCAAGAACACTGCAATATCCTCCAAGTCTGCGGGTGTGTAGTTTAATCTAAAAATTTGTGCATCTTATTAGGTTATAGTGATAAATAGATTCACAAATGGCATACATTGTAGGCTTGTAAGTTTACACAATAACTGGTGTCATTTGGGTAACCGACGTCGGTAGCCTAGAGAAACTAGCAATAGTCTAGTAACCGACATTGATCTGGTAACCAGCATTGGTTATCTGTGCGTTAATGTTTTTATATTAAACATGGGTTAGATCCAACCCTTGGTTATAAAGGTGATCAGAGGTTTGTAAATGCATAGCTAAGTTTCCCTAAAGTTTTTATATGTTTATAAGCTAGAAAACTAGGGTTAGAAGGTTAGAATAGAAATTATTGTAAGAATATTTTCTTGGAGAAAGATGAGAGAAGCTTATGAATGAAAAGTATTGTACATCTATGAGAGGTGTGGAAGATTACAAATCTTCATTGTATATCCTCTGTGAACAAATAATAATATTTTGGTTATTTCTTGGAGGATGTAGCCGACACTAGGTGAACCATGTTATATCTTGTGTATTTTTCTTTGGGTATAATTTTCGTGTTCGTTACTTGCATGCTTCAATTGAATATAGATCTATACAACAATGGTGTGTGACTAACCCTAACAAGTTGGTATCAGAGGTTTTTTGTTTGAGGGTTTTGTGTGTTGATAAATTTACTCACTGAGGGATTTCTGATTGAGTGGGAGCACAACAATGGCAGAAGATGACAAATACAAAGTGAAGAAATTTTATGTTCGCAATTCTCAATTATGGAAGATGTAGGTGGAATATTATCTGTATCAAAAAGATTTATATTTATCATTGGCCAAAGTAATGTATTAGCTTACTACATATGTTTGTTCACCAATCCACTAATTCTTGATCAGAAAGTCTTTGGGATACCAGATGGAATACAGCCTGGCAAATATCTTGTCAGGTAGGCATATCATTGAAGATGGCAACCACGATAGTTCTCATACCTATGAAATAGGTTTAACTAAGTTATACACAAAATCGAAGTGCTTCAGAGTGAATTTAAGGGAGATTACAGAGATCTGGATATACCCTTCACAGTTGCAAGATGTTGGATCGTATGTTATCAGATGCCATTATGAATGATTTAATTATGTTGAATTGTTTAGCAATCAATCTAAATAATAATGGTTAATCATTAGCTGTTTGATGATTAATTGTACGTTAAGGGTGTGTTCTTAAAAAAATCCTTTACCATATAGTTGGGATGATCTTGGTACATGGGTGTTATTACTACAGCATCTTGCTACTAATATTTTAGGGTTTGATGCATAGTGATTACAGTAGTCATCTCTGAAGGTGAGTGAAGATATGTATCGACATACATTATAGGACATTCATCATCCAGAAATGCTAGGAATGTAGAACACTCATGGGAAGGTTATAGGCCTAGAGATCCAAGCAGGGCCAAGACCATATAATAGGAGATCAAAACCATACAAATGGCCTTGACCAATTTATATGGTTTTGTACAAGATTCACTTGTTAGAATTGTGGAAAGAAAGTTCCTGCAACAGAACAATTTTTGAGTTCCAGGAAAACAACATAGAATATACCATGCATTCAGATCAAGAGGAAACTCTTCCCGATCCACACTAAGGTAATCAGCTAAGATGCAATTTATACTTTGTGTTTTGATAGTTTCTAGGTCAATAGTCACTTTCTAAAGCGTTATTCTGATTTGGGAAATTAATGTTGGAAGTTACCCCTAAATTGAAATAGCCTCTTGTCAACAATAATGTCCATCCTAATTTTGATGCATGTTTATTTAGGAGATGATGAACCATGCAATATTACTGGCAAAGGGAAATTTCATCTAAAATTGCAGAATGGAAATACATGGATATTGAAATATGTGAGGCATGTTTCAAACCTCTAGAGAAATATAATTTCTGAAGGACAACTAGGTGAAGTTGGTTGAATGGTTACATTCACATCCGACTCTTGGAAAGTTACCAAGGGAGCTCTTTTGTAGCAATAGGAAAGAAAGTACGAGCATTGTATTTGTCTACCTGTATTACTGATTCCTTTTTTATTCTTTCTACTTCAAATTCAAATCCAAACATTTGGCATAATCGGCCTCGGTTAGGCCATATGAGTAAAATGGGAATGCAGATATTAAAGGCAAAGGGTAAATTATTATATTTGAAACATTTATATTTTGATTTCTGTGAGTATTGCATATTTGGAAAGTAAAAGAAAGTGATATTTCTTAAATTTGGGGCAACAAAGAAGGAGCAAAAATTTGAGCTTGTGCACTCAGATGTGTGGGGACCAGCCCAGGTAGCTTCTCATGGAGGATCCCAATATTATGTGATTTTCATTAATGATGCCACAATAAAGGTATGGGTTTATTGTATAAAGGATAAATCTGATATTTTTGAGAATTTTAAAAGATGGAAAGCCCTTGTGGAAAATGAAACAAATTTAAATTTAAAATGTCTTAGATATGACAATGGTGGTGAGTATTGCATCAAGGCTTTCAGTGATTATTGTTTAGTGAATGGAATTCGCAGAGAAAGAGCGGTTCCTAGAACACCACATGAGAATGGTGTGGCTAAAATAATGAACATAACTATCATGGAACGTGAAAGAAGCATGAGAATACATGTTGGATTACCCTTACATTTTTGGGTAGAAACAGTAAACATAACAGTATATTTAATCAACCATGGGCCTTCAAGTGCACTGGATGGTGGAATACCTGAAGAAGCTTGGATTAGAAAAGAGGTAGATATTTATATTCTTAGAGTATTTGGTTCAGAATATTTTTTACATGTTGATAAAGAAAATAGGAATAAGTTGGATGCTAAATCCAAGAGATACAGTTTTATTTGTTATGGCTATGGTGATTTCAGATTTCGTTTATGGGATTTATATGATGTTAAGATTGTTAGGAGTCATGATATTGAATGGAAATAAAATATAATATACATGGATCAGATTTTAATGCCTAAATATGAATCAGTTGAAGAGTTTTTGGAAGATACTTCACTTTCAGATTAAAATAGACACCTACATGATCTGGTGTTGGTGACAAAAACCAATGTCAGCATTCTGAACCAACGTCGATAGAGCCAGGACCGATGTCACTAGCAAAAGATCAACATCAGTTTCCATAACTAACGTCTGTAATAGGTGATCAACGTCAGTCACTGCAACAGGTTAATATGAATTTGTAAAATGAGCCTCAGACAACCCATATTTTTGTGAGAAGGTCACAATGGGTAAGTAGACCTCCAAAAATATTTTCACCTTCCTTATTTTATCTATTATTGACTGATAGTGGTAAGCATGAAATTTTTGAAGAATAAATGCAGGGGGATACCCACAAGAAGTGGGAGCATGGCATGGATGAGGATATGGACTCCTTGGAATAGAATCAAACATTGGTTAAGTTGTCAGTAGGTAAGAGAAAATTACATAACAAATGGGTTTACATGATCAAGGAAGAAGAGGGTGGATAAAAAATATACAAGGCAAGGCTTGTGGTAAAAATATTTACACAAAAAGCAAGTATTGAATTTGGTGAGATCTTTACTCTTGTAGTAAAAATGAATTCCATTCATATTGTTTTGAGTTTAGTTACAGTAGAAGACTTGTACTTAGAACATATTGATGTTAAGAAGGATTTCCTTCATGGTGATTTGAAGGAAGAGATATATATGTAGCAGCCACTTGGTTATGAAGTCAAGGGTAAGGAGAAACTCGTTTTCAGGTTGAAAAAGAACTTGTATGGGCTCAAGCAAGCTCCAAGGCAATGGTATATGAGGTTTGATAGTTTTATGCATGAGGATGGTAATTTGATCATTGTGATTATTTCAAGAATATTGAAAATGGAAGCTATATTATATGTTATTGTATGTAGAAGATATGCTTATTGTAGGATTTAGTATGCAGGACATTGTTGAGCTTAAAGAAAAGTTAGCTCACACATTTGCAATGAAGGATTTACGCACTGCAAAGAAAATCTTTGGTATGTAAATTCATAGAGAGAGGAAAAATAGGAAATTGTATTTGTCTCAGAAAGGTTATATCAATAAGGTGTTGAAAAGGTTTAAAATGCAGAATTCAAAACCTATAAGTACACCTATGGTTGGACACTTTAAATTAAGCAAAGATCAGTGTCCTACATCACATGAGGAGGTTGAGTACATGGCACGGGTTCTATATGCTTTAGCAGTTGGAAGCCTTATGTATGCAATGGTTTGTACCATACCAGACATTGCACGAGAAGTGGTAGTTGTGATCATATTTATGGCCAATCCAAGAAAAGAGCATTGGAAAGCATTCCAATGGATACTCATATATTTGAGAGGGACATCTAGCATGCATTTATGTTATGGAGGGTTAGATACTTCTTTATGCGGTTATGTTGATTCAGATATGGCTGGAGATTTGGATGGTAGGAGAAGCACTATTAGATATGTATTCATAGTAGGTGGCACGATAGTTAGCTAGATTTCTAGATCACAAAAGGTTGTGTCCTTATCTACTACAGAGGCTGAATATGTTGTAGCTACAAAGGCTAACAAAGAGATGATATGGATGAGCAGGTTCATGGAAGAGTTGAAAAAGGAGTAAGAGGATTATAGATTGTACAGTGATAGTCAAAGTATGATTCATCTGGCAAAGAACTCAGCATTTCACTCAAGAATGAAACACATTTATTTGAGATATCAATTCATACGACATGTGTTGGAGGATGGGTAGCTGAAACTGGAGAAAATTCATACAAGTAAGATTGATTCAAGGCCCAAAATCATGTTTTTTGGGGTCCCCTCGCCCTTTTCTAACTCCCCCATCCAAGAAGAAATCCCAACGAGTTAGAAAAAATGCAAAAAATGCAAAAAATAAGGTTGCAGGACTGTTTTAAAGCATTTCGGGTCTGAAGGGTTCGGGTTGTACTGTTTTGGTTCATCGTACCAAGCTTGGGGCTGAAAAACAAAGAAAATTGGCTAAGTCAGACATTTTTGTCCCAGGTGGTCCATGGGACAATTGGGACGTCGGGACGCGAGGGACGCGAAAAGCCGAAACGGCCGAAAGTGGAAAAAATCATCAAAGTTTTGTTTTCGCGTGTTTGGGACATCCGGGCCAAAAGTACGCGTGGGACGTGAATCGGCCGATTTTCTAGAATAGACAGTCCATTTCAGGTGGTTCAGAGATATTTGTCCCAGGCAATCCGCGGGACAAGTTGGGACAAAGGTACGCGAGGGACGCGTGGGACGCGAAAAGGTGAAAAAGCCGCAAACAGGAACAAGGAAGCCTGAATCGGCCGAAGCAGGAGATTTTCATCCGGGACATCCGGGCCAAAAGTACGCGGGGGACGCGAACCGAGCTGATTTGCCGAAATACAGTCCATTTCGGGAAGTTCAGAGATTTTTGTCTGGGACAGCTGGGACAAAAGTGTCGTGAGGTACGCAAGGGCTCAGCGGGGGCGCAAAGAGGTAAATTTTTCCCGAAGGCCCACAGACGAATAGGGGAGCGCCACATGTCTTGGAGTGGTGGGCTGGGGGAGATTTTTGGGAAATTTTCCCAAGGGAAAAAACAAAGCAAAATTCAAAGGGAAAGCCCGCCCCCTTTTCTGCGAGCCAATAGTATCTCACCACATGTCCAATTGGTGCCAAAAAATTCAAGGCAGGCCCGCATGGAAATTTTGGAGTGTCAAACCCACATCGAATGAGATCCAGGCCAGAAATAATCAAGCGCCCCACAAAAAAATTTGGGAGGCAGGCCTGCAGCCAATCAGAGCGTGCCACGTGTCCCAGCTCGTCGGCCCGGCAGAAAATTTTTGGAAAATTTTCCAAAGGCAAAAACAAAAGAAAAATAGTCAGGACAGGGCCTGTGCCCAATAGAAACATGCCATGTGGCACCTGGAGTGGTGGAGCGTGGGGAAAATTTGAAAAATCTTCCAAAGACCAAACGGGTAAAAAATTCAAACTTTTTGCCTGCCGATCCGATTTTGGGCCTGTTTTTGCCCTAAATTTTCAAATCGCCATATCTTTCGATCCAGAGCTCAGATTTTCACATTCTTTATATCAATGGAAAGCTGGTGAAATTATCTACATGATTCCATGGTCATTTTTGCATTTTGGTTCAGTTTGGAGATAAAAATCAAGAAATGTCTCTGGCACGTGGTAATGGCCAGAAATGACGTTTCAACAACCAGTTTTAATGCAAAATGGGTCGCATTCTTCTCCAGCATGGCCAAAAATGTCAGGGCATGGGTTTGTAAGGATGCCCATGCTATTTTAATGCATCTTCATTCAATGAGGAATGGCTCCCACATTTTTACACATTTTCTCTCTCCTGGGCTCGTCCCTTGCACTGTAAAAAAGCCAGATTTGGCTCATTTTTCAAAGGGTTGTTCATCTTTTCTACTCTGCTCTCCTTTATTTTCTTCCCCAGGGTTGAAAATGGAGTTTGAACCTCCTCCCCTGCTCTGTAATGGCAATTTTTTTCCTTTTACCATTAAAATGATGTTCTGTGCAAACTTCTGGAGCAACAAAAAACGTGTTTTGTGATGCATCTGTCCATCCTTGCTCATTTTTTGCTTGTTTTCTTCTTGCCTCTCTTCATTGCAGGTATTTGTGCACGTTTAAATTTCATTGCAAGGTTGGAGCTGTGTTCATAGCAGTTTTGATAGATGTTCAACATTTTCCTTCTCTGGTGTATCACCGTTTTAGTGTAGGCTTTTGTTTTTTTTTCTCTTTTCTCTCTCTCCCTGTCTCCTTGGAGGTTAGATTAGGATTAGATTAGCTTGCCTGCACTGGAATAGCTTGTGGCAGGTAGTTTAGGAAGAGGAACCAACCTTCTCTGGAGGTTCCTTTCTCATTTTTGCAAGTCCCACAACTTGGAGAAAGGATTCAATGTTGTGCAATCACACTGGATGTTCAGTATGATCAACCTAGAAATCTGTATCAACATTAGGGGGTGCTGTGATTTGGTGATAATAGTTTTGGCATGCCCGGTGGGACCTTAGAGGTCTTCCACTTCATCTTTTGCAGGTTGGTGTGTTCCTATGAAGATTTCAGCCTTTGGAGGCACTTGCAAACACATCTGGCGACTCCATCTGATCAACAACCCATTTCTGAAGTTGCAGACCTATTTTTCATCCATTCCCATCCATCCTTCTTTCCATCCCTTTCATTCTTTTCCATTCCATGAAGTTGTGCAATTATGACTTCATTTCCATCATGGAACTCACATTTACAACAGCAGTAATGTTTCCCACCTCCAACATGTTTTTTAAATCCTCCAAATCAGCATTTTGAACAAATTCAAAATCAGCATACATACCCATATGAGCAGCAATGCCAAAATCAGTTTGGCTATGGAGCTTTCCAAGAGCAAGAGTATGCATATAATGAAGACCATCAGATGCAAGATGCTGGTCTGTTGGAGAAAATCCAAAAGATGGAGGTAAACATGGTGCAGTCCAGGGCTCAAGCACAAATGAAAGCATTTGGAATTGGTTGTGGAGCACCTTTTCCATGGGTGGGACCTTTTCCAAGGCATTACAGCCCTCAAGAGAAGCTTGACTTCATGATTGCAACGCTTCCATTGCTTGCAAAGTGGATTGAAGGAATAGAGGTGTATGAGAGGAGTATTCAGCAACCTTGTCAACGGGTAAGCACACCATCTCATGCCTTTCTTTTTCCTCTTTCCCAATCTGTTTTATCTCAGCAGTGTCAAGTTTTAAACTCTCCATCTACTGTCCCAAGTGTTGAATCCATTTCTCCACCCCCTAGTCTTCCACCTCATCTCAATTCTTTTGTCCCTTTTCCTTCCAAACAGTCATCCCCTCCACAAGAGCTAACAGAAATACCCCCTCCTCCAAAGAAACAAGAGTTTCTACCTCCTCCACCACCACGAAAAATTGCCAAGCCATTTGAGTTACAATCCACTTCTCCTCTTGCATTCCCAAATCCATGTTGGGAGGATAAAAATCAGAATTCTAGTCAAGGAAAACAATAGCAAAAAGAAAATCCAAACAAGGATGAAGAAATTCAAAGTCTGAAGAGTTGGGCTCTTAAATTTGGGATGACAAAGATCCCCTTGATGGTTAAGCCTTTAGAAGAGGTTGGAGTTGGAAAACAAGTGGTGGTTAGGACTGAATTTGCTGCAGCAGGAGAAGAGAAAAAAGAAGAAGCAGATCAGCAATCAGTTTGCTCAGAAAGTAGTGTCCATGTTAGCATTCTATTTGAAGGGAATGCTGATTCAATTCAAGTTGCACAATCAGCCATAGAGGAAGAAAGCTCTGAAGAAGATCCTACAGTCCCAACTTGTCCTCTAGAGCAGTAGATCGAAGAGTTTGACTTAACAAACTTCATGCTAGAAGAAGAGTTCTATCAAGAGAAAGATTGTCTTCAAACATTGGAGGAAGGAGAAGCTGCTCCAAATCCAAAAGAAGAGGAGCACATTCCAGCTGTGGGGGAGAAAAGTGCAGATCCAAAGGCTTTGAGCACAAAGTAGGTTATAGAAGAACCTTTAGTTCTTCTTTCTACTTCATCTCTCTCAAGTTCTAGTACTGAAGAAGAGTTTGATCTCTCAAACTCAATGTTGGAGGATGAAAGAAACCATGATGATCAAGTTATAGATCAAGAGAACACCATGGGAGAGGTTGAACATTTGCAGTAGGACAACAATGAGGTAGTTTACCTGTCTGATTTGGAGGACTGTTTTGATGAAGAAGAACCGGTTGAGTTTCCACCATTCTCTCTTTCATCATCCACGTTCCAAACACAAGAGCCTACTGTCATGGAGGAGAGCATTCATTTGCAGCAGCCTGCATCTTATAGCAGCTCTTTGGAATCAAGATTGGAAGATTTAAATCTTCCATGTTCTTCATTGGAGGAAGAGAAAGGGCAGAAGGGTTCTACCATTGCTTCCACACCATCCATTCAAGAGGGTCTACAAGAGAACTCCATTCTTGGAGTTGAAAATCAGGGAATTATGGGCATATCAAATGGATCAGACCTTGCCCAATTAGGTATTTGGCTTCATTGGAGCCAAAGGAGAAGCCACAACCAGTCATGCTTGCCTCTAAGCATGAGGATGATATGCAAAGAACCAAGGATCAGCTGTCATACCTCTTCAATTCAAATGCAGAGAAACTAAAAGAGGTATTGAATTTTCCTTCAACTGACACCTTGATGATTTGGGTAGAAGACCAGCTTCTTGTTGATTTTCCACCCATCCTAGCAGCCACACTCAGCTCCAAATCATTTGCATGGTTGCCAATTTTGAAGAAAGGAAGCTATTTTTCACAACCAGTTGTAGGGTTTGTTTAGCTTACCTTTGCTTCCAGTTAGAATAGAGTAGGTAGGTTTGCTTTCAGTAAAATAAGTGCTTGTGCACACTCTGCATGTTCCATTTGGAGCATGTATGATTTTCAATTTTGTACATAGTTTTGGTGCTGCTGGTTTTGCTCTTGCACAGTCCATTTTAATGGGTTCCATGTTCCAAGTGGCTCAGAGAGGAGGTTTTCAAAGTTCAGATCAGTTTGTCAGGCTACAACTCATGACTCCATGCCCAATGGATGCTTCAAGCAACTGGTAACTTCATCCAGTAGGCAGATGACCCCGCTGAGTCGCCAAAATTGTTATCCAAAATTCACCCCTCAAGGTAATTTTGATAACATGCATCAAATTATTCAGTCCCAAGCAAGTAAGATTGATTCGAGGCCCAAAATCATGTTTTTTGGGGTCCCCTCGGCCTTTTCTAACTCTCCCATCCAAGAAGAAATCCCAACGAGTTAGAAAAAATGGAAAAAATGCAAAAAATAAGGTTGCAGGACTGTTTTAAAGCATTTTGGGTCTGAAGGGTTTGGGTCGTACTGAGGTTCGTCGTACCAAGCTTGGGGCCAAAAAAGCAAAGAAAATCGGCTAAGTCAGACATTTTTGTCCCAGGCGGTCCATGGGACAGTTGGGACGTCGGGACGCGAGGGACGCGAAAAGCTGAAACGGCCGAAAGTGGAAAAAATCGTCAAGTTTTTGTTTCACGCGGTTTGGGACATCCGGGCCAAAAGTACGCGTGCGGACGCGAATCGGCCGATTTTCTGACAGACATTCCATTTCGGGTGGTTCAGAGATATTTTTCCCAGACAGTCCATGGGATAGTTGGGATGAAAGGTACGTGAGGGACACGTGGGACGCGAAAAGGTGAAAAAGCCGCAAACAGGAACAAGGAAGCCCGAATCAGCCGAAGCAGGAGATTTTCGTCCAGGACATCCAAGGGGGCCAAAAGTACGTGGGGGACGTGAACCGGCTGATTCGCCGAAAGATGGTCCATTTCGGGCAGTTCGGAGATTTTTGTCTGGGACAGCCGGGACAAAAGTGCATGAGGTACGCAAGGGCTCAGCGGGGGCGCAAAGAGGTAAATTTTTCCCGAAGGCCCGCGGACGAATAGGGGAGCGCCACGTGTCCTGGAGTGGCGGGCTGGGGGAGATTTTTTGGGAAATTTTCCCAAGGGAAAAAACAAAGCAAAATTCAAAGGGAAAGCCCGCCCCCTTTTCTGCGAGCCAATAGAATCTCGCCACGTGTCCAGCTGCACCAAAAAATTCAAGGCAGGCCCGCATGGAAATTTTGGAGTGTCAAACCCACATCCAATGAGATGCTACCACATGTGCCAGGTTAGAAATAATCAAGTGCCCTACAGAAAATTTTGGGAGGCAAGCCCGCAGCCAATCAGAACGTGCCCTAGCTCGTTGGCCCGGCGGAAAATTTTTGGAAAATTTTCCAAAGGCAAAAACAAAAGAAAAATAGTTAGGAAGGGCCCATGCCCAATAGAAACATGCCACATGGCACCTGGAGTGGCGGAGCATGGGGAAAATTTGAAAAATCTTCCAAAGACCAAATGGGTAAAAAATTCAAACTTTTTTCCCGCCGATCCGATTTTGGCCTGTTTTTGCCCTAAATTTTCAAATCGCCATATCTTTCGATCCAGAGCTCAGATTTTCACGTTCTTTATATCAATGGAAAGCTGGTGAAATTATCTACATGATTCCATGGTATTTTTGCATTTTGGTTCAGTTTGGAGAGAGAAAATCAAGAAACGTCTCTGGCACGTGGTAATGGCCAGAAATGACGTTTCAACAACCAGTTTTAATGCAAAATGGGTCGCATTCTTCTCCAGCATGGTCAAAAATGTTCAGGGCATGGGTCTGTAAGGATGCCCATGCTATTTTAATGCATCTTCATCAATGAGGAATGGCTCCCATGTTTTTTACATGTTTTCTCTCTCCTGGGCTCGACCCTTGCATTGTAAAAAGCCAGATTTGGCTCATTTTTCAAAGGGTTGTTCATCTTTTCTACTCTGCTCTCCTTTCTTTTCTTCCCTAGGGTTGAAAATGGAGTTTGAACCTCCTCCCCTTCTCTGTAATGGCATTTTTTTCCTTTTACCATTAAAATGATGTTCTGTGCAAACTTCTGGAGCAACAAAAAACATGTTTTGTGATGCATCTATCCATCCTTGCTCGTTTTTTGCTTGTTTTCTTCTTGCCTCTCTTCATTGCAGGTATTTGTGCATGTTTAAATGTTCATTGCAAGGTTGGAGCTATGTTCATAGTAGTTTTGATAGATGTTCAGCATTTTCCTTCTCTGGTGTATCACCGTTTTAGTGTAGGCTTTTGTTTTTTTTTCTCTTTTCTCTCTCTCCCTGTCTCCTTGGAGGTTAGATTACGATTAGATTAGCTTTCCTGCACTAGAACAGCTTGTGGTAGGTAGTTTAGGAAGAGGAACCAGCCTTCTCTAGAGATTCCTTTCTCATTTATGCAAGTCCCACACTTGGAGAAGGGATTCAATGTTGTGCAATCACACTGGATGCTAGTATGATCAACCCATCGGTCTGGTAACCGGCATCAGTTATCTATGCGTTAATATTTTTTTACTAAACACAGATTAGATCCGACCCTTGGTTATAAAGGTGATTGGAGGGTTGTAAATGCATAGCTAAGTTTCCCTAAAGTTTGTATATGCTTGTAAGCTAAAAAACTAGGGTTAGAAGGTTAGAATAGAGATTCTTACGAGAATATTTTCTTGGATAAAGTTGAGAGACGCTGTGAAGGAAAATTATTTTACATCCGTGAGAGGTGTGGAAGATTGCAAATCTTCATTGTATATCCTCTGTGAACAAATAATAATAGATTGATTATTTCTTGGTGAATGTATCCCACACTGGGTGAACCATGTTATATCTTGTGTATTTTTCTTCTGGTATAATTTATGTGTTTATTGCTTGCATGCTTCAATTGAATATAGATCAGTAAAAAATTGGTGTGTGAATAACCCCAACACATTTGGCATTGTCTCCTCAATTCTTTATGTTTCCTTTCCAGAATTGATCCTTGATAAATGATCGGGACCTGAATTACTCTTTCCTGGTTACATAACAGCTGTGAAATCAAAATCTTGAAACAAAAGTATCCACCTTTAAATGCATCCTTGAAAAAAAGGATTTTGACCAAATACTTAATTTCCATATGATCTATATAGAAAATAAACAGCATCGCCAACAGGTACTTCCTGAAATTGTGCAGCGCATAGAACATAGAAAAATCCTCACACTCAATCGTTGTATAATTCTGCTCCACGGGTGCCAACTTCTTGCTTGTAAAGTAAATGGAATGATCCACAATTCCTTCTCCTGGGTGTGCCAACACTGTGTTAATTTCCATACCAAAGGCATCAACGTGAACATGAAAGGGCTTATCCCATGAGGGAAAGTGCAAAAAGGGTGCAGTTGTGAGCCTCTCCTTAAATGTTTCAAACGTATGTTGTTGCACGTCACCCCAATAGAATTTACTATTAGCCTTCAATTATTCTTCCAAGGGCATGGAAAGTTTTTCTTAGCCTTTGATGAACTTCCTTTAATAATCGGTATGTCCCAAAAATCTACACATTTTACTATGATTTTTAGGTTCTTCTAAACCCAAGATCATAGCTATCTTGGTTGGGTCTACCAACAATCCATCCTTGAAAATTATATGCCCCAATAAAGTGTCAAAAGGTGTAGCAAAGATGTACTTCTTAATGTTAAGAGAGATTCTCAACTTCCTGCACCTCTCAAACATGAGCCTTAGATTATCACAATGATCCTTGACCAAGAAATATACTATCCAATCATCGAGATAAACTTGCAAGAATTTATGAATAAAGTTGAAATTTCTGCACAACAATGCGCAAGAACACTGGTTGCGTATTTTTCAGTCCAAAGGGCATAATTGTATATGCAAAACTTCCCCATTCAGTGGTGAACATTATCTTCTCCTGATCTTCCTTCACGATGCACACCTAGTGATAACCTAAAAAATCCATGTGTAAAAGAATATATCTCACGCCCAGCAACTCCTTTAATGATTTCTTATGTGAATTGGGTGGGAAAAGGATCAATCACACATGGAGGATTAAGTTCTCTGTATTCCACACAAATCCTTATCCTCCCGTCCTTCTTAATACTTATAACCATGGGGCTAACCCATTCAGATTCTTTAATAGGCTCTATTATAACAAACTTGAGCATCTTATCAATTTCCTCCTTCACCTTCACGTGCATATTAGGATTCATTTTATAAGGCCTCTTCCTAACTGGGAACGCTCCTTCTTTCACCTTGATCTTCATTTATCCCAAAGAGGGATGGACCCCTTTTAAAACATGATAAACATGTGGAAACAACTCCTAGAAGTCACGCAAAAGCTTAATAATCTTTGTTACTTCTTTCTTTGTCCAGTAATCACCAATAATGGCCTCTTTAGGCTCTGCTTATGTACTAGTGTTAACCTTCTTCTTATTCATAGGAGCATGATAAGCATGACATCTCATCTGCAGTGTCCATTACCTTGCACATACATCCATATTATCAACATCATCATCATCTATCATGTATACTAGTTTTCCCTTTTCTTTTTCCTTCTAGGCGCAAACCATCTCTTCTTCATTTATTTCCTCAAGATCCATGCGTGCTTCAAGATCAGGTTCTCCAAACAACTCCAGCATGAGCTCTTCTGCATTCGTACTATCCCCCAAAGTAAGATGTTTCATAATCTATAGTGCTTCATCGACTGGAGGCATAGTAGAAATATAATCAAAAGTTTGGATCATACCTGAAGTCATCTCTTGCTAATATTTTTTCTCTTTCAACTCAGCATGGACATACCATGCGCGTGCAACCTCATAAAGTAGAGTAGAACTTATGTATGCAAAGTGATGTAAATAATACCTCCTTTCCTTACACCCATATTCCCTCACAATCATGGACGTTTTGAGAGGCAGAAGACTTCCCACAAAATTCATAAGTTTGTGTAGGTACATTTCTCCAAGTAAACGTAGTAGAAAAGGAAATTCTCACTTCTCACCATTCCAAAATACTATCTCTATATGTTACCCACCAACGTATTGTTTTCCCATGTAAAGTATAGACCAACATATTACTTCTATCCCCTTCATTCTACCACTAAGTCTCCATGGTGCACAAGAATGTGTCAGGGTTTCCTTCACCAGTATACCTTGGTACACAGTTTTATCCTAGCCACCTCACCATGTGCAACCTAATCATTTTGGTGACTCTTTCTTTAACTTCGCGCCCAACCATATCATATGTTTCATGTGCCCAATTTTCACAAGCCACACTAGTAGTGTCACTTACAAACTATGTGTCATCCCACTGAAGGTTACCTTCATTCGATGGTTCTATATTCTTTGGATCACACACTGTATGAGCATATACTCTATTAAGTTCATCTTTACTCAAGGGCTCAACATAAGGCTCTACCTTTTTATCATGAAGGGGTATCATCACGTGCTCCTCGGCATTCTTATGTTGTCCTATGTTGTCCTATGATATCTTCCAACAAACAACTGTTGGCCCTTACACTCTCGTAGTGCATGCTGACTGGGATGGATATCATAGGACAACTTAGAAAACAAGGTTTTGAAACATGTGTCATGCTCCCTTAAACTCTCAGATAATCCACGCTTGATGTCTTTGAGTGCTCTTATACTCTTCTACTCAAACTCTAGAATATGAAACTCAGCTAGAAACATAGAACGCAAAACATCATAATCCATTATAGTCTGATGTGGATCATACTTTATATACCAGTTACACGTGTTCCCATGAAGAGTAGTAGAAAATTGACTTGCCTTTCTATCAGAATCTATAATTCCTTTAGCATGCCATAGTAGCGCACACTTGTTCACATGCTCTGTTGCATCTTCAATGCCCCTATACTTTGGTAAGTGGAGAAACATTTCGTAGAAAACATGAGGTGCCTAATGTGGTTGTAAAGGTTGCTGAGGTGGTTGTTGTAGGTGTGGACCTTGTCCACCATATCAAGAACCAGAGCCTCCACTAGTATTTCCTCCGCTACCTGATCCCCCTGATTCAATTGATCTCGATCCTCCTAATCATCCTTATTCTTCCGTTGTACACACCCAAAATTGGGTCACACCCCTTTTAATCACCTTCGACTAACTAATTTAATATTATTCCCCCACCATGCTCACTTGCAAACATTTTAATTAATTTAATTACCAAAATTAAGTGAATTATCTACCTCACCTATCCACCTCACCTCTCCACATCACCCTTTCTACCCCTAGACCCATTCCAAAACCTCATTAATTAACCTTAGACCATAGTCCCCACTTATCTTAACCAACTATGACTTATTCTACCCTTAACCATTAATGGCATATTATCCCTCTATTACTTCTCTCCCACTATATTTAGCTGTTATCTCCACAGTTTTTACCTACTACTGAAAATATCAATCATGCCAAATATTGCAGTGAATCAGGCTATTTTTTGCCAGGTATGACAATTTATCCCTTACCAATGCTAGTGGTTATCCCCTCGATTGGCCAATGTCGATTTCTTTAACCACCATTCAGTTATCCGTAAATAAGAGTTTATAAATATTTACATGAGTTATCTCTAATTAATTCATTCACCCAATATTTGGTATTATAACACTCTAGCACTCAAGCTACATGGCGACGAACCATAGCCTATCAAGTCTGAACAAGAATCCAGTCGTCTCATCCATAGCTTCATATCATCATAACATAGCACACAAGGCTCTATTGTCATGACATTGGACACATTTCCTGCATTACCCACATGATGATCCAATTAACCATCAACCACCTTTAGATCTATAAATTATTCAGATAAGAAAAAAAATTCTTACTTTTTAATATTCTTGTTTTTAATCTTAAGTGTTTCATTTGCATCTTTCAATCAGATCACTTTTGTGTCCCAAACACAACCTATCACATGTAGTTCCCACCTATTCAATCAACCTGACCCATTTTACCCGTCCTAAAACCTCTACCACCCCTACCGAGCCTTAACAAACATTGTATCATTCCTCCCCAAACACCCTCAAATCTTACTATAATCAAAGAGAGACCCTAAACACCCATTTTTTAACATTCCCACTGTATATTGCCTCTTTACCAGAACTGGTCACCCTACCAACATGTCGGTCTTTTTCAAGTACCAACATCAGTTTCACATTTAATTGATATGGGTCTTTATGACTGGTCAATTTTTTCCCAAAACAATGAGCTCATAAATTTCACCAAATAATCACAAAATCACCCAAAACCTTTCCCAGACCTTGCGTAATACCTCAGTGACCTTCCCCATCCATAGACCACACCTTATCCAATACTACAATTATTTTTTTATTATTAGTACATTACATTTTGATCTACTATATTGAAAACCTTTTGAGACAGCTAAATCTAAGTGTTAGCAATAGGACCTTTACTTCTCACATTTATTGTTCATTGATTTAATAAAATAGTGGATTATACAGCCATCTAAGAATTGTCACACTTCATCAGAACTTGCAATTCACTAGGTGCAGTCCACTATCGCATATACTATTTAACACTCTGATGTGCTCTTGTTTTTGCTTTAAAGGTAGTTCCTCCTAGCGAAAAGGAATCTCTTACATTTAGTCTAATCAACACTCTACAACATGCATATAACCTTCTCATGAATATTCCATAGGTATTCCTCATATGCCCATTTCCCTTATCTATTTTATCCCATTAATTTAAGTTGAAATATTTTGGCATGCCTGTTGAGACCCCTTATTATGGGTTCTTTGCATTTTCTCCATATAGGGAATTGTGTGTTTCTTTCTTTTTCTGTAAAAAAATTCACATTGAAGTCTCTCTTTGGTCAATATTCTTTTTTTCTACTTTTCTAAAGGAAATTTGTGATTTGGTGATTAAAAATAATTCTTCTTACTTTCATTTTATACCTGCATTTAGTGAAAATATCAATCCTCTTGACTTATTCTCTATTTTCTACATCCAATTTGACTTTTTATTTGGGCTTAAAAAATCTATGTATTTCATCTTTTGTATGTTATATTTAGATCACCTAAATTTATTTACAATCTATATACTAGAGGTTATGACAAATTGATGATTGGTAGAGAATTAAGCATAGTTAACACTTTGTGTAGCACACACACCCTTGTCTAAATCACTTTAACAATTTTACACACTTCTTAAACATATTCCTTCCCAACGTAATTTTTGTCAATGATTAACAATCAGATTGACGGTGGATCTAACTAGTGTTCTGGTGAGTAATAATTTAAGAGTTGTACCACATTTATTTTGAAGTATATGTCGGGTCCCCTTTATCCAAAATATCACCTGAAACAAGCCACATAATGCTTATAAGATAACCTTCTATTGACAAAAAAATCTATTATACTCATAATCATTTTTAAATGGCATAAGCCATAGAATATTAAAATTTGAAACATAAGATTGGCATTACGTATTTATTATCTTTTGACTATTGAAATTGTCGTTTTAAGGAGTGTAGGTATGTTTCTTCTTATTTTTCTTATCCTTCATGGCCCACCATCATAAATTGTGTCTTCCAGTTCATTCTAGATGTGTTAGGACTCATCATTTCCATTCTTAGTTCTTGGGTTTGTGTTTTCATTTAACTTAAATCACCTAAAATTCAAATTTCCATCATCTTCTCTGATTACGCATTCACCAGAATCAAGTCCAGGTGACCGACATCAGTTACTTCTTCTACACCAAAATTGATTGACTTACCAATGGTATTGAAGTTCCCTGTTGTTAATGGTTATTTTTCCCAAAACAAATATTCAGTTCACATCTAGCTATTTTATATAACATGTCTTCTGTCATTTATAACATTTTATGAGTCTCTTACTACCGTTATCAAAGTTTAGATCCCACTCAATTTACATTCTTCACTTATGCAGATTTATAAAGCTATCATTTATTCACAGTAACCAACATCGGTCTAGAAAATGACATTGACCCCTTTCTATTGGCATCAGTTACCCTACCATGACGATGGTCTCTGTGTTTTTATTTTTCTGTCAAAACAAGAAACCAATTTTCATTTTATGTATTTCTTCTATCTTCTTTTTTGTGTTTTTCTACACCATTTGTAGATCTCAGAATTAACTGTGTCTACTTCACTATTCACATGGTTTTGACTCGCAGACAAACCAACTCTAGTTTTTTATGCTAATCACCAACCACTACCTCCTAGTCCTTCACCGCCTTCTATTTCTTCACCCATGGACCCCACCTCTCCTATTGATTATACATTCAGGTGACAAGGAGTTCACAAAACTCCTTGATCACAATCCTACCGCCTTGCAGTATTACCTCACCCATTCATCCACCCATAACTCGTCAGGACAACTCATATATGAGATGCTTATCTCCATTCCTCCCACTCTTGCCCCCACTTTCGTATCAACCACCGCTAGTGTAGCATTACTTGCTTCCACCTTACCACCCATCATTTCTCATATCACCCCTACATCTTTGATATATTCTGCACCTTGGCATCTATCGCAGCTTCGATATCTATCCCCCCTTTGACGACCACCATGCCATCATCTATAGCTCCTAGTGTAGGGATTCCAACATCATCAGTCTCTATTACCTCTCAACCCCCAATTGCATCGACCCCTTTTCAGAGTTTGGTCATGTCTATACCTATTACTCTACCACCTATCGCTACGAGGGTCTCTACACAGGTCCCTCCCACCTATACCTTGTCTCAGCTACCAACTATCAATTATACCTCCCATTCAAGGTATATGCCATCATCATCTACTGCTACTTATGTTCCCCCTTCGCAGTTTGCTTACTCGGCACCTCCATATACTAGTGTGCCTTCTACATCGTATCCACCTCCTTATACCGCGGGAGGTGTGTCTTAATCTAATCCAACCATGGATCTAATAAAAATGATGATGGAACAAGATGCAAACCCTAGAAGCATATATCTCTTGGCTCATGTAATACATTGACTTACGTTGAAATCTGTAATGAGCCTATTCATCCTTCCATACCTATTCATCCTTATCCCCCACATTGGGAGATGCCTAAATTCAACTAGATTTAATAGCAAGGAAGATCCACAACAAGATTTGTGATCATTCAAACACGTATGTTATCTGATCGCCCACAATGATGCCTTACTTCTTAGGACTTTCCCCGTGTCCTTGAAATGACATTGCTTTAGATTGGTATAATGCTTTACCTAGGCACTCAATCTTTTCTTTCAATCAATTGGCTCAAGCCTTCCTTGACCATTTCTCCATCAACATCACTAAGAAGGTCACCATGACTGATTTATATTCGATGCGTCAATATGAAGATGAATCTATTGCAGATTTTGTATCACATTTGGTGGAGTCTTACCAATCAGCTCACCTTTAAACTTCCGTAAACTGAGATGATAGAGTTGTTCACTAGGGCTTGTTTCATGAACATCTCTCCAACTCTTCAGGTCCAAACATTCTGGACATTCGATGAGGCATTCACTATGGCCAAGAAGCTATAAATCCATGTTATCGAAGAGAAGAAGCTACAATTACACAACAAGAGCGCTCCGTTTAAATAAAATGACTCTTCTTCTTCCGTTAAACCAAAAAATACTCATGCTAAAGAAAAGGGATCCGCCAACATGGTGGTCTTGAAAGCTGGCCCATCTCATCCATCAAACCAATCAAAACCTCCTTCTAATCTTTCTCTTGTTCATAACTTCCAGTACAAGTAGGAACAACGAAGATATACCCCTATAGGAGAACCTTATTCCTCAGTGTCGGAAAAGCTATTAAAAGCAAGAGCCATCACTCTTCCACTGATCAAACCACATACTTGCTTTGAACCCTTCCTGTCCTATACCCGCATGGTATAAGGAGAATGATTACTGTAACTATCACCGCGTTAGAGGACATAGTAACGAAAATTGGAAAACATTCAAAAACATCATCCAGGAAATGTTAGATAATGGAGATCTCATCCTAGACAACCCTAACACATTGGTAAATCAAAATTTGTAGGCATTTAAGAAACCTTTTCCAAACCATACCCATTCATCGAATCAGGCTGGTTAGACTTCTAACAATAACACCCATGTCCACGAGGTCCATGTTGTCTTTGACACAATACCTGTCCCTTATACTCAGTTGCCTTCCATCCCTTCTATTGACGAGATTCTTGCGCGAGATCCTCTACCCATGGAGGAGCCTATTTCACCTACTTCTCTACCCACATAGTAGCTTACCTCGCCTACTCCTTCATCTACAGAGGTGCTTACCCCATTTATTTTGTCACCTATTGAGGAGCCCGTATTACCCACAATTTTACCCAAAGAAGAGTCTAGTTTATCCTCTTCTCCACTTAAGGAAGAGTCTACATCACCTACCTTGCCCCCTCCTTGACCCATAGAGGAGCCACTTCTATACTCTCTTCCGGTTAGTGATGCATCTCCCAGGGTCTACCAGGATCCTGCTAATCTTCTCGCATCACTTCTACCTATAGAGGTCGGAGAAGCCAAAAACTTCCCTATTTCACAGACCTCAGAATTTTTCACAGGGATCATCACCAAGTCCTCACCATCTTCCTCTACTTCTATGCCATTCTCCCATTTGACATGATTTCTTGGAGTATGTCGGCTACTCCATGCTTTGGGGACGCCTTTGACTTCCCGTATTGACTCAAATGAAAATATTGTCCACAGACACTTCAACGATTTATCCTAAAGTGTTCAAGACAACTAAATCCATGCCGCACCTGAGCTAGTTATAATAACCTCATCTGCATCATCCTCACCTATACCCAAACCTTTACCATTACCCCAACAACCACCTGCACCCAAACCTCTACCTACACCCATACCTTCACCTACACCCAAACTTATCACTACATTGGGGGTTATGCTGACGCCCAGTCTAATCCATCCTCCCATGAAGATCAATTTAACCACCTCTTCCCAAACTATCACCAGGCATATCCCCGCGCCTAAGAGGAAGGCCTAACCTCATAGGCCTCGTACCCTAGTTTCTCCCACTCATCCTCTTTCACCTTCATCACTTCCATCCATCTTAGGTCCCCATCCATCAACCTTGGTCAAACAACCTCCTACCCAAGGTAAAACTAAAACAAAGCAACCTACATCCTTACTGCAACTTCCCATTCCACCTAAGCCTTCTACATTGCCCACGCCTACTCCATTGCCTAATCCTTTTACCTTCTCTTCAACCTACACTTTCTATATTGCCTCCTGCCACTATATTCACCGCACCTCCACTCTCACCTTGGTTGACACATCCACTTCCATCTTCCACATTCCCTTCTACTTCACGCACTACCCCAACACCTTTACCCAAGAAGGTGTAACCCAAGCCTAAAACTACACTTCCTACCAAAAAGGTATTAAAACCTAATCAACCTCCAACTCCCCCTCCAGCAGTACTTCTTCCACAGAAGTCACCCAAACCTCCATCCAAACCCACTCTCACTTATCAATGTGATCCCTTGGCAGGATCTTATGCTAACATCCTCGCTCGGTTGTTAGAAACCTTTGTCATTACATTTCCACCTCTCAGTCCTTATGATCTAGTCAAACCTAAACTAGAAGGGTTTGACAATACCATGATTTACGCTTACCATCGTGTGCTAGGGCATGATGTTGAAAATTATAAGGCCCTTAAAAATATTCTTATTCAAATGTGTTCTCCCGAAGATCTCTTTGACGAAGATGACCTTTTGGATGAAGATCATCATTCCACCTTCGCCTATCACCATGCATCCTCACCCCATATCTATTCAACAACGTTCACTTCCACCTCCATAACCCTCTTCTCCTCCTCTGACCTTTGAGATCAATATGGTCCAGATCAGGGAGCTAGCCTAACCCCCTACCAAAATGCCAATGTGTCACACTCATTTCACATGAATCTTATCTTGTACTAGGTTTTTGTCCCTCCCGCCATTATACCTTTCATGACACATCCTCCTCCAATTCTCGAAGTCAATATGGTTCGAGTTGACACTCGATCACAGAAAGACAAAGGAAAAGAGAAGACTGATAACCCATCTAGTGCACTTGTACCTACCATTCCATTTGCACCTTCCCCCATGGTAACCATCCATGCGTTGTTGTATCCTATTTTTGACGGAGTCACACATCGTACTATGATCAAACAACTTCACCAATCTCCTCTAAAAATGTCTTTGTATGACCTTATTCAAACCTTTGAGTCTCATCGCCATGCCCTCCTTGAGACCCTGTAAGTTATTGAGGCTCTACCAAATGACCCTACACCTGTTGCCGCCATATTCACACACTCATCATGTGGCTGCTTTCACTGCTTCACCTAAAACCTCTATTGCCGCTACCACTCACCAAACTTCTATCATCAGTTTCTCTGACTCGGATATTACTCTTCACCATTCAGACGATCTTGATCCCTGCGCTCTTCATCTTTGTCCACATTGAGGATACTCGTGTCTGAAATGTTATGATTGATAGAGATGCGAGTATTAATATTATTTCTTCTCGTAGCATATGAACAAATGTGCATACCTACCAATTACATACATAATAACGCTAGTTATGTTGCGTTCTTTCAACAATGCTTTGACTTCTACTCTCGGCACTGTCATCCTCCACATTCACATGTGGTTCCCTGAACCATTCTTGAATTATTTATATTTTCTTGAAGGGAAATTACAATATAACATGCTGCTTGGCCGACCTTGGATCCATGCCATGGGGCGTGTGAACATTTGAATCTTCACCGCTGCATCAAGTTCAAATATGGAGGACATCCTTACACTATTCTAGGTAGATTCTTCACCTTTTAAAACCTAGTAACATGTTGTATCGACCCACATGATTTCCTTATCCTTGTTAAGGATTATCTACTACCATAACTACCTCATCTACTACCACTGCCACCTTATCTAATACCGTTGTCACCTAATCTACTATTGCTTCCACTTCACCTTCAACCACTACTTTCCTCATCTTCTGACATTGCTTCTTCTACTACATCTGCTACTGCAGCTTGCATTAACTAGCTCATCTCTCCCCCACTGCTGCCACAGCAAATTCCAAAGTTAACTCTGTCTACCAATTCTTCTTCTCAAACTTCCAAATATCTCATCCATGTTCCCTCCACCCAAGTGAAAAACTTCCAACCCTTTAGAAGGTGTTTTTCAATTCCTTACCCTGAGGGAGTCTCACCTTTAAAACATCGACACATTCCAAACTCGTCAAGAGTACAAAAACATTGATCAACACCCACACTATGATCATTGTATAGGAGAAGTGTTTCCATATGGTCCTCCCTACCTCCACACCAACTTGACATTTGGTGGAGTTGATATTTCTTCTTATTCTCCCAAACCACCCACTCAAACATAACCTTTTTAATCTGACTTTCGTTACCCTCAACAATTGTTGCAATCGCACTCACACCTTTCTTCATCGACTGTGCTTAGTAAGGTATTTGGATTTGGTATTTACGAACCAAGGCCGAGACACATGGTTATTCCTTGCACTACCCACAAAACATAAAGATCACTCTATGGTATTGGATTCACTGAACCACCTAATACTGAAGAAGGCTAGAGTTGACCTCGTAGAGGAAGATCCACCTTCTATACCTTCGTCACCTTCTTCACCTACCACACCACCTTCACCCACAATGGGTCTATAGATCCATAATCCATCCCTCATATACTTATTTTTTGTTAACACAATGTTCCTTTGGGACCTCTGACCTATCAACGTGATGGCGAGGCTCCCTCTTCCCTTCCTTTCCTTTTTCCTGACATGATTGATGATGACACAACTTCTAAAAACATTGTTCAATGTCAGGACAATGATTCCATTCTCACCTATATGGGTGTAAAGGATTCTTACATTCACTGGTCAATACCTTATGAGAAACAAACCATGATGAATGAATCAACCATTGAGATCAACATTCACACTCAGGATGACCTTCAAATTCTAAAGATAGGCCAATATTTATATTATACTGAACAAGAAGCCTTAACCTCTTTCCTTTGAGATCATAGCAATGTTTTTTCTTGGTCTTACGTTGATATGCCTGGTATTGACCCAAATATTGTGGTGCGCAATATCATTACTATTTATAATACTAAACCTGTGAAATAGAAGCTATGAAAAATGCACTCGTGCATTTCCCTTCTTGTTAAAGAATAACTGCAGGGCCTTCTTTTTGTTTCTTTCATTTTACCTATTGACTATCCACAATGGATTTCTAACATTTTTCCTATCACTAAGGCGACATGCAGACTCCACATTTTCATGGAATTCTGTGACCTTAACCTCACTTTCCCTAAGGATGACTTTCCTTTTCCTGGCATCAACCAACTTGTTGATCTTACAGTCATCCATGAAATGTTATCTCTTATGGATGGATTATCGGGTTATAACCAAATATTACTAGCACCGGAGGATCAACACAAAACCTCCTTTATCACCCCTTGTGGGACCTTCTGTTATCGTGTCATACACTTTGGCTTCGAAAACATTGGTGCCACTTATCAACGTATGATAGTTCACATTTTGTGCACACACACCTGTCTAAATCACATGAACAATTTACTCATTTTTTAAACATCTTCCTTCCTGGCAATTGTCGTCAACAATTAACAATCAGATTGGTAATGAATCCAGCTGGTGTTCTGGCCAATCATCATATCAGAGTTGGACCTCACATATTGTGAAGTATATATTGGGGAAACTTAGCCAAAATACACCTGAAACCATCCATAGACTACTTATAGGGAACCTTCTTTGACCAAACACTCTACTCTATTCATAGTGAGTTTTAAATGGCATAAGCCACATAACATTAAAATCTAAAGCATAGGATTGACGTGTTTTGTTAGCTTTAGACTGTTAAATTGCATTTTGAGGAGTGAGGTTGTTTCTTCTTATTTTTATTTTCTTTCACGCCCCACTATCATAAGTGGTGTATTCTGGTTCATTCTGGGTGTGTTAGGACTCATCACTGCCATAATCAGTTGTTGGGTTGGTGTTTTATTTGGACTTAATCACTTTAAAATTCAAATTTTCATCATCTTCTCATATTTCACAGTAACTGCAATCGATCCAGTGACTTGCATCAATTACCTCTTCATACCGACATTGGTTCCTTGTTGTTTTGGTTATTGTGCCTAAAATAGTATTCAATTCATATCCATTCATTTTTTGTGACCTATTTTTGTCATTTTACACATTTTTCAGTCGTTGCTACCATCAACGGAGTTTAGGTTCATCTAATTTACACTCTTCATATCCATATTTCTGAATTTATCATTTATTCTTAGTAACCGGCATCGGTCTTGCAACCGGCATTAGTTACCCTACCAACATCAATCTCTGTGGTTTTATTTTTTTGTCAAAATAACAACCAATTTTCATTTTCTATATTTCTTCTATCTTCTTTTCTTGTGTTTTTTCACCATCTGTAGAGCTCATACCATCTATTCTACCACTATTCACATGGTTTTGACTCGCAGACAAGCCAACTCCCTTGTATTTTATGCTAGCCACCAACCACTACTTCCTAGTCCTTCACCGCCTTTTATTTCTTCACCAATGGACCCCACCTCTCCTATTGTTATACATGCAAGGGAAAATGAGTTCACAAAACTCCTTGATCACTATCTCATCACCTTGCAATATTACCTCACCCATTCATCCACATGTGACTCGTCAGGACAACTCATATATGAGATGCCTATCTCCATTCCTCCTACTCTCGGCCCCACTTCCGTATCAGCCACCACTAGTGTATTATTACCTACTTCCACCTTACCACCTGATGTTTCTCAAATCACCCCTAAATATTTGATATCTACAACACCTATGGCATTTATCACAACTTCGAAAGCCACCATGACATCATCTATAGCTCCTAGTGTAGGGATTCCAACATCACCAGTCACTATTACCTCACAACCCCAGTTGCATCAACCCCTTTTCAGAGTTTGTTCATGTCTATACCTATTACTATGCCACCTATCGCTATGAGGGTCTCTACATAGGTCCCTCCCACCTATATCTTATCTCAGCCGCCACCTGTTGCTTACACCTCCCATTCAAGGTATATGTCATCATCATCTACCGCTACCTATGTTCCCCCTTCTTAGTTTTCTTACTTGACACCTCCATATACTAGTGTTCCTTTTACATTGTATCCACCTCCTTATACCATGGGAGGTGTGTTTTGATCTAGTCCAACCATAGAACTAATCAAAATGATGATGGAAAAGATGCAAACCCTAGAAGCATATGTCTTTGGCTCATGTAATACCTTGACTTATGTTGAAATATATAATGAGCATATTCATCCTTCCATGCCCATTCATTGTTGTTCCCCACATTGGGAGATGCCTAAATTCAACTGATTTAATAGTAAAGAATATCCACATTAGCATTTGCGATCCTTCAAACACATATGTTATCTTATCGCCCAGGATGACTCCTTACTTCTTAGTACTTTTCCCATGTCCTTGATAGGACGTGCTTTACATTGGTATAGTGATTTACCTAGGCACTCAATATCTTCTTTAAGTCAATTGGCTCAAGCCTTCCTTGACCATTTTTGCATCAACATCACTAAGAAGGTCACCATGACTGATTTATATTCAATGCGTCAATATGAAGATGAATCTATCGCAAATTTTTTCGCATGTTGGCAGAGACTTACTAATCATCTCACCTTTCAACTTCCGCAAACTGAGTTGATAGAGTTGTTCACTAGGGTTTGTGCTAGGCACATTTCTCCAACTCTTCAAGCCCAAACATTCTGCATGTTTTATGAGGCATTCACTATGGCCTGAAAGATAGAAATCCATGCTATCGAAGAGAAGAAGATATAATTACACAACAAGAGCACTCATTTTAAATCAAATGACTCTTCTTCTTCCTTCAAACCATAAAACACTCATGTTAAAGAAAAGGGATCCGCCAACATGGTGGTCTTGAAAGCTAGCCCATCTCATCCATCAAATCAATTGAAACCTCCTTATAATCTTTCTTCTATTCAAAAATCCAGTACAAGTAGGAATGGCGAAGATATACCCCTATAGGAAAAACTTATTCCTCTTTATTGGAAAAGTTGTTAAAAGCAGGAACCATAACTCTTCCACTGATCAAACCACATATTGGCTTTAACCCTTCCCGTCCTATACCCGCATGGTATAAGGAGAACGATTATTGTAACTATGACCGCATTAAAGGACATAGTAACGAAAAATTGTAAAACATTCAAAAACATCATCCAGGAAATGTTAGATAATGGAGATCTCGTCTTGGAAAACCCTAATGCGCTAGCAAATCAAAATATGCAGATCTTTAAGAAACCTTTTCCAAACCATACCCATTCATTGAATCAATCCAGTGAGACTTCTAGCAATCACAACCATGTCCACAAGGTCCATGTCATCTTTGACATAGTACATGTCCCTTCTACTCAATTGTCGCACATCCCTTCTATTGACAAGATTCTTACACAAGCTCCTCTACCCATGGAGGAGCCTATTTTACCTACTCCTCTACCCATAGAGGAGCTTACCTCACCTACTCCTTCATCTACATAGGTGTTTACCCCACTTACTATGTCACCTATCGAGGAGCTCATATTACTCATGATTTTACCCAAAGAAGAGTTTATTTTATCCTCTTCTCCACCTAAGGAAGAGTCTACATCATCTACTTTTCCTCCTCCTCGACCCATAGAGGAGCCACTTTTATACTCTCTTCCAATCAATGATGTGTCTCCCAGGGTATACCAGGATCATGTTAATCTTCTTGCATCACTTCTTCTTATAGAGTCGGAAACTAAAAACTTCCTTGTTTCACAAACCTCAGAATTTTTCACAAGGATCACCACCAAGTCATCATCATCTTCCTCTACTTCTATGCCCCTATCTCCTATTTCTCTGATCACTTGGATTATGTCAACTACTCCACACTTTGGGGATACCTTCAACTTCCCATATTGACTCAATTGAAAATGTTGTCCGCAGACACTTTAATGATTTATCCTAAAGTGTTCAAGACAACTAAATCCATCGCACCTAAGCCGATTATAGTAGCCTCTTTTGCATCATCATCACCCACACCCATACCTTCACTTGCACCCAAACTTATCACTACATTGGGGGGTTGTTCCAAAACCAAGTCTAATCCATCCTCTTTTGAAGATCGATTTAGCCACCTCTTCCCAAACTATCACCAGGCCTATTTCCCCCACCTAAGAGGAAGACCCAACTTCTTAGGCCGCGTACCCCAATTTCTCTCCCACTTCTCCTCTTTCACCTTCACCACTTCCATCCATGTTAGGTCCCCATCCATCAACCTTGGTCAAGCAGCCTCCTACCCAAGGTAAAACTTAAACAAAGCAACCTATATCCTTACCGCATCCTCTCATTCCACCTAAGCCTTTTACATTGCCAATGCCTACTCCACAACCCAATCCTTTACCTTATCTTCAACCTACACTTTTTGTATTACCTCTTACCACTATTGTCACCCACACCTTCACTCTCACCTTGTTTTACACGTTGACTTCCATCTTCCGCATTCCCTTCTACTTCATGCACTACCCCAACACCCTAGTACTAAGAAGGCTAGAGTCGACCTCGTAGAGGAAGAACCACCTTCTACACCTTCTTCACCCACCACACCACCTTCACCCACAGAGTCCATGGATCCATAATCCATCCCTCCTAACTTATTTTTTCTTGAACACTATTTCTTTGGGACCTCTGACCTATCATCATGATGGCAAGGCTTCATCTTCCCTTCCTTTCCTTTATCCTAACATGATCAATGATGACACACCTTTTATAAGCATCCTTCAATGTCAGGATGATGATTCCATTCTCACCTATTTGGGTGTGGAGGATTCTTATATTCACTAGTCATTACCTTCTGAGACACAAATCATGTTGAATGAATCAACCATCGAGATCAACATTCACACTCAGGATGACCTTCAAATTCTAAAGATAGGCCAATCTTTATATTATACTGAACAAGATGCCTTCACCTCTTTCCTCTAAGATCATAGCAATGTTTTTGCTTGGTCTTACGTTGATATGCCTGGTATTGACCCAAATATTGTGGTGTGCAATATCATTACTATTTATAATACTAAACCTGTGAAATAGAAGCTATGAAAAATGCACTCATGCATTTCCCTTCTCTTCAAAGAATAACTGCAGGGCCTTCTTTTTGTTTCTTTCATTTTACCTATTGACTATCCACAATGGATTTCTAACATTTTTCCTGTCACTAAGGCGATAGGCAGACTCCACATTTTCATGGAGTTCTGCGACCTTAACCTCGCTTTCCCTAAGGATGAATTTCCTTTTCCTAGCATCAACCAACTTGTTGATCTTATAGTCATCCATGAAATGTTATCTCTTATGGATGGATTATCGGGTTATAACCAAATATTACTAGCACCGGAGGATCAACACAAAACCTCCTTTATCACCCCTTGTGGGACCTTCTGTTATCGTGTCATACTCTTTGGCTTCGAAAACATTGGTGCCACTTATCAACGCATGATGACCTATATCTTCCACAATATCATGCATGACATACTGGAGGACTATGTAGATGACCTTCTTAGAAAATCCAAAAGTCATTTGGAACACCTTCTAGTTCTCAAAATCATCTTTGACCGTCTCATCAAATACTTTGTTCACCTTCAACCAAAGAAGTGTGTATTTTTCATTCTCTCTAGAAAATTTCTTGGTTTCATTGTCTCTTTGCGAGGTATCAAAGTCGATCATGCCAAAATTAAGGCTATTCTTGAGATGCCTCCACCTACTAACCTTTGATAGCTTTGTAGTTTGCAAGGCAAATCGCAATCCATTCAATGTTTTAGTTCCCAACTTTCCGACCGATGTCACCCTTTTCATCACCTTCTTAAAAAGGATGTCTCCTTCAATTGGAATGGTGAGTGCCACAAAGATGTTGAAGTGTTTAAGTAGTACCTTATTTAGCCACCTGTGTTCATCCCACCTAAGGATGACAAACCATTTTACCTCTAAATTTCTGCCACTGACCATTCCATAGGTGCCATGCTCGCTCATCGCGACAAGCAACACAAGGAGAAATTGGTTTATTACATAAGTCATACGCTTTTAGATTATGATACTCGATATACTCACACCAAAAATTTTTGGTTAGCCCTAGTCTTTGTCGCCACTAAACTTCTCCACTACCTACTCAACCACAAAACTTTTGTCTTCACCAACACTAACCCCCTACATTACGTGTATGCTAAGCCTTATCAACACCAACGTGCTTCAAGTTGGCTCATGATCCTTGCAAACCTAGACCTATAATTCATTCATCAAAAGTATGTTAAGGGACAAACCATTACAGATCAGCTTGCAGATGCACCTCTTTCCGGAAATCAATCTTCTAACTTCGATTTTCCTCATGAATCTAGATGACACCATTTATCAATGACCCTCTTCTTCGATGGTTCTAAATTTCAACATGGGGGTGGCGCAAGGGTTATTCTCATTCCTCTTGACAGCGATCCTATGCCTTTATCTTTCAAACTTGACTTCTATTGTACCAATAATGTGGTTGAATACGAAGCACTCGTGTTACGCATCCAAACTGTTATTGCCCTAGATGTTAAGGCCATTAATATTTTTAATGATTCTCAACTGGTCATCAACCAAGTCAATGGTTTATACCAATTTCATAACGAAATACTTCAAAAGTATAAGCATAACGTTAACATTATTTTGACTACCTTTGATAATTACAGACATTCTAATTGTTTCCTGATCCACTAACCAATTTATGTATACCATGGCTTTCCTAGCCTCACAAATACCTTACTTCGCCTTCAAACTCTAAAATATTTATCACAAGACAATGGTTGTAGACACCTTCTTATCTCCTCCATGACGTAAATTTTGTGGGAAGAATTGAAACTGACCCACATGATATATGGTATAAGCAGTTTACTGACTACATCTCCCTTTCAATCCTACCTCTGGATCTCACTTGTAATGGTAAGTGAGAATTTATCCAAAAGGTATCGCATTACGTTGTCATGGGGGGTCTTCTTTACAAGTGTGGCTTTGGCGGTATCCTCTTATAGTGCCTCACTCATTCTGAAATTCCGTACACCATTAAAGAAATCCATGATGGGATTTGTGGTGGACATTTCAGTGGTCACACTGTTGTCAAACGTATTCTTTTCATCGGCTATTACTAACCAATCCTTAACTAAGATTGTTGAGATTATGTCAAACATTGTGTGAAGTGTCAGCAGCACACTAACCTTCACCGCACCCCAATTCATGCCTTATAAGTCATCAGAAACTTTTGGCCTTTATCCCAATGGGGTTTATATATCATCAGATAGATCAATCCTCATTCTTCTCAATGTCAGCAATGGATCATCACAACAACCGAATACTACACTAAATGGGTAGAGGTCGTCCCTCTCATTTCTAAAAAATTTGAGAAAATATATGAATTCATCAATCATCACATCATTTGTCATTTTGGTCTTCCTCATAGCCTCATCGCTAATAATGGTAAACAATTCAAAAACAAGACTCTACACAAACTCTATGATAACTTCGATATTCAACGTAGGTTTCTCTTCACCATATTATCGTCAAACCAATGGTCAAGCTGAATCAACTAAAAAAACCCTCAACAAAATTCTCATGAAAGTCATCAATGATACTGGTAGGATTGGCATACGCACATTCCTTTCACCTTATGGGCTTATCGCACCAACATCCATACCTCAACCGCTGCCACACCTTTCTCCTTGGTATACGGTATAGAGGTAGTCCTACCTCTTGAAGTCCAAATTTCATCTCTTCGTATCTCACTTAAAGATATGCTTGATGATGATGAATTTCGCCAAGACAGTTTGGCATAACTTCAGTTATTAGATGAACGTCGCTTAAATGTTCTCAACCACCTTCAAATCTACCAAAAACGTATCAAATGTGCCTATGACAAACGTGTTCATGAATGAAATTTCAAGGTTGGAAATATTGTCCTCAAAGAAAATCAACATGTTACTAAAGTTGAGAAAAGTAAATGAGGCAAGTTTGCTCCTAATTGGCCCTACATTGCCACCCATACCTATAGATCAAGTACTTATCTTTTATCTTCTCTTGAAGGTAAACCAAAACCTACGCCCCTTAATGCCTTGCATCTTTGACCATTATATTATTGAATAAAGTACTACATCACTTTATGTCACTTACATGCTCGTCCCTTGAGTGAACATTTCTTTCCATATACCTATTTCAAGGACCAACGACTTAAACAGAATCATGTGATTATTTGTCACCGTTCAGCCTTGTCTTTAATATGAGTACCATGGCTCTACTCATGGCATGATTCTCATGGATAATTTTCATCCTTTTCAAGTTGGAACCTCGTGGTTATTCATCACTTACAAACCCCTCTTGCATAGCTAACCTCTCTTCATGTTATGGTTTTTCCTTCATACAAGAGGCTTATACTCCTTTATAGTCTTTTCCATGACTTCAAGTTCAAAAATAAAAAGTAAAAAAAATACATGGGATAACCAAAAACTCAACTCCTTGAATCAAACATCTCACAAATATATGAATCCCTCAAAAGGACATCTACCTCTCTTTCTTGTTGTTATAAATATACTGCTCCCACGAAGGAAAGCTATAATAAGTCAGATATATTGTACAAAGTCTATCCAAAAATAAGATTATTTTCTGAAAAAATAAAAATAAAAAATATATATCCTGAAGCTTCCCGCATTGATCAACTTCACCAAGAAATTAAGGAGAACCTATTTATCCTAACATATACTTCCCACATCGATCATTCTATGAAAGAAAAAGCAAAGAAAAATCAAGACAAAATCAAAAACTTTTGGTCATGGACTTGCCTATTCTGGTTTTGAGTATCTTGTAGAAGGGACACGTTATCCCACAATAAGGTTACGCTAAAAACAATCCTCCACCTTACCTCTTTTTTATTCTCCTCTACCTATTCAAGGGATGAAGCGTGTGTTTTACACCTTATGATTATGCAAATTCTTTCACCTATAGACTTCTCACATTATGCAATGTATCTAGGGACTTACATTCAATAAGTCTAAGGATATGACTATTATGGTCTTTGCCAAATTGGAGCATTCTTCTTCTTTTCACTTCATCTCTACCTACCCTTTTTTTTGTTCTAAACGGACCCGATCATCGAAACCGAATCACCTATATACCTTCATCTATACCAACGCCTAACTTACCTTTCCTATTACCTATTCAATACTTACCTTGCTTATTTTTAACACCTACCTTACCCAACCAACCTATCAATCCAACTTATCTATTCATCTGACCTAACCAACTCTCATTCTTCCATGGTTTATGGAAGAACTACATTGGCCTGAGGCCCCTTTCGTAAGGGCTATGTATGCAACACTCTTAGGGAATGGGGCCCTTTAAGATTATCTCGGTCACTCTTTTACCCCATCATCTTTTCCCCCATCCAAAATAAACTTAGTTTCCATAAAAACAATAATTTGGAAGTTAACATAAACCAAAAATATACATCACCTATGTACATCATCATTTACTTTCCATAAAACCGATAACTTGGAAATTAAATCAAAAGAAAATTAAACTCAACCATACCTATCCTCTAGTTTCCATAATATCAATACATTGGAAATTTAAAAAATTCACCATAACATCATTTCATTTCACAAATAACATCAATAGAATCATATCCAAATCACATCATTTTCGTGACATCAATATAAAGGAAATGCAATCACCTCATAAAATAATTAACTCCACCATGCCTATCACCTAGTTTCCATAACATCAAAACAGTAGAAATTAAATCATTCAATTTTCTAACCATAACCAAATAATACCTACATATATTATCCCTGACATCAATATAATGGAAATGAAAACAACCATACATCAAACTCAACCATGCCTCTACATATAGTTTCCATGAAAACAATACAATGGATATAAACCAAGTGCATCATCTATAAATATCATCATCCATCTATATATAAATATGATGTATGTATATCAATACACTAAATATACAGATATAATAATACAAGTATCTCAAAAATCTCATATACATCTCGCGTCTTTGGCATGTAGGCGGGTATATGTATCAGAAATTAAAAATAAATATCATCTTATATCACCTATGGGAAGATTCGGCACCCCTGTGGCTCTCTCCTTTATCCTCACTCTACCTCCCTTTCTATGAGTTGGTAACCTCCCGCTCACCCTGCCTATGTGGCCGACCACCCTCTAAATTGCTAAAACTACACATCCATAAGTTGGTCCTGGAATTGGCTTCCTACTATGCTCGATGCTCACCATAAGTGTCAGCATCCATCAACTTGTCCTGATGATACCTAGCCTCATATACGAAATCTCTATAACTAGCCATGAAGATAGACTAAGGCGGATCCATAGCCCCCGGTGGACCCTGTCCCAGTAGCAGTGGCCCCTATCCCTATACCTTTGGCCTTTGTCCAGCTTCCTATAATATAGGACCCTATCCTGGTGCCTGTGGAGGTGGACCCTATGCATTAACCTGTACATGTTCTTGTGTAGCTGTTAAATGCACCTGTAGTGTGGCAACCTGTGTCTGCAGCCCTGCAACCTGCCCCCCATCCCTTGCCTAAATTTTTTCTAGGTGGGCCTATAACATGGTTACATGTGCTTATAACCATGTCACTTGTCCCTGGAGGGTGATCACATGTGCCTGTGCCTGAGTAAGTTGTAGTTGTAAAGTTATCACCTGACCCTGCAACTGATCCCTCTGCACTATCACCGTAGCTAATTTTGACTGCCCTAGTCTAGGAGGTTTCACCTGTAGCTAGGTTACCAACTAGCACCTTTATGCATCTGTGGTTCCCACATCATCGATACGCCTATCGGCTAGCTACTCCTCCTGCCCTGTAGGATCTTCTAGATGTGGTAAAGACAAGGGTCTCTCCAATTCATAACGATGGTATTGCGGAAATGGTGGAGGAACATCCTACTAAAGCCCGAACTGTTGTTGGACTCGCTCAATTAGAATCATCTCATGCTGCCCAACCCTCCATCCATGTATCAACTTGACCAACTGTAACCCCTCCAGCTCCTCTGCCATACCTCCATACGATGGGAAATCCACATATGGCTGCCATACAATATCCATAGCATATAATCCCTCTAGCATCCATTTGTAGTAAGTCACATCGTGTGACACATCCTCTATCTGTGGATGAGCCTCTACAAGAACCCATCTCCTGTAACTAGCTCTAGCGATGCCATGATGCCAATCTTGTCTCGGAAGTCCTTGTGGGTGCACAATAGCTATGTGCTCACATGCCCAACAATGCAGTAAATAAGTACAACAAATACCACAATGTTGCATCCACTGATATGCCAAAATCTCTTTGTATAGCTACACCAGATATGTCGGTGCCCATGTAAAATAAACCCACTCCACAATCATGTCCTCTAAAACCCCCATCAATGCTCAGGGAAATGTTCCGTCCTATGAATCTAGGAGTGCATAACATCCCACCGCTACCATCATCAATAATGCCAACCTGGTCTCCTGAGGTTGTGTAGTGTACATGTCTCCATAACTGATGTTGGTACTGTGCTCACTTTGGTGGATCATCGCATCACCAAACAATGTGACCATAGGCTCCATCACCTCATCTAAGGAAATCTGATATAATGGCTCCCCCACAATCGATAGCTGTAAAATCCTGTACACATCCTCCAGCGTGATATTCATCTTGTCAGTGGGTAAATGGAAGGTATTGGTCGTTGATTCCCATCTATCAATGAGAGTGACCATCAAACTATGATCTTGTATGATGCACATGTATCGCCTCACACGAACAAGCCCAACATCTCTCATATGGTCCCATTCGTCCTCAGTGACGCTACCTCACATCTATACCAACAAAGGCGGCACCTTGTCCCGCATAGTTAACTGGTGACATGCCTGGATCATTTCCAATTAAACTTGTTAAACACTTACCTCTTCTTAATCATCTATTCACTCCTACCCAGTCCCATCCCACACAAAATTTTCCTAATCTATCTATTTTCTACCTAATTCACTCACCTACCCTATATTTTATCTTTCCTAAACAATTCCACATATTTTGGTTTACTACTTTACTTCCTTCACTTATTTAACACAACTCGCACCTATTACCTAACCGTTCATACCTAGTATTCACTCTAAACCCCACCTAATTCTATCATTGTATACCCCTACTCTATCTACCCCTATCTCACCGCTCCACCATTTATCCTATCATTCTATTATGTTCTATTCTTGCCATCTAAATCTTTATTTTTAGCACTTAGTCCCTTTTTATAGTGACCGGAATCAGTCATCCTGACCAGTACCAATCACCCTTTATCCCCACTAGCACCGGCAAGCCTATCGACGTCAATCGATGCCCAAACGGTGTCGGTCACTGGTTTGGATCCCAAGCCAAACCCCCACGCCCTTGGTTTTCAAAAACTTGACAAAACTAGCTAAAAAATTAACCAAAACCCTCAAAATCCCACCCACATTCATTTTACCACCTACTAAACCTATATTTGGCCCTCCTCATACCCAATTGCACTATTTTTTTAACCCAAATTTCAAAATCAAATTTAGAAACCCAAATCTTTTACTTTTCTACTTTGGTTTTAATCAAAATCACAAATGGGGATTACAATCCTACCTCTACTCGACATTTTTCCTTGATGGGATGTCTAGTCTCTGAACTGGAGGTCCTCCAGCTCCCTCTCCTACCTCTGTCATTGCTCAATCACTCTCCTCAACTAATAACCAATCCCGTCACTCAGAAAGATCTCGTGGGTCCACTCAACTCACTCCAACTCAGCTTGGGAAGTAGTTCTCTCATTTTCCCCCACGTCAAAGGCCCAAATTCATTTTCTCTATCGTTTTCCACAAATATCCAAGTAAAAATGGACCTTTTTCAATGCAGGTTTTCCGTTTTAAACCCAAATCATCCTAACCAACGTCGTTCAGGTGCCCTAGTTGACCGACAGTTTATCCTTGACCGGTATCAGTCACCCTACTAAAACCCATTAGAGCTAATTTCACCAAATTTGAATGCATGAAGTAGTTTTCTTACTACCCCACCCTTACCCAAACCCTTGTGGCTCTCCTTATCACTTTATCACCTAGCCCATACACTTAGTTTCATTTGGGTCAAATTTTTTCCTTACCTACGGCCTCGCCTATACACCAAGCCCAAACCCACCCATTTGACACTCAAATTCACTTACTTGCTATACCTTACGATGACACTACTCATATTATTTAGCCTACCAAACTTTCCTTGCCTAATGTCCTGAGGTTTATCTTGACCAGCCCAAACCTATTTGTGTTATGGAACCCACCTAATGCATGTTCCTACACCTAGCCTAGTTGTTTTTCAGGACCATGTCCTATACCTTGGATACCTGGACCACATCAACCTTGTTTGGATAGACTATCAACCTTTGACGATGTAGATTTTGTGAACTCTTCAACCTAGTGCCTTGTCACATTCTATACATGTACGTGCATTTAAATGCCCTCACCTATTACCTACACCCAAAATAACCATTTCCAGCGCCCGAACCCTACCTTATTTTTCTTCTTCATATACCATTTTAGCAAACTCATCACCGATTCAGCTTGCTCCTTCATCAGATCCAAGTTTTAGGAGGATCGCATCAACCCATACGTAGGGCAACCAATATTTTTTTTATCAAAGTCACTTACCAATACAAGCTACGTGACAAAAAGGGTCAAATGTAAACACCCAAAATTCGGTCACACCCCTTTTAATCACCTTCGACTAATTACTTTAATATTATTCCCCCATCATGCCCACTTATACACATTATAATTAATTTAATTATCACAATTAAGATTAATTACCTAACTCACTTAGCCACCTCACTTATCCACCTCATCCTAGACTTATTCCTAGCCTATTAATGAACCTAGACCAAGTCCCCACTTATCGTAACCAACTAGGACTCTTTCCAACCCTAACTATTCATGACCTATGAATCGTCTAACTAATTCAACACTCTAATTTACACCATTCAACACTCCAAACCCAGGCTAAGCCAAAGACAACACCAAATTTGGTAGAAAACCCCTATTTTTGGCAAGTTAGACCAATTCTCCTTAACCAACGCCAATTATCCCTCGGTTAGCATCGATTCCCTAACTGTCATGTTACCTTAAATAAGAGTTTCTAACTCTTTGCACTAGTTTTTCAATTCATTCATTCACTCAAGCTTTGGCATTCTAAGTCTCAAGCACTCAAGCTACTCGACCATGAACTAGAGCCCATTAGATCTTCACCAGCATTCAATCATCTCATCCACATCTTTGAATCGTCACAACATAGCACACAGGATTGCTTGTTGCGGCACTGGACACATTCTTGTATCTCCCATGAACACTCATCCATCAACAACCATCTTCAGATCTATAGGTTACCAGATAAGTAATTCATTCTTATTTGTTAATATTTTGTTTTGATCTTAAGTCTTTCATCTGATCCTTCTCTATCCCGAATACCACCTTTCATCTATTTACACCTATTCCATCAACTTAAACCATTTCACCCATCCTAGCACCTTTACCGCCCTTGTTGAGTCTTAACAAAAATCATATCATCCTTCCCTAAACCCCCTTAACTCTCTGTGCAATCACAGAGAGACCCAAAACACCCACTTTTAATATTTCCACTATATTTCCCCTACCAGCAACGGTCACCCAACTAGCGTCATTTTTTTTCCAGTACCGGTATCATTCACCTAACCAATACCGATCTCTATGACTATCAATTTTACCTAGAACATCGAGCTTGTAACTTTCACCAAAAAACCTGTTAACACGAAATCACAACAACCCCAAATGAGCTCTAAAGGATCTACTTTTCTAAGGCAGACTCATTTGGTGTGATTGTATAACATTGAACTTTCCCCAAGGTGTGGGACCTTGCAAAATGGGAAAGCTCTCCAAATTGAAGGTTGGTTCCTCATTCCTCTGTTTAGGTGGATACGTAGAAACTTTCAGAGGGTCCATCCTTAATCCTAATCTAAAATTTACCAAGGAGATAAGGGTAGAAGGAATACAAAAATTAAAACAAAGCTAGACTATGAGGTGATACACCAAAGGAATGATGAACACTTATTTTGCTAATAGACACGAACCAACAAAATGCATACAGTAAACTAACACAGATAGCCAGATATATAATGGGAAACCAGATGAAAGCAAAGAGACAAGAGAGGATCTAAAATCGATCATAGACGTGTTTTATTGCTCTGTAGATTGATACAGTCTATTACAAAGTAGCCAAGAGGCAGAAACGTAATGCAATTTTGATAGAAGGCTTGAAACCCATAGATCCCTTTGCTAGAAGGAGAAGGGAGCCTACAAAAAAAAGAATTTCCAACACTTTACAATGAACCCTGCCCCCATATTTATAAATTTAACCTCAAAGAAGAAAAGAGAGAGAAGTGGGAAAATCATGTTGAAGTTCAACCACCGTTGTTAATGCCTCTGATGAAATCTCTCCCCAAATCCGTCTTTACGACATCAATCCTTGGTTCGACTCCTTGAAGGAAGAGGAAACAACAAAACAGATCAAATCCGATCTAGTTGTTCAGGCAAGAAGATCCTGCATTAAAATCTTGAAGACGTTTCCTCCATTTCTCTTGACCTAACCTCCTCAAAATTACATTTTCAGACCCCATAGCATGGGTGAGGCCGAGATCTTTCCAACAGCATCAAATTTGCAATATTTCGAGCCCCTAGTCGAAAGATATGCCCCTCCGAAGTTTGTATCGGGTCCATACAGGAGGGTGGGAAAATAGCTCCAAAAATGGGTCCCTTTTTGATACAAAAATCGGGCCTACGGGTCTGCAATTTAACTTTTTCCCCTTTCTTCTAATTCCCGCTTTGGCTTTGACTCGGGCCCAGATGCTGACTTTTTCCTTGGGCGGAGTAGTGTGTCATTTTGTAACTTTTACCCCTTTTGAGATAACAAGGGGCAAAGAACCAAATTTTTCCCCGATGGTCTGCTTTCCCCTGGGACATGCGGCAATTTGGCGTTCATTTAGAAACCTTTTCTCTATTCACCCCTTAAAACAATGCCTTACTGACACTTGGCATTCTCCTCTTACACCTTTATACTTAACCAATTTTGAGGCCCTTTTCTATCTGCCTTTTGACTCTATTTTCTTTTATGTGGGATCGTGGTCGATCCAATATTTGGCACGGGGGTGAAATACGGATAACAATTTGGTGACTCATAGGAGTATCTTCCTGCTAGATGAAAAGACCAATTGCCTTGTTGTATCCGTTGGGCATGGAGTCATGAGTGATAGCCTACTACTGATCTGATCTTTGAAAACTAACCCCTGGGCCGCTTGGAAACCCATTAGAACCGAAACTGGTCTTGACCAAATGTTGAGTCCAAACACTACATAAGAGCAACAAAAAAGCACCACACTATATACAAAATTTGAAATCATACATGCTCCAAATGGAACATGCAGAGCGTGCAAAGCACTTAGGAGAAAAGTAATCTACACTACAACAAGACAATGTGCATAAGCACTTAGAGGAAAGAGAAAACTAAACTAATATGTACAAGGTGAGAACTCCCCTTTTAGTAGCAATGCTTAAGATGGATCCCATTTACTGGAATCTGCAACTCTTCACCCTCTTATGTAGACAATTGGAAGGCATTGCTACTTTTGCATCTTGTGATCATATAGGGGCCACTCCAGATGGTGTCAAATTTGGAATGCCTTCCTAGTTTTGCTCAATCTGCATCCCATTTCAAAACCAGGTCTCCTTCCTGGAAGGTCCTTGCTTTTGTCTTCTTTTCAAAGAATTTCTTGATTGAATCTTGATTCTTCTTTATTGCTTGGAAAGCATGCTCTCTAGTTTCTTCTAATTCTATCAGCTCCACATACATGGCCTCCATTGATCCAAATTCATACATCTCTAGTTGCTTCACGAGCTCCAATGCTAGTAATTCAAGTGATATAGGAAACACTACCTCTTTCCCATAGACGATCTTGAATGGAGAGATGACTATAGATCTCTTGGGCATTATTCTACCATCCCATAAGGTCGTTTTGAGCTTTGTGTGCCAGGTCCTCTAATTCTCATCAAGAGTTCTTCTTATGATCTTTAGTAGGTTCTTGTTTGTGAAATCAACCTAGCCATTACCTTGAGGGTAATAGTTTGATGAAGTACTCAAATAAATCCCATTCTTGATGGTGCATCCCGTGATCTTGGAACCTATAAATGCTAATGCATTGTCTGATATGATGGTGACTAGCACTCCAAATCTGGTCACTATCCCTTCATAGAAATCTAGGATACTAGACTCATTTTCTTCCTTGAGTGTCACTGCCTCGGTCCATTTGGTGAAGTAATTTATCGCTGTCAGGATCCATTTGTGCCCTTGGCTTTAGTTTCGATTGATGACTCCAATGAATTCCAATCCCCATTGTATGAAAGGTTGGTGAACTGAGATTGGGTGCAATGGAAGTGTTGCTAGCCTTTCCTTGCCTTTGAAGAATGCACAATTCTTGCACCTTTTGATCCATGTGTAGCAGTCACTAAACACTCTAGGCCAATAATATCCTACTTTCATGATTTTGAGTGTTGTCACTCTTGGAGAAAAATGGCCTCCAGCTGCTCCAGCATGGAATTCTTGTAGCACTCTCTCCACCTGATATGTCCCAATGCATCTCAGCAGAATGTCATTGATGTCCCTCTTGAACAAGACACCATCAATAAGAACATATGGGATGGCCTGTAGCCTGAAATGCCTTCTTTTTGCTTTACTCGTCCCATGAGGACATAGGCCTGTTCAAATGAATTGCACCATATCTTGGGTCCAACAAGGAGCAGGTACATCATCTCTCCCTTCTTCTTGATCATCTTGTAGAACAAAAACAGCCTCCTTTTCACTATCTGTTTCATCTTGTTGACCTGAGGCTAGTTGTTCACATAACCCCTTCCCATGGACTAGCTTGGTGACCTTGATCTCAATGTCATATTCCATGACATGAGTGATCTATCCCACACGTTTCTCATTCAGGTCCCTGCTGAGAAGGAATTCTTTAACTCCCACATGGGAGACCAATACTTCTTCAATCCTCTTATTACCGCTAGGACCTGCCTCGCAATGAAGGAGTACCTTACCTTATAATCTTCCAGACTCTGGCTGAAGAAAGTAATTGGTTGTTATGTACTTTCTTTGTTTTGCTCCACCAAGATTGCAGAAATTGTGTCGCTGCCGCCAAAGGCATACAATATGAAGTCTTTGGAAAATTTTGGGTTCACAAGAGTTGGGGCTTGTGATATGGCTTCTTTGATAGCCTCAAAACTTGCTTTTCCTTCAGCTGTCCACCTGAATGTTAAGCTCTTCTTCAACATCAATGTCATTGTCTTAACAAGGGTAGTAGAGTTTGGAACAAACTTGTGGACAAAATTGATTTTCCCCAAGAAGCTTTGAAGAGCCTTCTTGTGACTTGGCAATGGCAATGCTCTTATTGATTGAACTCTTTCCAGGTCAAGTGCCAATCCTTCCTTTGATACAATATAGCCTAGAAGCTTGCCTTCATGGGCCAAGAATATGCATTTTTTGGGGTTCAGTGACACCCTAAAACTCCTGCATCTTTGGAACACCTGCCTTAGATGGAAAAGGTGGCCTGCTACATTCTTGGAAAACATTGTAATGTCATCTATATAGATCAACACTATTTTTTTAATCATCCCCTTGAATGCCATATCCATTGCCCTCTAAAAAGTGGCTCCAGTGTTGGATAATCCAATGGTATTTTCCTGTAGGCATAGGTGCCCCATTTGGTAGTGAAAGATGTTTTGAATTGATCATCTTCTTTCACCATGATTTGGTTGTACCCTGAGTAGCCATCTAGGAGGGAGAACCTTTCTGACCCAGAAACTACTTGCAAGATCTGCTCCATTAAAGGGAGTGGGTAGTGGTCTTTGAGGGAGGCTCTGTTCAAATCCCTGAAGTCAACACACAACCTGATTTCTCCATTTTTCTTCCTGACTGAGACCAGATTTGCAACCCAGCTTGAGTGTTTGATTGGAAATATGATGCTTTCCTCTATCATCTTGTTCAGCTCCTTCTTCATCAGAGGCTCTATATGTGGGTTGATTGGTCTTTGCTTCTTCCTGATGGGCTGAGCAGCTAGATCTAGTTCTATTGTGTGTTGTGCTAGCTTTGGATTGAACCCCCTTAGGTCTTATAATTCTAAGAAAACACATCAGGGAATTCTTGGCAAAGTTGTATGAATTCATACCTTTCTTGTTTGGTGGCCACTTTGCCAATTTGAAGTGTTATGTCTTCTCCAACTGGGAATGACTCTGAATCTTCTCCTTTGATCTACATGTTAGCCTTCTCTTTTCTGAACTGATCATTAGGATTGAAAATATATTCCAATGTCACTAAGCCTTTGGGAAGCTTTTTTGTATGTAGTTGTACTATCTGATTCTCGTACTGCTGCTCTAGTCTGCTCTGGTTTATAGCTGAGAATTCAGCTTCTTCTTGTAGAAAGTTAATGATTTACTGATCATTCTCAAACACCTGTCAGCATGTATTATTATCTGGCACTACTAGCCTTACAATCACATGGATATGTGGCTATTCTATGTCCCTCTTGATGTTGTTAACCACATCAAACATTGCTTCAACTGCTGCAAGTCTATCAGCATCTTCATTCTCCTTCCTGGGTATGGACACAATATTGAAGACCTCGAAATCCTCCATGAGATCCCATACCCTACTCTTGTAGTTTTTGAGCAGGTCATTTTTGACAGCATTAAGTCCTCTGACCTGATTGGCAACCAGTTCACTGTCACCGAATACTTGCAAGTTCTTGATTCCCAGCTTCCTTGCCCAATGAAGACCTTGGACTAAAGCCTCATATTCAACAGTGTTATTTGAGCAAGCGAACTAGAATATAAAGGTTGAATAATATCTCATGCCTCTAGGGGACACAATCATGGCTCCTCCTCCAGCTCCTTGTCTACTCCTTGAGCCATCAAAGAACAATTGCCATACCTCATTATCATCCTTGCATTTTGGCTTAATCAGGTCAGGAAGAGGGTGGTTCTCTTCATGTAGGCAGTAGACACCTAGCTCGGATTCTTCCATCTCCTTATAGGGGTCAAAAGCATGGCTTTTGTTGGCCCAATCATCGAGATTCAAGTCTAGGATATGTCCCACCTTGGTATTTGCTTCAGAAGTGCTTAGGAGGTCCTCTTGATCAAAAGTTGAGTAGTTGGCGTTGATTAGGCTAGGCATATAGGATTCAATATGATATTCAGTAATAGGTTCAGATCTGATTGTGGCCTTTGCTCCATACCTTGTCCTAAAGAGCATATGTGATCAATCAGCAGATAGGTAGCCTCCAATTTTGGTAATGAAGTCCCTGGACAGACACAAAGCAAAATGTGGTGGCAAATCTATGATTGACACGTTTTGCAAAATAGTCACATTAGGGCAAGCATGTAGAGTGAGACTCGGATCCTTGATGATTCCCACAGTAGTCACTGTTGTCCCATCTAATTGGACTACTCCTCTAGAGATGACCTCATATTGGAGACCCAACTGATCAGCTATTTGTTTGGGCATCACAGAACTACTAGCCCCAGAATCAATCATACAATTGTGCACCAATTTGTCTCCAATAATCAATGAGACATAGAAGGGAGGAGGTCTCAAGTTTTTACCTTGTTGTTCTCCATGGTTTCTCCCTGGTTGAACTACATTGACAAGCACTTTCTCTTGCTGGTTAGGGGGGTGATTTGAACTTGACCAATCCTACATGGCAGTCTGCAACAGATCCCTCTACCCCAAAATGGCCAGTGACTCCCATAGTGAAATGTTCACACTTTTCTTTTTCATCTGCTCAATAATATTGAATGTGTTGTCCTTTTCTGCCCCTTCCCAGACACATTTCTTTCTTGCACATGGGCTGTTACAACCGGTGCTTGACTGGGTTTGGGAGGTGGCTTGGATTGGTTATGTATGTTTGGAGTTGTGCTTGGAACACCAGGACCTTGTGGAGTGATGGAAGATTGAGGGTCACCTGAATTCAATGGCCGGCCCTCTCCAATACTTCTCTTTTTGGACCGTGTATTGGCAGCTACACTTTGAGAAGGGAACTTATTCATCCCACAGAAGTCTTCGGCCTACCAGTTGACAAGCATAGTCTCGTTTGGGGGGCCACCTTGTTATCCTTGATCTTCCTCTTGGCTAGGTTTTTGTGGCATCATACTGGTTTGCACCATCAAGGCCTGATTTAGAGCACCATTAAAGCACGTTGATTGGTTATGTGGTTGATCGCATGGAAAACACCAATCATATTCATGTGCCATATTGTTTTGTGTTAGGAATAATGCTCTTGATGTTGAAGTTGTGTTAGGATCATACGGCCTGAAAGGTCTAACAGCTTGAGGTTGTCCTTGGTTCTGGCTCTGGTTTACAGTCTGAGGTGGTGGCCTATTCTGCTGATACTGGGGTCTAGCTTGATATTGAGCCTGGGGCTGGTATGGCCTGGAACTCTGAGCTTGTTGTCTTTTGATGGTCACTAGCTCATTCCCAAAGTTCTGAAGTTGCTTCATCACCACTTCCTGAAACTCTTTAGAGGTATTAGATGATGAAGTGGAAGCTTCAGCTGAGCTTTGACTCCTGGGGGTGGGTATAGGAGCTAATGTAGGTGCTTGGCTAGTATCTGGGCTTCCTAACTCAGGGTACAGAGGCATGGATGGCCTAGGAGTGATTTTGTCAGCTTGAATCAAATAGGTTCTTAGCCCCTATGGAGAGGCTATAGGCTGCAGGTAATGTAGTGCCCCCCATTGACTGAATCATCAGAGAAATATCAGAATTTAAAGCCCTAAGAAAGTATAAGAAGGCACCTTCATTAGTGGGCTTTACTTGTTGGAATCCTATCCCAGGTCCATTGGAATCTGAGGTTGAAGTCTGTCAGCTGCTCATTTGTGGCTCTCTTGATTGTTGTTAGTTGCTCCAACAAAGACAAGTTATCACCTTTTTCCCCAAACTGATTGTGAAGGGTCGTGCACAACTTGGTTCCAGTTCTGGATAGAGCCTGCTTCAAGACTCCTTAACCATTGTGAAGCTTTCCCTTTGAATGAAGAGGCGAGCAACTTGACTACAATGTCCATCTCATGGATCTCGTGGATTGTACAAACATTTGCAATATCTTGGACATGGTCACCAGGAGAAGTTTGATTTTCCCCAGTGAAATGTGGGATGCTCTTTAATGCTGCAATCGGAACTGGGTTTTGTGCAATCAAGGTGAGTGGACTACTGCCGGTGAAGTTGACATATGGATTTGGTTGTGCCATTCTGATTGGCCTAAGAATCCTTGCAGACTGAAAGAAAGGCCTTGCAGGTGGAGGTGTTGACAAGGTTCTACTTGGTGGAGATGGAGACCTCTGAATTCTTCTTCCTCTCCTTTCTCTGCCTGGGGATAGATGCAAGTATTCAAATATACCTTCTTTCCTTGCTCTAGACCGGGTCTTTCTCATGAATCTCCCAAGCTTGGGCTGCTGAAACCAGTAGATTTGTTTCTTTTGGAGTCGCCAGATGTACAATTTTAAGGCTTCTTAAATCCAAAATCACATAAAGTGTACATCAATCCTTACTGTAATAAGATGGAGACTTCTTAGTCCCATCGAGCGTGCCAAAACTGTTAACATGAAATCACAGCACCCCCAAATGAGTTCTAAAGGTCTGTCTTTTCTAAGGCAGACTCATTTGGTGTGATTGCATAACATTGAACTTTCCCCAAGGTGTGGGACCTTGCAAAATGGGAAAGCTCTCCAGATTGAAGGTTGGTTCCTTATTCCTCTGTTTAGGTGCATACGTAGAAACTTGCAGAGGATTTGTTCTTAATCCTAATCTAAACTTTACCAAGGAGACATGGATAGAAGGAATACATAAATTAAAACAAAGCTAAACTACGAGGTGATGCACCAAAGGAATGATGAACACTTATTTTGCTAATCGACACAAACCAACAAAATGCATACAATAAACAAGCACAGATAGCCAGATATATAATGGGAGACCATATGAAAGCAAAAGAGACAAGAGAGGATCTAAAATCGATCACAGATGTGTTTTATTGCTCTGTAGATTGATACAGTCCATTACAAAGTAGCCAAGAGGCAGAAACGTAATGCAATTTTGATAGAAGGCCTGAACCCCACAGATCCCTTTGCTAGAAGGAGGAGGGAGCCTGCAAAACAAAGAATGTCCAACCCTTTACAATGAACCCTGCCCCCGTATTTATAGATTCAACCTGAAAGAAGAAAAGAGAGAGAAGCGGGAAAAGTAGGTTGAAGTTCAACCACCGCTGTTAATGCCTCTGATGAAATCTCTCCCCAAATCCGTCTTTACTGCATCAATCCTTGGTTTGGCGCCTTGAAGGAAGAGGAAACGGCGAAACAAATCAAATCTGATCTGGTTGTTGAGGCAAGAAGATCCTGCATTGAAAGCCTGAAGACATTTCCTCCATTTTTCTTCACCTAACCTCCTCAAAATTAAAGTTTCAGACCCCATGGCATGGGTGAGGCCGAGATCTTTCCAACGGCATTAGATTTGCAATATTTCGAGCCCTGAGTCAAAAGATATGCCCCTTCAAAGTTTGTATCGGGTCCGTACAGGAGGGCAAGAAAATAGCTCGAAAAATGGGTCCCCTTTTGATATGGGACACGTGGCAGCCAGATTGGAACAAAAATAGGGCCTACGGGTCCTGTAATTTATCTTTTGCCCCTTTCTTCCGATTCCTGCTTTGGCTTTGACTCGGGCCCAGATGCTGAATTTTTCCTTGGGCAGAGTTGGGGCCATTTTACAACTTTTACCCCTTTTGCGATAACAAGCAAAGAACCAACTTTTTCCCTGACGGTCCGCTTTCCTCTGGGACACGCGATAGTCTAGTGCTCAAGAAACCTTTTCTCTATTCACCCCTTGAAACAACGCCATACTGACACTTGGCATTCTCCGCTTACACCTTTATACTTAGCCAATTTTGAGGCCCTTTTCTATCCACCTTTTGACTCTATTTTCTTTTATGCGGGATCGTGGTCGATCCAATATTTGGCATAGGGGTGAAATATGGATTTTCAGTAATTTGCTTAATCTAGTGTATTGATAACATTTTAAGATACCTAAATCAAAGTATTAACAATATGACCTTTACTTCTCACATTTATTTTCATTAATTGTATAAAACAATGGATTGACAGCCATCTAGGAAGTATCATACTTCCTGGAACTAGCATTTACTAGGCAGTCCACTGCCCTATACTGTTTAACTCTCTCTTGTGGTCTTGTTGTGCTTTACAGGTAGTTCTTCCTAGCCAAAAGGAAGCTCTCACATTTGGTTTGATCAAAATTCTACAACGCGCGCAACCTTCTCTCGACTATTCACAGGTATTCCTCCTATGCCCATTACCTTTATCTGTTTTACTACATACTTTGAGGTGAACACCCGCGCCCCTACAACGGGAAGTGGACCAGTGGATGTGTTTCCTTGTGTCCCAATTGTAGTGCTAAACTAAACTCCTATGGTCTGCAAAGTCGCGGTACTCCGAAAAATACCGCCATTATTTTTGTGCACCCACACTTTGTCTTGATGACACGCCTAAAAATATCCCTCCAATCGGACCTTTAAACAATGACATTGTCTGTGCTACCATAGGTGTTTTTGTTGTATGACGTACCTCTGAATTCAATGGAAAATGATATCTACCCATAGCTGTCATATTACCTACACTAGCTTGCTTCTCAATGACTACTTCTGGATTTGGAAAACTGAGCGCAAGGGCTAGGTGGCTAGGTGGGATCAGATGCCCGCCTGCAATCCTCATGCTCTCCTCTGACGCGCTCTCATCCAAAGCTGAAGGGGATTCCCTGTTGCACTTACCGAATATGGGGAGTACCTGATGTTGCAGCTTCTCATCTTCCACAAGAGCTTCAAAAACTTTGCAAGCCATCATTCTCCTCAACTCCATTTCCTCCGCAACTTCCCTTGCATGTGTCATGTCCTTCTCTCGCGCTTCATTAAACTTGAGTCATTTTTCCTCTCTCTGTCTTTATGCCGCTAGGTCTGCCATCTTTCACCACACTTTCTCTTGCCCCTGCACATGGTGAGGATTTAGATATCCATAGGGTGGCGATCTAAATCCAATTCTATCATCAAGATCTTAATTGACAAAGGCATAACGCACAAATACGATCCTTTGGGGTCACTCAAGAATCTGAACCCAGCTTCCTCTGGACACAAATAAGTAGAAATAGTGTACTCCAATGTATAATTGCACAACACACCAGCCCATCAATGATCTACAACTCTGGTCTAATCCACATCAGCATCAAAAAACGTCTAGTAATCTTCCTACGTCCAAAGCTTCGGCCTATAACTCCAACTCTTCCCTTGTGCATATGTTGTCAACCACTCACACAATTCTACTGGAAAGAAGCTAAATAATGTCTTATAGAGCAAATCAAAAGGTTGTATTCCACCCACCATCGTGCATTGAAATCAAGTCCAATGCTATATCTCTAAACAAACTTATCTTGTCTATCTTCAACCCAACTTTTAATGTGCTCAAGAGTCAATTGATACACCATTTACCTGCAACATCCTGACAGACAGTTTGAAAAGAAGTCTCGGCAATGGAACCAAAATTTAGTCCTTTTTTATTTCACCTAATTGCTATGTGCACTAGCACTTCATTCAGACATATCTAAATGCTCACCTGAAGCGTGCGAAGCTACCATGTCCCTCATTTGCGTTGGCTTGTCAAGATGTTAGCATGCATATTCATGATTACCGTTGTCAAAGCATACATTCAAATGTAGATCATTACAGATATCATAAGGAAATATGACAGATAAAATAAGTACTAAGATCACTTGCACCATGAATTCACCATACTCAGAAACATCAATCACCAGAATCCATTCAGAATGAAAGTATTATATATCATAAGTTGAATACATAACAACAATTATAGAATCATGCACGTAAAAACATCAAACCATCATAACTCTATTACATTCAGAGGTCTCGCGCATGGTCTCTAATACACGGTACCCAAAACAATGATGTACAATATATATATATATATATATATATATATATATATATATATGGGTGGGGACTTTCCCTTCGCCACCCATGCATTCCCAAAATAAGTTGCATGCTCAAAATAGTCATACACACATACAAAAGCATCCATAAAGCATGTGTGCTTTCCTAACAAGCATAATAATAGATTAAATCTATAAATAAACCATGATTCAATCATATTATTAGCTCGATCCATGCATGACACCTAATCTCCACCTCAAATGTGCTTTATCCCAAAAATAGACGTTCCTTGATTGCCAAGTCTCCTCGCTTTTCTCCTTTGTGTGATATGCACTCCAGCTTGTTTTTTCCTATTTTTAGCTTGCTCATGCAAAATTTGGCTAAGTCCTGAATCTATCCTTTTGGGTGCGTGCCACTTCAACTGACCCTTGCACAACTTTCATGCACCCCACTTGTGTGCCTTACTGTTCTACTTGCTCTTCTAATATGTAGTCGATTTTGCCAACCCAACAGAATTCAAAAAGTTGATAGCTTACCATCTCAAAGGCTTTGTGTGGATGAACCATCGAATACAGTAGATTTTGCAGTAGGTAAACTGAAGATGAAAGTCAGCAAATCAAAACTCAAATCCCCAATGGATAAGTATAATTAAGATAGTAGATCAAGCCACAAATGGATGGAAAATGGAGGCATCACACCAACAAAAGATATAAACAGGAGATGGTAAATCCAAAGCATTGTGTCAAGTGAGAAGCTCAAACATAAGGAAAAATTTGTTAATAACTTTATGTTTTCTAGAATTTCATTTCTAGATCCAGATCAAGAGATAATAGAAATGCCTACGTAAAAATGACAGATCCCTTAACTTGCCAATAGGCCCAAAAGTTCAAGGCATGGTGGAGGAGCACAAGATTACTTCGTTAACACCGAGTGATGCAAAAAAGGAAGATATGGTCATTAGCGTAATGCTTCAACAAACAAAATGGAGTGATCTTCCCCGCCACAAGGTCTTTGAGAGGGTCGAGCAATATTGGGGAGTAGAGAGACCCGCAGTAAATGATGAGGTAGCATGAGAGCAACTTATAGCTAAAGACCCATTGTGAGGAACCAACACAAAGAAATTAGCAAGGTTTGCGTACTTTGTAGATTGTTCGACACTAATACAGACAATAGTGAGTCACTACAACAATGGTGTGACTTGGTTCATCCCACAAGATGATGTTCATGTCAATGCCACCACAGTAGCTTGAACAATTGGGTTGCCTACCAAGGGAACATCCTTGCTCACATACAAAACCACTAGACTTCTGGTCCAGCAAACAATAACGACCACATGTGGGCATATACGCAAGAGAAGGGGGGTTCCTTTGGGAGCAATTGTGAATCACTCAATCAGAGTTTTGGCTAAAATAATGTTAGTTGAGGCCCCTGTTAAAAGTCTTATAATGTGGTGGGATCTGTGTAGTTCTATTTTTTTTAATGAGTAGTGTAATATTTCTTTGAAGTAAATATAACTTTATTTACTTTAAAAAAACATCATTATTATTATTTTTATTTTATTTTTAGTTGAAGTTGTCGTTGTCCTATTATTCACTCCAAATTATATTTCTCCAATTCCTTGAACCAATTTAAACTTCATTATCTTTATCTTCATGGTTTTAAATTTCTCGAATCAACTTTAAATTTCTTCAAATAATAAGTAAAATTGATTTATATTATTGATTTCTACAATAAATAAAATTAATACATTTCCATACATAGCTTTTATCTTATTACTTTTTTTAAAACTACTGAAAGTTTAGTACAACCAATGTGCTCAAGGGCTGGTAGGGTGGTAGTTTATATTGTGAGCTGAGTCTATGAGTCCACTCAATCTGAGCAGCAGCACTTTAAAAAAATCATGGGTAGTGGTTTAATGGCACTTTCAAGTCCTCGGTCCTGCAAACTGCTGTTCACACTGTTTTTTTTCATCCATGGATTGATCAGTGGCAGTGGCCTTGAGCTGAATGATGATGTGTTGGGCCTGATAGTATTCAAGGCTGGTTTGCAGGACCCCAAGATGGCATTGGATTCATGGAATGAAGATGATGACAGTCCCTGCAGGTGGAAGTATGTGAAATGTGATCCCAGGAATGGCAGAGTCAGAGAGGTTGTTCTTGAAGGCCTGGGCTTATCAGGGAGGATTGGGAGGGGCCTTGAAAAGGTAGAGAATTTGCAGACATTCTCTGTTGCTCATAACAATTTTTCAGGAACCATAGGTCCTGATGTTGCACAGATTGCAGGTCTGAGGAACTTGAACTTTAGCCATAATAATTTGTCAGGTACGATTCCTGTTGAGCTGGGCAATATGGGAATATTGAGGTCTCTGGATTTTTCAAACAATGCATTATCTGGACCCATTCCTAATCAGCTCTTTGGTGGGTCTCTCAGATTTTTATCCCTGTCAGGTAATATGCTTTCTGGTCCTATTCCCGAGGGATTGCTTGCATGCTTATATTTGAGAAGCTTGAATTTCTCTGCAAATAATCTTTCTGGTTCTGTACCGGTGTCCGTATGGGCAATGAGGAATTTGAGGGTATTGGATTTGTCCAACAACAATTTTGTTGGGATTGTCCCTGTGGGTCTTTGGGGATTGTATAAACTGAGAGAACTCTACTTGCAGAACAATAAATTTTCAGGACCTGTTCCCCACGACATTGGTTGGTGTTCACAGCTGATAGCTTTGGATTTGAGACAGAACTTGTTCTCAGGCAATCTGCCAGAATCTCTACAAGCTTTGAATTTGTTGGTTTATCTTAAACTACAAAATAATATGTTGGTAGGCAGTATTCCTTCATGGATTGGGAATTTGACAAGCATTCAGCATATGGATTTGTCCTGCAATAAATTGGATAACGAGCTTCCGGGTTCGGTTAGAAGGTTGCAGTCTCTAGTACTTCTGAATGTGTCAAACAATGCACTCTCTGGAGCCATTCCCAGACCATTAGCGCGATGCAGTAGCCTGTCTTGTATAGATTTAAGTAATAATTTTTTCTCTGGAATCATTCCAGAGGAGTTGTTCGAGTTGGGTTTAGAGCATGTGGATTTGTCTTCCAACAAGCTCACTGGAATCATTCCCCTTGGTTCGTCCCATTTATATGATTTTCTGCAGGAATTGGATTTGTCAAATAACAGGTTGAGCGGAGTCATACCCTTTCATATCAGTATGTGCAGTTTAATTTGATATTTCTTGTACATATCAATAAATTTTATGGAGTTAAGGATTTCCTCCAAAGTTTAGTGATTTCAGGTTTGTGAAAGTTTTGGATCTGAGCTACAATAGGCTACATATGGGACTATTCTATGGAATTTGTTTGATTCTTTTAGTCCTATTGTTGTTGCAATTAGATTGGCAATGTACTCAATAGGTAGATTCCTGCAGAGATTGGAAACTGCTCTTCCATGTATTTCTTGTGAGTTACACATACTCCTTCTTCCCCTCTGCCCATCAAGCACACTAGTTTTGAATAACTGCATTTTCTTTGTTTATGGAGTGGATGCTTTCATTGAACTACACGAATGTAACAATTTCTTGTAGTATAAGACACTAGTAGTAGGTCACCGTTCAATGTAATTGTTGTGTCCCTTCATCCAAATTATCTTAATGTTATATGTACCCTTAGTGTGGTCCAATGTACATTGGGACACATATTTTTGGTTATGGAATGAGTTTCTCCTCCCTCCCTCCGGATTTTTGAGTATTCTAATGTTCAGATATAAGCTTTATGTGTTGAACATTAATCTATTATACTCTGCAAGATCCTAGTCACAAAATCATTTGGATGGATCTATACTAGCAAGAAATAAACAATCTACATCATCTTGCAATCTTGAACTTATCTAACAACCACCACCTGATAGGGGTGTTACACAAAGCACTAGAGAACCTTTCAAATTTACTTGCTCTCAATGTTTATTGTAATACACTCAAGGGTACAATCCCAATGGAAAGTTTGTTTCAAGAGATTGAATAAGAACATCATTTGAGGGAAATGCTGTGTTATGTGGATACTAATTTGAATAAAATATGTCAAATGGATTTACCTGAGCCAATGGTTCTTAATCCTAATGGAAGAGGTGGCATTGGTGGGATGTTTCCAGGAGTAATTGAAAGCAAACATAAAAAAATTGTGCTCAAGTGATTTCCGTGATTATTTCAATATATGTAGTTTTTGTGATTTCCTGTGGTGTTTTTGTTGTGACAACTTTGAACATCAGGGCTCAAAATCATCCTGACTCAATATTTATCATCCCCCCCCGTTGAAAACTTTTCTAGATCTTCAAGCAGTGAGTTGCCATCAGGGAAGCTAGTGATGTTTTCTCCCAATGCAGATCCGAGAACCGAAGAGTGGATAACTAGTGCTCATGCTTTACTGAACAAAGACTGTGAAATCGGAAAAGGAGGATTCGGAAGTGTATACAAAACAGTCTTAGGGGATGGAAGGATTGTTGCTATAAAGAAGTTGATGATTTCGAACTTGGTGAAATCCCAAGATGATTTTGAAAAGGAGGTTCATCTATTGGGGAAGATGAAACATCCAAATTTAGTGTGTCTTAAAGGCTACTATTGGACGCCACAGCAACAATTTATAATCTATGATTATGTTCCAAACGGAAGCCTCTACAGTAAACTACACGAGAAATCCCACCCAGATGCCTCTCTGAATTGGCGAACTCGTTTCAAAATAGCATTGGGCACTGCTAGAGGACTTTCCCACCTTCACCAAGCTTGCAGACCCCCGGTTATACATTTTAATATGAAGTCCGCCAATGTATTACTGGATAGGGATTGCAACCCAAGAATTTCAGATTATGGCCTTGCTAAGCTCCTACCAATGCTTGACAGGCATAAACTTAGCAGCCAATTTCAGAAAGGCCTGGGATATGTAGCCCCTGAATTTGCTTGTCAAAGCCTAAGGATTAATGAAAAATGTGATGTTTATGGGTATGGTGTGCTGATTCTGGAACTGGTTACAGGCAGGAGGCCAGTGGAATATATGGAAGATGATGTTGTGATCCTGTGTGACTATGTAAGGTCTTTACTTGATGAAGGGAATCCCTTAAGTTGTATTGACCCAACCTTGGGTCATGATTTTCCTGAGGATGAAGTAATACCAGTGATCAAGTTGGGATTGATTTGTACATCACAGGTACCTTCTAGCAGACCATCCATGGCAGAGGTGGTACAAATACTTGATGTCATAAGGGCACCAATAGAAAGCAAAGAGAGGCTCTGAAGAATGAATCAGTTTTTGTTTTAAGTTTTTCTTCAAACATGTATCTCCTATCAGGCTCACCTGAATTGGCCCTATTCCATAACTGCTGTCCAACGCTCACCAATAAGTCCCCATTGTCGGCAATCAAACAGCTAATGAAACTTCCGATCTTGCCTGGAGATCAAAGTTCTATGTTTGATTTTAGTGACCTGCTATGGGATTATATTTCAGGAAATGGTTGAGCTTGGTCCTCTGATGTAAGTACTTTGTACCAGACTTCAATGAAATTGTGGGAGGATATTATTTGGAAGAACTGTACTTATTTGGTTTTACAATTTTTTAAATATATCTGTTCTTCTTCTTTACATTAAAAGCTTTCATTTTATAAGCAACAAGATTATTTGTAAGAGTATTTCTTATATCAGTTTAAAAGATCAATGATTGCTGCTAATGTAGAGATTTTGTTCCAGGCTTGGTTTCTTAGCTTAATGGTTAAGATCTTGTGTTCTTGAAAGAGAGGTCACAAGTTTAAATCCTGCAGGAGTAGAGTATGTACGCCTCATATTTGAAGCAGAGTTAGGTGTCTCCTGCATACTAGGAGTATAATAATAAATAATTAACCAACGCAGGTAGACCCCCATAGGGAAACAGTCCATAAATAACAGTCGAACTGAGAAAAGACTAAGAGCAGAAAACTAATCTTCCAAGATAGGAAAAACAACATTGATCTCCATGCTATTACCAACGTTTCTGACAACCTCATGAATAATCTTGAACTGTGCAGCATTTGGGATATCCTTGGCAGAGTCAGTCAGAAGTAGAACTGAAAGGCCGATGTCTTTCATGTTGTTGCTCAAATTTTCATGGTTTTCATCAAGTCAACAAACTGAAATTTAACTTCGTTCAGCTGTTTGGTCAGGCTTTTATTCTCCTGGAGAGTGGTCTGCATCACCTGTTTCAAAGAAGCAACTGTCTGAGAAATAGTGATGTCAAAGAAACATAACATCTCTTCCTTCAAATATGTTTGAGAATAATCTGTCTAAAAGTTTTAGAGAACAAATACAACATATATGGCAATCTTCTGTAAATAGATCCAGAAGAATATTATTCATTATTGAATTTGCTCTCCTACTTTGGGGGAAGGATGTTATAGTATTGGTCATGGTTTCAATTCTTCAGGTGTTTTAGCTTTAACCTTTAGCTTAGTCATTTTTGTGCTGTTAGTATTCTCTTCTATCCTAGCACTGTGCTTTCAATTGTTTAGGTGTTCTACCTTTAGTTTATAGTCTTAGTCATATTTGTGCTGTAAGAATTCTTTTCTATCCTAGTACTGTTGAATTGCAACTGGGTGTACTTTGAGTCCTATTACCCTACTTTGGTTACTTGTGAACTCTAGAATAATTTTGTTCTTTCCTCTGTTGTTGAATCATTTATTTGTAAATGCATTTTTAGATGCATGCTTTTAATAGTTACTGGTTCTAATGGAAATCACATACAAAGTTGCATGCTCCAGAAATAATCCAAATGTGCCGGTGTAGATTTTTCAAGCAGGAAATGTTTCTTGGCACTTCCAACATGTTTCTGTCTGAAATCTCATAGCATATTACTCGTGATTTTTCAACCTGCAGCAGGTTCCTGTCTGTCTTTATGTACTTGTGAATTCCTAATTTCCATTGGATGTTTATGTTCTTGATATCCTCTGTAATTAGTATGTTTACCCTCTTTAGGTTCATTCCCCCCTAGCTAGAATCTTTTTGGTTGTGTTTCCAGGTTTGTTTTTTTTCGCTTGTTTTTGGTTTTTTTTTTACTTGGCTGTAAACTCTTTTCATGGTTTTAGCTGTCTTTTTCTTAGCTTGTAGACTCTTTTCAGATTTTTTCCTTCACCTCTGGAATTTTTTGAGTCCCATTCTCACTCTATTGCTTGTCTCGCTATAGAATCCTCCATGCAGCTTGAGGAACCCTTTTGAATTGCAGAATTTGTTTAGTCATGTGATTTGACAATATCCACATGCATCTGCAAACCTTGATCTTCTCTGCAACCTTTTTAGCCAATGCACAGGCTTCAATTCTGTTTGCTAGCTTTGGTTGTGCAAAAGGGTAGACTTATCATATTAGGTAACTAATATTCTAAAATTCCTTATTTGAAAAATATTTATATGTTTCTATCTTGTTTTTTAATTGAGAATTGATATCTTTGTCCCTGTTTTAGAATATGTATAGCATATTATAATGTTGAGTAAGAATACATAGAAATTAATGGTTTTTTTACGTTAAGAAGTTACACGTGGGAAAGTAGTTGGCTAAAAAAATGTGTACAATAAGTGTGATCTTGGGAATTCTAACATGAGAAGGTAATTCAGTAAAAAAATATATAAAATCTGTGTGGTTATGGGATTTTATGTATTACCCTTTATTTTTAGTATTTACCACTACATACTCATATTATTAGGGCCTACTTGTACACTTTAATTCTATTTATACCAATATAATTGTGTAAAATAATGTAAATAAAAACTACCCACATACCAAAGTGACCTCCCGTAGCTCTATCCATTCGAATTTCCATGTCAGAGTACAACCCTTATAGTTTTGTGTATTGAAGGGTTCCACATTGATTAACGATTCTCTCAATTTCTTCATAAATTTCCCATAGGCTAGTGACAAGTGGTCTCAATCTAATTGTACCGCAGAGTGGACCCAAAAAAAATCTTTCCAAATAAAGGGTGGCTAAGCTCTACCATATTCCAAGATATTACAATTTTCCCATCTCATTCTCTAAGCAAAAAGAAAAACTGCTCTATAATGATTAAATCAATATCAAACTTAATGTATGTCATTTAATTGACATCTCACATCATTAGGGTTTATCATTTTTTTTATTTTTATCAATAAACACTTTTAACCATGGATCAAAATAAAATCATTACGCGATTTAGGGTAAAAACCATGTGAAAAAACCAAGTTTGAACAAAACTTACAAAGGATGAACAGCTAAAACCTATTATTGCCTAAATTAAGTCTTCCATAGCAGAAATCCAAAAAACCAACAAGATCATAGTAAAGTGATTCAAACTCTGACATAATTGATTCCTAATCTCAAAAAACTAAAAAAAAATCTCACTAGATTGTTCAAAACATTTGAACAAAAGGGGCCAAATATTATATCAAAATTCAGATATCCGCAATAAAATATGTCATTTACAACACTATCCAACATATTCTAGTGCCACCTTACTTTAAGCTCCAACACCAACCCTATTGATATGGTCTCTAACCACCATCTTGTGGGAAGTCTTTCCTTTCAAAGGAAATGTTTTATTTTCATCTAGATTCCACTCATTTGAATTAGTGAAGGAAGAAGAAATATAGTCTAAGCACCATCTTGTAGGAAGCTTCCCTTTCAAAGAAAGTTTCATATTTTTTTTACTAAAGTCCACTCGTTGGAGTTGATCAAGGAAGAAGAAATACATATAGTAGTCAAGGGAGGGGTCTTAAGAATATCATGATCGAGCCCCAAAGGAGATCCATTTCCACAAGTGAGGAAGCCTTAGGAAACCCAACACCAATTTTTGGGACAAAAAAAAGGACACTAAAAGAGAGGGTCGTGGGAGAGCTTTAATCTACTACCATTTGAGAATCACAATCTCGAAAAGAAGAAAGAGTTCAAAAATGATGTCTTAGGAGGATCCTTGAGGTTTTCCAATTCCTTAGACATTAAGGATGCCTTGGATTAATCTTTTGATTTAACAAAACCTTGTTGGTGAAGAAAATCTTCTTCTTTCCACCATATAGGATGACTTCTCTTCTTATAGGATGTAGAAGCCATATTATTTAGACAAGAATTTTCCAAATGACCCACAATAAAGCAACATCTGCATCTAAATGTCACCCGCTCATAATCCAATTATTTCTCCCAAATACAATCACATGTCTTCAGCTTCAACTTTTGTGATAATCCACTTGACAAATCCATTTCAACACAAATTTGAGCAACAACAGATTAGGAGTAGAACCTTCTATTAGGGGGGATAGGTAGGAACTTCTCCAAAGTATTTCCAATCGCATTAAGGCAAGTAATACCCCAAAAATGCAAAGGAAGGTTAGGAATTCTGACCCAAATCAAAGCCACCAAGAAGTCATGTTAAGGGATTAAAATCAAGGAACCAAAGCTTCAAACAAAGAATAGTTGATCACCATGACCAATGACCCAAATTCAACACCAGATCTGTCTTCCACAAAGCCACAAACTACAATAAATTTTCCTTTCGTACAAGGATAAATTAACAGATCATTTGATAACAATGGTTTCTAATGATCACAAATCTAGGAATTAAGATAGATCAGTGAAGGCCAAAAACTATAAAACCTACAAATAATTCATATCTCATAATAGCATTCTTCTTGCTCTAGCACCTCCTCTATCATAGTCTCGTCTAGTTCAAACATAGGGGTTAAGTTAGACTGCTGAAAAAAGAAAGAAAAGGTAGGGGAAGGTATTTTTCCAATCTTGGACGAAGGAGGAGAAAGGTTGGAAACTGATCTCAACGTTTACTTTATGTAAAGTGAATTGACAACTAAGACCAAAGTTAAGACAATCACATTTCCATCCACATTCTTTGATGTCAGCCCTACTGATTTTTTTGGAGGAAAAACAAATCTAGACCCTTTTGGCACCTAAGTCAAAACCTAGTACCAAAGGCCATAGATCTTTGTGTTGAAGGAGATACTAATCAAGAGCATGCCTTAGATGGAAGAAACATTGAGGTTGCATTTGATAGATCATATGTAGAAAGTCTTTGGGGAAAATCCAGACTTATTCAATCCCAAATGTGGTCCAAATGAGGGTCTAAAAATATATCACGACCTTAACATTCATATAGCATAATGGATCCATCAATTGATGATCCAAGAGCCATCAATGGTATATAAATTCCAAGAAAAGTCTTGGCAGATTCAACTAACAAAGAAACCGAAGTGACAAAATGAGTGTAGATACCTAAATATAAACCTATGACATTTGGCATTTATCCCAAAGCCACATATCAGCACAAGGCATCTTCTAATCAAGGCAAGTCAATTACTTCCACTTCTTCCAATAATGATGCTTCCACTTCCACACATTAGAAAGGTAATGAAAAATCTGCCATTACTTCCTCTAGATCAAATCAAACTGTCCATGGTATTCCCTACACTTCTAAAAGCTCTTCTTCTAGCTTTGATATCATTGACCATGTGAAAAAATCCAAAGTCTAGCTCTTTGAATCAGGATACCTACAAACTCACCCCAAACATTTTGATAAGCTGGTCAAGTTTATCAAAGGTTGAATTTCCAAACCAGTGTGTCATACACTTCCAAAGGCTTACTTCCCACACCAAAATAAAGTCAAAGCCAAAATCTTCTAGCTTCTTCCCCATCATCCACCAAAAAAAATGAACATTTATGTGTTTCCTTGATGATTAATGGGTATTGTATTAACAATTGCATCATTGATTCTATGTATCTGACAATGTCATGTCTGTTAAGGTTTCCCAACCTCTTGGTATAAGTCTCTCTTGGTCATTCGATCATTGTTATTCAATGGAGACAAAGGAAATTCTACTTGTTGGAAGAATAAAAGATACACAACTTTTTGTGGCCTATCCAAAAGTGAGAGAAAGAAATAATTCCAATGACATATTTACCAGCTACCTATGATATGCTCCTAATTAAAAGCTTTTGCAGGGAAATGGGAGGTGAAATACAGATGGAGTGGTCTTTGTCCTTGATAATAGTCAAGAATGTAATGAAGAAGCTCCTCTCTGAGCCTAAAATGAAATATACAGTTCAGAATTCAAATGACCCTAGAGCATATGTTCTGTTCCAAAACAGAGAGTTTGGAAAAGTTCCATTTGAGGAAAGAGGAAATGGAAACTACTTCATGAGTTATAAATGAGATGAAGAGCTACCCATTCTTGAGGAAAGGCCAGCAAATATTGTTGACAAGATTTGGAACATGGGATTTGATGGAAGTTGTTCAACAGGCTTAAGTGCATGTATTGTCTTGATTTCCTCGCAAGTAGAGTTATTTCCTTTTGCATACAAGATGCAGTTCTTCAACACCAACAACATTGTTGACTATGAAGCCTTGTTTCTTGGGTTGCGAGCTTCCAAAGAAATGGGAATCAAGAAGTTGATTGTACAAAGAGATGTTGAGTTAATCGTGAAACACGTAAGAGATGTATTCCAAGTGAATAACTCTCGTCTCTGTCACTATAGGAATAGAGTTTGAAATTTCATAGAAGCTTTTGATGTATTCAATATCAAGGTAGTTCCTTGAGATCAAAACACCATGGCTGACTCATTAGAATTTTCCACATCTTTGATGATTCCGCACCCCGACATCGATGGACAAGAATTTTTGGTGGAGATAATTTTTTTCCCAAGTGTGTCTAACAATTCAGATAGCTGGCAAGTGTTTAATGATGATAACCACATTTTTTCCTTTTTGCAACATACTGGATATTTCAAGTCTATGTACTTTGAAGGAAGTGACTCGCTGAGAGATTACCACAAATGATAGTGACAACAACACAAATGATCAAGTAGATGAATATGGAGTAATCCAATTGAAAGGCAACATAATTCTAAAGGGGTTGGTGTCACTAGAAGAATTATTTGACAAGCATGACAAGTTTATGCATGGTAAATCTAAGGATCAACCTAATTCTTCATCTGAATATGATAAAATAAACATTGGTACAAGTGAACAGCCAAGGATGATGAACATAGGAAAATTTTGTTCACCTAAGGAATGAAGAAGCTTTTCAAACTTGTTGAAGAAGTATTTATATGTACTTGCATATTCATATGATGACCTCAAATCCTTTCTACCACAATCATTGCAACACTCCATCCCTCTAAAATCATATGATAAGGCCTTCTGGATTAAGTAGAGATGTTATAATCCGAAGATTGTTGGGACCATGAAAGAAAAAGTTGAGAAACTACTCAATGTACACATCAGTTTTCCTATCCATCGTTCAACATGGATAACTAATATTGTACCAGTCTAGAAGAAGAATGGATAAACCCGCATCTTTGTGGATTTCTGGAATCTAAATCAAGCTTCACTTAGAGATAGCTACCCATTTCTGGTCATGGATCATATCCTACAAGCAGTGAATGGTTTGGAAATTATGTCCATGTTGGATGGATTCTCTTGATACAACCAAATTGAAGTTGCCAAGGAAGATCAGTTCATAATTGATTTTACCACTCCATAGGACACATTTTCATATCACCACATACCCTTCAGGCTAATCAATGCAGGTGCCATTTTTCAGAGGGCTATGGATTTAGCTTTCAGGGATTTGAAGGGGAAATGTATGGACGATATCACAATATACTCAAAGAAGAGAGAAGAACACTTGTAATAGCTGGAGCAGGTCTTGATCTATTGCAGAAGGCATCATATCTCTCTCAATCCAAAGAATTCAATCTTTGGAGTAACCGAAGGAAAAATCCTTGGTCGCATTGTAAGCAAGGAAGGTACAAAAATTGATCCAGAAAGAGTGGAAGTCATCCAGAGATTATCTTTACCCATAAGCAAGCCAAGTGTACACTCTTTCGGCAAAGTAAATTTCTTAAGAAAAATTTTTCCAGACTTCGTTGAGCTTACAAAATAAATCATACATATGATGAAACCTAAGGAATATTTCAAATTGTAGTCACAAAATCATGCACTTACTATTACATGTATACCGTCAAGCATGTTGTTTTATATATGGATCTCGCGTAAGAAAAGTATTCGCTAATGACTCATCCCCTAGTCATGTCGTCAATTATTTGGTTGTCATTATCATTTATCTCGCATAATCATCATTTTTTTGCATAGTTTTGGTCATCTCCCAGGGAGTCTTATGTGTCGTTATTTGGTCATTGATCATCTCTAGTCTTTGACTAGGGCACCTAGGGTAGTACTGAGGCACCCATAGGCGCCTTGGTCCTTAATTTTAGGTGCCCTAGTCTTGGAAGCACTTGTGTCTAATTTAGAGTTTCGAGGTCAGTCTTTATGGTTTTCCCTCTCATTCCCCTAGGTACTAATGGCATGTCAGGTCATTAGTGTCAAAATTTGAGCAAGAGATCCCTATATAAACGTAACATACGCATTATTTTAAGAATGGACTATCTACTATCAAGGGCTAGCTATCTACTAAGGCAAGGGACTGCATTTGGGCATCATTGCATCACATACACTGCATAGGAACGGTTGTATTCATTCTATTACATCCACCATTTGCATTTTTACATCTAGCTATTACCCCTATCTTTGTGTCATTGGCGCTAGGGCACCCTAGGCACACAATTACACACACAAGCACATAGAACTACATTGGGTCTAGAATGTAGTGCAACACTTAGTTGTAAGTCCACCATTGTGGTAGCTAAGGTCACCCGTCCCCTTCATATGCATCTTTATTTTATAGTGATTTGATACTTTGTATGGGGTTTTACAGGTAAATATTCATCACGAGTTTATGGCGACATAAGCGAGGTTATTGCGATGATCATGCGACAAGAATCAAGACATTACAAAGATATAATGACACTCCAGGATTCAGAACCTGAGATTTTCTGTAGACTAAAGCGCCCATACTACAGACCAGAGCACCCATAGGTGCCCCAGTCCTCTTCCAAGCACCCCATTTCAATCGTATCTTCATCTGTTGCAACTTTTTGGGTCGTGCCTTCATATTCTACTTCTTCCGCACATCACCCTGTTCAGTCCTGAATCACAGCAAGGTAATTCATTTTTAGGTTAGTACCCTATCACTCCTATTTCCATTATTTCATCTCATTTAAATATCAAATAAAATCATTTAGCATTTACATTTTCATTTATATCAATTATTCTATTATTGTTACTAGTTTAGATTAACTTACAATATAAAATAATATTCATATATTTTTAGTTAATCATTTTGGTGAACCCGTACTTTAGAATATTTTTCCCAACTCAGCAACTTCTGGACAAGAATACTTGGAAATAGCGTATTCCAGAGTGTAGCTAGTCAATACTCCCTTCCACCAATGATCTATAGCATGGGTCCACATTAGATCAGCATCTTGCAAGTTCTAATATGTTTCTTGGGTCCAAGGGTGTGACTTATAACACCACCCCGATCTAGATGTATAAGTTGAGAGCCATTCAAATAACTCTACTAGGAAACAACAAAAGAAGGTTTCGTACAACTCATGATAAAGAGTGTCCTCCACCCATCTTCACGTGTCAAACCCAGGTCCAGTATTGAATCTCTGAGCGAATTCATCCTCCGTGCTGTCATTTTTGCACCCACTAAGAACAAGGGAACCTCATGCGCGCCGGCCTATCACCCAGCGGGCGCTGGGCGCTCACCCGAGGCACGCAAGAGGGAGCCGAGTCTCTCTTTTATGTGAGTTTAGTGGAAGGCATCATTCATGATCTTGACTTAGTGATTTAAAGGACATGAAAAAGCTATAGAGCTCAGAACAACTTCTATACCCTTTCAGTCATATCAAAAGTAAAAGCGCTTAACAAATTAACAGAACTAGGAAGTTGTAAATCCACAAATAGACTTAACATTCAAATAAGGTTCATGATTATACAAGAACAAAAGCATAATAGAAATATGCAGATAATACAGAGAAAGGATCTTAATACAATTGTCATGGTAACCTTATCATATTCATTCATAGCATTACTTATAAAATATTACAGAAGGGGAGACCATAGTCACGCACCATATCTGGATCCATACATGTATGATCACAAAACAAAATTTTCATTCCCCATTCCCTCATTACATCCTTCCTATAATCATCTACCCATTTTATCCCATAGTTCTCGCAGTAATTCTGCAGAGCTCCACTTCCTTACTTGTGTCTCCTTTTCTTTGCTAAGGGCGTGCATATAAATAGGCATCTGAGCTCTAACAAACTCCTCTGCAACCTCAGATCTGGCCCCAAGTGTCAAGGTGTGGATCACCTCAGGCGCATGCCTCTCCATGTCATGATTAGCTTTTTGGATCTTCCTATCACAAGGTATATTCCTCCCAGGACACCCTGTTGCCAGGCTGGAACCTTATCCAAAACGGAACACGTTCTTCATGTGTTCTGTCCAAAAGGCCAAAAATGGCTAAGTCCCGAATTGTGCTTTGTGGGCGCGCATCCTTGGTTCTCCAAGAACCCTTTTTGAATCCTACCTTGCACACCTTAATTTGTGCACTTCCTCCAACCGTGCGCGCCTACGTGCCTTTAAGATTTGGAAGCTACATTAGGGGCCCAACATTACCCCACACTTCACCTGTTCTCCACCCTCGGGAACCTTTTCAAAGAATGCAGTACAAAAATGACAAGGCCCTGCCTTGGAAAAGAATGGAGGGAAAGAATAAAGAATGGGGGAGAGAAAGAATAGAAGGAGAACTGCTTAAAGAAGAAGAAGGGGGAAGTTCTACCGTAGGTCGGCCTCCAACATATTCCAAGTGCTGACTTCATCCTGCGCTCTTGTGCAAAGGTCACCAACCAATGTGCTCACCTCGTCGAAGGTTAACCCTTCCCCTTTTGTGTTAATGGTCTCTACCATCATCTCTAGTTCCTTTGCTTGGTCCTCCAGGGCATCCATCTTTCTTGTAATGACCGTATAGAGCTCTTTAAGCTGGGTTTTAATTGAGACCCGCAGGGTCTCAATAGCTTCAGATTTTCTTTCTACCTCAGCTAGGATCTTTTCTCACTCGGCTCTATTGCTTTTGTTTTTCTCCCTGAAGTCTTTTAGCTCGGCCTCATCATTGGCAAGCAGCATGCTTGTCACCTTGTCCTGATCCACGCAATGGTCGTAGGTGACCCCTGTGGTTTGTGTGGCTATCTTCACATCAGCAAGCACCTTGTTGTATTCAGCTATGAGCGTGATGACTTTCAACTTGTCCTCCTTCTCCAAGCGCGCAGCTACCTCCTCTGCCGACTCCAAGGCCAAAGGCTACCTTTCCATGGTGAGGATCTGAGTCAAGTCCTCTAGACACTCCAGGGAGGATCCATACTTTTGCGTTGGGGGGTTAAGGTCTGGGTGCTTCATGATAATAGCTTGGGAGATGAGCTCCACCTTCTTGGAAACTTCACGTACCCTAGCTTTTCCTCCTGTAATCCCTCTGTAGTTGAGCACTGATTAGTTTCTCAAGGCTGAGGTCCTTTGTTAGCTTAACTATTTCTTCCTTCCTCTTTCTCCATCAGGTCCTCCAAGACTTTAACCCTGTCATTTTGCAGAAGATCCTAGCCTCAACTTCCATGGAGACTTTGTTGAGCACATTACACACTTGCTCATCCGATAGTTGTTGTGTGTTTATAATGGGGTTGTCCCCCTTTCCTTCGGACAGTGCTAGTACCGCTCCTTGGTTAACCTCAAACTTGGGCTCATCAAGGTGGGAGTCGAATGCCCATGATAGCATCTTTCTTGTGCATGGGTATCCACCCTCAGGATCAAAGGACTCCATGGTGGTTAGCTCCTTGGTGGGCACGGTACTCTGGAAATGCACGCATAAAACTTTGTTGGGGTCATCAACATATCCCATCATTATTCTTCCCCCTTCCGTGTGTTTACTTCCCATGTGCATGCCCTTGGGAATAGTTACTGAAAGAGTTGGGCCTTTTGTGCTACCCACACTCTTCTCCCTTTGCTCTTCCTTGAATTCACCGAGCACGAGCTCCACGCTATGCTCCAATTCCTCATCGACCAAGGTATTAATTATCTTCTCTGCCTCCCTTGTCACTTTCTCATCCACCTCCTCCTGAGTGAGCTTGGGCATATCTGGCTCCTTGGTACTTGCCCCCTCGCTCCTTTCTTCACTCCATGCGTGCCTTCCTCCTCTTGGGTGCCCTTCCTCCTTGCAAAGATGAATGCATCATTTGCATCCTCTGCTTCCTCCCCTGAGTCATCTGGACATCAATCAACTCCTGATTTACCTCCAGCTCTTCCCCTTCATCATCATCCTTTTCACCTATATAGGCATTCGGGTCCTTATCCTCAGACTCTGGTTCTTCCTTCCCTTGTTCTTCTTTCTTTGCTGAAAACTCCAGAGTCTTGGGATGTGGTCTTCTCTTCATCTGAGGGTTCTTCAGGGGATGGTGGCTTCGCAGGTTCTGGGGTCTTCTCCTTGACCACCGTTCTCTTCTTCTTCCAGACATAGGTACTTGGCCCCGTGGTATCTACATTCTACTTCTCCACCGCCCTTTGTTCCTCTTTCTCTTCCCTCTCCTTACTTTGGCGCGGGCTTCTTTCTACCAATAGGGTCATCTGGGATGGATATCTCATTCTCCATGTATGCACCCTTTTCAAATTTTGGCCTTATGCGCAGGTAGATCCTAGCAGCAGTGCTCTCAGCAATAGGTAAGGTCAAAGGCCTTACAATGTGCACATCATGTGACACGTACCTTTCAACATACACACGCTTCTCTGGGTAGACCAGCTTCTTCCTCATTTCCCTGTGCTCTCTGTCAAGGGTGGACAACTCAAGGTTTAATTTCTTCAACTCCTTGTATCTGTTTACTCCCGCTTGGAAAAATTGGGTAGTAAATGAGAATGGGAGTTTGCACCATGGACTCCAACTGCCATCCACCAAAATGAACCTGCCAATGCAGAAGTGCTGGTAGACCGCAAACTCTGCTTCTCCTTTGGTCACCACGGGGAGTTGTTCAGGGATCCACCATTCAGCCCCGAATGCATTCCTAAGGCACGTATACCATTTGTCTAAGCGCGCCTTGTGTACCCCTGTCATTGATTCACATGTGTATTTCTGAAACCTCTCCGCAGGTGAAGGGTCTTCAGCAGGGTACTCCCACATGAATTTTTTGGATGCATCTGGCACCCCGATTTCTGAGAACACAATTGTCAACAGAATGTTTCCAAATAGGATCTTTCCTCCCTTCTCTGCATTGCTTATGATTTCATCTGCTATGTATTGGGAGATGTTGTATACGGTGCCTTCCGTGACCTTCCTGTAGACATTCAGCCAGGGCTTGCTCACCTGGGTCCACCTCTCTTGTCCATTCAGCTTGGAGACAAGGTGTGCAGCCATCTTCATCACCGGATCACTGATATCCGAGACGTCATAGTACCTTGATCCCTTCTTCAATTCCTGGGATGCTATGGTTTCTCTGATTGCCTCCTCATCCAGGAGGTCATCTATGAGCGCGTCCCCTTTACAGTTTAGGCCTGTGAAGTGTGAAATTAGTTGGGGAGTTATGCACATTTTGTGCCCTGCGAAGCAGAAGAAGTCTTCATGTACGCGTGTCATCAACCATTGGTACAAGCACTCGGGCTTCCCAAAATATGGTAACTCGAAGAGTTGGAGAAGCCCTGCCTTCTCCATTTTCACCTTGACCACGTCACTGTAGATCGGCAACCCGTCAGGTGTTTGTTTATTTGTGGGGCACACCAGCTCCAGCACCATTTCCTTCACGATTGTACTTGACCGGTGATTGTAGTCGATCACGGCCATCTTCCTTATGTGGGACTCCCACTCTTGCCCTAGCAAAACCCCATCTGGGTATTGCATCTCCGAGTACCATTCTTCATTTGTATCCAAGGGTATTTCTTCTTGTTTCTTCTTTCCTTTTCCTTTACCCTTTCCCTTCTTGGATTGTTCTGCAGGTTTATCTACTGGTTTTGTGGCCATCATTGCACCCTTTGCTTTCATTCCCAGGTTAACTTGCGAGTTTGTTTGAAAGTTTTCCTCATGCACCCCTTGCCCTAAAACACAAACCCTAATCTCAATTTTTCTCCTTTGATCACGGCGCTTCTTCACAACATTCCTCACACCTGTGAATCACTTCTGCTCTGGTTTGTAGATCCAACAGACCGATTGCACTTAAGTTCTTGGGATTTTCCTTCACACGAGTCAGTTCTCAAAACCCTAGCTCTTGAAAGAAAATCACTCTTCTTGTGTTCACAAAGTAAAATAATGAAATGCCCACTCTTGTATTTATAGCTTTTCCCACTTTTACACATTTAAGGCTAGGCTACCTACCACCATACGACAATGTTTAATGCGGTGTTTTCAAACAAAACCCAACTTCAGCGCTTCTCCTTACGTGCCCAATCCTTGCACGAAAATTTTTCCACCCACCCCCAATCCTTGCACGAAAATTTTCCACCCAATCCTTGCTGAATGTTTCCACCCAAATCCTTTGTGAAAAATTTTCCAACCTTCTGGTGCGCAAACAATCCATCTTGACAGAAGACTCTTGCACGTGTGTTACCGCGCCAAAGGCACTTCTTCCATCCTCATGATTCTTGCTTTCACCTACCTCATGTTTTTGCACTTTTCTCCTTTGTACGTGGATTTCCAATGTAACCTTATCTTGCCACCAATCTGCCTTCTTTTCTCCTAATGCATCTTTTCAACAGGGCCAATTCAAATGGTCTACCAACCCAATCCTCCTGGCAGAATAACTCCATGCTTCTCTTTATCACCTCACCCCACACTAAAATGATGCGCGGTCCTCTGCGCATTCATAAGTCAAAAAGTAATAAGGTTACCGGTGCCCAAAGCACAAAACAAAACAACAACGTGAAAGGGAAATACAAGAAAGGAAAAGCATAAAAGGAAATTCTAAACTAACTGGCAAAACTACCTTATTTACAAACACCAAGAAGCATTATTTATAGTAGGGCTTCAGCCTACTCCCATTGAAGTGTCTAGGTAATTTTGTTCCATCCAGCACTTGTAACTGGCACGCGCCCGAATCAAGGATGTATGAAATTACATAAGGACCCAACCAATGCACCTTCAACTTTCCAGGATGGCGTAGAAATTTTGAATCATATAGCAATACCATCTGGCCAACCTCAAACTGTTTGTTCTTAATATGGTGGTCATGCCATGCCTTTTGCTTTGCCTTCTCAGTTGTTTGGCTCCATCTTGCTAGTGAGCACCTTTCATCCAACTTTATCAATTCATCTATTCTTTCTTCCAGTGCTTGTTCATCGTCCAACCCTCCTGCGCATGCTATACACAGAGATGGTAGCATAAATTCAACCGGAAAAATAGCCTCCATGCCGAACACCAATTGAAATGGTGTGGCCTTGTTCAATATTTTATACGTTGTTCTGTATGCCCAAAGAACTACTGACACCTTGTCATCCCAATCCTGCCTACCCACATCACATATCTTAGTCAATGTGTGACTAAGGATTTTGTTAAATGCCTCTGCAGTCCCATTTTCCTGAGGGTGATAAGGGGTAGTCTTGTGATGGGCTACCATGAATTCTGCCAATAGAATCCTGATGGTTTCATTTAAAAAGTGAGTGCCCCTATCACTTGTTAAACTTAATGGGCACCCATACCTGCTTATAATGTTCTCCCACAAAAATCTAGCAGTCATGGCTGCGGTGCAATCCTTAGTGGGCATGGCCTCTGCCCACCTTGTCAGATAATCAGTACAGGTAATGATATACCATGAGTTAGTCCTTCGCGCAGCTGGTGAGATTGGTCTGACAAAATCTATTGCCCATTTCTCAAAAGGTTCCGCGCTGGCGATGGGGCACAAGGGCATCTCATCCCTTCTTCCAGGTTTTCCAAGGCACTGGCAGTGGTCACAGGCCTTGCAAAACTCAATGCAATCCTGGTGAATCATCTCCCACCATAGTCCGATGACTAGGATCTTGCACGCGGTTGCATTCCCCGCATAGTGTCCTCCAACAATCCCACCATGGGCTTCTTCTATTATAGCTATGCATTCATGTTCTAATACACACTGGCACAAAACCTCATCACGGCCCATTTTATATAAATCCCCATTGATCAACATGAAGGGCATGGCGCGTATGGCTAACCTTTTCCTTTCCAGTGCATTCATCCCTTCGGGCACCACACCTTCCTTGAGAAAAACAACAATGTCTTCTAACTCCGAGGGCACACGCCACAACCTGAATAGTTACACATCTGGCATGGTTTCCTCGATACTTTGCATCCTCTCCCAAATCAATCCTTGATAAATGATCCAGCCCACAATTGTTCTTTCCAGGTTTTACCACCACTCTGAATTCAAATTCCTGAAATAAAAGTACCCAATGACATATGCGCCCTTGCAACACTACTTTGTTTACTAGATACTTCAAGGCCATATGGTCAGTGTAGAATATGAAGGGAGTCACCAGCAGATATTGTCTAAATTTGTGGAGCATGTAGATCATTGACAATGCCTCACACTCGGTCGTTGTATAATTCTGTTCTACTGGTGTCAACTTTCTACTTGCAAAACACAAGGGATGATCAACAATCCCCTCTCCTGGTTGAGCAAGAACGGCTCCCATTTCTTGTACCAGAGGCATCCACGTGGACATGGAAAGGTTTATCCCATGATGGGAATCATAGAATAGGTGCGGTGATAAGCCTTTCTTTTAGAGTGTCAAATGCCCTCTGCTGCGCCTCTCCCCACTGAAAGGCACTCTTATGTCTGAGCAATATTTCCAAAGGCACGGCGATCCTGGCGTATCCCTTAATGAACTTTCTGTAGTACCCAGTGTGTCCAAGAAATCCACACATGGTGCTTTGGCTGGTGGGCTCCCCTAATCCCACAATAACTGCAACTTTTGTGGGATCCACCAGTAAGCCCTCTTTGCATATGATATGCCCCAACAACGTTCCAAAAGGAGTTGCAAAGACACATTTCTTGATGTTGAGGGAAATCCTCAACTGCCGACATCTTTCAAACATCAATCTCAAGTTATCACAATGGTCCCTGACCAATCCATACACTGTCCAATCATCCAAATATACTTGAAGGAACTTGTGGATGAAGTCCTGAAATGCTTGTACCACTATGCGTGAAAATACAGCGGGCGCATTCCTCAATCCAAAGGGCATGACCGTGTATGCAAAGCTTCCCCACTTGGTGGAAAAAGTTGTCTTTTCTTGGTCTTCCTTGGCAATCCTTACTTGGTGATATCCCGAGAATCCATCCGTGAAGGAATAGACCTCGCGCCCAGCAACTCCTTCCAAAATCTCTTCAGTGAAGGGGGTGGGAAAAGGATCTATGATACAAACAGCGTTCAACTCCCTGTAATCCACACATATCCTAATCCACCCATCCTTCTTTATGCTGATCACCATTGGACTTATCCATTCTGATTCCTCCACAGCCTTAATGATACCGGATGCTATCATTTTGTCTAGCTCTTCTTTAACCCTTACGCGCATGTTGGGATTCATCCTGTAAGGCCTCTTCCTGACCGGGTGCGCACCATCTTTCAACTTTATCCTCATTTCCCCCAATGAATGGTGGACACCTTTCAACTCATGGTATCCACATGGGAATAAATCCTCAAATTCATGCAAGAGATCGATGATCTTTGATACTTCCTTATCCGACCAGTAGTCCCCAATGATAGCTTCCTTGGGCTCCTTCTCCGAGCCGATGTTAACTTTCTTGGTTTTGAGTGGTTCATGATATGCACGCACACATGCATCCACACTGTCAACTACCTCACATGTCCCAACTGAATGGTCAACATTCAGGCTCTCCATCTCCTCTCCATCAATAACGTATACCATCTTTCCTTTCTCCTTTTCAGCACACGCACGCTCGAATTGTATGTCTTCTGGTTCCTCCTCTTCGAACCACACTTCCAAGCTAGGTCCACCAAGTAAGTCTACTAATCTATCTTCCACCATGGTGCAATCCCCTAGAGTGAGGTGCTTGATAGCCTGCAACACCTCATCAACCGGTTGCTTGGTACTTTGGTACTCGAATGTGTGAACCAGGTCAGCCACTAATTCCTACCAATTTCCCGTCTGGCGGCGAGTTTCAGAATGGATGTACCAAGCACGTGCACAACCTTGTAGTGTCGAATACAACTTGTGCACCCAAAGGGAGGGTGGTAAAGCTTCTGTGCCTTCTCCCCAGACCCTCTCACATGCCTGGATGTGGGAAGAGGTGGGTTCATTGCCATTGTAATCCTTGATAGCAGTGGGTATATTGCTCTTCGAGAATCAGACAGTGAGCACAATTCTAACTTCACCATTCCAACAAGTTTTCACTATGCGTGGCCCACCACCTCGCTGTTGTGCCTATCAAAACATAACCCAGCATACCTCGTCACTCGTCCTCCCTCCATTGAGCTTCCATTTCTCTCAAAAAGACCTCAGGGTATATATCCCCAGAATACTTGGTTATTGCCTTTCCTCCCAGGTGCCGAACTATACACGCCATGGTTACCCTGGTCACTGATCCTTTCAGATGTCACCCAATCATTTCATAAGTCCCATGCACCCAATTATCACATGCTATACTGGTAGTATCACTGATAGATTGAGCATCATCAAACTGGATGACTCCTTCTATAGGGTGGATGGTCTCTGGATCTCTTATGGAGCACACATATATTCTATCTAGGACTTCCTCTCCAAGGGGTTCAGTATAGGGTGTGGACTTTCCATCAGCAAGTGGTATAATCACCCTCTCTTCCTTGTTTTCAAAGCTTATGTACCCCTTGTTAAACCGGAGATCTGCATTATTCTTATAGCACCACGGGTGCCCAAGTAACACTGGGAAATTATCTACCTCAGCAAGTGCCAAGACTTCAAAATCCCCAGTGAACTTAGTCCCCTGAATGGTAATGGTCGCATCCTTCAAGACACCTATGGGCATTGCCTTTGTCTTATTTTCCATATACAACACATTTGAAGATGGTTGTAATGCAGGTCTTCCCATTTGATGCCAGGCATCCAGAGTGAGAACATTAACCTCCGTGCCTATGTCAATGAGGATGTTGCTAAGTAGCCATCCATCCACTACTGCATTCAAGGTGATCTCTTTGTCATAATCAAGGCTGTGAGGTGGGAGGTTTGCATGCAGGATCTACCTTTCATGTTCTTCCCTAATGCATGGTACCTTTTCCCTCAACCATGCTCCTAGCAGGGGAATAACATTCTCTTGCCTCAGCAGTTTACACACCTCCTTAACCTCATCCAAGTCATCCCTTGGTGCTTCTACTGGTCTTCTTTGCTCATCTTTTCTAGTTTTCTCTTTTAAGCATTGGATCTCCCCTTGTAAACTTTGAATTACGTCCATGGTTTCCTGGTAGACTTCTTTCTGGTGAGCTGGGTTTGGATACTTCCCATGTACTACTTCTTCCCTTGAAACCAGAGGTCTCTGCCTAGGTGCTTCCCTTGCATGTGCAGACTCCACCCTTGTTGTTACCATAACAGGCTCTAGTTCTGATTCACGTATTACTCGCGGGAGCCATTGCGTGTCAGCCTTCTTAATACTCACCATGGCAGCACCCTTATCCTTCTAGTGCTGCTGACTCATATGTTTGTATAACTCTGGGCACTCTTCGTACTTATGTTTTTTTCCACACCATGAGCATTGTAGAAGATCTGGACATTCACGCTTATAATGGTCTGTGGCTCCACAATTAAAGCATGTTCCATGCGGGAACTCACTTCTTCCTCCATGGTTACCATGGCCATGAAATCCTCCATGAAATCCTCTTCCACGTGCACCTCCATCTCTGTGCTCTTCATACCAACATGCTCATCTCCTTTGGAACTACTGGCAATGCCAGTCTGGTGCACACCAAGATCAATTGCCTCATGAATCTGGTCAATCAATCTACAATCCTTGGTGTCATGTGTGGTTGAGGTACATATCTTGCAATAACAAGACACATTTTTATGGATCGCATGCTGTAAAAGGGGGCACCTACTTGCATCATGGTCCCCGTGACATATTTCACAATTTACCACTACGGCGTACCACCTTCCGAGTACATATCCCACCATTATCCTTTGTGTGTCCTTCTACATTACAATCTATGCACCACATCCCACCATGAGTCTCTGGAACTATGTTGGCAGATAATTTCTCCAACTACTTAGCCATGGCAGTGATCTGAGCCTCCAGAAATGGGCTAACACCAGTGTCAACACTACCAACTACCTCAGCGTGCAAAGTAGCTTCCAATGCTTTGCATGGGTCCGTGAATGTTTTATGAGACAAAGCCCTCCTAAAGGGTGTGATCAACCCTCTGAAAAACCACTGAGCATGTTGTGAAGGGTGGATATCATAAGATAGTTTAGATAAATAGAGTTTTAAAGCATGTATCATATTCCCACACGCTCTCTGCCATTCCCTGCTGGATTTCTTTGAGAGAGCTGATGCTCTTCTGTTCAAACTCAGGTATGTGGAATTCTACCAAGAACGCATTTTTCAGTGTGGTATAATCCACAACAGTCTGATGAGGGTCATACTTTCTATACCAACTATGCGCGCGTCCTTGCAAGGTTGTCACAAATTGACTGGCCTTTCGATCCTGGTTGTGATCCCCTTCGCGTGCCATAGCAGCTCACACTTATGCACATGCTCTGCGGCATCTTCTATCCCACTGTAATCTGGTAAGTGTAGAGACATTTCAAAAAGACTTGAGGAGGTGGCTGAGGCCCTTGTCCTCCTGACCCAGTCCCTGATTTCCTCTGGTGTTTCCTCCTCCCGGACCCACTAGATCCTAAGCCACCAGCTCCACCACTTCCACCTCTAGATCCTCCTGTGTTAGGTACAGGGCCTGTGTTTGTCATGCCAAATGCTCCCATCATCCCACTGAAATTGTGCACCGACAGTTTGTGAACTAGTGCCACTCCTAGTCATATTTCCTCCACCACTTCCTGATGCACTCCCAAAACCAGCCTGTATATATGCCTTGCCCAAACATTCCACCAAATACTGGAATAGTGTGTGAAGCCATAGAGGTCCCAAACGAGAAGTTGTATCTTCTTGGCACCGATCAGTTGCTTCCACTGATATCAAATGGATCAACTATACTTTTCCCTCGTTCGAACAAACCAAGTGCCAAGGTTCAGTCACTAGGTGGGGTCAGATGCACACCAACGACTCTTCTTTCTCTACGCAACAGGACTCTCATCAGAAGCCACAAGGTTTTCTCTCCTGCACTTACCAAGATGGGGTATCACAGACTGTTCAGGTTCCACATCCTCCGCATGAACCTCAACTCCTTTCCACCATGTCTAGCTCCATAACCCACTTGTAATCCCACGTTGTCTATCAATCTCCCTTTCATGCGCTTCATTATACTTGAGCTGTCTCTCCTCCCTTTCCTTTTCAGTCATTATATCAGCCATCTTTCCCCAACCTGGCTTCCTCACCAAGCACTCAGAGTGGTTTAGCTGGCCATAGGAAATGCCTCTAAACCCATGGTTACCATCAAGATTTTGATCGCAAGGGGGATAACATGCATAAATGATCCTCTGGGCTCCCATAAAAACTCAAACTCAGCAACTTCTGGACAGGAATACGTGGAAATGGCATATTCCAGAGTGTAGCTAGTCAATACTCCCTTCCACCAATGATCTATAGCATGGGTCCACGTTAGATCAACATCTTGCAAGTTCTGATATGTTTCTTGGGTCCAAGGGTGTGACTTATAACACCACCCCGATCTAGATGTATAAGCTGAGAGCCATTCAAATAACTCTACTGGGAAACAACAGAAGAAGGTTTCGTACAACTCATGATAAAGAGTGTCTTCCACCCATCTTCGTGTGTCAAACCCAGGTCCAGTATTGAATCTCTGAGTGAATTCATCCTCCATGCTTTTAAACCAATCTTCAACACCTTCCAGGGTTAAGCTGCTCCATCATCACTTTTTGCACAGACCATGATGTATGCCATGTTCCACTACAACTTTGAAAAGAGGTCCCGATAATGGAACCAAGATGTAGTCATTTTTGCACCCACCAAGAACAAGGGAACCTCATGCACACCGGCCTATCACCCAGTGGGCGCTGGGTGCTCACCCGAGGTGCACGAGAGGGAGCCGAGTCTCTCTTTTATGTGAGTTTAGTGGAAGGCATCATTCATGATCTTGAATTAGTGATTTAAAGGACATGAAAAAGCTATAGAGCTCAGAACAGCTTCTATACCCTTTCAGTCATATCAAAAGTAAAAGCGCTTAACAAAATTAACAGAACTAGGAAGTTGTAAATCCACAAACAGACTTAACATTCAAATAAGGTTCATGATTATACAAGAACAAAAGCATAATAGAAATATGCAGGTAATACAGAGAAGGGGGATCTTAATATTATTGTCATGGTAACCTTATCATATTCATTCATAGCATTACTTATAAAATATTATAGAAGGGGAGACCGTAGTCACGCGCCATATCTGGATCCATACATGTATGATCACAAGACAAAATTTTCATTCCCCATTCCCTCATTACATCCTTCCTATAATCATCTACCCATTTTATCCCATAGTTCTCGTAGTAATTCTGCAGAGCTCCACTTCCTTACTTGTGTCCTTTTTCTTTGCTAAGGGCGCACATATAAATAGGCATCTGAGCTCCAACAAACTCCTTTGCAACCTCAGATCTGGCCCCAAGTGTCAAGGTGTGGATCACCTCAGGCGCATGCCTCTCCATGTCATGATTAGCTTTTTGGATCTTCCTATCGCAAGGTATATTCCTCCAGGACACCCTGTTGCCAGGCTGGAACCTTATCCAAAATGGAACACATTCTTCATGTGTTCTGTCCAAAAGGCTGAAAATGGCTAAGTCCCGAATTGTGCTTTGTGGGCGCATGTGTCCTTGGTTCTCCAAGAACCCTTTTTGAATCCTACCTTGTGTGCCTTAGTTTGCGTGCTTCCTCTAGCCATGCGCACCTATGCACCTTTAAGATTTGGAAGCTACATTAGGGGCCCAACATTTTGTTGATGATTCTATTCTCATTTCTAAGTCTCTACTTGATATTGATGAGGTCGTTGATAGTCATGATTCTCCTTCTTTTTATACGGCCAAGTGTGACTCTCATATTCTATCATTACCTTCTCCTGAGATTTCATCTAGCATTATACATGATTCACCTCCATCTATCACTTCTTCTTCTCCTACCGTTTCATTTCCTCTTATTACATCATCTACACCCATTTGTTTTTCTTCTCCTATAGATGTATCTTCACTGGTCACTTCATCTATTCAGGATGTTGTTGATGCTAGTCCTACCATTTCTATGGATACTCCATCTACATCACCTACTATAGATTCTTCGGCACATACTACTAGTGTGCCTTTAGCATCAAGATCTCCCTTGTCACCTCTAGATATTCCTATGATCACTCACAATGGTAAATTATAACCTCTTAATACATTGTTACCATCTCCCACTATTCCTTCACAGGATATCATCTCTCTCATACATGTCATAGGTAAATTACAATCTCAGGTTCAGTCTCTGATAGTATAAAGTAGGGTTTACAATGCTTCTATTGACAACCATTCCTTACATTGTAACCCTGTCCCTAAGAAGATTCATAATTCTACTTTTCCTAGGGACTTTTTCATGCCTACATTTACTTGCTTTGATGGTACTGCTGATCCTCATGCTCATCTTTTATATTACCTCATAGTTATGACCTCTTATTCTAATGATCGGCTATTGCTTAAGGCCTTTCGATACAGTCTTAATAATGAGGTGTTGCAATGGTACACTCATCTTCCCTTTGGGTATATTATCACTTTCTAGGACATGGAGTATGTTTTCCTCCATTGGTTTATCATCAACATTGGCCCTAAGGTTACTTACAACCGCATACCTACCTTACATCAGGGTTTATCAAAATCTATTAAGGATTACATCTTATGGTTTAATGCTTGTATGCATCAGTTAGTATTCCAACCTATAAACCTTGAGAATCAATTCATTTTATGTAACGACTTGAATCTTGCACTCAAACAAAGATTACAGTATGATATATGTGAGTCATTTATTCTTCTATGCTACAAATTCCTTGATCTAGAAAACTATATTCTTTCTGAAAATGTTATTGATCCTCCACATACATCTACTTCGATTGTATCATCTACTCCTCCTTCATCTCAATTGGTTCAACATCCGACATAGTCTCGACCCACACCTCAGAAGCAGGGAAAACAAGCTCAACCCACTCCACCACCACATATTGTTTATTCCCCTCCCCCATAAGGCCTCTTTTCCTTCAACTCCATCTATGTCGCGGGAGCCATTACATTTCTCCCATCATGCTAGACCTCATGATGTGCTCTTTTCCTTACTTTAAAATCATCTAATTCACTTACCATCCAACCAGCATCATACGCTACAACGTCAGCGTGACAAACCTTATTGTAATTATCATCACATAAATGGTCATGGAGACAATGATTGTCTTTCCCTTTATGATAGATTACAAAATTTATAGGATAAGGGCATCATCTCATTTTTCTCTCACTCACGTAAGCAATCCATCTCTCCTCTACCTCATTACAGAGTTTCTGCTACAATTAAGTCATCTCCTTCACCTGGTGCTCAGGCCATGGTGCCTCCACCACCGTAGTTTTGTTACTCATACACGCTCTCCACCGCATCCATACACCATTACATCATCACATCCATCACATTCACTTCATTCATTTCTTTCATCACATTCACATTATCCACTGCATCATGTTGCTCCTCCACATAGCCTTTCATAGCCCTCCACCTTCGCACATACCATCGCAGCTCTATATGACATTCATTTTGCCACATATTCACATACTACTTCCATCCCACATTCTTACACTGCTTCATGCCACCTAGGTCTTTGGTAGGTGATTACTATCACCTTACCCCTGATGATGCACTTGTGTTCTTATGGTTTTTACATTACTGTTGAGGGTTTTTCTATAAGAACCTTTCATCACGCGCTTCGTTTTTCATCTAGCACACTTAATCATTTCCCAATTAAGCACTCTTGCTTTTTGTGGTTCATTCTTGACTACTGAGGGGTCTTAATTTAAATAAACATAATCATCCATACGTTGCGAGGCATTACTAATTTTCCCCCCTTATCACACTAGCATATTACAATTACATTACACACATTCATCACAACACTTTAGTTCAATAATCATACATCATCTATTTTTTACATTCATTTGAATATCATCATCATACTAAATAAATCACATGTGTCCATACATATATAGCGAATATAATCATCATTAGAGGGAAACTCCCCTACATCATATACAATAATACCAATCAAACCTCATCATCACTATCGCTCTCAGGTACTATGAGAGCCCTAGAACTAGATGCATCACCACTAAGTTTGCATCATTGTTTGCGGCCTCGATACCTCTCTACTTTCCTATGTAATAAGGTGTTCTTTGTAGACCACTCCAAAAATTGGCATTGCAGATCCACATATCATTTGAATACATCCTACACTAAAGGACCACCTCCCAACACCTCTCTAGCTCATCGAGCCTCCTCATGTGCCTCGTCCCTCTCGGCTACCAATACATTACATGTCATTTCTTCCATGACCACCTACTCAAATAAATGAGCATGCTTTCCCACGATCTCATCCACATGCTCAAGTATCCCTTCATCAAGTAAATTGGTCAGCACATTCCACATCAATGTGTGGATGGATGTTTTGACTCTTAGTGACCAATACGCGTCACCTACAAAACAAATAACACAATGCATTAGAAAACCATTACTAAAACATACGCCAACAACAAAATACACAACATTATTACATATAGATATTTACAATCCACTATAGTTGCTTCTACATTGTCGGGGGCTTGAACTTCCCCCTCTCCTCCTCCATGCAGTAGCCCCGCTGGACCTGCAAATAATGGGAACAGTGATACCCATCAATGTACTACCCACCATGTGTGGTACTCCTCTATGTAACCCATGTCATCTGAGTCTATTGACTTCTATCGCCGCATCTACCTCATCTAGGCCAGGGGGTGCTAGCTTCTCTATTGTGGGCCCTGGTATAGCTCCGTCCCTCCTAGGTGCTCTGATAGCTCTCAACCATATATATGGCTCTAGGGGCTCATCCTGAGCCATACCAAACTATCGTGATACTCTCTCCACCTAAAAAATCTCGGCAAAACCTTGGAATCGATCCTCTAACCACATAGTCCTCCAAATACACCGCAACTCTACAACATCCTCGGGCCATCCTCTATAATTGCGGTATGGCCTCCATGTAACTACCTTGAGCCCCATCCTATCTATCAATTCCTTGTAGGTATTTGTGTCCATCCTACTCCCATGAATAGTAATCCACCTCCTCACATATATATCTAGCCTAGCACACTCTTCTCGTGGACCTACAACTGGCCTTAACACTACTATGTACTCATACGCCCATACATGTAATAGCATAATAGATCATATCCCATCTCCGTGCTCATCATGAGTAAATCAGTATAGGTCTCTTTATAGGTGGTCCAACACACACTATGCCTACACATATCTAGTGCTCTCCTCCTCTATACGTTGGTATATATCATGCATCTTATACAAGAAGCCTACACCTCCTCCCTCAAATGTAATTGATGAAGCAATCACAACTTCTATGAACTTCCGCGAGCGCAAAACCCCAGACCTCATAATAGCATCCAAATTGATATGGGCCTTGACACTTACTCGAGTTCCCACAAAATATTGTATGACAGCTCACATCTACCTCTCCATATCCTCCACTGGCATAACTTGTACTCTCTCTCTGACAACTGGAAACCGCAATATATGATACACATCCTCCAATATAATAGTCATCTCCCCTATAGGCAACCAAAATGTACAGATATTTGCACACCATCTATCACATAGTGCAGTCAACATCAGCATATTATGGGGCACATCCTCCATCCGTGCTATGTTTTGCAGGCTGACATGGTCTATAACATCCTAATCATCATCTGAAAAAACCTAATCCAACCAACGTACTCAAATGACATCCACCACGAAACTTCCTCGAGTGAATATCCCTCTGTATAACACAAACTAAAAACAAACACAGCATTAGGACACTATTTACATCCAAACACACTCGCTTATCACATTCATATACATTACAAATATCATTTTACATCATCCAAGACCACATACACACATTCTAGACCAGGGCACCCAGATGCATGACTAGGGCGCCTAGGAGCAGGACAATAATTCCCAAATGTGGGCACTCATGTCCTAAGGGTCACTAGCACCCTCACCAATATTGTCCAAGTCTAAAATGCCAAGAAAGTTAAAATTATAAAATTTGTAAAAATTCACTGAAAATGACTATTACACCATTCACTTTTCACAAAAACAATGCATTTATCAACTCCGCAGTCATGCGTGAAGTTACGCAGTCACCACCCTCTCAAACCGACTAGGATGTGTTGTTCTCACTTATGGCATTTTCGCTCACTTCATGCTCAATCTCACTCACGTAAACAACAAATGAAGTGACTAAACATTTTTTCACTTCACTTCTTATAGTTACTTTTTTACCTACTTTACTATAGTCATTATTTCGCGCTTATTCTCACACATAATAGACAACACACCGTTTTTGTCATATCTTGAACGTTTTCACTTTGATTCACACCCCGTTTGTGGAATCCTTTTTAAAATTTTGCCTACCACTATAGCATACACATTAAACTCTCATTATCTCTCATTGACAATTTTTTCCATCAAATTCATACACATTTTTGCACTTTCTATCACTTGCTTACTTTCGGCTTAGCGTTCGTTCTTATCATCACTTCCCCTTTCAGCGAAAGGGGGGCATATAATTGGGGTCATCCTATAATTCCCCTTACATTATCATGTGATTAATCAACATTACCAATCCATCATTTCCAAACATTTACTAATTCACCCGCACAACATCTCACCATCAATTCCCCCTAATGACCTAATCTGGGGGGCAACAAATATAAAATTTTCATGACATTTCATCACTTCCCCCTAATGACTTAACCTGGGGGGTAGTAAGCGATTAATATATTTCTATATGATCATTCACTAGTTTCTATCAATTCCCCTTAATGACCTAACTTGGGGGCAACTAGCGTAAAATCTCTCTACGAGTAATAAATTGAACCAATCAATCAATCAACACGTTCAAAATTCTAACAATTGAAATCATATCATTCAATCAATACAAACTCAACACAATTGGCCTCCCAGATGACCTAGCTTGGGAGTTACGTGTGGCCTCCCAAATGACCTAACCTGGGAGATTACATCCATTGCTTTGTCATATGACATAACTTGGAAGCCATCACATTGCAAGTGACACCCGTGGAGTGGGGGTAAGAGTACCTTTCCTATGCCACTCCTATATGGGTCAATTGTTTGATCGAAATTATTTGGATCCAAAAACCATAAATCTTTGATCTGAGTTCGTCTGCAGTGGCTAGTTCTTGAGGATGCATTTAGACATTGGAGAATAACACACGTTTGTCCCTAAACTATTCCTCTGAGGATAGGACAACCCAAATCCTTCAGTCATTTATTTGTATACACGTGTTTGGGTTGGTAATTGATCACTCCCTACCCCATCTCATCGCCATTGTACAATATTCATCAATCATCTAAACATTGTTATCTCATTTCGTACACTTTATCTCGACATTACATTTTTCACTATGTTGCATGGATCAACGCATTGATCCATGGTTCGACACGCTATATGGTTATTTCGGCACACTTTTACTACCATATATGTGCTTTCTACAATAGCATGGGCTTCTCTGGATTTTTCTCAGGTATGTGTCTCTATTTACTTTATGTTACCAAGATTTCCACTCACCAACATAAAGTGGGGGCAAATGTAGTCACAAAACCACGCACTTACTATTACATTTATACCACCAACCATGTTTTTTTATATATGGATCTCGCATAAGAAAAGTATTCCCTAATTACTCATCCCCTAGTCATGTTGTCAGTTAGTTGGTTGTAATTGTCATTTTCATTGCATAATCATCATTTGTTTGCATAGTTTTGGTCATCTCCCAGGGAGTCTTAGGTGTCATTATTTGATCATTGATCGTCTCTAGTCTTTGACTAGGGCACCTAGGGTAGTATTAAGAGACCTGTAAGCACCCTGGTCCTTAATTTTAGGTGCCCTAGTCTTGGCAACACTTGTGTATAATTTAGAGTTTAGAGGTCGGTCTTTATGGTTTTCCCTCTCATTCCCCTAAGTACTAGTTGTCATTTCGAGTCATTAGTGTCAAAATTTGAGCAAGAGATCCCTATATAAACACAACATACACACTATTCTAAGGGCAGACTATCTAGTATCAAGGGATAGTTATCTACTAAGGCAAGGGACTGCATTTGGGCATCATTGCATCAAACACACTACATAGGAAGGGTTGTATTCATTCTATTCCATCCACCATTTTAATTTTTACATCTAGCTATTGCCCCCTATCTTTGTGTCATTGGCGCTAGGGCACCCTAGGCACAAAATTTCACACACAAGCACATTGAACTACATTGGGTCTGGAATGTAGTGTAGTGCTTAGTTGTAAGTCCACCATTGTGTCAGTTAAGGTCAATCTGACCCCTTCAAATGCATCTTAATTTTTTAGGGATTTGATGCTTTGTATGGGGTTTTACAAGTAGATCTTCATCACATGTTTATGGCGACATAAGTGAGGTTACTGTGACAATCACGCGACAAGAATCGAGACATTACAAAGATATATTGACACTCCAAGATTCAAATCCTGAGCTTTTGTAGACCAAAGCACCCATACTGCAGACCAATACACCCACATGCACCCCAGTCCAGTTGGATCTTCACCTATTGCAACTTTCTAGGTTGTTCCATCATATTCTACTTCATCCGCACATCACCCTGTTCAGCCCCAAATCACAACAATGTAATTCATTTTTAGGTTAATACCCTATCACTCCTATTTCCATTATTTCATCTCATTTAAATATCAAATAAAAACATTTAGTATTTACATTTCAAATTATATCAATTATTCTATTGTTGTTACTATTTTAGATTAACTTAGAATATAGAATAACATTCATATATTTTCATATTTTTAGTTAATCACAAATGGAGTAAAGAAGGTAAATAGGCTTTCAAGTCTATCAAAAGTGCTATTGCAAAAACACCCACTTTAGTATGCCCATATTTCAACAAGGAATTCATTGTATATTGTTATGATTTGGAGCATACTATTTTAGGTGTCCTCGTGCAAGAAAATGAGATAAAATTTAGTCACCCATTGGATTCATGAGTGCTCCTTTGAAAGCACATGAACTTAACTATTCACAACATGAGAAGCATGCATATGTTGTGGTTAGAGCTTTGAAGAATTTCACATTTTACCTTTTGAATTCGCATATTGTTGTCATGGTCCCTAGCCCAGTTGTTAAATCTATTTTGATGCAGCAAGGCCAAAATGCAAAAAGAGGAATTCGGGTATCAAAAGTGCAAAAGTGTGACCTTGAAATCAAACCCTCCAAATTGGTACGAGGCAATGGCTTATGTGAACTCCTTACTCAAGAAGAATGGGAAGATTGTTCCAACTGCTATGAGTGCTTGATCAAGGATCTCCCCCTCGTGCTCTTCATAAGCACCACTAACCCCTGGTACTCTAGACATAGCATACTTTTTGACCTATGGTGACTGCCCCCCAGGACTGGATTACAAGCAAAGGTGCATATTCTCCGTCTCGAAGCAACAAAATATGTTATTTGGGAGAACATACTATATAAGAAAGGACTGGATGTACTTTCCTAAGATGCATTGAGGAAGAATAGAAGAAGAATATTTTCAAGGCATGCCATGATCAAGCGTGCGGAGGTCATTTCTCAGCAATGGTAACAAATCACAAAATTTTGAGAGGTGGCTACTATTGGCTTACCCTCTTTCGAGATCATTACAAATGGGTGGGGAAATTTGATATCCCTGCCAACAATTTGTAGGGAAACCAAGGCTTGTTGATTACCTCTCAAGCTCGTGATCATTGAGGAACTCTTCCAACAGTGGGGTTTGGATTTCATTGGTGTATTGAACCCGCACTCTAGTGTGGGCCATATGTATGTCCTCACTACTACTGATTACTTCACAAAGTGGGTGGAGGTTATTCCAACCAAGCATGCAAAGTTGGAAATAGTATGCAACTTCTTGAAGGATAATATCATTGTCAAGCTTAAAGTATCAAATAAAGTAGTAGTGGACAATGTTACTTCTCTTCATGTGAGTTGATGTATTTTTTCTATAACCACGGTATTTCACTATCTCACTCCGTTGATTATTGTTCGCAAGGTAATCACCGGGCGGAGTCAAGTAACAAAAAATATTGTCACTATTTTTCAAAAACTAGTGGATGTTAATCAAAGGGATTGGCATAAGAAATTATATGATGCATTGTGGGCTCATCAGATAACGCCCAAGAGGGCTATTGGCACTTCTCCTTTCCAACTATTATATAGACTCAAGGATCAAAACCCAATTTCTCTAGAGTTAGTTGCCTTACAATTGGATAAGGTAGTAGAAAATGGAAAATATTTGGATGCTCTTGAAAAAAGGATTTGCTACTTAGGAAAATTGAATGAAGAGAGATGGGTGACAGGTGATGTGCTAAGAATACACCAATCTAAAGTGAAGAATTTCTTTGATCAAAAGACCAAAGATCGAAGCTTTCAAATTGGAGACCTTGTCCTCTTCTAGGAAAAAAGGAGAGAGCCCAAACGAAACCATGGAAATTTTGACTCTCTTTAGCTTGGCCCCTTCAAGAGAAAGCACTTCTAAAGAGAGAACACTTATTATCTAGATTATCTTGATGGGACTCCATTGGATTTGTTTCATAGCGGGAAACATCTAAAGCTCTATAAGCAATGAGGTTGGTTGTCCCCAACAATGTACCATAGGTGAGTTAGGATTTTGTCTCATTGTTTTCCCTTTTGTTTTGTGTTGCCCTTCCATGTTTTGTATGTTTCCCTTTTCATTTGGTGTGTTTTCTTTGTTTTTCCCTTATGTGTGTTTTTTTCTTGTGTTAGTTGGTGAATAAATGATTTTATTACCCATTTTTTAAAGCACTTATATGTTTACACATGATTTTTTAGGTTTTTCATTACCCCTTACGGTATAATGTCCCCAAGATAGAGCATATTGTTTTCATGCCAAATGTCCAAAATGTAAAATTGAAACTTTTGGTCATGACAACCAAGCCCCCACTTGAAAATTACTCACCTGATCATTATAAACCATTCCTCTAGCTAGTGTGCCCATAGTGTCACCCTCATTCTGGCTAGTAGGATCATGCTAACAAGATTTTCAAGTGTGTTTCATGTGTAGGGATCTTTTCCTAAGATGATTTGTAAATTCATTAAGATTTAAGGAAGAATGACTTTCCACAGAGGCCTTGAAAGGGCCATTTTTGGCCATTTTACATTATGTGGACATCCTCTGGAAGATGACAAGGAGTATTCAATCCACTTGGAATTTTCATAGAGAGTTTTGAATGCAACCAAGGTAGTTTAGGGAGAATCTATGGAGATAATTGATCTTGGGAACCAAACAGAGTCATTATGGTGTTACAGTGATCAAGGCTCCTTATGAAAATAGATCAATTGTTTTCAGACATTTTTCAATTCATGGGAATACCCTTATATGTTTTTCATGTTTTTATCCCCTTGTTGAGCCTCAAAATCCAAGAGTTACTCAGATTTTGCATGTTTAGGGGAAATCTGGGAAAAAATAGACAATTGAGGAACAAATGGAATAGTTCATTTGTTTCATCTATTCCCTACTCTAAAAAATTGGCCATTGTTTGTAAAGAAATTGGATAAATGAGGAACAAGTGAAACAGTTCCACTTGTTCCCCACATAACCGCCTTGACCAACATGGGCTAAGAAGTCAGAAAAATTGGATTATATCAGTACATAGGGAAATGTTCTTGTGTTTTATCAGTGCCCTAAATTCCCGCAAAATCCATAAAGGGAAAAGGTGGTGAAGGAAAAAGTAGGAGTGATTAATTCAACCACTTTGGAAACACTCTGAATATTTCCCAGGTTTCATTGGTGCCCCAAAACCCCAAGCCCCAATTCACTGCCAAAAGCAAGGAAAATAAGGTAAATCAGTTATGTCATCCCAATCAAGAACACATGGAATAATTTCATCATTATGTTGGTTCCCTGCATATCTGTCAACGCCACAAAAAGGGAAAATGTAAGGTAAGAAGTTAAGTCATCTAAATGAGGAACAGAGGGAACTATTCCCCGAATCACCTCCCCACCTGTAGTACAATGAGATGGACAAGTTGGTGATGGAAGGCCCTCAAGGAATAGTTCCCTTGTTCCTCTAATTCTCTGCCAACCTGTTTGGACCAACTATTTGATTGATTTTCATAATAGATTCTAGAATTTCACTAAGAGGAGGAATATGAAGGGTCATAAACTCATATTTTGAAATGAATAAGCATATTTGTGCACAAATTAAATATATTAACTCATTCCCAGGAGATGAAATATCAAAAATGTAATAAATTGAAAGGCCATGTGAAGGGAAGGTGAAAGGTCGTATTGTGACTCTATACATTGTAATGCCCTCTCCATTCTAAAGGGTTGGTAGTTATTGATTTTTGTATGTTTTTGTGCTTTCTATCACTACCACTGCAAGCAATAAAGCTACATTTGGACTCTATTTCCTTTGTCTATGTTCCTCCATACTCTTTTTTCCAACTTTGCAAGCATGGTGATCTTGTATAACCAAGAAGGAACCATGTGTCCTTGATTGATGGATCTACAAAACTTTGTGTGTTTGTTTATTAGTCTTGATGTTAATTTCAATATTGTGTTCTTATAATTGAATGTGAAGTTGCTCTGGATAATGCATGTGAATTCTATAAGTCTACTCACAACATCAACCCCCTCTCACTATTTCTCCTACTCCCCTTTACCTATCTCCCAAGAAAATTCATCACTTGTACAATGTAGAAACACTTTTCCATAGGTTTAGTGGAGTATTCATTTAGATCCCCGGCCTAACAGCCACCCCATAGTTTTAGGTAGTTTACATTCAATAATTAGATCCTCCTCATACCCAAGAAAGAGGGGCTTAGTCCCATGATTGTTGGTGAAATCCCATAATTTTCACTGCAACAAATTATCTCACCAATAGGTCCCTAGTTGGTGTCCATTGGAATGACCACACACTATGGTTCATTCTCAAAACTTATATATCTCTTTTTGAAATTAAAATCTGCATTAGTTGTGTAATACCAAGGCCTATCAAGGAGCATTGAGAAATTATCTACCTCACCCAATGTAATGACTTCAAAGTCACCTTGGAATCTTACTTCCATAATGTTGATAATGGCATTTTTAAGACACCTACAGGTAGTGTGTGAGTCTTGTTAGCCCTGAACATAGCATGTGGAGATGGATGAAGAATGGGATGCCCCATATTATTCCATGCATTGAAATTAAGGATGTTGTCTCATGCACTTGTGTCTACCAATATGTCATTGATATTCTATCCATTTATGCAAGCATCAACCAAGATTTATCAATCATATTCTTCACTCTTTGTAGTCTTGATATCTCTGCTTCACACATGACCAAGGTCTTTGATCTAGTGAAAAATCCATTGTCCAAGTAGTAGAATGACTCCCTCTATGTGCCAAAGTCAAAAAACTTCATAAAACCCATCTTTATCCATGTTTTCAAAAAAATTAGTCTCGCTGACTTCTTTTTTTAGCGTATGCTTCTTCTTTGAGAAATTCAATTTATCCTTGGAGTTATTTTACTACATCCTTTTTTAAACGTAGGTCTTTCTTTTGTTGACACGCGTTGGGATAGCCTTTTCTTTTTTGATATTCTTCATGCCTAATGGATTCCAAGGTAGTCAGATATTCTTGAGCGCATGTAATAGCTCCTTTAGTAGTGATATTAACTTTCGGTCCCTGAGTAGGTTTTGGTGCACTTGGATTTTTCCTTCCACTCATTTGGTTTGTCACACATAATCTTGATCATTGTGATACCTTTTTCACTTTTTTTCTTCATTGCATCATATAGGTTTGAACAAACCTCCAACTTATGTTCTCCACGACAATATGTGTACATTAGGAATGCAAGGAACTCTTGTTGGTAGTGATCTAGGGACCCACACTTATTGCAAGTTCTAGGAGGAAATATTCCCCCTTTGCATCCACCATTTCCTCAACCACCTCATATGCATACATTTCCTTTATAGTCTTCTTGATTTTTACTTATCGTTGTCTACCCTAGCCCAAGGTCTTGGGCCTCGTGGATTTTATCTACATGTGACAATCTTATATATTGCATGTATGTGCATCACATATCTTGGATTAGAGGGATACGTTTGTTTGGGTAGCATGTTGAAGCAAGGGGAAACTCACATCATGTCTTTCTCCACAAACCTCACATGCTTTTACCATGATGCACACATTGTGTCAAGGCCCGTTTGTCTTTGTATGGCTTTCAACCTCTCAATATGTACACTGAATCTTATTGTGCATTTCTATGGCATTATTTATAGTTAACTTTTCCAAGTGTTTCCCCATTGTTGCTACTATTGTTAGGAATATAGTGTTTAGTGCTTACATAATATGGGTTGATAATAATTACATAATAGTAAATGTAACTATATTTATGAGGTAATAGTGGATGAGTTAATGATAATAACTTACGTAAATAGCGTTGCATGTATTTGATGTATATTGTTATTAAGTCATTAGTGGTAGTTGAAACCACTCACATAATTAAGATGATTTGTTATAGAATCGTTTATAGCTCTCCTATAATTTGGCATAAGAGACTTCTATATATATGTATGATTTATGTTATGAACAATTAACAAAGTTCATTATTGTTTCCATATGTAACTTTGTCCAAATTGTTTTGTTTGGTATCGAGTATGATGGAATGGCTATGAGAGTCTTCAAATGTTGAAATTGACAGTGTTGTCCAAAATCTGGTGAAATTATTGGCATGCAAATATTTTAAGTGGAAATTATTGGTCTCTCTTTATAGTTAAAATTTCTTTGTATTATTGTTAGTTGTCCATTAGTAAAAATGTGCCCATAAGTATTTTCACATTTGTCACTATTTAAATCTCATAATTTAAAAAGTAGTAATTTGATTACTTTTTAATATTATGTTCATTTTGAAGTGTCATTTTGTGTCGTATGGTCAGTCAAACCATTGAATTTTTTTGTGAGTCATAAAAAAATTAAAAATTATTAACTCTTTTGTAAAGTGGACGAATTTTTTGTTGTGCCTACATCCATTGAGTCAAATATGTGAGTTTGATCATAATGGATAAGCTGAGTCATATTGAAAATTTTAAAGGGAAAGATTTCCATACCTTAAAAGTTTGAACTCAATTAATAATAATCAATAAAGACTTGTGGGAAAATGTTGATGGTAAAATACCAAATCCAAGTAAGGAAAATAAAGCCTCCAAATGGGAAAGCAAGGATCGAAAAGCATTTGTGATTGTAGACACCTATAGTTTGGCCAATGCACTATTACGACTAATATTGCAGCTAGTTTTGCTTCTCCCTGCAAACCGACGATACACCACTAGTTTGACCTATCTAACTTTCTTCCTACGACATCCCTTTTGTCATTTTTCCTCTTGTAAACCATTTAAACAAGCTATAATAGCTTCGTTCTAACTACATTAGCTTCTTACTTTCTTCCAGTCCACTTCTACCACCTTCCTGGCCTATCAATCCATTCCATTGGATTGATCTGACCCTTCAAAACTCTCTCCAAACCCTAATCACCTCCTAAACATGTTTAATTAAGCTTAAACATGGTTTGTCACTCCCTAAACCTAGTCAAAGTAAGCTTTGACTTGCTAAAAGTGTTTTTTGGAATTTAGTGTTTGTCCCACATGCACTCAAGTTTCCCATTTTCCCAAATGAAAAACTATATATAGGGCTAGACCCCCTCTCTCATTTTCAAGAATTCCTCCCTTCTTCCTAAGCATAGATTATAGAATTTTGCATCTAGGTTCTAGATTTCATTTCTAGTTTAGATATTGAGCTATTTACTTCATTTTTTGTATTGCTAATCCAATTTATAGGGTAAAAGGGAAGAACCATTGGCTCAAAAACCTATAATGGGGAGATCTCTTTCTCTTAATCACTAAAACTGATTGCTTAGGGCTTACTAGGTTCATTATTTTAAGCTTTCAAAGAATAGAGGTAGTTTTAATTAGCTTAAATTTGAGTGTTTACTTCATAATGCATGCTAGTTAGAAAATCTTGCTCATTTCTTATCGGATGGTCCACTAATTTGTTGTTTGAAGCCTTTGGGGATTCTTTAGGAATTCTTACCCCCAAAATTCATGGCTTTCGCAACTTTTCTTTGAACACATTTGGCATGCCCAGTGGGACTCTTATGTCCATCCTCCATTAATGGAGGTCATTTATGTTTTTCAAAGTTATTTTTTAAAGTTTTTTAGTTTAAATCACTTGTTATTTCCTCATTTATGTTTTAAACCTTGGATTAATGAACTCTATTTACATGCATTTTTGGGTTTAACATAGAAATAGGAAGCTTTGACTAACCAATAACCTGTTTGCTCTTAAAATTTTGAAAATCCATGTTTTTTGCAGGTTTTTTACAACGCACGCGTAGGTGTTTTAAGGTGGCGCGTACACATTGATATACACACAACTCCATCGGAAAGGCCACGTACCCATTAGGGTGTCCTCTGTGTTTATAAAAAAATTCTCTACAGGGATGCGTCCACGTCTCCGTTGGTCTATCTGTGTCTCCATCTCTCTGGACGCTCTGTGTAATTAATATCACTGTGTAAAAATTTTACAGACTTCTTTTTACTTGGGCTGTGTATCCATCGGTAGGAGCGCGCCCGCGTTGAAACCCTAGCATACCTGTTGGATTAGGGCATGTAGGTGTTGGTGACTATTTTGATCTTAATAGACCCACGTAGGTGTTGGTATAGGCATGTACCTATTGGTTGGGGCGCGTACATGTCAATTTGGGCGCGTAGGTGTTACTGTCAAAATTAAAAAAAAAATTACAGTCTGTTTTAGCTATTTCTCTGACATTTTGATGTAGGTTTCTAAAATTCGACAGGTTTAAAAACAGGGTTATCTCCTTAAAATTTCAGTTTGCATGATTAAGTGTTTTTCATTCCTTAGCTTAAATTAGGATTTGTGAAACGTGCGTATGCTCTCTCCTCACACTTTCCAAAGCAATCTTGGAGATCAAAAGCACTTGCACAAAATCTATTTTACACGTTAAAAACACTTGCTCTTTAAAGGATAAAGTAACATTTTTATGTGCTTTTAGTAGGATTTCCACTTTGCGTATGCTCTTCCTTCGTGCCTTTGGACGATCTTAGGAATCAAAAGCAAGTGTGAGTTCTCTTTTACCTCAATCGAACAAGAAAACTACTAACCAACTTGTTGTCTACAGAACCTTACGTTGGTCAAAGAAAGGTGTTAAGAACGAAGCAGAAAACTTCTAATACACATGTGTTTGCAGATTGCCAAATGGTGTGCCACTTTTGAAACCACATTAAGATTAAAAAAGATAAAAAAACACACCATACTCAACACACTGTATTGTAGGTTTCGGAAAAGGGTAAGTCCCTCTCCGCTTAACTGGAACGTAACCCCTTTGGCATAACGCCTTAAGCTATAACAATGGGGGTGGTTCCAGGAACCCCAAAGTAGTCCACCATTGAGTAACCTCGTGGATGAAACGGGAAGCACCTCGCTTACCCACTTGACTAGTACGCCTTGTGAGTTAGAGTTACAAGTTGTCTGTATCGCGACCTTAATAAAAGTACATGATGGATGCATTCATTGCCCACTGTACTTGAAGGGGGACAAAGCCGAGATACTCCCAAACTAGTCATTGCGACTTTTTGGGTAAATCGGCCTCGCTCTTAGACAACCTTGTAACACCTAGTTGAGAGAACTTATTAAGGAAACCATTTTATCTAGAGGCCAACTTTACTAGTCCATGTGCGTCGTTTTACCATCACAAAGTGATAACTTGTTTGGATTCAACATCATGTTTTTCAAACACGGTAACGAACTCATCCCAAGTTTGATCTAAGTGTCTTTCATCATGAATCTAGACAAGCATATTACTTAGCTTAGCTTCCTTCTCATTTTTTTAAAAATGAGGTGAAGCTCTGCCCAAAGTGAAACTAAGTCTATTTTCACATATTCTTGATCTACACCCATGCGTTCGTACTTTCCACGTTGGAATTCGAACAGAGGCATACTTTACGTGTCATGTCAGAGATAGTGCTAGCTACTTTTTTGTACGTTTACACTCATCCATGTTTGCAGCTGGGGTGTTAAACAACTAAAGCAGGCATGGTACATTTTCACGTCTTTGGCAGTCCTACGATCTTGACTTCAGGATCTTCGTCATTGTTACGGGTCGGTTTTGTCATTTTGTCTCTCCCCTAGTTTGTCGACTTTTGCTTGCATTTTAGTCATTTAGTATTGGCATTTACATTGTGTCTCCCATTCTTTGGGCACGTAGTATAAATCCCTCTATTACACAGTTACGCTGCTTGCATCATCACAGACTTCTTGTTATACCTTCTACTTGGTTTTAGTTCTGACGTCATCTAGGTTTTTTGACGAGTGTTGATAACGCATTATATATATCGTCATGATGTTGTCTTGATATCGATGTCTTGCTTGCTTGGTTGAGATATCTTGACAGCGTTGTTGGGTTGTATCTAATTGTGACTTCCACTTTTCAATACACTTGGCTTGTTGTCAGTACTTGAGTCAGTTCTAGGTATACCTTGTTAGAGGACTTTGTCAGTATTGTGCTAATATTCAAGCCTTGTTAGATTTCTAACTTTGGCCCACATATCTGGTACAACATTGTCATTCATCTTGGTCTTTTAAGTATAGATTTGACATAACACAACTTAGGTAGGTGATACATTTTCATCTGTCCATATCGGTATCCTTTGAAAACTAGTAAACATAGTGTTGCATCTGAGTATCAGCTAGTAATGCCTAGACTTTTCAAAATGGCAACAAAATCCAGTGAGCTTAATGCAGGAGCTAATCCTTTTGATGGTTTCCCCTTTAGCGGGAACAATTTAGGACCGCTCTTCTCTCAAGTCAAAGATACAAGACGTTAATCGATCATAGTGGAGGAGAGTTGGACTCTTCAGGAGAACAACAAAGGTTAGACCTAAACAGATTTGACAAGCTCTTATATTATAACAAAGATCAAGTACTCATGAGAGTCTTGGCATTAGGAGATAAAATTCACAAGAGCGAAGAAGAAACAAAGGTCATTGACCCTAACTTAGGAGAGCAAAGATTCATCTTAGACACAGATAATCCTTTCGATGTGGGATATGCATCCACTTCTGGGCAACATAAGGCCGTTGTTGAAGGTGAAACATCACGTAAACCTCACTTTAAGGCTTCGTGTAAAGTAAAAACTGAGCGGAAGGCCTCCCCTCCTCTGAAATTTGATGAAGAAGAGGATCCCCTGGTTGAGGAGGAGACCCTCCAAAAATAGATCTTGAAGTTGAGTCAGAAATTAGCGAACCTAGGTGCTTCAAAAGGAAACATAGGTAAAGACAAAGACAAAAATAAACTTAACGAGTTTCAATTTGATCCGCATACAGACTATACCTTTTAAGCAACTCAGGCTCAAAGGTCAATATCACCTACTAAGGAGCAACTCATTCAGGATGAATTGAAATCTATGAAAGATACGACTCACAACATTACAACAGGGAAATATAGGCCAAAACAGAAAGTATCTCTACGAAGAACTATGTCCTTATCCCTTCGATAAAGACATGCTACTGCAGCCCTTTCCTAAACATTTCACTATCCCAAAGCTCAACAAGTACAAAGGCAAAGGTGATCCCCATGATCACATCAAAGGCTTTTACATGGCTTGTCAAGAGGTTGCCTACAATGATAATTTTCTAATACGACTCTTTCCCTGCAGTTTGGGAGCTTTGGCAATTGAATGGTTCTGTAGCATACCTAAAGGATCTATAACAACATGGCTCAGCACTAGCAGAAAAATTTGTGTGGCACTATTCTTTCAATATTGAAAATGATATCATGATGAATGACCTTTGCAATGCAAAGCAAAAACCTAATGAGACCTTCGTGGGTTTCTTACAATGATGGAGAGCGCTGGCTAGTCGCTTCCCTTGTGCTTTACCTGAAAAACAATTAGTGAGCATTTTTGTTCCTAATTTAAACTCGGAGATAGCCTTCCATCTTCAGATGCATTGTGGATCTAACTTCGAGGAAGTTATAGAGAAAGGTAGCCAAATTGAAAAGGATCTTATTACCAAAGGAACACTTAAACCCTTTGTCAAAGACAAACATGAGGCCAAATCTGTAGACAAACCTAAGTTCTTTAATAAGAACAAGCACGTCATCGGTGATGGAATTACTGACTCCAAAAGAGTCCAAGCTGTGCAGACAGGTCTGCTTTTGAAGCTTTTGCAAGGACCTCATCCCAAGGCACCTACAAAACGTACGTTCACAATGTTGAGCGAACCCCTGACTACTATATTAAAACAATTAGATGATGCTAAAATGGTAGAGTATCCAAGTACCACAGTACCATTCCAGAAAATGCTCCAAAACCTGGTTGGTATAAAGACCATGAATACTGTGACTTCCATCGTGTCAAAGGACACAAAACAGATAGATGTCTATGGCTGAAACACTTCATACAAGACCTCATTGAAGAGGGCAAGATTGCCGTAGAATCACCTCCTGATTCAGGACAGGGTCCTAATGAAAAAATGGGCATATACAAAGAACCTTTTCCCAATCACACGGATAAAAAGAAAAGGAAACTAGATCACGAGTAAGCCTCTAATGACTATCGCACTGCTGCGTATGTTTACCCTAGTGATGACAGTCCATTCGACTCCCTTATAGGTTGCATCCGTTCGCCTGATGAATGAGTAAACACAATCCGAATTCTCGAAAAGAGTTGTGCAGTTGGAATGTGATGCACTCTCACTTAATCATACCTGATCCAATACCAACTACCCAAAGCCAATATAATTTACTAGACCAGCTAGAGAAAACACCAGCTAAAATATCCATTTTAGACCTTCTTAAAATCTCTACTGCTCACAAGGATATATTGTACAAAACATTACAGAATTCCAAAGTCTCTACTGAGGTAGATCCTGCACACTTGCAAGCTATGGTCACCCACCTTGAACCCGTTGATCATATCACTTTTGATCACAATGCTATCCCGCGTAACAACCCTGAGCATAATTTTCCTCTCTATTTAGAAGTGGTGGTTACCCGTTCATAAGATTAAAAGAGTGCTTGTGGACGGGGGATCTGGTCTAAACATATGCACATTGAAGCTGGTCAGGAGCACTAGGCCTTTCAGAAATAGATCTGGGAGCTAAGACCATCACCATCACAGTGTATGATAATGAGGAGAGAGAATCCACAGGTACTATTATAGTGCCCATGGAAGTAGGTCCAACCTGTCATGATACAACCTTCCATGTCCTGGATTTAGATCTCCCATATAACATGCTCTTGGGGCGTCCATGGATTCATGCCATGTAGGCTATCCCTTCGACATTTCATCAGTGTATCAAGTTGTGCCATGAAGGGCATATAGTCACTATCTCAGGTGATCCTGAGCCGTTCACTCACTGTCAGGCGTTGCATAGTTTCTCTCATGCAGCCTATGAGTGCCCTTCCATGGATGTTGTCATCCCTCTTAAAATGGAAGCTATGAAGAATCGGGTGGACTCAGAATCACTCACACCTTATAATCAGGACTTCCCTTCTTTGGTCAATCCTTTTACATCTTGGGAGGCTACATCAGTAAAATATGGCCCAGGAGAGCCATTTACTCTTGAACAAGCATTATTAATTTCAGACTTATCAGTGTCACCTAGGACACGGGGTAAGCCCTATTTTTCAGTTCAAAACTACATGAGAACCATGTTCAGAACCATTGGATAAATTTGTTCATAGTGGCCTCCTGTCCGAAGAAAAGATGTTGGAGGATCCCATTAGTAAGGTGCCAGAAGGAACCATGGCCTCATGCCATCAAGCACCTCAGTATATTAAAGGACACCACATGATGTTTGTCATGGGTTATAAAGGATACGGATGTGGAGCCAACGCACAAGGCCATCTAGAACCTATTCCTACTCGCCATTTCAAATCTGACAAGCATGGTCTTGGGTTAAAATCCCAGGATGCTCAACCCATCGAGGTTGATGCTACCTTTTCTGAGTGTGAGGATGTTTCGTATAATGCAGATAGTGATACAAGTTCCCAATGTAGCCTCTACAAAGATTTGGCTTCCACGAACCTATTCCCAGAGTCAGCCATCCTTACCCTATCTGAATCCATCCCTTCAACCGATTATCAAGTCACCCTAGTTTATCCTGAACTTGTAGATTGGGACCAACAACTTTACGTACCACTTGATATCTTCGAGAATGATGAAGCATTCATGGAATTCATGGGACTCAGGGATTTTCTTCCTGCTGGGGACCACAAGAAAGGATTCCAAATTCAGTTAAACACATGTGCATACTTCGGAGAAGAGGCAGAGATGTGTGGCCGCTTGGGTAAGAATGTTGTGAATAAAAGTAAAAATACTTCAGAGCAGCCTAGTACAAAGAATAAACGAAAATCTCATAGTGACAAACTCTTTGAAACACTTATAGAAGAACAAAATGAAAAGCACATGGATAAAATAACTTATCCATTTGAAGATGATAAAGAGCTACCTCAGGAGGTTGATCTCACCCTCCCTCCTGATCCTACCAGAATGGAGGACACATCTAAGATGCTCATTGAGGAAACCATCAGTGTTAACATTGGTTCAGATGATTTACCAGGATGATCAAGTTGGGGGCTTCACTCTCAGCTCAGGAACAGAAAACCTTTGTGGAACTCTTAAGAGAATACGTTGATATTTTCACATGGACATATTCAGATATGCCAGCTTGGATCTAGCACTAGTTGTGCACAACCTTGTTGTGCACCCAGATGCCAAGCCCATTAAACAGAAACTGAGGAAGATGCATCCTACAGTTGCACTTCTTGTCAAAGAAGAATTGGAGAAACTCTTGGCTGCATATTTTATCAAACCTATTGATTACTCAGATTGGATCTCCAATATAGTTCTAGTACAAAAGAAACCCATTGGCATTAGGATCTGTACTGACTTCCATGACATCAATAAAGCATGTCCTAAAGATGATTTTCCTTTGCCAAACATAGATATGATCATAGACTCTACCGCTGGCTATGAGATGCTATCCTTAATGGATGGCTTCTTGGGGTATAATCAGATAAGGATCGCAGAAGAGGATCAGCACAAAACTACCTTCATCACTCCATGGGGAACCTTTTGTTACAAAGTCATGTTGTTCGGACTCAAAAATGCCGGGGCTACTTATCAGCGTGCTATGACTGTCATTTTTCATGATATGATGAATGATATTATGGAGGACTATGTGGATGACATATTAGCTAAATCAAAGAGTAGAGAAGAGCACCCAGAAGTGCTTAGATGTATCTTTCAGTGCCTCAGGGACTACAAGGTTCATCTTAATCCTAAGAAGTGCGTCTTCGGTGTATTATCAGGAAAACTCTTGGGATTTATAGTATCACAGAGAGGGATAGAAGTGGATCCCACCAAGGTCACTACTATTACGGACATGCCTCCACCCACCACTCTTAAACAACTCAGAATTCTGCAAGGAAAGATCCAGGCTATTCGTCGTTTTATTTCTCAGCTTGCAGATAAATGTCATCCATTTACACATCTTTTGAAGAAAGATGTTTCTTTCAAGTGGGGGCCCGAATGTCAGAAGGAATTTTCTCTACTCAAGAAGTACCTTGTAAATCCACCTGTGCTGATGCCCCCTACTCCTGGAGAGCCTCTCCTTTTATATATTTCTGCTACCCAATTCGCTATTGGTGCACTGCTTGCCCAATACGACCTTGGCCATAAGGAGAGAGTTGTTTATTACCTTAGTCGTACATTGATTGCCTATGAATTGAACTATCCACAGATTGAAAAGGCCTGCTTAGCAGTCATCTTTACATTTCAGAAACTCCACCATTACCTCCTTAACAATAAAACTAAACTTATTTCCAAGGTTGACCCTCTTAAGTACCTCTTATCCAAACCAACCTTAACAGGCCGAATGGCTAATTGGATCATTCTTTTGAGTGAATTTGAGATAGAGTTTGTAAATTAGAAGTCCTTAAAAGGACAGGTATTGGTAGATCAGTTGGCAGAAGCACCTTTACCAGGAACAGAGCCTTTGTGTCTGGATCTCCCAGACACATCTATGATGTATATCGAAGAATCCACGGAATGGCAGGTCCATTTCGATGGATCATTTACTTTTCATGGATTAGGAGCAGGAGTGGTGCTTATTACTCCCACAGGAGATATTATACCAAGGGCATTCTGGTTGGGGTTTCCTTGTACCAATAACATTGCAGAGTATGAGGCACTCATTGCTGGCCTCAAGCTAGCTATCACTTGGAACATCAAACAGTTGTGAGTTGTTGGAGATTCTCAGCTCATCATTAAGTAGGTCAATGATGAATACAAGGTTAAAGATGAAAAAATTATTCCCTATAAGAAGATGGTTAAAACCCTGAAGGAATATTTTTCACATGTCATATTTGAACAAAAACCCAGATCTCATAATAGATCTGCATATGCCATGGCTACCATCAGCTCTCTCTTGCGCATCCTACCTGAAGAGAGTAAGATGCCTTTCTTTGTGGAACACTTACAGATGTCGGCATATGATATGCCTAAATCCTGTTTAGCATGTGAGGTTGTTGGTCCCCTATCCCCATGGTATGACCCTATTTACCAATACCTACAAGATGGAACCTTCCCACCTGACATTACCCATTAAGAGAAAAAATCCCTTATCCACCGCATTGCCTGTTATACCCTCCTAGGAGGCACCCTTTATCATCATGGCTACGACAAGAACTTGCTTCACTATCTAAATGTTACTGATTCAGTTCACACGATTAAAGAGGTACATAGTGGTATCTGTGGGGCACACACTAGTGGCATGGTGCTAGCTAAGAAACTGTTGAGAGTAGGCTACTATTGGCCTACCATGGAATCCGATTGCTACAACTTCATGAAGAAATGTGAACTTTGTCAAAAGTATGGTAATCTCATACATGCACCAGCACAGGCTTTGCAGCCTATTGAAATGCCTTGGCCTTTTTCAAAGTGGGGTTTAGATCTCATAGGGAAGCTCCACCCTTCTTCATCAGATGGTCATACACACATCATAACTGCCACCAAGTATTTCACTAAATGGGTGGAGGTTGTTCCTCTTACCTATGTCACCGGTGCGCAAATATCCAAGTTTATCATGAACCATCTTATATGCCGTTATGGTATCCCCTCGGCCATTGTCACTAACAATGGTAAATCTTTCAAAAACAAGACGGTAAAAGACTTGTGTCAATGCTTTCATATCCAACTTAAATGGTCCACCCCCTATTACCCTCAAGGTAATGGGCAAGCAGAGGCTACAAACAAAACTCTTGTGTGCATTATGGAGAAAATGGTTAGTAAAACTGGTCGTAATTGGCACTTGCAAATCCATCCCGCCCTCTGGGCTTATCGAACCTCCATCCACACCCCTACTGGTGCGACCCTGTATTCACTTGTCTATGGCACTGAAGCCATCATACCTTTGGAAGTGGAGCTTCCCTCCCTGAGAATATCTCTCAGGGACTACCTCAACAAAGATGAAGACTACAGAGTTGCTCGCCTGGTAGAGTTGGAACTGTTAGATGAACGGCATATCAGAGCACTTAATCACCTTAAAGTATATCAAAATAGAGTATCTAGAGGATACAACAAACACATCATTTGTAGGGAATTTGATGTAGGTGATCTCATACTAAAATAAAATCAGAAGAATACCACCAAAGACAGGGAAAAGAAAGGTAAATTTGAGGCCAATTGGCTCGGCCCCTATGTGGTGACCACTAAATATGGATCAGGGGCATATAGACTTGCCTATTCAGATGGTGAAGAGCTTCCAAAGCCCATGAACGCCATTCACCTCAAGTGCTTCTATGCTTAGGCATGGCTGGAATATTGAGATAAGAAACTAAAAAAGTAGAAAACAAAGAAAAAACAAGCAAAAAATTGAAAAATTGAGAAAAAAGTAAAGAAAAAATAGGTCATCCTCGTGTGAAAACCATGCAATTGTGGTGCAGTGGGCATGTCCTTTTGTGAAAACAGGTTTCTGACACTCAAGGAAGGTTTCTCGTACACAAGTCACTCTTGCGACAGGATGGGTAACTCTTGCCACTTGCTAAATTCTGCAGTACCCTGGCTAGGTCTAGGGATCCGACCTCAAGCTCCCTTGCAGGACCTGTGATCTGGTTTACTTACGTTATATCTATGTGAAGGATGTGGCCTATTTGTATATTCCCACATCGCACTGGGGGTACATTCACATTCCACTTCATTGTATGCTAACGCGTGGCATTTGACCCTTTGTATATTCCTACATCACGTTGGGGGCATTCCACGTTTCTTTAAAGCTTGTACATTGCTTTACAAAAACATTTAGAAAAGGGTACACAAAAGCTTAAACATATAGAAAAGTTCCCTTGGGGTAAATACATTCAAAACATCTTAGGAAAACCTAGACAACAATACGTAAACCGTAGGTTATCAATGTCAATGTCCTGCAAAAACAAAGTGGTAGTTACATTGCTTTTAGTTGTTGGTTTGTATAGTTTTTGTGTACTTAGTTTGTTGTGTTGTTTGTTCTTTGAATGATTCTTTGCTTACATTACGTTAGATCTTGTTAGGTTTAATTGTGTGTTGCATTGCATTGATTGTTAGGACTGTTATGCTTGTAAAGTAATTGTTGTATATTTCTTTGATTGCTATGTGCATCTGTTGGAACTCATTTTTACTTGCTTGGATTAAAGTGTTAGATTAATCTTCATTTTTTGCATTGTGTTGCATGTGTGTGTTGGTTTAGTTTTGTTAACTTTTGCTTGTGTGTTTGTTTAGCATAGTTGTTTGTTATCACATCTATCATATATCATTTCATCACATTTATCACATCATTTACTACATCATATATACAAAAATGCTAAGTATTACATCATGCATGTATGCTAAGCTAATCATCACATATCATATCATCAATGGGGGCAAGAGGGGTTTTGCATGATCACTAATCTATCCCCCCCCCCTGCACCAATATCATCTAGTATCATCCAAAAATACTAGCCATATGGAATCAAACATCTCATAAAGCGAAAACACATGATATCAAATACACAAGTATATCATCACTATGAAAGAAAAACATGTACATCTATACATCTGAACGTATGTCACATACATAAAAATAAAAAAGATACAACATGAACATCGCTGAAGCATTATGACCATGACAACATATCAATGCATGACAAGATATACAAGAAAGTGTCCATATGATACATGTATAATAAAAATCTTTGTGTCAGAGTTCTGGTATATACAAAATGCTCTGTCCATCTGCCATATAAAAGGGGCAGGGATCAGATACTAAGCCTGCATACAGAGGCATGGTGGTACATCAAAAAGTACCTACATCGATCAAAATCAAGCCTTCATCTAGAGGCATCCGCAAAAGAATCTAAAGAATCTATACATAGTCAAAACCCACCTTCATAAGAGGCATATACATCCAATACATACATATATATCATGGCATGAGTAGGAGACTCAGCCGTAACTCTCGCCCTCACCAGGGCTGCTGGGACCATGTCCTGGAGGATAGAATAATGGAGGCTATGATGGGCCTGCCCCTGAAGAACCTGCCAAATGTGAGGGAAGACCCTGTGTACCCCTCTGCTGTGTACTCGGCTGTGTTACTGGCTACTGTACTGACCTGGCCAACCTCCATGATCTAGAGCCTGTGTGGCTCACATCAAGCTGGGAAAAAGGTGTCACTCGCTCTGCTGATGGAACTACCTAGAAGTAGGTTGTCCTGTAATAAAGAGCCTCGTCTATGGCCCTGATAGTTTCACATATCAAATCATCATCTCCTGTGGCTAAGGCTGCATGTAGGGTGGCATCACGCTCACCTATCAATCGACCTCTATCAGCATCAGCCTGCCTAGCAGTAGTAGCCTCTCGATCCCTCTCCAATGTGACACTTTGTAACTCGACACGGGCCTAGTCTCTCTCCATCAAATAGGTTTGTCCCTCGGCCTGCACCTGATCATGTTGAACCATGACGTTATGTAACTGGCTCTGTACCTAGCCTAAGGCACCCACTAACTGAGCACCCTACACTACCAACTATGTAATCTGACCCTGCCATACGTCCCTACCACTGTCATGTAACTGAGACCTGGCCTGGTCTCTCTCAGTAGTCAACACCTGAACCTGTGCTCTGGCCTGATCTCTCTCTACGGCCACTATGAAGTTGTACCGCTATCACGGCCTGTAACTGCTACTATAGTGCAGCAAGTTTTCCATGGGGCCTGTAGGTGGACCCTTCCATGGTAGAACTTGTTGTAATGGGACATATATGCCCACTGGAATGCCTACTGGAGGCAACAGACCAGCTGGGGCCTGGTGTGCCTATCTAGGTATAGGCCTAGGACCTGTGCCTACGGCTATGGGGCCCTACCTCTAACTCGATGTTGTGCATCAGGGCCACCCTCGTCATCTGAATCGTCATCATCAGTATCACCTCTGGCGCCATCGTCATCGCTAGACGGCCCCACTGGGGGAGGCCTCACGCCTGCCTCATATGTTGCCCTCAGAGTAGTCAGCCTGTGTGGAATCACGCGTCATGATACTAGGGCGCATACTCTGTTGTGCACCCTAGATCTCACACCTACCTCAAAGGTACCCATGCAATAGGTATCACATGTGTAAAACTGGCCTAGGCTCTGTCAAAGGCTATCTGTGGCCCCATGTCAAAATACTCACGCACCCTCCGCGCATACCACATATCGGGCCCCGAAACATCCTGTGTGATGCCAAACTATCACTGACATCTGTCAACCCTGTAAAACTCCCGCATATAGCTGCGGCTACCCATGATAAAGTGCTCTACTCTAGCTATGGATAGCTCTCGGGCATCCTCTAGCCACTGGAAATGTCAATACGGCCTCCATACCACGGCCGCCTACTGTAGGTCATTGAGCTCTCGGCGATAGGGATAGGGATCACCCCTGTAGGGCGAACATCATCCCGACTGGGACCCAACCCATGGTAGATGGCTCCTCTGGAGCCTGAACTCTCAGAATGCCTAAGGGGCACCTGATAGCAATGTGATCCTAGGCCCATATCATAAGGAGCCTAGCCGGGCCTACCATCTTCTGATGGTAGTAGGTGATAAGATGCAGATCCTAGTAAAGATGTGCCAGAATGCACTGGCCCCAGCAATAAGTCTCTCCCTGTATCAATCCAAGAATCACCCCAAGTAGTCCAAGTGGAAATGAGGAACCAGTCTTGTCAGGGAGTAAAACTCCACTGACAAAGGCCATCATGTAAACTACGACCTGATCTAACTCAGGATCCTCGATGCAGCGTGAAAATCTCACCGTCATCCCACAACGAGGTATCATCGGGACTCCGAATAGTTGTACAATACATCCCTCCATCACTACCATATCACTGACATACTGGATCGGCTGGCCAATGATGGGAATGTGCATGATGCACCAGACATCCTCCAAAGTAATGGTGATCTCCCCTATAGGCAGCCGGAAGCACTGGCTCTCATGTGTCCATCTCTCTGCTATGGTCGTAAGAAGGCTGTGGTCCAATGTAATCTGGGGCATATCAGCCACATAGGCTAACCCTATGACATAAAGGAGGATGTCTAATATCCTCCTATCCCCATCCTGCAAACTGCACCTCTATCATATCAAGATGGCCGTATCTCTCCCACGTCTGAAGTGCGGGTAATCTGCACTGCAAGATCAAAACAAGTGTTAGGCACTTATCTAATCTCTAGCTATCTTTCTAAGGAAACATAGTCCGTAGAGTCCTTGAGCTTACTAACTCCCCTTTTTCTTCTAAAGTTCTTCTAATTATTCTCCTCTGCACTTTGCTATTTTATTGCTATAAGTGTGTTCCATTTTCTTCTGGATGCATGTGTGCCCCTTTCGATGCACACGCGTCCTCCTCGACACCTACGCACCCTAACCGACGCGTACGCACCCCCTACCTTTTCCATTTTTCTCGTGTATGCCACGCAGGATGCCAACGCGCCCAGTGTGATGCCTATGCATCCCTCCCAGTGTGCACGCGTGTGTGCATCCATTCCTGCTAAAAGTCAAACTTTTTCCCCCTAGTGCCTACGCTTGGTTCGACACGCGTGCACGTCCCCATTTCCCCCCTTTTGACGGACACGTGTGCGCGTACCTGTTTTCAATGAATACGCCCACGCGTACCCACTTTTTTGATGCATACGCGTACATGTCCCCACATTTCCGACACCTGCGTGTGTGTACATGTGTCTTTTTCCCGCCTACCTACCCTAGAAATGACCTACAAAGCATTAAATGCATAATTTAAAAGAGAAAGGATAGACCACTCATGAAGGGTCCATCTACGGGGTCTCGCTGGTACTCTCGGATCCAGTCTGCTCACCTCCGCCTCGTCGGTAACCTCTCCATCACACTCCAGGCTCTCTCGCTGACACCTCGCCGTAAAAATTTGCAAGGGCTCTGGTACAAATGAATTGGTCGTGATTATTTTTACCCCCCCTAGGTGGGTATATTAACTCATCACGATGCCCCTGGGGCATGTTTTCTCCACCATGATCATTCTAATCTTCTTCTACCCATCGTGATAATTATTTTATTATTAAAATAATTATTTTTATTAATTTTCACACACGGGGCACTTTGTGCTACCCTGCGGACACTTCCTCTTAACCCTAGCATTGTTTACAAACCTTACAGGTGCTTTCCTCTGTTTTGATTCCTCTTTTTCGTCTATCTACCTCCCATCGTGAACAATAATTCTCTATAATAATTATTATCACCCTATCTTTCTTTCCATGGGGATACCCTTTTGGCTCTTTTGCGGCCTCACCTTCCCCCGTTCACCTCCGCGTGTACTTTTTAGAAGATCTTTGATCTTTTGAATTCTTCTGACTGATCAAAAAAATTTAAAAATTGTAAAATTGATTTAGAAATATCAAAAATAGTATAAAACTTTGAAAACGACCTAAAATCAGTAACCAGCTCATTTTTCAGCTGAAATCTGTGTCTTTTGCATGGCGCTCATCCCATATCCTGTTGGCATTTTCACATGTTTTGAAACAACAACTTGCAAATCACCCTGATCTATAATCATTTACAAAAGACCGCTGCTTACTTCGTCTGTACTCTGGGGCACTATTAGTTGCCTGGTACTGTTTCGTCGTGCACGTTGCTTTTTCATCAGACCCAAGTGTCCTCCATCATTTCCCTTGCATGTGCATATTTCTTGGGGCATCATTCTTACCCTTGTCATTTATCAGAACATTTGGGACTTCAGCTTGATAACAAAATATTTGTGCAACCTTCTTGAACGTTGTTGGTTTAAGTGTGTGTGACTGTACTTATTTCCCTGTTACATGAGTTTGTTTACTTCTCGTATTGCGTTACATGTTTGTATGTTGCGCGGAGTTGGAATTTTAGCAATAGACAGTTGTTTTGTATCTTGGCTTTTTCATGTCACTATACGCTTCTGTTGTATGCTCACATTTTTAATAAGGACCGATGAGGAGGTCTCTAAGCAAAATGATGATTTAAATAGTGGATACAATTGATTTGTGGATAGCTCAATATCTCTTTTCTTGTTTCTCATCCTCTTCTCTTCGCACTTTCCTTTTACCCCTAATCTTCCCTCTCATCGGGGCATCCTGCCCCTTCCCCATTCTTCTATCTATATCTCACCTTTTTCGAGCGTCGATCGACTTCTTTCATCACCCCATCAACACTCGAGGGGGCATCCTTCATCCTATTAATTTTTCTTCTATCCCTTCAAAAAATTTCTTCTCTTTTATATTTGTCTACTTTCTTCAAAGTGATGTAACTTACATCACCTCAAAGAGGGGCAAATGTAGACACCTGTAGTTTGGCCAATGCACTATTACAACTAATATTGCGGTAGTTGTGCTTCTCCCTGCAAACCGACGATACACCACCGGTTTGACCTATCTAACTTTCTTCCTACGACATCCCTTTTGTCATTTTTCCTCTTGTAAACCATTTAAACAAGCTATAATAGCTTCATTCTAACTACATTAGCTTCTTACTTTCTTCCAGTCCACTTCTACCACCTTCCTGGCCTATCAATCCATTCCATTGGATTGATCTAACCCTTCAAAACTCTCTCCAAACCCTAATCACCTCCTAAACATGTTTAATTAAGCTTAAACATGGTTTGTCACTCCCTAAACCTAGTCAAAGTAAGCTTTGACTTGCTAAAAGTGTTTTTTGGAATTTAGTGTTTGTCCCACATGCACTCAAGTTTCCCATTTTCCCAAATGAAAAACTATATATAGGGCTAGACCCCCTCTCTCATTTTCAAGAATTCCTCCCTTCTTCCTAAGCATAGATTATAGAATTTTGCATCTAGGTTCTAGATTTCATTTCTAGATTTATTTCTAGAGATATTGAGCTATTTACTTCATTTTTTGTATTGCTAATCCAATTTATAGGGTAAAAGGGAAGAACCATTGGCTCAAAAACCTATAATGGGGAGATCTCTTTCTCTTAATCACTAAAACTGATTGCTTAGGGCTTACTAGGTTCATTATTTTAAGCTTTCAAAGAATAGAGGTAGTTTTAATTAGCTTAAATTTGAGTGTTTACTTCATAATGCATGCTAGTTAGAAAATCTTGCTCATTTCTTATCGGATGGTCCACTGATTTGTGGTTTGAAGCCTTTGGGGATTCTTTAGGAATTCTTACCCCAAAATTCATGGCTTTCACAACTTTTCTTTGAACACTTATCCGATGCCTACCTGCATCATATAAATCTAAAAAATACATAATCTTTCATCAAGATTACCCGTAAGTAGTTGTTTCGATCACAAGTAAGGAGCATAGGAATATCACTTAAGCAGAAGCTATAAAGCTTAAGATGGAAGAAGGTGATAGTATGGTGGAACACATCAATAAGTTTTGTTTTATTTTAAATCATTTATCAAGAATAAAATCAGATGTACCTGATGATGATAAAAAAAGTTGTACTTCTAAATAGTATGCCACCTAGCTATTCTAACAGGGTCTTCACATTGAGCAAGATAAATCCAATTTTAGAAGATTTGATCTCTTCTCTAATAGAGGAAGAAAATAGAACTAAGAATTTTGATCAAAGTGCAATGTATGGAAAATATGATAGATCATATGCTAAAAGAAGATTCAAGAAATGATCTACTTTCAAAGATATCTACTAAGTAGGGATCTAGTTTCAAAGTTACAAAGAAACGAGTTTTTTGTTATTATTGCAAACAATTTGGTCACCTATCTATAAACTGTAGAAAAAGAGCACAAGACTTACTTGATGAAAAACTACGAGAAAATGTCATGGTCACTAATGAAAAAGAGGAGAATGAAGAGGAAGAAAAATTACTCGCACTGAAAATCTAAGTGATGAAGACTACCTTATTAGATGACCTTCAATTAAAGGATAGAGGCAATGAAGGTTGGAGGACAATCAGTTTCTTCTTGTCATTCACCAACAATGGGGTTGCATAATAGATTTGGTGGTGTATGTGATATTTTTTTAGAGTTTTTTGTTTGTTGTGTTGTGTTAATATGTACATGTATTTTTTTGTATTTACTTTGTAGTGTGTTTTCAGTTTTTTCAATAAAATAGATCTTATATTAAAATAACAAGTATTATGGTACAAGACTATTCACAAAAAAAAATAGGTAGTATGGAAGCACGCCTCAAAGCCACAATCCAATCTAGGCCACAAAAGGGCCTAGGAGCAATACCGCTAGGCAGAGCCTAGGCAAAATGATTTATTACATCAAAAAATAAGGAACATAGAGCAAAAAACTCAAGCCACCGCTGCAAATTGCTGACCAGACAATGACAGATCTTGGTCATGCTAATTAAGGCTTCACAAATATTTCCCACAATCAGGGGGGTTCCAACCAGAACTGCAAGTGTGTTCTCCTTCTTGAGTAACCTCCACCTGCACATGAGACAAAGAGATGGTTGAGGCAAGGTGATGGAATTTTTCCTGAGGTGGTGGCATGCTCCACCCATCATGAAAACTAGAAACGGGTGGCCCAAGCACATGGCAGGGAGCCCCATCCCCGAGCCCATGGTGATGGTGGTAGAATGGCACCCCACCTAATGGATGATCAGCATAAGAATTGTTTTATATGACTGTGAGACCGATATTGGAAGAATCTCTTATGAAATCCACCTTGTTAACCATTGTCACAACCGTGAAGATAATAATGGTGATTCAGGGATGGTGGAACATGAGCCACATTACATGGGGTGTCACCCCAATGGTGTAAGAGAATTTAGAGATGCTTCACCTCGAAATCCACCTTGTTCGCTTTGACTTGAATATGCAAGAACACGTTAGATATAACCATGGATTTGTTATAAACATGAAAGCATTTATCCACGACAAAGTTAGCAAAAAGACAAGCATTTATTTTTTTCCATATCAAAACAAAATTTCCCTTATGAAAGTGTGTCAGATTTGGGTAAACTTCTGCAGCATCTTAGGATTATCCCCCAATAGAATGTAATGCCAATAGAGATTCTCTGACCAAAATGGTTGGGAAAATGAATGGATCCAATTCCAAGCATTTTAGTCTTGGGATAGAACTACAAAAGGTGCATTAAATTTTCTAAATGTCCATAGGATGGGCAGGTTGGGTTGGCCACTCCAAGTTGGACTAAACAATTCCCAATTGGTATGCCCTAGTGCAAAGTGCTCCATGCAAAGTGAATAATTTTTTACTCCAAGCAAGCCGCCCATATAGTATAAAATCTTTGATGGCACGTCGAGGTGGTAGATTGAAATCCCCATCGAGAGTTAAACCTATCCACCATGGGGACATGGGGTGAATGCCACCCCTAGCCTTTTTTGGTCATGTAATTTTGGAATGGCGTATCCATATACCATTTCCAATCTTTCCACCATGGCCGGGAAAAATAATGGAAACTTTATGTGTCATGTGTATCGGAATAGCATCAAAGATTTCATCAATGGCTTCTTTGTCCCACTGGGATAACCTGAATTTGGCTTTGATGAGATGCCAAGGTAGCCAAGATTGCAATTGTTTGCAATAAAGATCTTGAAAACTGCATATCCCCGCCTATAGAACTTACGCGTAGGTATCCAAGTAACCTCAGCTAGATAACAATCCTGGAAATGGATGAGAGGAGACCATCACAATGAATGATGATTCAAAGAGAGTCCATCAGGGAAGTCATTTCCATTCTACAGGAGCCAAGGCTTGACTTTTTCCCAAGATTTTCAAATGATTTTGATGGCAAAGGAGCCCATTATTTTTAACTAGAAGTAGGAGGGTGAGAATGTTTTAAAACCTCAGTCCTTTCCAAGTGGCACGCTTGTAGGGAGAACCTTCATAAATGCAATGGTGGATAACCACTTTCCAGGATTTTTCCCTTCAATGGCCCGGGCAATCCTCTTAGCACATAGGGTAGACCCCTGTTAATGGATGTTTATCAGCCTCATTCCTCCAGCTTTCTTATTAAAACAACAATACTCCCATGCTACTCTATGAAATCCTTTGTTGATGGTGGGTTTGGCCCAAAGGAAATCTTTGAAATTATTTTCTAACTTTTGCACCGATTTCTTGAATGGCACCCAGCAAGAGTAGTAGTAGACATGGGTGGCTTCCAAGACTTTAGAGAAAATTTGAAATTTTTTAGCGATAGAGAATGTCTTAGTAATCTAGTACTCTATATTTCTGGTAACTCAAAGCACCACATATTGTCAGAGCTCTAAAGAGGTAGCCTAAATGCAAAGGGGATGTCTAAGAATTTGAATATTTATTCCTAATGAATCCATTTCCATTCATACTTCCGGGTGGAGGAAGGAAGGATTGTTGATAGCAATGCATTTTTTACCATTGAATTAAAGAGCCAGAGGTTAGGCAAAGCACTTCTAGGAAACGCATAGCATTAGAGATGTTTCACTCCTCCTTAATCAAAGTGAGAAAGGATTCATCGACAAAGTTCTTGTTAAGAAGTTGCATAGACTCAATGAAAAGAAGAGAGATGCACCGAGCAAGACCTTGAGATTGAGCCTAAAAAATTAAATATCCAAAACCTTCGGTTTCCGAAACATATAAGGCATGCGCAAGGGGGCAGCCCTGATAGATAGACCAAAATAAACCAAATTTCTCTAAGCTTCTACCATTGATGGTAAGGTGAGTCGAGGCATCAAAAAGTAACATTTGAAACAAATGAAGGAAGTTAAGTTTGAAGCTCAGGGCTTTAAGCATGGCCAGAATGAAGGACCATTCAATTCGATCGTATGTTTTCTCAAAATCGATTTTAATGAACAAGGATTGTTGATTAGTGTATCAAGCCAACTCCATGCCCTCCCAACCAGCGATGATGTTGTCAAGAATGAAACCGCCTTTAATGAACCTCATTTTCTTTGGCCCAATGATAAAAGGGAACAAATTGCAAATCCAAAGAGCTAACACCTTAGCAATGATCTCGCAAGATACATTGAGCACAATGATAGGATGTCAGTTGTAAATTTTCTCAAGGTCTCAGTTTTGAGTCTTGTATGATTGAAAATAAGAATAGAAGTGTATTCTTGTTTGTGAGCACAATTTTGATGTAATCCCCTGATGTAAAAATATAATGGAAAATAGAAGCTCAATATAACACAGCATCATGATACTTAAAGAGGATGACCAAACATGTGTGTCCCTAGTCATACCTAGGTTAGTGGTCATATTGTGAAAACCATTATTTTGTGAAGGTGGAACATATGGTTCTTGTCAATAGTTCCCACACTATTTTGGTATGTGTGTTCCCAACAATGCATGGTTGATAGACATATGGTTCTTGTTCGTGGCTCCCACACTGGTCTGGTTAGATTAGTTCCAAGCAGTGCATGGTTGATGAGAGGTTGATGAGATACTTCTCTACCTTCAGTTTGATTTGTGGGCCAAGATCATGGGTACACAAAGGTCGCACGCTGCAAAAAAAGTGTGATTGTTTTTCTACCATGTTCACACTAAGGGGGGAATGTTAGGAATATAGTGTTTAGTGCTTACATTATATGGGTTAATAATAATTACATAGTAGTAAATGTAATTTATGTGAGGTATAGTGGTTGAGTTATTAGTAATAACAACCCACATAAATAGCTTTTCATATATTTGGTGTATATTGTTACTACGTGAGTAGTGGTAGTTAAAACCACTCACAGAATTAGGATGAGTTGTTATAGGAGTGTTTATGGATCTCAAATAATTTAGGAGAAGAGACTCACACACACACACACACACACACACACACACACACACACACACACACACACACACACATCTATATGTGTGTGTGATTTATGTTATGAATAATTAACGGAGTTCATTATTGTTTTCCTATTCAACTTTGTCCAAATTGTTTCATCTATGCCTCCATGAATGGGATGACTCTAGTGTCAATGCTTACAATTGTTTTTATGTGCAACGCAGCTTCAAGTGCTTCTCTTGGGTCTATGAAATTTTTATGCAACAGGACACGTAGAGGGGAATGAGCAATCCCCCAACGAGTCATCGTGAATGTTGAGTTGCATGGATTTCATATGATGGTTTAGAAATCAAAGTTTTGAACCATGCATCATATGCGTGCACACTCTTGACAACCTTCAGTGTTGAGATGCTTTGTTGCTCTAACTTGGGAATATTGAATTCATTCAATCGATCATAATCATCTACCACTTGTTGAGGATCATGTTTTTGGTACTATGTGTTTGTGCACTCCAATAAAGTGTGGCAAATTGACTCGTTTTGCACTCTAGAGATGTGATTCCTTTGGTGTGCCATATGATCTCACATTTTTTAACATGTTATGTGTTCTCAACTTTGTGATATTCTTGAAGATGTAAAAACATCTCGTAAAAGATTTTGGGCACAAGAGTAGTTTTTGTGGCGGTTGCAACCCCTATCTTGTGTCGTTGTGCTTGTTGCTAGAGCTCCAGATGTTCCTGTAATTTCACCGCTTCCCAGGGTGATGGGCACAATATTTGTGGTAGTTGTACACATGATCGTTCCACTTGGTTGGGTTGTCACTATTTATTGTGTGGGTGCAACATTTCCAGTTCCTCTTACTTATATGCTTCCACCAACCTAATTTACTTACCCATTTTTCATCGTCCAAAATCGATGCGCACTAGATGGATTTTGAACATCCTTTTATGGGATCCTTTCTTGTTATCTAAATTGTGAAATGTGTTGCAATATAAAAAGGAATGCTTTTTCTGATATGTCTTTCCATTTTTTCCTTTTCTGATTCCTTGTCACCTTCAGTCTCAATAGCTAGTATCCTCTCAATGTCAAGAAACCTAGTCATATGAGCATGTGCATTGGGTTAGGAAAGGATGTCATCAACATTATATTGTAATTCATCATTCTATTAAACTTGCATTATTGTGGAGCACATTTCGTGTATACTCATGCATACTTATTTGTTTTGATCATCCTCCTATCATTCCCATTCTCCTTGAGTCTCTGTGGCAGTTCAACAGGTCGATTCATCTTCTTATTGTAAACACTTCTCAGTTATAGCTTTTTATCGATGCTTCTTCATATCGTTTTCTCCTAAGCATGCACTCGTATGAATCATATATTTCACAATCAAATTACTCCTTTCCTTTCCCCAACCCTTTGTGATGTACATGCGCATACGAATCTAGCTAGGCATGTGAAAATTCTCTATTATAAGGTTGGCCATTAGTTTTTGATTTCCAATGGAAGTTGTCTTAAATAGGATTTGCATAGTTTGTTGAAGAAACGAAACTCTACTTCATTAGTGCATGACCAAGTGGAAACCGCATACTCAAAAATGTAATTGTGAAGTGCTCTGCTCCATCATAAATTTTCCATGTGTCCATGTCTCGTTGAGTTGTACAAGACATTTGTTGCACTGTCCAACAGTACTACTTTCCCAAATTCAGAATCTAGTGCATTTAATAGGTAGCTAACAAAGGGCACTAGTTTATAGGTTGCTCGCTAAAGCTGTTTCATACAAAGAGTCAGAGAGGTGCCTCTCTACCTATTGGTCTAAAAACTGTCGGTTAGGTAGGTCATGGGGAAACAAGCCAACAATGTGCAGGGCATAGCCCCTCTTTGAGATAGCAAATAGAAACTGGTTTATTGCTAATCTAACAAGCAGGAATCTATGCAAATCAACACTATTCTAACTTCAAGGGGGTTTGGGATCTCATCCCGGTAGAGGTATTTCCTACTACGAACAGAAATGTAAGAGGGAAGAAACGGAGGAGGGTAGATCTGAAGGAAGAAAAGAAATGAATTCCAAGACAGAAAGGTCAAAAGATTTATGCTTTGAGTTGGTAGTAAACAGAGCCAAACTTACTTGCATAAAAAAATAAAGCAATACTTATGAACATATGACAATAGTAGGAATGAATCCAATAGAATAGAAACATAGATCTAACTTAAGAAAGATCTGATGCAAATAACACATATATTGAGCACAAAGTCTGAACATATATATTAATATTTCTTTTGTTACAAGAAAGCACAAAGTCTTTCTCTCTTCACTTCTCTTTTCATAAAAATATCCACCCATAATACAACAAGTATTCTAGTATTTATAGAAGGAGAAGAGGAAAGAAGACAAAAACAAAACCCACCACTATTTACAAAATATCTTACAAGATATTTACAAAATATCTAAAAAGTCAAAAGTTGACTTTGGACAAGTTTTTGGATGGCAACATCCCATGATGCAACATGGATGATGTCATCATAAATTCCAACATGCTTTTTAAATATTTTTACAAAAATGATCAAAGCGTACACAAGAGGAGAAACTACTCCTCATTATCTCTTTTCTTAAACTGAGTGTCTTGCTTCGGATCAGGAGAGTCAATGTGACACTGTGCTCGATACTTCATAAACTTGTTGATCATTGTCTGAAGTTGATTATGATCTGGACCCTTGAAATGGCCTCCAATGATTTCGCAAGTTTCTTTTTCATTCTTGAGTTTTTCAGGTAACCCGGCGAACTCTTCGCATGCATCGATCAAGAAGCCAATGAAATCACGGTAGGCCAAGAGGTTATTGATTGATTCTCGATCGAAAGTGACCTCTGGTGCCAAACCTTGAGTGACTATAGCTTTGAAGCGCTGAAATGTATCATCTACTTCCCTCAAGGTGTACGATTCAATGAGCATCCCTGGAGACATCTTTGTAACTATTTTCTCCATGTCATATTGTGCATCCAGGGCTTCATCTTTGATTTTATCTATCCTCTCTAGGATATATTCCATTTGATCGACCAGGTAATCTAATGTGACGAGAGCTTTATTATGTGCCCACGGGTGATCGATGATGCCGAAGTTTAATAGGTCGTCGGCTGAACAGTTAGCCATTGCTTGGAATGTTTCATGTTGTAACCTGGCATTGTCCAACTCCTCGGAGAGGGAACTTGCTACTGCTTGTAGCTCCTTATTTGCTTGATCTATATCCTGGTGGAGCACTGTGAACTTCTTAATCATTTCCTCACTATCTCTGAGGATTCACTCAATTTAGGAGGATACTACCATACTTTGTTCGCCAATCTTAGCATATTCATTTATCTTATCCTGGCTGAGAACTTCAGTGGGTTCGGCGGAAGTCACAGGAGGAGCAATGCCCATTCTCTGTAATGCTTGGAGGAGATGTTTGTTTTGCTCCTTGAGTACTCTTTTCTCCTCTTTTGCTTCTTGAAGCTTTTTACAGAGAGCATCCACTGCAGACAAGGCTTCTCCTTGTAGGCTTTCAAATGAGGTTCCCATTGTGACTTGAGTCACTATGAAGTCTATGGGAGACAGATCCTTCTTTTCCTTGGTGGGATCCAGGTAAGTGAATCTCTGTGACTCTCTCCCCCAAAGTGCTCTTAGAAAAGTGAGTTATCGCTTTCTGCTTCTTGGGTCCCTTCTTCAGAATGATGGAGAATTCCATGGGTGCGATGGGAACCTTTCTCTTATGCTGACCCAGATGGTCAGAAATCCAACTAGGACTTATGGGAGAGGGAGTAGAGGGAATAGAAGAAGAAACGGGGGTGAAAGGGGAAGCAATTGTAGAGGCCTCAGGGAAGTATGTTGAAACACTTGGTGGTGGCATCGATAGGGAGTCCAACACACTGCTGCTTGTGGGGCCTGGATTTACTACAGGAGAAGAAAAGGACATGGAAATGGAAGGGATCTGCAATTGGATGGAGGGAACACTGGGTGACAGATCTCTGAGAGATGAGAAGATGGAAGAGGTGGGAGATAGAAGGGAGGAAGGGAGAGAAGAAGACACATCCATAGGAATAGATGCTTCGATGATAGGAGGAGGAAGAAATGGAAGAAGGTACACTGGGTACCTTGGCAGTTGTAGTTATGACAACATCCTAAGTGGATGTATCCGTTGAAACTTCTGTTGTCTCTTCTTCTTTACCTAGAGACACCAAGTCAACTACTTGCTTCTTGGAAGTAGTACGAGGGATTTCAGGAGCTTCTTCTTGTTTACTTGATTCTCCCTCCTTGTCTTTCCCTTTTCCTTTCGGCACTTGGGCCGATCTTGGAGGTGTTATGCCTGAAGGAGAAACAATGAAATCTACCCCAAGGTAGGTGAGACCATTCTGTTTGCACCAATGTTCGGTGCGCTGCAACGTGGGCTTAACCCTTTCCTAAATGGTTTTCAGGTGCCTTGGCTCTGTCGATCTCTGTGAATGGTCAATCGTCCCCATCTGTGTCAAGGTAAACCTGATCAATTTCATGGAATCCCTTTGGAACAATAGCAATGCCATAGTGGACGATTTCCTCCAGAGCCAGCCAGGAGTGATCCTTTCACCTGATATCTATTTCATGTGTCAGATCGATCCAAATGTCCTCGATCTCAGGAACATGGATGGGATCAATTTTCACCCTTGGGAGGCAACTTCGGTAGTCAAAGGTAGGCCTTGCCTGGGAAGTTGTGCTTCAAATTTAGAAATTCTAGCTCGGCATACATCTCCCATGCTTTGGCCAGTGTGGTGCAGGTGTATCGGCCAACTGTAAGGGGGAATGGAGTTCCTCCTTTCTTTCTCTTCATGCACTTCTCATGGTAAGTGATCAGTTGCCTTGACAACTCCAAGAGGATCAACTTTGGCCCTGCATACCTTGGCAGCTTCATTGGTTCACCCTTGAAATTCACAGCTCTGAGGTATGTGAATGTGGGGAATTGTGTGAACAATGCTCCCCATTTCTTCGTGGCAGCAATCACACTCAGGCTGGTCCGACCATGTCTCATGTTCGGCCTTAACAAGCAGATTACCTCATAGAAGAAGGCATCATTAATTTTAGAGAACTGGGAGATGCTGGCCTCGAGCTTTAGCTCTGGGTAGAATTCATATATTTTGACCTGGGGCCATACCCCATTTTAAGCTAACCCTGCGAAATCCCTTGCTGATGTTGCAGCGTATACAACATAGGAATTCATGTAGAACTTCCCAGTTGTTAGAACTTGTTGAAGCTGCTGGGAGATGGTGTCGCTGATGATTTCACCCCAGCCAAAACACTGAATCAGGCGCATTCTTGCTCATGGTCTCTAGATACCTCAGCATCCATTTGTGGAAATAATGGGCATCAGGAGCCCAAATACTCTATTCAGAAGGTGATTGTATCACTCAATTCCTCATTGAAGTCACTACGGTGGATGGTCTGTGGCCATCTACTCACCAGCTTCTTTTTTTTTAGATAAAGTTCGTTCATCATTTGCATACATTTATCCTCATTGTCATCCCAGGCCTTCTTGCAGTCTTCTAGACTTATGGTGACATATTTTCTGTGATGAGGAATGCCCAGGGTCAGTTCAAAGTGACGAGCTGTGAGGTCGATGATCATCTTTTTCTCTTTGTCTTCGACACATCTAGTGTCCTTGTTATAGCACCGAGCAACCAACATGATGAATTCATTGTTTACAGCACTTACTGGCAGCCCAACTGCAAAGTGCAATCCACTGCCCACTAATTTGTTCATCCATGGGCCACTGCTTGCCTGGTTGGTCTCACCCAAAAGTCATCCATATCAATATGCCCTAGCTCAGAGTCTCTGATGTCGAGGTCACTCTCTGCATATGAGTCAGGAATCCTGACTTTCTGATATTTGTACTTCATCTCTTGTTCTGACTGCTTCAGCTTTAGCTTTAGACTTTGTTGGTTTCTTGCTTGATGAAGACATGTGTGAGCTCAAGGATGGTTGTTGTTGTTCTGCAAGAAGAATCAAGGAGGTCCAACACAGAAGAGCCATGTCAACCATCATGTTATTCATAATGAAAGCTTGTAGAATGAAGAATGAGTAATTATAAGGCTTAGGGCACAAGGCGCAGGTTCACAGCATGTTGCAGAGGCTTAAAAATGCTTGGGCACTTTTGAGGATGTTGACATGAAAAAATGTGCATCAGTGTTTATAGGAAAAAAGTTGCACTTAGTTTAGAAGGGGCGTGGTTTTGAGGATGTTAACATGACAATTTTGGGTGCCAAAGGGTAAAGCGCAGGGCATGGGTTTAGCAACATGCAACATGTCATGTTGACATTAAGGAAAAACGTCTGCGCCTTAGGGAAAAACTGCTTTGACTGGTGCTGTAAAAGATTGTGTTGCATGGGTTCAAGAGTGCGCCAAGGCGCAACTTTGAGAGATGTTGCAAGAAGGTACAGTGCACCAAAGGAAAAACACGTGGCGCAGATTTGCAATACACAACATCCAATGTTGATGTTGCACAAGTGGCACCTGCGCCTTAGGAAAAATTGCTAAGTGCTCTTTATACTGGGCATGGGTTTAGGTTATGCTGCAAGAAGGTAAAGTGCACCAAGGCACAATTTTGGTAGATGTTGCAGGGAAGGACAGTGCGCCATGCTTTTAATCAGTTTTAACAACTTAGGCTTATTTTCTTTCTTTCTCTTTCTCTCTCTTTTGGATACCTCAGATGGTAAAGAGAGGGTTTGTTTTAGCAAGGTAACAGGTAGGAAAAGATGAGTTTTGGTTTCTTCAGAGGCAGGGGCCTTCCAGATTTGTAGATCTGGAAGGAGAGGAAAAGGGTTTTCAGTTGGTTATAGATTGTTAGGTTCCTCTTCTTTAGATTTATCTTTTTAAACAACCCTAACCCTAACACAACCAAAAACAACAAACAACAACAACAAGGAGCAGGGCCACTTACCCAGATTTATAAAGGATGAAGGATGACGTTGGGGTCCACAAGCTCGAAAAACGGCACACGGGGGTGACAAGGATAGCTGACAGGCACAGAGAAAACACTTTTTTCAATTTTCAAATCATGAAAATGACAGGTGTCGGGCACCTATTTATAGGAAAACTGGCATTTATTATTTCACCAACTTCTTTTGGCACACTTTTCAGAGTGTCGACATGACAAAAATGTGCCTTAGCGCAACCTTTTATGGATGTTGACACAATACTTCCAGCACCTAAGCGCATATTTCATGGTGTTTTCATGATAATTCTCACGCCTTAGCGCACAAGGATTTTACGGTGGCACATGTTTTATGATGTTGACACTACATTTCCTGTGCACCAAAGGGCTTTCTAAGGGGCACACATTTTGGTATGTCGACATGAGAATTCCTACGCCTAGTTCAAAAAGGCACGTTTTTTAGAGTGTTGACACACCATTTTCTGCGCCGGGTTAAAGAAGTTAAAAATGGCTAAGTTCATAAATAACTTGATTTTTGAAAGGGAGTTTTAGGCCATTTTGAACGTTATCAGACTTCTTCAGGGGACCAAAACAGAATTTTTGGTATGGTTACCTGAAAATTGCCCTTGTCAATTTTGCAGGATAACAGCTGGCTCTTTCTGGGGACTATCTTTGAGTGAAACTCAAGGGTAGAGAATCCCATATTTCCATGTGCCTATCCATTGGGTTACAGAGAGTCAAAAACAAGGGTGACCAAAAAGGGAAGGAAGGGAACACACAACAATAGAAGCAAACACAAACAAAAGCAAACACACAAAAGAAAACTGTACAAAGAAGAGAGCAAGCTCTACTTCCTGAAGATCTTCAGGTGCTGCCCGCTATAGGGAAGCGGGAGCTCAGTTCCATCCAGATATGAGAGATAGAAACTATTCTCTCCATTGAGTTGCTTGATCTTGTATGGCCCTCTCCAAAGAGATTCAAACTTTCCCATGCATACCTTTCGGTTCTCTTCATTTGTCCCATAGAAGAACAAGATCTCCCACTTGGAAATCTCTCTGCTTAGCTTTCTTGTTGAAACAGCCTCTTAACTTGATTCTGATGTTCAGTGATCTTATCGACCACTTTTACTCACTTTTCTTCAAGTTCCGTCAGGTACATAATCCTCTTTTCAAGAGAATTCTGAAAAGTTTCATCTTCAATTGCTCGAGCCAAGCGCAGAGCAGGAAGTTCTAAGGAGATAGGGATTTCAGCATCGATCCCATACAACACCTGGAAAGGTGACATGCCGAGAGACCTCTTTGGAGTGATACGATCCGCCCACAAAGCATCGTACAATGATTTGTGCCAGGACCACTGGTTTTCATCAACTAGCTTCTATATGATAGTCACCAGGTTCTTGTTGCTGGATTTTGCCTGACCATTTCCTTGAGGATAATAATCAGAAGCATGAGCCAAGGTTATTTTGTATCCATAACAAAAACCAATAACTTCCCGTGAAGAGAAGTTGGAAGCGTTGTCAGCAACGATTTTGTGTGGAATGCCAAATCTCATGATAATATTCTCCTTGATGAAGTTGCAAACAACTTCAGAAGTGGCATGCTTGACAGGTATGGCCTCCACCCATTTCATGAAGTAATCCATTGTTGTTAGGATGTAACTATGTCCAACACTCGATTGAGGATTGAGTGCTCCAATGAAATCAATTCCCCATTTTCTGAATGGTTCGTCGATGATGATGGGCCTGAGGGGAAACGCAGTCAATTTTGGTTTGCCAACGAACTGTTGGCAAAGTTCACATTTCACTACCCAGGTGGCTGTATCTTGAAATAGCATTGGCCAGTAGTACCTAGCCCGAATGATTTTATGTGTTGTCACTAATGAGGAGAAGTGACCACCGCAGGCTGAGTCATGAAAACTTTCTAACAATTTTACCTGTTGCGGCTTGTCAACACATCGTAGAAAAATGTCATCAATTCCACGTTTGTACAATCCATCATCCCATATGACATATCTTGCGGCTCTGAGCTTCACCGTTCACTTTTCCTTAGTGGTTAGGTGAGTTGGGCACTCTCCATAGGTGAGAAAGAATGTGATGTCAGAATACCATTCGTCATTGGTCACGACAAACAAAACCATGGGCAAAGAATCCACTTTCTCTAGTTCATTTTGTTCTCCATCAATGTGATCAGCTTTCTCTTCAGGTACCTCTGAGTCTTTATTTTCAGCCATTAGCTGACACAGGCCATTTACCTCTTACCAACTTGGTTAGTCTGATGTCTAGATCGTATTCTTGGACCTTTGCGATCCAATTTCCTCGTAAGCTCCCTAACTCCTATTGAGTTAGGATAGACTTAACAGTTGTGTCTGGAACCAGCACTACTGTATGAGAATTCATAATGTAGTAGCGGAAACTTTTGACTTCTTTTACCACGGCAAAGGCGTGCTTTTCCAGTTGTGACATTTTCAGTTCATGAGGCTTAAGAGGAGAGCTCATGAAAGCAATCGGGGATTCAATATCTCCAGAGTTCTTTTGCATCAAGATAGTTGATACAGTATGCGTGGAGGCATAACTATACATGATGAAGTCTTTGCTGAAGTCAGGACATGCCAGAACAGGAGCATGAGCGACGGAGGTTTTTATGTCTTCGAATGATGCTCGACCTTCCTCACTCCATCGAAATGTTTGGGACCCTTTCATCATATTAGATATATGACGAGTCTTCTCAGCAAAATCAGGAACAAAGCGTCTAAGAAAATTTACCTTTCCGAAGAAAGAGTGAACACAGTCTTGCTTGTAGGCAAAGTAAGGCTCTGAATAGCCTTGACCCTTTCGACATCTATCTTAGTTCCTTCTTTGCTGATGACATGTCCTAGCAACTTTCCTTCCGTGACCCCAAAAACTGACTTCTTAGGATTTAGTGAAATCTCGTGCTCTCGGCATCTGATCAAGACTTGTTCCAAATGATCGCAGTGATCACTTCATTTCTTGGAGAACATGGTTAGGTCATCTAGGTAAACTACGATGACATTTCCCATCATACCTTTGAATGCAAAGTCCATTGCTCTTTGAAAGGTGGTACCGGTGTTGATCAAACCGAATGGCATTCTGTTGTAGGCGAAGGTACCCCAAGGAGTGGTGAATGATGTCTTGAACTGATCTTCAGGCGTGACTTGAATTTGATTGTAACCTGAAAAACCATCAAGCATAGACAACATTTCTGAACCAGTTACTGCCTGAAGCACTTGATCCATTATCGGCAGTGGATAGTTATCTTTTAAGGATGACTGGTTCAAGTTACGAAATTCCACGCATATGCGTATCTCGCCATTCTTCTTCCGCACGGGCACAATATTTGCAACCCAAGTACTGTGATGAATTGGAAAAATAATTCTTCGCATCCAGCATCTTCTGAATTTCAGCCTGGATGGTACCTAAGATTTTGGGGTTGTAATGCCTTTGCTTTTGACGAAAAGGCTTGACATCGTCCTTGAGCGGAATGTCATGCCGAATGTCCTTTGGCTTGAAAGACTTCAGATCAGCATAAGACCATGCTAATACATCCATGTACTTTTTCAGCAACTTAACGAATTTTCACTTTTCTTCATGCGTACAACACTTCCCGATATTCATGGAACGAGGATGTTCCGTGGTACCCAGATTGATGGATTCAGTTTTTGGAGAAGAGGAAGGATCATCCTGCGGCTTTTTCTTAACAAAACGGTCATGATTATCAAATAATCATTCTAAGGAAACCAAACCTTTCGGAATCTTATTTCCTTTGAGTTGTATCACTGTTTCTTTTTCAGATTCATGTGCTTGACCAGTGAGAGACTCACGACACGTAGAAATTGATCCATCGAAATGAAGTTCTTTGAAATTGTCATCTTTCTCCAAAAAAGTGATAAGTTGGTTGTCATCATTGAACACTTGCCAGTGCTGTGAATTATCTGGTACACTTGGGTGAAAAACCACCTCAATGGTATATGTATCTGTTTTTAACCCTAAGAGGAGGGAGCATGAGAGAGGCTGAGACAGCCAATGAATCAGCCATGTCATTTTGAGCTCGCAGAACTACTTTGATTGAGAAAGCGTCAAAATCCTTGATGTTATCCCATACTACATTGCGGTAGTGTCTGATTCGGTCATTCTTTACTTGATATACCCCTTTTACCTGATTGACAATTAGCTCGGCATCACCTTGCACTTTTAGATTCTTGATTCCCTTCTCTTTTGCAGCTTGCATGCCAAGTAATAAGGATTCATACTCGGTAGTATTATTCATATTGAAGAACTACAACTTGAAAGAAAAAGGAAAAATCTCCTCTTCAGGAGATATTAGAACAACCCCAAGCACCGCATCCACTTGTTGCACAACTGCCATCAAACTGCAATGTCCATACTTTATTGAGATCCTCTTTTTGGATGAGAATGTCCATTCTATCTGAGTCGGTGGACAAGAAATAGTTTCCCATCCCTGATGATTTGAAAAGAATCTGAGCCTTGGGGTCATCAGAATTGGTGACTAGATATTTCTTTTGTGATTCTGGTTCCAATGTCTACATCACCCCTTTGATAGGGATCCTAGCTTTGGACCAGTCCATATGAATTTCCCCACCAACTTCTTTACAGAAGCTCCTCCCTAGCAGTATCCCATAGGCTGCTGGAATATCAGCTATGAGAATAGTCATTTTTAACATTTTCTCAGGAAATGCCGTGAATGCAAATTGCGCATCCTTGATCTGACCAATCAATGGTACCTGTTTGGTTTCCATGGAGTAGCATCTACCAAAAGGTTTAGTAAGTGTGAGGCCCAAAGCATGGGCAACCTTTGCTGGCATAACATTATCAGAAGCTCCAGAATCAATTATACAGTTGCTTAGTTTATGACCATTGATCAGGAGAGATAGGTAAAAAGGTTCAATTTTCCCTGATGTGGAAGTTGAGGCAACGTTTACGTGAGACGTAGGAGGCATGGGAAGAATTCCTTTTGGGGAAATGGGAGGAAGGACGGCAGCCTGGTTTTGGATATACTTAGTTAATCTTACAAGTTGCTCTGGGTTGGACTGAAGGTACTCAACTTCAGACATCTGGATCTTGGTCTTTTTAGCATGATCAATTATATTGAACGTGACCAAGGGTTGTGCTAACGAAGGAATGAGTCCTTCGTTTCACGTTTGTGGAGGAGGATTACTGGTCTTTATGAAATTGGAGGAAGGATGAATTAGAGGAGAAACAGGAGGAAAATATTTCTTTACAAAAGGTTTAATAGGAGGTTGAGTAGGAAGGGGATTACCTCTTTTAGCGATCGTTGGAGGAGGAGTTACCACAGCCTTTTCCTTTTATTTTTCAGCAACAACCTTTGCTTCTTTTCCTTGCGAGCGAGTGAAAACTGTGTATGATTGTCTACTCACATACCCTTGGGTACCCTCTTCTTCATCAGATTCCTCATCTTCAAATTCCATATGCCCGATAGTAGAGTCACCAGTCGGTTCACCGACATCTTGATCATCTTTGTTTTACGACAAAGGTTCTTCATAATTGGTATCATCTTCTTTGATTTCAACCAAAGCATTAACCGGAGGGGCTTCAATTGCTAACCTTGGAGAAGCAAGCAGGAAAACACAACCTTTGGGGGGCATTGTTGGGAGTGAAGTTCCTCTGTGGGATATCCTGGTATGGAGTAGTAGACAATGTTTGAGCCAATTGCTTCTTTAATGAGAGCAAGTCATTGGCCATCTTCTTGGAATGCTGGATCTGATGAGGTAGCCCGAGAAGAAGTTGAAGCCTTTGATTTTGACGACTCTCGTCTTAACTCACCAAATATAAGGAGGTTATCTTCTATCCGAATGGCCATAGCCTGGGCGAGGACCAAGGTGGGTATCTGTTCTTGTAAAAGTAAGAAACTTACTTTTGAACTCATGTCGTTCAAGAAGAAACACTTTTGATTCTCTAATGTTGGCATCATGGCAGGCGGCACACGATTGATCAGTGAATTGAAACGGGCGATAAAATCACCCATGGTTTCATTGGCCTCCTTCATGTGAGTGATTTGCGACAATAACACGAATGCGTCTTCTGAAGGCTTGTATCTGTCTTCAAATGTAGTCTATAATGTGGCCCAACTGGTGATGGATCTGGCTGGTAAATGCTGGAACCATTCTGATGTAGGCCCTTGCAAGGTCTCTAGAAAGAGACGTACCAATACATCTTCATGAGTCACGTCCAGAATACTACATGACATAATAAATGCAGCTATATGCACGTCTGTGCTTTGATTTCCACTCCCATCAAATTTTGGGAAATTCTTGCGATTTCCACTGGGGAGGGGGTGAGCTGGATGCGGCAGTGCTAGAGGACCCATGGCGTTCCCCCATGGTACAGTTAGATTTATTACCATTTGAAAAGCGAGAAAAAGAACACGAGCAAGGAGTGTGGTTCCACTTCGCAAAAGAGCACTGCAAGTTGATGTCGAGGCACCCTGTGAAATCCGCTCTTTGCGTGGAGGCGAGGCACTTCTTGCTGATTGATCAATCTGTTGAGCTTAGTGATGTGAATCGTGTTGGAGTGATACTGAAATTGTGCCTTTGAAGTAGATCAAAGATTGGATCAACTTCTCCATGAGCTCTTCTGCCACGAGTAAATTGTTCACCCGCCAGCGTACCTGTTCAGATCTGCAACAATTAAGAGCAGATTTACAACAATATTTTTGTTTGTACTAGCTGATTTTCTGATTTTTCTGGCAAAAATCAGCAGCATGTACTTTTTTAATTTTTAAATTTTACCCTCTTTTAATAACAACCGATTGCGGTTTTCTAAAAAAGATTAATAAGGATAAAAAGTGGGTCAATTTAGAAAGCTGATTTTTGGATCTTTGACCTGGATTTTACAAGGTTTTGAAAATAACATAAAATGTCAAAATCTCAAATCTACGGAAATATACAAGTTTTTGTAAAACTCAGCGAACTAAAAGCTCCTATCTGGTCCAGATCTATGGATTTGTATAAGGAAATTTTCAGTTTTGATCACTTCTGTAAAAATTTTGATTTTTTAACAAAGAGTTAAAATTTACAATTTGGTAGTGATTTTTACAGTTTTTTAGTTATTTCCTTAGTTCGATCCCCAGTAGAGTCGCCAAAAATTGTTGGTCCGAAAACTGTCGGTTAGGCAGGTCATGGGGAAACAGGCCAACAGTGTGCAGGGCATAGCCCCTCTTTGAGATAGCAAATCAAAACTGGTTTATTGCTAATCTATCAAGCAGGAATCTGTGCAAATCTACACTATTCTAACTTCAGGGGGGTTTAGGATCTCATCCCAGTAGAGGTAGTTCCAACTATGAAGAGAAATGTAAAAGGGAAGGAACGGAGGAGGGTAGATCTGAAGGAAGAAAAGAAATGAATTCCAAGACAGAAAGGTCAGAAGGTTTATGCTTTGGGCTGGTAGTAAACAGAGCCAAACTTACTTGCATAAACAAATAAAGTAATACTCATGAACATATGACAATAGTAGGAATGAATCCAACAGAATAAAAACATAGATCTAACTTAAGAAAGATCTGATGCAAATAACACATATATTGAGCACAAAGTCTGAACATAAATATTAATATTTCTTCTGTTACAAGAAAGCACAAAGTCTTTCTCTCTTCACTTCTCTTTTCATACAAAAAATCCACCCATAATACAACAAGTATTCTAGTATTTATAGAAGGAGAAGAGGAAAGAAGAAAAAAACAAAACCCACCACTATTTACAAAATATCTTACAAGATATTTACAAAATATCTAAAAAGTCAAAAGTTGACTTTGGGCAAGTTTTTGGATGGCAACATCCCATGATGCAACATGGATGATGTCATCGTAAATGCCAACATGCTTTTTAAATATTTTTACAAAAATGATCAAAGCGTACACAAGAGGAGAAACTACTCCTCATCATCTCTTTGCTTAAACTGAGTGTCTTGCTTCTGATCAAGGAGAGTCAATGTGACACTGTGCTCGATATTCCATAAACTTGTTGATCATTATCTGAAGTTGATTATGATCTGGACCCTTGAAATGGTCATTAATGACTTTGCAAGTTTCTTTTTCATTCTTGAGCTTGTCAGGTAACCCGGAAAACTCTTCGTATGCATCGATCAAGAAGCCAATGAAATCGCGGCAGGCCAAGAGGTTATTGATTGATTCTCGATCGAAAGTGACCTCTGGTGCCAAACCTTGAGTGACTATAGCTTTGAAGCACTGAAATGTATCGTCTGCTTCCCTTGAGGTGTACGATTCACTGAGCATCCCTGGAAACATCTTTCTAACTGTCTGCTCCATGTCATATCGTGCATCCAGGGCTTCATCTTTGATTTTATCTATCCTCTCTAGGATATATTCCATTTGATCAACCAGGTAATCTAATGCAACAAGAGCTTTATTATGTGCATGCGGGTGATCGATGACGCCGACTTTTAATAGGTCGTCGGCTGAACAGTTAGCCATTGCTTTGAATGTTTCATGTTGCAACCTGGCATTGTCCAACTCCTCGGAGAGGGAACCTGCTACTGCTTGTAGCTCCTTATTTGCTTGATCTATATCCTGGTAGAGCACTGTGAACTTCTTAATCATTTCCTCACTATCTCTGAGGATTCACTCAATCCAGGAGGATACTACCACGCCTTGTTCACCAATCTTAACATATTCATTTATCTTATCCTGGCTGAGAACTTCAATGGGTTTGGCGGCAGTCACAGGAGGAGTGTTGCCCATTCTCTGTAATGCTTAGAGGAGATGTTTGTTTTGTTCCTTGAGTACTCTTTTCTCCTCTTTTGCTTCTTGAAGCTTTTTACAGAGAGCATCCACTGCAGACAAGGCTTCTCCTTGTAGGCTTTCAGATGAGGTTCCCATTGTGACTTGAGTCACTGTGAAGTCTGTGGGAGACATGATCCTTCTTTTCCTTGGTGGGATCCGGGTAAGCGATCTCCATGACTCTCTCCCCCGAAGTGCTCTTAAAAAAGTGATTTATCACTTTCTGCTTCTTGGGTCCCTTCTTCAGAATGACGGAGAAGTCCATGGGTGCGATGGGAACCTTTCTCTTATGCTGACCCAGATGGTCAGAAATCCAGCTAGGACTTATGGGAGAGGGAGTAGAGGGAATAGAAGAAGAAATGAGGGTGAAAGGGGAAGCAACTGTAGAGGCCTCAGGGAAGTATGTTGAAACACTTGGTGGTGGCATCGACAAGGAGTCCAACGCGCTGCTGCTTGTGGGGCCTGGAGTTACTACAGGAGAAGAAAAGGACATGGAAACGGAAGGGATCTACAATTGGATGGAGGGAATACTAGGTGACAAATCCGTGAGAGAGGAGAAGATGGAAGAGGTGGGAGATGGAAGGGAGGAAGGGAGAGAAGAAGACACATCCATAAGAATAGATGCTTCGATGACAAGAGGAGGAGAAGAAATGGAAGAAGGTACGTTGGGTACCTCGGTGGTTGTAGTTGTGACAACATCCTGAGTGGATGTATCTGTTGAAACTTCTGTGGTCTCTTCTTCTTTACCTGGAGACACTAGGTTGACCACTTGCTTCTCGGAAGTAGTAGGAGGGCTTTGGGGAGCTTCTTCTTGTTTGTTTCATTCTTTCTCCTTGTCTTTCCCTTTTCCTTTCGGCACTTGGGCCAATCTTGGAGGTGCTCTGCCTGAAGGAGAAACAGTGAAATCTACCCCGAGGTAGGTGAGACCATTCTGTTTGCACCAATGTTCGATGTGCTGTAACGTGGGCTTAACCCTTTCCTGGATGATTTTCAGTGCCTTGGCTCTGTCGATCTCCGCGAATGGCCAATCGTCCCCATCTATGTCAAGGTAAACCTGATCAATTTCTTTATCAGTTTCTTGGAATCCCTTTGGAACAATAGCAACGCCATAGTGGACGATTTCCTCCAGAGCCAGTCGGGAGTGATCCTTTCACCTGATATCTATTTCATGTGTCAGGTTGATCCAAATGTCCTCGATCTTAGGAACATGGATGGGATCAATTTTTTCCCTTGGGAGGTAACTCCAGCAGTTGAAGGTAGGCCTAGCTGGGAAGTTGTGCTTCAAATTTAGCAATTCTAGCTCGGCATACATCTCCCGTGCTTTGGCCAGCGTGGTGCAGGTGTATCGGCCAACTGTAAGGGGGAATGGAGTTCCTCCTTTCTTTCTCTTCATGCACTTCTCATGGTAAGTGATCAGTTTCCTTGATAACTCCAAGAGGATCAACTTTGGCCCTGCATACCTTGGTAGCTTCGTCGATTCACCCTCGAAATTCACCGCTCTGAGATATGTGAATGTGGGGAATTGTGTGAACAATGCTCCCCATTTCTTCGTGGCAGCAATCACACTCAGGCTGGTCCGACCGTGTCTCATGTTTGGTCTTAGCAAGTAGATCACCTCATAGAAGAAGGCATCGTTGATTTTAGAGAACTAAGAGATGCTAACCTCGATCTTTAGCTCTGGGTAGAATTCATATATTTTGACCTGGGGCCATATCCCATTTTGAGCTAGGCCTATGAAATCCCTTGTTGATGATGCAGCATATACAACGTAGGAATTCATGTAGAACTTCCCAATTGTTAGGACTTGTTGAAGCTACTGGGAGATGGTGTCGTTGATGATTTTGCCCTAGCCAAAACGTTGATCAGGGGCATTCTTGCTCATGGTCTCCAGATACCTCAGCATCCATTTGTGGAAATAATGGGCATCAGGAAGCCCAAATACTTTGTTCATGAAGGTGATTGTATCACTCAATTCCTCATTGAAGTCACTATGGTGGATGGTCTGTGGCCATCTTCTTACCGGCTTTTTGTTTTTTAGATAAAGTTCGTTCATCATTTGCATACATTTATCCTCATTGTCATTCCAGGCCTTCTTGTAGTCTTCTAGACTTATGGTGACATATTGTCTATGATGAGGAATTCCCAAGATCAGTTCAAAGTGACGGGTTGTGAGGTCGATGATCATCTTTTGCTCTTTGTCCTCGACACATCTAGTGTCCTTGTTATAGCACCGAGCCACCAACATGATGAACTCGTTGTTTACAGCACTTACTGGTAGCCCAGCTGCAAAGTGCAGTCCACTGCCCACCAGTTTGTTCATCCATGGGCCACTACTTGCCTAGTTGGTTCTCGCCCAGAATTCATCGATATCAATGTGCCCTAGCTCAGAGTCTCTGATGTCGAGATCATTCTCTACGTATGAGTCAGGAATCCTGACTTTCTGATATTTGTACTTCATCTCTTGTTCCGACTGCTTAGCTCTAGCTTTAGACTTTGCTGGTCTTTTGCTTGATGAAGACATGTGTGAGCTCAAGGATGGTTGTTGTTGTTCTGCAAGAAGAAACAAGGAGGTCCAACATAGAAGAGCCATGTCAACCGTCATGTTATTCATACTGAAAGTTTGGAGAATGAAGAGCAAGCAATTATAAGGCTTATGGCGCAAGGCGCAGGTTCATAGCATGTTGTAGAGGCTTAAAAATGTTGGGCGCGCTTTTGAGGATGTCAACATGAAAAAATGTGCATCGGTGTTTATAGGAGAAAAGTTGTGCTTAGCAGAAGGGGCGTGGTTTTTTGGATGTTAACATGCAATTTTGGGTGCCAAAGGGTAAAGCGCAGGGCGCGGGTTAGCAACACACAACATGTCATGTTGACGTTAACGGAAAAATGTCTGCGCCTTAGGGAAAATTGCTTTGACTAGGTGCTGTAAAAGATTGTGTTGCATGGGTTAAAACTGCGCCAAGGCGCAACTTTGAGAGATGTTGCAAGAAGGTACAGCGCGCCAAAGGAAAAATGCGTGGCGCGGATTTGCAGTAAATAACATCCAATGTTGATGTTGCACAAGTGGCGCCTGCGCCTTAGGAAAAATTGGTAAGTGCCTTTA